>CM039524.1:11144605-11244177 GCA_022433055.1 Begonia peltatifolia
AGAGAGAGAGAGAGAGAGAGAGAGAGAGAGAGAGAGAGAGAGAGAGAGAGAGTGTGTCACAAATTATTGACTGACAACATAAGTTTTAGAAAATAGGAGAAAAAAAAAACTAAAAATAAAGTACCTGACTAGAAAAAGTGATTTTGAAAGCAAATACTCGTAACTTGGACTCTACTCGTGGAACCTTCATCAGCTCCATAAAAAACTAAAATATATACAACATCTAACATTATTAAAAATTCAAGTTATATACCACTGACTGTTCTCACAAATCTCAGATAAAGGAAGTACCTGTTCACATTTCCCGAGCATCTCCTTATCACCTGCATAATTCTGAAAAATTAAATTGTCAACTCAAGCATGTTCCTTTAAGAAACTCCCAATAGTTCAACATTATAAAAACTTATTTGTTAATCTTTCATATGTTGCATAATGTAAAGTTATAATTATCAAAAAACTAAACACCGGTAATGCTATAAAATAGAAATAATAATAATAATAATAAATCTTAGAAATTATGAAGGGAACATAAATCTTTTGTCACCAAATCATTGTAACGATTAGCAACAAAATAAAACTAAAAAGTTCAAGAATATAAGATGCCACATTTAATTGTCTTCTCTAAGAGTAGAGAACACCTTTTCAAATGCGGACACAAATTTTGAGTCTTCATACATGCAGAGCACACAAACAACAAATGCAGGAGATTGATGGATTAAATCCCAGAATAATATTGGAAAATGTGATCCAAGGTTTATGATCATAACAAAAGATCTACAAAGAGATTTCAAGTTATCTACTGTTAAGGTAGGTTGTTGACTAATACCAATTTTTACCTATGGAGATGTCATTGATTGATTATCTCATTTGTTGTTTAATGGAAAACCAAATTTCCTTTTTATTAGTCATGGTCAAATTTTGTGCACAATTATAAAGAGACACAATTACAATAATCTTCAATATTTAAAATTACAGTAAGTTTTTAAAAAATAGAATATCTTAAAATTTCTCTTTCTACAAGAAAGAGATTATAAAAAAGTTGTTTCACCAATAAAGGAAATAGCTATCAATCAAGTAGTTGTTACTTTCAATTCAAAAAGAAACATAAAAAAAAATATCTGACAATATTCCAAAATTTAATTCAGCTTTCTAGAAAAGGCTAATCTTATGATTTTTTTATTTTGTATACGTAGGCTTAATCTTTCTCCGAAGCATTCCAAACACTCTCCTAATGTTTTCCCTCCAGTTTTCATTTGAAAAGTATGATTTAATCTAAAAACTTCTATGTCCATTTTTGAGATAAAATCTTGTACTACTTTATTTCACTTAATTTTATTTATAAAAAACCTTTGGTATTTGATCTTCTTGGCTTCGTTGTTGTCGTTATATGATATCACTAACTTCTTTTTTATAATAAGATTAAAAGAAAATGAAATTCTTCATCTTGGCTCGAACTCCTAAACACTCTCCTAATGTTTTTCACTTGAGTTTTCATTTGAAAAGATTTAATGTATGAAATAAAATCTTGTAAAATTTCATTTCACTTGATTCTAGTTGTAAAATATCTTATGTGTTTCATCTTTTACGCTATGTTGTTGTTATATGATGTCACTGACTTTCTTTTTTGTGAAAAATGAAATTCTTCATCCTTGCTCAATACTCTTAAGCCTCAATCAAACATTTTCATTTTTCTTCTTTACTTTAACTCGCTTAGACTTAGTACACCCTTCAACATTTTCAAAAGATATTTGAGAAAAAAAACATTAACAATAAACAAACACCTTATATGAAGAGAAAATATGATTTCCCTAAACCCTCTATTCTTAAAGCGTTTATTATTATATATAACCACTTAAACTAAAATATAAAAAAAATTTGATTTAGAAAGGATATTACATAAATTTATGCAATCATTTTAGTTAACTATAGAGGAAGCTAGAGACAGATACAGAACCTTTAGTGTTTCCATCTCTTCCCTGGTAGGACAAAATTTGATGAGATTCTCAACCTGGTCAATGTCAAGTGCAGAAGAATCCAATGCAAGAACAGAATTCTGACAAACCATGTAACAGATTTACAACTTGAAATTTTAAAAAATTAGTAATAACTAAAACTACAACCTCACCATCACAAGAGCCCCTCATAAAAGAATCCAATAAAAATCATTTCAAATATCTATAACTCATACCCAGTTTGCAAAAAAACTAAAGAGGGACAAAAGTAGTTTCAGTTTAAGATATAGGCGTCCATCATTTATGTTTGAACAAAGGTACTTTAAAAATTATAAATTTAAAACTCTTCAAACCTCTCATGAATATTTATCGCTCCTTATGCTATTTTTTGAACTTCATTTGTTTCTTACTACAACTGTATCATGTTAACCACCTTTTATTTTCATGTATAATTTCATGTTTGGTCAATTCTTACTAACTGAGTACAAAGAGCAATTCATAAATCCAATCAAACTTAAAAAAGAAGACATTTTTAAACTAAATTGAAAGGAAGAGCACAGATATTGACGATTTTTGCACAACTTAAATTAAGGAAGACAATTGTAATTATTTCTTGTTAAAAATTAAATTTTATTGATTTCAAATGGGTTATTCTAGAATGTACTGTACCTATTTCGTTATCTTTTACTATCGTTTTAATTAACAGCTTCAGTTTTTTGTAAATCTATTTAGAATTTGCACATTTACAAAAATTATAAGTAAAAATAGGAAATTCATCCCAAATCATTTTGACCAAAGTATTTTCCTTTTCATGAATAAATTGGTAGTTTATTAACCTATTATCGTGATGTAGTAAAAGTAGAAATATTACTAAAAAAAATGTGATAGCTCGTGTAGCAGATAAACCTGATAGCATTAACTTTTATAAAACTACATACAAGTTTACTGAACAATAGTAAATTAAGAAATGACAAATTAAATAATATCAAAACTAAATAATTATAATTTGGTTCACGAATGAGTGAGTAGAAAGAGATGAACTTACAATCATCTCTGCCAAAGGTATTTTTATTTTTGACAGCATTATTTCACAATTATATGCTCTTCTTAAATCAACCTGAAAGAATTTATATTTTTTTATAAGAAACAAAATAGTATTAGAAAGAAAAAATAACAAAAAAGACGATTAGAGCTCCTCCAGAATCAAGCAAAAACTGAATCTTTTCAATTAGAAAAGTTTTGTATCAGAAAAACAAAACTACGAGCATGGAACCAATAGTCGCAAAAATACCTTTCCAACTCTACCATAGAAGAAAAGATAATGTCTTTTAACAAAAGACAGATATCAACTCTTTACACATCCAAAGAGATCAGATAAAAAATTAAGTGTTTATTAACATATTTTTTGCATAATCAAGAATATAAGTACAAGTGTTGGTAACTGGCTGTGAATAAATAAATGATGACGGAATCAGCAACAACGACTAACTCATGCCAAAGTAATGACACCATCAGTCACCTTCTTTTATTCATTTATGTTTCGTGTATCCAAATGAAGATTAATCGATTACAACTAACAAGACGAAAACCACCAGGTTAATGAGAGAGAGACAGAGAGAGAATTGAAGGGTACGTATAAAAAACTGTACCGTGTCCTGATTCAAGACCATTTCAAATTTCAGATTACTTGAAAACCATTTAACGTCTAGATATCTATGTTCCTTCTACAAGAGTATATAGGCTAAGGATTCTGCCAACTTCCCCAAACTCTTTTATCCGTCTTTCTATATATATATAATTTATAATCCAAAAATGAAATCTACACACTAAAAAGTACAGGAAGTTTGCATGGCTTACCAGTTGTACTTTTTCAGGTTTGTTTATGTTAGAACCACGCCGACCTCCACTTTTAGCACCATTTCCATCTGAAACAGAGGATGCAGAGAAGAGACTTTCAAGTTCTGTGATGTCAATTTCGGGCGCCCTAAGGTAATAAAGTAGACAATATAAGAGATGGCCAGACATTGATGAGAATGAAAATTTGGGAGAAGTACAATCAAACACATTAAGAGAAGAAAAAAAGGAGAAAAAAAAAAAAGATAAACACAATCAGTTAGTCCAAACCTAAGAAGTTGACATCACTGTCTTCTTCAGACTAAGAGAAATATTTGGAACAAAAGCAACTCCTCGTTTCACAATATAGTCGTCAACAATGGTGCAGAAATAAAATATTAACATGAACTGAATGATCTCAACATAAAATCAAACGTGTAAGCAGGCAATTAACAAATAGCTGAAATATTACAAGGACCATAAAAGCTTAATGTAATATTTTAATCAGAATCTAAACATATAATTTGAATATGCACCTCGAGTGACTTTCCTGCTTTTGTGAATCAGCCCATAAGCTCCCTTGCATTGCCCTGGTAACTTTCACCCAGTGCAATGGCTTTAGTGAAGTTCTCTTGGGAGCATTAATAGTGGCACTAGTAACTCGACCTTTTCCTTGGATGTTTGGTCCTGAAGAAATCCGTCCTCTTCCAACATATGGAGGGGGAGGTGGACGCACACTCATGCCCTTCTCTACAGGAGGAGGATGTGGAGCACCATTGCTTAATAATGTGGGGGTGGTAGATGGCTTTGGCGGTGGAGGAGGTGGAGTAGGTGTACCACCACCTTTTGGCAATGGTGGGGGAACGGGAGCACCAAGAGACTTTGGTGGTAATGGCGGTGGAGGTGGAGCTAGCTTACCTTGACTACTTGAAATAAGGTGGGGAGGAGGAGGTGCCGCAGGAGGCTTTGGAGGTGCAGTTGATTTATCAATAGCATTCCATAATGGTGGATGAGGAGGAGCAGTAGGAGGCATTCGAGGTGCAATTGGTTTAGCAATACCACTCAACAATGGTGGTGGTGGAGGAGGAGCAATAGGAGGCTTTTCAAATGGAGCAAGTTTATTGGCTCCATTCAGCAGTGGAGGGGGAGGGGGAGGGGGAGGACTAGGACCTTTTGGAGGTGAACAAGGGATAGTTGGCCCAACACCACTATTTGGAAAGTGTTTTGGTAGTGGAGGTGGAGGTGGAGGAAGAGGAGGATGGTCTAGAGTATTTGGTTGTGAATGAGCTAAAGTTGGTGTCCCAGCAAATCTTATCACCGAAGATGGAGGGGGAGGAGGGGGAGCTCGAGGAGGTTGTTCTATTGGAAAGGGCAAATTTGGTGTAGCACCGCCTTGCAACGTTGGAGGTTGTTTGGAAAAGAATGGATTTTCTGAAGTAGGTAATTCTGCAGTAACAAGGGAGGTTGAAGAAATTGAACTTGTTAAGTTAAGAGGTAAAGGAGGTGGTGGTACTACTCTAGAAATGGTGGGTGGAATAAAAGTATCCAAATTTGGTGCCTCAAGAGGTGTAGGAATAGAATTTTTAGGTGATGTAGAATCAACATTAGTAGTAAGATTATCAGATTTATGAGAAACTTCCCATATTGTAGGTAAAAGAGGTGGTGGTGGAGGTGATGGTATAGGGGGAGGAGGAGGAGGAGGAGGGCCTAAACAAGTAATATCAACTAGAGGAAGAGATGAAAGAGGAGGATCTGATGGAAATTCTGTTGGAGTAGGTGGCAGTGGAGATAGTGATGGAGAAGATAAACAAGGTGGCAATTCTTCATCTGTGGATAATGTTTGTTCATCAAAATGCTCCAAATCAAGTTTCACTTCATAAGGACTACAATTCTGAGAAGATAACGAGGATGTTTCCATTGCATCTGTGACTATTAATTTTGAATCCAGTAAGGGATTGAGAATAGCATCAAATACTTCCTCTGAACTCTCATTTGCACTTGACGTATAGTTTTCTTCTTCTGAGTCAACAGGTGATGAATGTGAACTTGTTTTGCTTTGAAATCTTGACAGTTCTTTCACATCTCCAAGGGCAGAGAGTTGTTTGAGTACCCACAATGCCGCATCATCACCATTATCCACCCACTCAACATTACTGAAAAGTTCTTGAACCCTGGAAAAAGCTTCAATTGGTAGACCACCTTTCTCCTCGCCATTTAAAATTGTAGTTGGAGCCCTAGCAGGGGAGATGCTTTCAACCTCTCCAAATAGTACCTAAATTTGGTAATTTCTGAAATTTAGATCGATGTAAAAATCTTGTGGAAAAGAAAAGTCATCCAAACAAAAATTTTTAGTATGGATAAATCTTAAATGATGGGTATTGAAAAGCAAATTTTAAATGGAGTACCAGTCAATAAGAACAATTGAAAAGGTTAAAATATTAAATATAAGATCACATTGCTTAAACCAACCCATGCTTACTGTGCACTAACCTCAGCTCGAAATCCTTTAGGATATCGTTCCTTAGAACCCCAAAGAATATCCAAGTTCTCACAATTCAGCATTAGTATGTTTGATCGAATAAATGCTGTGTTAAACATTATACGAAACATCATCACTTCCCTTTCAGGTTCCAATTCTAAATGCACACATTCCAAGACCACATCTCCTTGAACCAGACACTGGACATCTATTTTGATTACGTCTGAGTCTGCCTGCAAGAAGAAATATATACATTAATACCACAACATATAAAAACAGGACCTCAATTCGGACAGTAGAACCTTGTTCTGTAAAAGCAAACTAAAATTATGGTCCATTGAGAACATCACCTGATAGTAGTGTCGTAGTGTTTTTTTCTTCTTGGGCATGGAAAAAAGCATTTGGGTGGAAAGACCACCCTTGCTAAGATTATTCCTGCCGAAAATTCGAATGATAGGTCGGCAGCCATTCTGAGAATCAAAGCTTGGTATAGCACGAAGTATTACGCAATCTAAAGAAAGAGCTCGTTCTGGAGGCGGCCATTCCAAAGATATGTTTCTTCTTGCAACATATTGTAGATATCGCAATTGAGATGGAAATGGATTGAGAGGTGACAAGAGCTGTAAAAATCCTTTAGGTGCTTCTCTGTGCACAATATCAAGAGTCTTCCGCTCACCACTATGCAATTTTCTGAAAATCAAAAGGCTAGCCAAAAGGAAAGCTAATAGTGGCCAACCACCCCTCTCACAATGGAGAAGAACAATGTTTTGTTGGTTTCCAAGCAAGAGCCAACTCTCACAAACACGGAGAAAATGTTGTATTAAAGATAGTGGGAGGAGAGGACAACCCTCATATTGCCGAGGATAATCCAGAACAGTAACATCATATTCACACAGAATTTTGGCAAATTGACTTTTTTTTTCACCGTCACGAAAATTAAATGCAAGGAAGGATGAATCAGAAAATTCTTCATGTAGCTCATTTATAACTTCATGGAGATATATTTGATACATGTCATCAGGCAAGACTTCAGTGGAGAAGCAAGAATCGAAAACTGTAAATAATCATCAAATGCAAATGGCAGATAGTTATAACAGTGAGTATACTACCGACCTATATCCAGAAAAAGTCATGTTGATTACTATAAACAAAAAATAGAAAGAGTTATCGTGGCTTACTGTAGACTCGTTCGAAAAATTCAAGCAAGCCATCTGGGGGTCTCTTATAAAAGAAACGGCTTAGGAGGGACATTTTTCCGTGCTGAATACCGCTCAGCTAATCAAAGCTGCAAAATCGAAGAAATGTGAAATGTGAAGTGACATCCAAATTTTCCTTCCATATTATTGCTTAGCAATTCAAATCATAACACGGAAAACGAAGTCCAACCAGAAAAAACCTTGTGCTTCCTTCTAGTACCGGAAAACAGAAAAAGAGTAACCTATTACACGTCCAACGTTTCTCTAGAATTTCCTTCGATTTTAACTCGACAAGAGAGGGAAAATTTCACCGAAAAAAGAGAAAATCGATACTAAAGGAAAGGCAATGACGACCATACCGAGTAGTAAAATTGATCCTCGCTTTTGATCGGCTTGCGAAACCATATAAAGGGAAGAGAAACCCAGATTCAGGCCTAAGCTGCGGATTTCAGCAAATACCCATTCAATTTCAATAGAAATATAAAAAAAAAAACGAAAGAAAAACCGTAGAGTAGACTAGCAAGTGAGCGATGAGCGCATTACCACAAACGCAAACATAATCAGGAACAATTACCAAACCTGAGGCAAGAATATGTGTATATGAGCAGCAGTTGCAGTGGAGCATAGCCAGTAGAAGTAGAGATACGTTCTTCAAAATTCCCTTAAAGAGTTCCTCCATGTATGGGTGTAGCATTTAAATAGAACTCCTTCGCCGCCATGAATTTGCATCTTATTTCAAATTGTTCGGACTGTAGCAAGTTGGCATTTCAATGAAGCTGCTGATATACAAAGCTTCCCTCTCCTGAATTTCCAATCTAAAAACCATTAATTTACTTTTTGCATATTAGCCCTCCACCTCCTGACAAAGAATCAAATAGCACCCTGAACTTATAAATACTAACAACGAGTCTCAACCGTGATCTTCTAATTGTCCAGAAAATAATAAGATAACATGACAAAAACGTAATTTTTTTTACGATAACCCTACAGCAACGAGAACTTGATTGTTGAGTCTTTTAAGTTCAATGAGTTATTTGTTTAAAAAGAATTATAAAGACCAATGTGCTCTTAAACTCTAGTAAATATATAATTAATATTATTAAAAACAAATTTATTTAATATAATCAAAATTTTAATTAAATAATAAACAACACGCGGTGATATCTTTGTAGACTTTTCGATGAAATCGTGAACTAAACTATAATTCACTACCTCCTAGAGTAATATGTTCGAAAGATTAAAATTATTTACAATATAATATTTTGAACATGTGTTTCTTATAACATCGTTCGTGTTAAGTTTTGTTCTACGATAAATTTGTAAAATTAAAATAAAACTCGAAATTTTTGTAATTAGTACATTGATAATTAGTATAATTATTAAACATGAAATTATATTAATTCTTTTATCATTATAAACATACATGGGCATGAAGAGTGTGTGCTAAAGTTTTGTTCAATATGAAAAACATTCGAGGCATTAACAACGAATGAAGAAATTAGATAAAATGATGCAACATAATACAATGTTCGACGATAATATCAACTCGTGTGAAATGGAATTTGATAATATGCTCGACCAGTAAAATCAAATGTATTTGTAAAGAGTAATGATAGGTTCACTTTCTAATTTTATACTCGTCAATCATTTATTGATATAATTGATATAATAAAACACAAATAATTAATTTTTTTTTTTAATTATGATAACATTAGTTTTTTTTTTTTCATTTCTTAGTTGATTGTACACGAACTTATAGATTCTTCGCGTATTCTTTGTATTATTAGGATTATGTAATGTGATAGCTAATTTAATATTAGTACATGGTAATATAATAATAATAATGTACTCTACTTAATACTGAGACAAATGAAATTATTATATTCTTGTTGCTGATTTTAAATATTGTTCATCATTCCAATCTTTCGCGGCTTTAATTAAATACAGGAGTCTCTTCGTTAGTGGTGATGCCACGATGTATGAGTAAATATTCAATATTCTCATTGGACCTAGACGTAGTTTATTCATTAGATACTAATGTTTTCGAACCTCGGTCACTCATCACTTGTTGAATTTGTTTTGAATGATATAAAAGATTTGATGATTTGTATTTTGGGATATATATATATATATATATATATATATCAAATTATACTTCAAGTCAATTACTTTTGTGTCCTCCATGGACAAGAAGGATGGATTAAAGAGGAGGAATTTGTTTTGTCACCTTCATCAACCATTTTTGGGATTTTCAAAAACACCTAATAATAACATGACAAATATTGAGTGAGGTCATATGATGTCATCTTCCAAATGTTAAAATCTTTTGGTCTTACCATAATCACATTTTTTTTTTTTATTTGAGAAATAAAAATATGCCAAAATAAGATTTTATTTGTCTCCAACATTATTTAAAAGTAGCAATTATCATGGTCTAGGTCATACCTCACAATGAAAAGAGTGGCAGCATATTTTCTAGACCTGCTACAACAACTAGATGACAAATTGCTTGGCTATATATATATATATATATTATTGTTAGTTTTAAATTTTATATAACTCTAACTATCCAATATAAAAGAATACATTAATGTGTCACGAAAGTGCGAAACTTGTGCCTGTGCCTTGTTTTAGGTAAAAACTCTCCCTAGAAGAACACATGAAATGACAATTGACTAAAAGATCCATAATCGATTCCAATTTCTAATGATTTCAAACATAATGACGATGGATGGATTCTTGTACAAAATAATTACCGCACTTTCATTGTAGAGTCAAAATTATACCATTTCAAACGTCATGGTATACTTGATGCCATTCATCAGAACACGAGCTTCCATGGGATCGGGACACGCATTGATGATAGCTCTGGTAAGATTCCACCATTGCACAATACCACATGGGCTCGAAGAAACTATATGTCAGACAGTCCTCGCGTCCAATAGCTCAACACATCTACTTATAATAGATCCGATCAAAGTATCAAGAAGATAAGTTAGCAAGTATCATAGTGTTTAAAACCCAATCACATGGCACAAAATGTTTAAGGCAATTGAATTTTAAATCTACAGACCATGCTGGTAAAAGTCAATAAAATAAAATAAAAAGAAAAGATACTTGGTCAATTCCTGTAAAAGAGGAAGTAAAATACATCGGATCCCTGATGTAGTCTCGAAGCATTGTTGTCATTTGTAGAATTCAAAGTCGGTGTCTGGCTTTTTTACGTTGGTCCGGTAACCCTTTTCGAAATCCTTTGGGAGTATGACATACCTGTTCTTCCGAACTGCATGCATCCCAGCTTCTTGACAGATAGCTGCAATCTGCAACCAACATAATGAAGGGCCGAGTTCAAACAGAATATCAAGCCCAATTTGTATCATACTAAAATCATAGGTCTGAGACATGATAAAAGTTTAATGGCAAGGACATGCCACAACCAATAGAGTCTGTACACCTGTCAAACATGAACCCAAAAATATCCATCTCTTTTTTACTTCTTTTTTTTTTTAAGCTACACAGCTCAAAACTTTTGCCTCTTTCTGCATCGTATTCCTCCTCCAAGAGTCCTGCTCGGATGGTTCTTTCTACACGAGTCTTTTCTCTTCCAATTATTACTCCTCATCGGAATGAATCTCTTAATCCATTTCTTCCTCCTAGGTGTGAGGTCTCACTACATATCTTCTTGAGTATTTTCTTCATGCTTGCTTGTGCTGTTGTTTCTTTTTCTTCTTCAAATTGTATTTTAAGTTCCTGTCTTAATCTCCGAATTTTCTCTTTTCCACTTTCTGCTGTTTATTTTATTTTCTTAATATTTTATAATACCCTATAATGAGTTGAATAAATTATGCTTATGGAGTTATTATTTTACAATATTATTATTTAAACTAAAAGTTGAAATTATTATACAAAAAATCATTCTAATAATCCATAGAACTTATGCGCGCACACACTGTCACAGACCCGCACACACTATATTATATATGTATATAACTTTATTCCATGTCCCTATGCCCCCTTAGTACTCAAGATTTTTTAGAAGTACGTTTTTTATGTATTGATGTAGTAGTGTCATGTCCCACTATCGTGTTAGTGTGTGTTTCCTGCAAGTACTTCTTAGATAAAGTTCAATTGTATGGGATATTAGACTTCATAAAATTCCAAAAAAAACTAACCTCAGCAGCGCTGATTTTATCAGGGCGAGATACATAATCTTCTAGATCCACCTCATCGCCCAGGTTCATTTTTGCAGTGCAAACCTATAAACAAATGAACACGGTTAGCCACTTTAACTATTAATTGTTTGTTTCTTTGTTTGTTGTATTTTTATTATTTTCTTAATGAATGCATGCAAACTATAACCGGTTATGAGAACCAGTCCATAGAAAAATAAAACCCGCATAAGATGCGAATACATGAAGCACAAGCCATCGACTCATAAGTAATGTATAGATGCGAAAAATTCTCACCGATTTTATTTATTAAGCTGACTATCTGTCAGATGGCTTAATACTTAGAAAAGGGACCAAGTAATAAAGCATGAAATAAAGACTTCATAAGCTTCTCAACTCAAAAATAGATAAGAAAGATAATATCGCATCTGGTTGAAAGGAGAGGAAGGTTATGGACTGATTTATAAATGGAGAGGTAAAACAGCTTGATAAGGAAGGTAGTTTCGGATTTTCATAACGCTGACCAGGCAGTTGGTTAGGCTGGGTAGTGGAGCAGCATTCAGAAAGGAGCCGGGAAAGAGATAAAAGGAAGAGCAATTTGTGGAAGGAAAGGAGGATTTTGAGTATCTTGATGGATAATTAGTAGAGGTTTAGTTGTAGACTTCCGACTTCTGAGTGTATCTGTGGTTATTTTCCTGGCCAGAATTACCGAACTTGTAGTGTTTTCCTTATTTGTGTTCTGTGGTCAGATTGGTGTTAGTTTTATGCTGTCATGTTGATTGTTCGGTGTTACTATTGCTGTTTGTGTTAATTGTTGAAGAAAGATCGGTTTATACTTACCATGATTTAACCTTGTTGCCCATCAGATATAATTGATAAGGTATGGAAATTAGAAAGAGTATCATTGCTTACTTGAAACACCAGTCTCTTTTGCCTTCTATCTGGTAATGGGAATTCAATTTTTCTATCAAGCCTTCCAGGACGAAGAAGTGCAGGGTCCAAAGTGTCTGCCCTGTTTGTTGCCATTATGACTTTGACATTCACCGTCTGGTCAAACCCATCCATCTGCCAATTTACATCATAACAAATGGATGAGAAACATCAGAAATAGAGCACCTGTAACTTAAATACATTTTTTCTCAAAACCAAAGCCATTAACACTTTGTATTAAGTAAGAATCAACCACACCAAATGCCGGATTAAGTTAATCACCGCTAGGTCTGTTGCATAATATTTCACGTATGATATCATGCATACCTGATTTAGAAGTTCCATGAGGATACGCTGAACTTCTCTATCTGCCCCTGTTTGCGCATCAAATCTAGCTGTAGCAATAGCATCAACCTCATCGATGAAAATAATAGCAGGAGCGTTTTCTTTGGCCAGCCGGAAAACATCACGAACCATACGTGGACCCTATATGAATTGAAATACTATTAACATAAAAGGCAGAAACAGAAGCACGGAGACGGACAGACATGTCCGTGTCCGTGTCCGTGTCCGTGAAATATAATTTATAGCACAGTTAAATTAGAACACTCAGCTAATTCTACATCACTGACACAAATCAATAAAGTTGATAACCTGATAAAAAAAGGTAGGTATGATGACCAAAATGTTTTTACTAATGGGAAAAAAAGTTAAAGCCCAACCTCTCCCAAGTATTTCTGAACAAATTCAGAGCCAACAACTCTTATGAAGGCTGCTGTGGTATGATTTGCAACAGCTTTTGCAAGCATAGTTTTCCCCGTGCCAGGAGGACCATAAAGCAAAACACCACGAGGAGGGTCAATACCAATTTGTTTGTATAACTCATGGTGAGTTAGTGGCAGCTCTACTGCTTCACGTATCTCTTGCTTTTGAATGTCGCATCCACCGATATCCTGATTGATAGAAACAGAAAAAAGAAAGTCACTTGATGCTCGATAACTCTAGTTATATTTCTACTCCCCTCTCCCAAAACACATAAGGGGAGCTCTTGAGCATAATTTGCTTTCTATATTGATACATAGTAGCTCAAATAGTTTACAATATCAGCAAGAACAAAATCTGATTCAGTTGAAGGAGTATAAAATTATCTTTAAAAAAATTGAACGTCAAATTTCCCCCCCCCCCCCCCCTTCCAGTCCTTTCTTTTGCAATTCCTAGTTTTCCTTTCATTGCTTTTACTTTTATCGTCCGTTATGCAGGAACAACATACCTTTCATGTATTCTTCAAAAGTTTTTTCATGCAAAAACGTATCCTTCCAATTTTAAACCAACACAAGGTAGTCGCTGAAATTTTGCATAGAACACTTTCAAACTAATTCTTTGAAGAGACCAAGCCTCCACTGAAATTTCTACCATAATAAGTGATCGAGTTCAGAAATAAATTATCAGTTGTTGACCTCCGAAACTGCAATTGCTGTTTATGCTATGCCATTGAGATAAAAGTTGTGCAACAGAAAGATTAACCAAATCACGTGCATCGATATTTTCATCCAACTAGTACTTCATATTTTGATGTTTACCCAAGTAAAAAGTAAGGACATAAGACGACAAAATCTCACATTTTGGTTAAAGCATGATGAGTTCGGGTATTACTATCAGTTATCCGAGGAACATCCATATTCATGAATTCTTTATCATAGTAAGTGCGACAGTTCAGAACATAGAGATAATCAATAACAACCCCAATTTCTCATGCTCTGTTGTAAGAAAGTAAGGAAACTAAAAGGACAGAACAAAACGAAAGCACGACAATCTGACAAAAACCTATAAATAAATTTTGGAAAGAAAATATAAAAATTAAGAGCAGTGGACAAAGGGGATTTACATTATAAGTGACGTCAGGTTTCTCGGACTGGCTGAGAAGCGATATACTAGAGTCGGCCTCCGGTGGCAAAACATCAACGAGGGCATTAGAATGACGATGCAAGGCAACAGAAGCTGATGGCTTGAGAAGCTCGCGATTAATAGTGCTGAGAATTCTGACATAGTAATTGGAGCCTGTAGTGGATCCAATAATACCATTATTTTGATCAACCATTTCCATGAATTGCCCAATTACCAAGGGCACAGATTGAATCCTCTTGACCTCCTCCTGTGCACGCAATAGCTCCCGCTTCAAATTCTTCTGTTCATCCTTGACGTACTCTTCCTGAATATCAATGAACTCTAACTGCCTTTGCAGCGATTTCAAGCGGCTGTAGAGATCGTCTTCATCGGAGGTCTGGTCAATCAAGCTCTGAACGTCAGATCGAACCGAGGGAAATGAAGCCGGTGGCTCGACCAGAGGTTTCGGGTCCAGAACCATAGCCGAGGCTGCCATTGTAGGTAAACCTTGCACCGTCCGAGCAGCAGAAAAAAATGTCCAGAGACAGAACTTGAGAAACAAGTAATGGGAGAATTTGGCTATGCCGATGTGAATTCGTTTTTATACAGCTGAGTATATTCTAAAGCGATGTCGTTTCATTAACCCGGTTCAGGTAGGAAAATCTTCTTCAGATCCAACCGGGTTTGAGAAGGACAATGTCTCAAAACCCCTCCCCGACCCATGTCAAACCAAACCAGACCGATATATGATGCAGACAATTATACTAATCATGTCCCATTATGTTTTAACACTTATATTATATAGTTTCAAATCTATTTACTAGTTAGCACAATTTTTCCCTTTTTATATATTTTTTAATTCACGTTCATGATTTAACTTTCAGTTATTTTATGTTTTTCTAATTATTTTACTTTCATCCGGCGTTCGTTCGAAGATTCAAAAGATCGTATCGTGCACATGAAAAAAAAAAAAGATAGAAAAATCATGGTAGTATTTGCTTCGAATATTATTCAAATTTTAATTTTTATGGATAATGAAATAATAGTATAATACTTCAAATTGTTTTTTTTTTTTAATTTCATTTTAACATCTTTGACAAAGCATCATGTGTATAAGTATTGCATTAATGCGTATTTAATTTTATTTTAAGTAAAGTGTAATTTATACCTCTAACTTAGAAAATTCATGCAACTCATGTCAATTTTTTTTTACTCTTGTGGACATTAATTTTGACATGTGATAGTTTACTTAATTATAATTTTACACAAGTCAAAATTTCAAAGGTAAAGTATAATTTGATTATCACAGTATGATGAAAAGGGCAATTTACACTGTAAATTCAGATAATGGGCAAAAACAAACTTAATGTATTGATAATGGACAATTCACTCTATATCGTGTCATTTTTCGTTAAAATGACATGCTTTCGTTATGTGTCATATTTTTCTATCAGACATGTCCTGTTTTATAGTGCAATTTCCCTATCTTTTTCTCTCTCCTTCCCTCGCCCTCGCCCTCGCTCTCTTTCTCTCTTATTCCCTCGCTCTTCATATATTAAAAGCGACTACCTTTCTTGGATTTGAGTTTCTATGTCGAGAGAATTTGAAGATGAACAAGATCGAAAAGCAGCACTTGTCAAAAGAATTATCCTGTCTTCGATTTGAAGAAAAAAAACTGGACTCAATTTCAAGAAACCAAAATCTCAACGACTTTCTGTATGTTATTCATCTTCAATTAATACTTAATCGTGCTGGATGATGTAAAGGAACCAGAGAATTGGTTAACAAATTTGAATCATCCTCCACCAAATCAGAGTAAGAGTCATCTTGCTGACAGACTGCCGAAAAAGAGAGTAGGAAGAGTCATCATAACGAGCACAAGCTCGGCAGTGGCAAAAGCCATTATCGGCGAGAAGAATATGGATCAACTTCTATCATTTTCATATCCGGAAAGCTTTTGGAAAACATATGAGGAAGAAGTGAAAAATGGTGAGAGTGAGAGTGGTTGGGACGGCATTAGTTTCCCAGAGTTGAAACAGTCACTGTTAGTGTTAGAGAAGTGTAGGGGGCTTCCATTGGTTGGTAAACTGTTGGGTGGGATTAAGCCCCAAGAGGAAGCCCAGAAGAAACGCCTTGGAAGGTAATAAAAACTAGAGTTTCTTTTCCTCCCATGAGATTGGAACTTTCTTTATTTTTTCCAGACTTCGTTGGACAAAATGAGCGGTTGAGTAGAAAGAGAGCGATGGAATGAGAGAGAAAGAGAGTGAAGGGGAGAGCCAGAAAAGGAGAGAGAAAGAGAGGAAAATTGCACTATAAAATAATAACATTTCGGGTAAAAAAATATGACATTTGATAAAACGTGTCATTTTAACAAAAAATAACACGGTATGAGGTGAATTACCCATTATCAATACACTAATTTTGTTTTCACCTATTATCCGAGTTTCCGGTACAAATTGTCATTTTCACTATACTGTTGAGACCAAATGACATTTTACTCAAAATTTAAAGTTTATTTGAACAAAAATAATTGATGATATCAACTATATTATGTCTAAATTTGTAGTTCAAATTACATTTCATCGTTTTATTTTATTACAAATCATAATGTATTTTGGATGTGTGGGAATAGTAATTTATTTTTCAAATATACGAAGAATACTTGATTTATCTTCTAATGGTATCCGTCGTACCCTCGTGATGTAATTATCATTAATTGATAAAATTAATATCTTCTTTTAAATATTTAATTTATCTTAATACTACGTTAATCAATTAGTGACATGTAAATGTTACCTAAAGAGTTAAATTAAAATATAGAATTAGAGGATAAATCTAACAATACTTTTATCAAATTGACTATAAAAAGAATAGATAATGCCTTATAATTAATTATACATCGATCTTGAATGATAAAAAATTTATATATTTTAAAAATAATTTGAGAGTTAATTTCTTAAATAACTTGTTACGTATCAGACAACAATAACTACAATTAATATACTTTTTTAAAAAACTTAATGACATATTAAACAATACATTATTTTTTATAATTTAATACATTAATATATAATTTATGTGAAAAGAAAGGTAGTAAAAAGTGTAAAGTATCTCTAGAATTTAAAAATAAAATAAAACTGTTATGATTTGAAAAGTGAATTAAATACTCTTTTTTTTTTTTTTTTTAATTTTCTGGTCAAAGTCAGTATCACTTAAATTATATTTTTTAATTATCTTATGATTTTTTGCACTGTCAAATTCAATAAAAAAATGTCATGTTAAAATCATTTAGGCAATCATCTGCGTACATCAACTTAAAATATTTAATTAGAGGAAACCAAAACTCAGAGCTATGTTTTATCAGTTATTCTTAAACTAAATTAATTGAAAATTTTAATTTAAGTTAAAAGTAACTAAATCAGTCTTGATAATTTCTCACGTGTTAAGACTCGGACAACAAATTAGTAAAAAAATAAAATACAAAATAAATAATAAATAATTTATAAATAAAATTTTTCTCTTTAACTTCATTTGCAAGTTTCAACTGACGACATTACAAATGACACAAGAACTAATCCTATCAGGAAGTATGGTTTGCCAGGACGAGTGTAACGACCTATTTCATACTATTAAAAATGCACAATCACACACTATTTAAAAAAATGAAAACTGCATAATTTAAAAATAAAATTTTCCTTCTTACTTAGTACGACACGTTTTGAACTAATTTCATGAATAAAACTATGTTAAATTCAACTCAAAGCAGAACTAGAGACGTCACAACTCCATCGAAGTATTTAATGAAATATAGACAAATAGTGTGACTAAAAGATTATCCCATAAGTTTTTTTTTTTGTTAATTTAATGATAAAGATAAAAATTAAAACTATTTGAAATGAAATTCAATTTACAAAAATTTTAAAACTGCAAAGATTAAATTAAAATGATCCATAAATTTCAACTAGAAACACACATTAATCTAATTAATATTGTAGATTCAAAATTAAAAGTAATTATAACATTGTTCTTCTATAAATGTTTAAATAAAATTAAAATTTTAATTCAAGTGACTTCTAGGAAGACATAATGTTGAAGAGTAATACTCAACTTCCCTCTATTTTTACATTTTAATGCTTAACTTTTGATGTGAAACTCATTGATTAAAACAATTAACGTAAAAAATTACAAATAATTAAAATCAATCACCAATTTCGAGTGCCACATTAGAATGTAAAAATTTAAAGGCAATAATAAAAATAAACATTACATTACTTAATCTAGAAACTTCCTAAAACAACTAAAAAAGGAACCCTTTTATTAACACAATCAAAAGCACACCATCTACCAATAAAACAAAACAAAACAAAACAAAATCAAAAGTAAAGCAGAACAAGAAAATATAAATTAATAAAAAAAAAAGGAAAAAAAATTAGAAAAAAGAAGATTTGGGTTGGAAACTAGAGCTCCTCAGATGTTCTCAAATTCCACAAGAGCTTCAGAAATTGGAACGACAATACAAGCATTTTATAAAATACAAAGTCAACTCATCATTGGAGCCTTTCCGACACTTGTGTTTTAAATCTAAGTCACATAAATGTACACATTTTATCAACACTTCACATATTTGAAATATCCTACCAATTTTTTTATGCATATGCTTCCACTCAAATAAAAAAATTAATTGGAAAATCGAGATGATTAGTAATGCTACATTTACACTTTAATCTTACACCTCCGTTATTGTATAATATGTAAGCTGTAAAATTAGGGTGTCAAACTCATCCAAGCATAGAGTACAAACGCGTAAAAAACTTACTATTTTATCACACTTCATCCACAAGGATACAGCTGGAGAAGGACCAAAGCTTTAACCAATCCTCATGCCCTCTGCATAACTTCACACGGAAACATAATTCAAAACTAGGACTATCCGAGAGAGTTTGTCCTTACAAGATCATGAATTCAACTGCTGAACTGACAGGCTATCAAAATTAGGCAACAAAAAATCTGCCCTGGTTGTGAAGTTTGCCTGGGTTTTCAGTTGTTTCAAATTTAACACCATAGACAGACAAATTGCAAACAATAATAGTATTTGCATATAACAAGAGCATAAATTCCCTTCAATCACAAGCACAAAACGTTAACATTACAAAAACCATAACCATAAAATAGACTAGTAATAAGTTTTGAGCACCGAGAGCCATGGAATCAGACACGGAGAAAGCCAAATAGAATTATTTTAAGATGGCCAGTTATCATTTTTCAGAGTATGCATCTTGTTTCTAAGCTTCTTTTAGCTTCTCAAACACGCATTTATTTCAGAAAATTTTCAATATCATTATGATAAATTACATAGTAGAATTTCATATCTAAGTTGTAGAGCCCTCAAAGCATTAACACTTCCTTGCAGATGAACTCTAGTTTTACACCAGTTTAAATAGAAGTTCGCCTTTTCTGGGGTAGTGAAATCAATTCAGAAAAGCGAGTTTCCTTTTTGCAAGGCTTATCCATCAGTAAAATTAGCCCTTAACATCCACGATAATATTTTTGCTTCCATGGTCTCTACAACTATCGTGAAACCCATTATGAGGACCTAATATTCATGATTCCAGAAAACAAACTAAAATCACAATTTTTTATAAGGTGTACACAAAAACGATCAGGAGCAATACCAAGAGAGGTCCTCTTAGTCGTAGGTTGAAACTTAAAATTTCCATTACAGCAGGTTAAACCTCAAGTGACCTCTCAACTTCCCTCTCAAGGCACTTCCATGCACAGAGAAACATTCACTAACAATCTCACCACATCTAACAGAGGAATGATTAGGGCCAACTCAAGCAGAGAGAAGGAACATTTTCATCAGCAGAGAAATATTTGGTAAAACCTTATGAGTAGCTCTATTTCAACAGATTTATGTTGAGAGAAGAAATATTTCAACAGACGAATGACTAGAAAACTCAAGTGGAGAGAAGGAACATTTGCATCAGCAGCAAAATATAATGTAAAACCCTATGAGTAGCTCCATTTCAATAGAATTATGAACTGAAAATGTAAGTTAAAAAATACCAACAATGGAAACTTAAGGGACAAAATGGCCATTTACACTACGACAGATGGGGATTTGCAGATAAATCTACCTCATTCACAAAGTTTTTACAAAATAGAACAATAAGATTCTGTAAAAACATTAAAGTCATTACCAGCTTCAATTAGGTAAATAAATAAAGGGTTAAAACCAGGTTGTCATTAAACATACCAACACACCCATTGCGAAAAATGGTCGTGGATTCCAGGTTTGCATTCGTGCTGCAAAATAATAACTTTACTACCCAGCAACAAACCAGTTTGACATAAAAATTGTTAATGGTATCCGGAGTTGGAAATTCCAATTTGCAGCTGCAGGGAAAAATAATAAAACGCCCTTCTTACAAAATTATATTCTAATTTCAGAATTGGCGCATAGTTAAGATTAATCACATCTTCATCCACATGACCGACCTGCAATAATTCCTTATAATAAACATAAAAACGGCGTGAAAAATATTTCAACAGCAAACACATGGAGAAACTATTGGTGCACTTCATTAAAAATTGTTCCGTCCACATATATTGTAGCTATAAGAAGCAAATACTTTGAATCAAAGTAAGTAAAAGATCACCATCAGTTTAAAACCTTCCTGGCAATTAGAAGAGTATCTCAATACTTTGATCGAACAACACAAGACTAAATAAAAAAAATTCCAAATTTTAAATAAAAGCTCGTAAAATAGCCCTTCAGCTTCAAACAATCAAATGACAATTAATAGTAGAATTTATTTTACAAAGAAGAACCAAGTTACTGATCCAGCCAGAATCCAAAGGGTTCTATGCAAAGTGTGAGGTGCAGACATAAGCTGAAAATGCGAGGAAATGAAGATGGCGTGGGCGTCATTTTGAGAATAATCTTACTCACCAGGGGAAAAAAAAATAGATCAAAGGCTAACCTCACAAACCTAAATGAAGGGAGGATTCACAAATAAAATTATTTGATATAGTTTATCTTGGAGGGGAAGATAATGAAGAAGCTCAGAAAAGGAAGAGAGAGAGAGAGAGAGAGAGAGAGAGCGGGTTCGTAGAGAGTGAAATGATAGTCAGACACTTCATAAGAGAAAAGTGTTATCTGAAATTGATCTTGTAGAATAGAGAAGACCTTTACCTGCCATGGGCAAAACTATGCAGCGAGTTTTCATCGCTGACGGCCAAAACACCTCTACAAGGGATCTTCTTCTCCCATCCAACTCCTGTGCAGCCTGATCGAGGATCTTCTGCTCATATGCCTTTTCGAACCCATTTCTGACCCAAGTTTGTTTGGGGACAGTGTCGCCTAAAACCTCTCGGCAAATAAAATTGACCCTTCAGGAATCATCCAGATGAGATTTGCCTATTTTCTTTTCTTCTTTTTAAGGAAATGTTTTCAGCAGATATTACTTTAAAATTCATTTAATTTAATTGTTATTATTTTAATTTGTTGGGTAAATATCAATTTGTCCCTTCATAAAAATGAAGTGTTTGCGACTATATCTCGAATTTTAAATTTCATTAATTAATATGTTGTATTTTATCCGTTATTTCGTCAATTGTCTAATTTGTCATGGATTTTAATTCATCTAATACATCGGAAAGCTAATATATGTAATTTATTTTAAAGCTAGTATTTTAGAATTTGAAATATTCATCAACTGCTTGACTGCTTCGTTAAAAAATCTCTTTAATATTTTGTCTTCATTATTTCAAGAGGACTAATGTAACAGAAAGAGCGGGATCTTTAATATAAAATAAAAGACTAATTAATATTACATATATAGTATATTTTTATTTATTAAATTTTACCAACTCAATCATCACGTCACTTATTATTTAATTTAATTAAAATAATAAATTACAAGATCTGATATAAAATAAAAGACTAATTAATATTATGTACCCCAAGTTATTTGGGAACGAAGGATTCAACTAGAGGGCGTTGAATCTGTTGGAGAATAGAGATTTGATCAAAGCAGTCGAACCATCTTTTTGTCGTGTCTGCGGGTGAAAATTTCACACAAATAAGAAGCAAATTTTCAAATGTGAGCAGCTGAAGAGCCCGAACGAAATTGAGATGGCAAAGTGAAGCGGAGGGTGAAGTCAGTATCTATGCACACAATGAAAATGCACAAGCATAATAACATAGCTAGGAAGGTTTTGCCTTCGAAGTTAGATATAGTTTAATAGAATATAAATGATTAAATTATTTTTAATTTATAAGTTTATATTTTTGAGATTATTAGTAATTTATCGAATTTTCAAAAGTTTCAATAAAATTAAAAATTAATAAATTAATTTCATTAAAAAAATTCACATCAAAAAATTAATTTACTTGCTTTTAGTAATTTGTCGACCGATAATTTAAAAAGAGAAAATTTAGAGTAAATATAGTGTTTAATTAGTCAGAAGTAACCGATATTGCATTGAAAGGATCATATGGTTGAAATGATATACAAGTCGAGGATTGAATGTTTGGTGTTTGCCTCCCATGGTTTGGACTTTTTGGTTGTTTCGAAAGAGGTCGAATTGAGATATCTGAAGACAGTTTTAGTGGACAATACCGACAATGGGTGCTGAAATGGATTGCCGATTTTGCATTTTCTCTAAGGCGGCTTCGGCCGTGGGTAATTGTGACGTTTTGAAACAGAATTGGAGAAATGAAATTACGGTTGGGTCGATGAAGGAGATTGGTTGTTTGGGTTTACTATGAATTTGTTGTAATCTTAGATAATATTATTCGCGTTCGAGAAATCGCAAATTACAGAAAAAAAAATAACTGAAATTTTTGCTTCGGTTATTGGTTCTGGTTAAGAAAAACCGAATCGAAAATTAAGTTCAATATTATAAAAAAACCGAACCACAACTCTAAAATGAACAACCCCTAAAACTAATTTTCCTCAGGTTCTTCTCTTGTTCCTCGATCGCTGTCTCGTCTCTCTCTTTCTCGATTTACTGTTTATAGAAGAAATTTCACTGCAAAGGGGGGGATTACCACTGCTGTTTGCGGGCTGTTCGCTGTTGAACCCAATCTCGTCTTCAATCCTAAAATCAGGTTCTGATTTCTTCTTTTCCAACCCTCTGTTACTGTTTAGTTCCTGATTTGTTTACTCTTTGCTGATTTATTTTCTGTTAATGCGATTATCTGCAATTGAACTTTCAGGTTTTATCGTCCTCCTTTATTTGATTTTGATTGTTTGGTTCTAAAATAGTTTTATTAAGCATGCCCATTCCCTTGCCCAATCCACCCAATAAGTAACCCTTGTTTCGTTCTACAAGATTTTGCTCAATATTGATATCAAAAGGCTTAACTGGTTTTTTGGAATTACACTGTGTGAGGAGATTTATAGACCACTGATAACATTTTTTACGACTTCAGTATGAATGGTTAGAAAATTAGCTGAATTTTCTGGAAAGTTTAAGGTAGTAAATACTATGCAATGGTTGTGTCTGTACTCCTTGCTCGGATTTGTTTTGATTGATGAATTGGAGTCTGAAAACGTTCATATCGACTGGATATTTTGGATAATTTCCGATAATGAGCTTTTCTGGTGCAAAAACAAACCAAGCCCAAACTGGACCGAATAAAACTGAAAACCAAGGTTCAGTTTATGTTTGGCTTTGGAGTTGACTCGGTTTGGTTTGCAAATTCTAAAAACCAAATTTAATCAGTTTGGTTCTAATTTGGCTTTAACCGGACTGGACCGGACAGAATCGAGCCGATGCCACCACTATTGATAAAGAGAATTATCAACCAATGATTTCTATGTGCTTGATGACCTGAAGGAGACAGTTGCTTTATGAATGCATGCTTTAATTGGTGTTTCGTATTTTTCTTTAATGATGTGATAGAAAAAAACTCTGGACATAGAGAATTCTTGGTTCTAACTTAGTGAACCTGTTAAAAATCGATTCCAAAACCGCCAAATCAAGCCCAAATCGAGAATTCCAAAACCGAACCAAACCAGAACCAATAACCGAAGTTTGATTTTGGCTCGGTTATGACATAGGTTCGGTTCGGTTTCGGTTCAACATTTTCAAAACTAAACCAAACCGATTCCACCTCTACATGTGACTATCTTTCTTTACATTGTGTCTTCCGTCTTGTTCTTCTTGGCCAAGAAATAGTCAACATCAATTAAAGAAAATCCTAAAATTTATGATTTTTTCAGTAGAATTGGGAGACATCGAAGTACCTACAATGGACCCAGGTGATAAAGGTCAAGTTGTGGATGTGAGGTCAGTCGTTGAAGCAGTCGCTGCCGGTGGCAATTGCGATGTTCCGGTCTACGTGGTCGAAAGCCTTTGCATGCGCTGTAGAGAAAACGTATGTTCCTTCTGCCTTTTCTTCGTTCGATGACTTCAGTTTCTGGATTCTTTTCCTTGGTTGTTGATTTTTAGCTATTGATGCTTTGAAACTTGTATCACATTGTGTTTTTTTTTTTTGTTATTTAGGATCACTGGTGTGTTTTTTTTTTACACCATATACTATTGATGTTGAATAACAACTTTGACAAAAAATAAAACAAATATAAACTTGATTATAAGTCCCACCCAACTATTGACATTTTCCCTGTAAAACAATTTACTTCACCTTCAGTTCATAAGGGTAGGCGAGTGATTGTCTCCTGGAATAGATATAGCAACTTCTGAAACATAAAGAGCTGGCAAACCAATGTCGGTGGAAAAATAAAGCAAACAATGTAAATCTATATTTTGAAGCCCAGTTGTGAAAATCATTTCTCAAAAGTTTCTTCATGAGAATCTTCATCCTAATTCATCGTCTATTTTTTGAATAACCATTCCAATGGTCGTATCGACTCGTCCCACTAATAAAAATTCCTTCATTTTAAAATGTTTTCCAACAATTTTTTATGCATTCACTCAAATTTCTATTTAAAAGTTGAGTATAAGTAATTTTCTATGGAAAGAGAAATCTAATTGAATGGTATCACCTCTGAGGATTTGCTTTGAAAGACTTTGTAGCTATTTTCAATTGCTTAAATTAGTGAGAGAGTTTTTAATAATTATATTCCAAATAATCTGTAAGGCTGACATGATCTTTCGCATGAACAACAGGGGATAACAAGGTTTCTTCTAACTATAATTCCACACTTCAGGAAGGTATGCTGGTTATTTTGTGATTGTAGATTGTTTAATTTTTATACCAGTTTTTGTCTACAATCAACATGATATAAATTTTGTTGTAGATATTGTTGTCAGCCTTTGAATGTACACATTGTGGTGAGAGGTAGAAGTTCTTATAACTTTTCACTTTAAAAAATGTCTCATATTCCAAATGGTGCATTGTTTAATTTGATTTAGCTTAATTTAGGAATAATGAGGTTCAATTCGCTGGAGAGATTCAACCGCGTGGATGCTGCTACATTTTGGAGGTCTCCGCTGGCGATTTGAAGGTTGCATTAGTGAAATCATTTGGTTATATGCTACACCTTTTTTGTTTATCTTTATTTGGTTGTGATAGTTCCTACACATCTCATTTCTGTTGGAGTTTGGCCTCATTGGTGTGCTTCTTTGTTATTATCATTCTTGTTCCTTTTCAATTCTATATCCATGTCCATCTTCTTGGAGGCATTTTTTTCTCACTTCGTAATCCATCAGATATGATCCAAGTGAAATTTTAGTCTTCTCTGTCCATTTCTTCTACTTTTAGAGCATATAAGGTGGTTTATTTCTTTCTTAATTTACATTTTTTTTGTCAAGGTATTATGCCATTCTATATATCATTAGTCCACTATTATAAATACTTCATTTGCCCTGTCATGTTGGTAATCTTATGGTTGATATTGCGAGATTAAACTTAGTGCCACCTTGCCTTTGGATATGCACATTTTTTTTTGTGAGAAACAAAATAAATTAAAAATATATATATGAAGTTTATGGAGGGAAAGTGATCCTCCCTTAAAAGGACTCATAAGAACCTAATGAAAAATAAGTTCCCTCCAATTGGAGAGAATCATTCTACAACGATGGAATGCATATTTTTATTTATGAAAACAAATGGTATTTTAACCTTTAGAAGAAGATTCTCTTTTTACACGTCTCTATTTTTTGGCAAGTCTTTACTTAAATTTAAATTGATTATTTTGTGAATGCAGATGCTTAATCGACAAGTAGTGAAAGCTGAGTCTGCTACAATTAAGGTACTTTTTCGATGCCCCTACTTGCAATACATTTTCATTATGAGGTCACAATTGGATTGACAACAATGCTATGTTGACTATGAAATTGTGGTTTATTTTAGCCTTAAAGCTTTGAAAGTCTAAGTGTTTTAGTAGTAGTAATAACTACTGTTAAAAATCGATAAAGTCTTACTGGACAACATATCAAGTCAATTACCATTATAAAAATAATTTAAAAAAACAGTATATCTAGGCAGTTAGTTTTACATGCTGGTGTTGTGCATGCAATATATTATTTTTATGTCATTTAATGTATTTATGCATGCTTATTAGATTTTTTGCAGTTCTTCTAATATTTTTGAGCTTTCTTTACTTTTATTTTTTGACTAAACAAAAAGATGTTATATGAGCTATCTTTATTTTTATTTTTTGACAAAACAAAAAGATGTTATATGTTAATGTGAAAGTGATTTTGATTGTTGCCAAATCTTTATTTGTATAGATTCCTGATTTGGATTTCGAGATTCCTACTGAGGCTCAACGAGGAACTCTTTCTACGGTACTTCTTGTAAATCCTCCTAATGTTTTTGTGTATATGTAAATATTGTCTGCAATGTGCTTTTGATAATGATAAGGTGAATGCATTTCTTTAAGAAAAGTTTCTCTTTTTGTGTTTTAGAGAGATCTTTTTGAATAATCTATACTTCAATAATCTTTTAAGGGCAACTCATGTGGGTTAGGGGTAGATATGAGAAATGTAATGTTAATGGGAGAATGACTCGGAATGAAATATTTTCTATATATAGGAGAAGTTAGAGATTTGTAGGGAGAGAAGAAATTGGTTAGTAGTCATTTTGGGGTGGCGAGACACCATTGATGTGCTTGGGAGGAAGCAAACTCTTCGAATTGTTTGTTATTTGTAATTTCTGTTCTTACATTCAATCAAAATGATCTTTCATTCTTGATTGATATTCTTCTTTTATTTTATTCTATATTTTGGTTGTTTACATTTATGAGGACCTATCATAATTATTCCAGGTGGAAGGGATACTAGCTAGAGCAATGGATGAATTGCAGGCTCTGCAAGAAGAGCGTAGGGTATGAATTGTATGGTGGGTCATCTGGCGTTTGTATGTCTTTTAATTTTTCCTTTGACCTTGGCTTCATCTTGGGTTTTTCCAGAGATTGGATCCTCAAACCGCTGAAGCAATTGATCAGTTTTTGTTGAAATTAAAAGCTTGTGCGATGGGAGATACATCATTCACTTTCATCTTGGATGATCCGGCTGGAAACAGCTTCATTGAGAATCCGTAAGAGATGATTTCAGCATAATTTTAATCGACAATGGTTTTTTATTGAAATCTCCAAGCTGTTCAATTTTTTGTTTTAAAGTAATCAGTGCAGGGTGAAAGTCTTTAATTTTTTATTTTGTATTGAATGCCATGATTTGTAGAAGATTTTTTAATGAGCGGCACTTTTAGATATGCTCCATCGTCGGACCCATCATTGAGTGTTAAGTTCTATGAGCGAACTCCAGAGCAACAAGCATCATTGGGATATCTCGTTGACTCATTTGAATCAGGAGAAGGTGCTAATGGAGCATTATCAGATGAAAGGGCTGGTGTTTCAGAAATCGGAACAGTGCCAACTTCATCAGTTGGAGCACCAGCTGGCCATCGAGCAATTGCTCAGAGTAATAGCGCAGAGATTGCTGAAGCTTTATTCCGTTACACTGCTCCTGAAGAAGTAAGGAAATTTCTCATGCTATATATTTTTGGAAATGGCATCCAATGAATTCCATTTTTGCAAATTTATTATTGTTTCTTATAGGTGATGACTTTTCCATCAACATGTGGGGCTTGTGCTACCAGCTGCGAGACTCGAATGTTTGTTACTAGTATCTTTTTAATACATTTAAACACATTTGGACTTATTATATCTCTAAATTAATTAGTCATCTAACAGTTAGATTAGGAATAAACATGCAGTTTGTTTGGAGATTCATAACTTTGGTTTGGTTGTACTTGATTATATCAGATTCTTAAATTTTTTTCACTCTCGAGTTCATGTGACATTGAATTTTTCTCAGGAGTCCAAGAGTCACTAAATTGTACAATGTCATTTGTTTTGTAGACATTTCATATGTTAATCAATTTCTTTTATTGGCTTTGGATCTGTAAAGGTTCAAAAATCTGCTGTGCTGTTGAGTGGTTGTGATGCACAAGAATTTACTTTCTTTTGGCTCTCTTTCACATAATTTTCTGTGAAGATTTGTGGATGTTTAAGTTGTAAAAAGATATTGTTTCTATAGCAGGATTACCCAAATTCCAAAACAACTCATCTTATAACTGTTCTTAGGGAGAAGTCGAGGACAGGTCATGTAAGATATGAGGTATCCTATTCCTTGGTAGTTAGTAATAAGGGATAAAGATGGTAGCAAAGGAATTTAGAAGTTGGTTGAGTTCAAATTGTATAAAGTCGGCAATGTAATCAATAGGAAGGCAGTTAGTAAAGTGTGACACGGCCTCCAAGTCCTGAATTAGATTCTGTGACCAAGAAAAATGCCGTGGTTTCATATGTGTTAACTATTTGTGTGGAAAGATTACCTAACACCTTCCAAGACATGAAAGTGATTAGGCAATCTTCATTAGCTTGAATATTGTTTCAGAGGCTATTGTAACTCAATATTGGTTGCTACTATTGGCAAAATTTTAACAATATGCAATTTTGGAATCTCTATTTAACTGAGTTGTGTTTATTATGCTTTGCCTTTGCTAAAATTGTGATCTTAACTATACAAAAGAAATACCTTACTTTCAAGAAGTGATTGTCATGGCATCCACCTGTGATTTATGTGGTTACCGTAATTCTGAGGTTTGGGTTTTTAGTTTTTTTTCTGTATCTTTTTTTCTTACTTTTTTCTTTTAAATTTAAGCTGTAAATTTATTCATGCAGTTGAAGCCTGGTGGTCGAATTCCTGAAAAAGGAAAAGTAATTACTCTCCAAGTAAAGAGCTCTAAGGATCTTAGTCGGGATGTTATAAAGGTATTTTATTGTAGCGATTTGTTATTGCTGGTATGTTGTTGTAGTGATTTGTTGTTGCTGTTTACTCCATTAACTGTCACACACGTTCTTTATTTTCCTGCAAAATATTTATCTGGCTTGAAAAGTTTTTCTACTTCCCCATCTTTATGCTCTCTTACTCTTTCAATTAAGTTGAAACCGTTATTTGACAAAAATTCTATGGGTCATCCCAGTCAGATACTGCTAGTGTTAGAGTTCCGGATCTGGACTTGGAGCTGGCTAGTGGCACTCTTGGAGGAGTTGTTACAACGGTTGAAGGTTTAATTACAAAAATTAGTGAAAGTAAGCATGGTTCAGATTCCTTTGCTTTTGTATAAATTTTCTGTATTATTTAATTTTGAATGCAAACTTTGGCATTTAGGAAGATCTAAACTCTAGTGACCATGTTGGGACGCTTGCAAATGAGAGTCCATGTCCAATGAACTCAATTTTTTTTAAATGAGTAGCAATGTTATAATATAGTGTAAAATTGTATATCGTATGTAAAGAAGAGTCGTTTAAAATTTGTTAGTTAATGGATTGTTGAAGAATATTTAAGCAAGGACCATAAAAATTTGTAGGCTTTTGGCAAAATAGATGGTGACTCTAGGCTAATTCATAAAAAATGTAGGCCACATGTCATTTGTATTTGAGCAGACTGCCATACCACGTTGTCCTTTGTAATTTTCTGTAACGCCCCGAATTTAAAATCCCCAATTTAAAAATCTTAATTTGAAACTCTAGAAATTTTTTCCAAAATTTAATTTAAAATCGAGTATTAAATTTTCAACTTAAACTATTTTTTTAAAGTATTGAATAAAAATCATTAAATGCGCGGAAACTGTAATTAAAACAATAATTAAACTTATTCGAAATAAATACATAATCATAAATAATTTATAAAAATTCTAATAATAAAATTTAATTCGGAGTTAAAATAAAAACCGAAATACTTTTAAAAAATGAAACATAATATTTTAAATTTCTTTCTCGGAAAAATCAATGTCTTCTTCTGTATGCTCGATCGCAGCTAGTTCCTCCTCAGATAAAAACTCACCTACATCACAAAATTATTTAAAACATGAAAATTAACTCAGCAAGTAAAAATACGTGCAAAAGTCAAAAATTTACATTTACTTTTATCAAATCCTGATTACAGAAATAGTTGGTACTCATTTCTCAACTTTAGACTCAGCCATTTCATTGTTGTCCAGACTTTGTCAATTTACTTTCGGTCAATCTCACCATCTCATTGTCGTTCAGGCTTTTGCTATCACATATTTTTCGTCAATTACATCATTTTCATGCACATACAATATATCCTACCAATTTTATCTTTATACTATTCTAAATCAATGCCGAAACATGCGTGCTCAAATATCAACTTGTGTAATAAAACAGTTATAAGAAAATAATATAATATCTTGTGATGTAGGGTCATAGTCAAAACATGAGAAAATTGTATTTTTACTTGCATGGATTCTGAGCGGTATGGTTATCGGAATTTGTTTACTTTTCTAAATAATATCCTGCTCAAATAGAATCTTTAGTATTAAATTTTTACTTAATAAATTTAATTTCAAAGAAATTTGAGCAGAAATCTCTTATGTTGTTCTCTTGGGTCGGATCGGGTTGGTTGGATCGGTTCGGATGAGTTTTGAGATTTTTTTTACCTAATTCGAATGTCGATATTAAAATCCTACTTAATTAATTCCAACTTTAAAAGAATTTGGACAGAAAATCCTTACCTGTTTAATCTTGGATCGGTTCGGTCAGATTTGGGTCGAAATTTGGTTTGGGTGAATAGTGTCGGTTCGAGTCAATTGGGTCGATCTGTGTCAACTAGGCCAGTTTGAATCAATTGAGCCGATCTGGGTCAACTGGGTCGGTCCGAGTCAATTTAGCTGGACTTTCTAAAAAAATTGGTTTTAATTTTTAAATAAAACCAACTTTTGTCCTTTTCCTGTTCCGCCGAGAAAGAGAGAAAGAGAGCGCGAAACCGAGAGGGACAGAGCGAGGAAGAGCTTACGCTGTTGAGAGAAATCGTTCGATCGAATGGTGTTCTCTGCTGTCGCGAAGTGAAGCTCAACCGAGAAGGGTTTTGCCGTGTCAGAGAGACTTGCTGCGTCGGAGGCCGGGGTAAGTACTCATTCTCTTCTTGAAGGACGCGGGAGGGAAAGAATCGTGGTGTGAGTTTTCTCATCACCGAATATCTCCATTTATAAAAGAGATTTGTAACCAACCTCCTACCCAAAATTTGAAATCCACTCGGATTTCTTGCTGAAAAATCCAATCTTACTCGGATTTAAAGAGAAGCATTCTGTTGGAAATCTAAACTTCTTCTGAATATGGACAATGTTTAGGCTAGGTTCATTCGAGAAACGATATCTTGTAATTTTTTTAAAATTCAAATCTTAAATTAGGTTTTTGATTTCTAAATTGATTTGAGAATTTTTGAATTCAAATTTGAATTTAGAACCCTAACCGTATATTTTCATTCATCTAATACATTAATTTTTTGTTACGACCCCGAAAGGGCCATAATTGAAACGCCAGATTAAACGATCAATTTTAGAGAGGTCCACGGTCTAACCTAAGGCTAGTTACGGAAGATTTTAATACCAAGAACTGCTTTCCGAACCAGATAACAGATGAGTTGCAACATTCATTGGGTGAAGCTTCGACAGTCAGTACCCATGTTGCGCACCTCACTTTGATGCATGACCCTCAATTGACTTTGAGTATACTAGGAATAAGAGTGGTTCTATTTTAAATGCTGATTTTTACCTAAAATGATTATTTTTAGTGCCTTCTAAATTCATAGTCTGGAATACTGACTTGCTTTTTTTAATGGGTTTCTTTTTATTTTTTTTACAAAAAAAAAAAAATTAGTCTGCAAGTCTAAAAGTAATTTTCTAGGTGAGATTTTGTTTACGGTTTTGATTATATGGAGAATGATGATTAACATTTATTGGAATTTCATTGAAGTGAATTGATTTCATATGATCTTCACCATTGATGAATTGCAGGCCTTGAGAGAGTGCATGGATTTACCTTTGGAGACAGTCTTGATGATGATAAAAAGAGCAAGTGGCAAGATTTTGGAAAGAGATTAAACAAGGTATTGCATATTTATAACAACCCTACTTAGACATCATATATTACAAAGCTTTTCAATTGCATGTTGGAATAAGCATGTCCGTCTTTAAGCATATGTCAATTACAGATACATGATTTTAATAGACGTCCTTTAATGATTAGTTGGTATTCGAAAATGGAAAAGCATGAATGAGAAGTAACTAACTACCTTAGTTTCTTAGAAAACTTGAGCTTCTGCGGCTTTGTCCCACTGAGTGAAGTATATCTTCCTCAAAAGTAATTTTGTGAGTTTCCATGGCACGTAATTGGCGTTTCATGATTTCTATTAGAAGATCATAGTATTCTATGAATAGATTATGGTAGCACTTTAACTTGCCAAACTAAATTGACATCAGGAGTGGAGTCTTAAATGACAAATGGCATTTTTTGTTTTAGTATGTTATAAAGTACTTCTATTGTACTGTAAAAGAACAAGAAAATAATGACTTTTATCATTTATAACATATGTAATGATGTTGTAGGACTAAATAACATGTAGCGTCACTCGTTCAATTTAACTTGACAAGTTATGATACCACTTTAAATTTAGTCATTCTATATTAATTATGCTTAGACATAGAAATTATTACAGGGGACCGTGATAGTTGTCACTGTGAATGAAGTTTATCATATCCTTGATATTAAAAAAAATCAGAAAGTGGTGTTTTCATTACAAATCTGAAATTTGTATTAATGAAAGAGATTATCAAAGCATGAAAATCCTTCGAGAAGTGCAAAACTTGTAATTGGTAAGAACTTCAAAAAGAAAATACATCATAAAACATTGAGATAACTAAGTGTCGTCTCAACTCAATGTTATCCTGTAATTCTAAGGTTTTCCCGAGAAATCTCATTAAAAAATTAGTTGACTGTGTAATAGAAAGGATCTAAATACATTACTTTCAATAATATTTTTGAGGTGAATCAATAAACATTTGTTTGATTTTGTAGCTTCTGACTTTGGAAGAGCCTTGGACTTTGATTTTGGACGATGCATTGGCAAATTCATTTGTTGCTCCAGCGACTGACAATATCAAAGACGACCTTCAATTAACGTGTAAGTACTTTTCTTTTCACTGTTAATAGCAATTTCTATGTTGAAAGGAACTACTTTCCATTTGGAGATTGATTATTCTATTAGAGTCAATATTCTGTTTTTTTTTTTTCTGCTAATCTTAGTTGTTTATGTGAGTTTACAATTGGTAGCGAATGCTTAGAATCTCTAAACGCAGGGAATTGCATTTCTTGTTCTGGAATGATATTGAATTAGCAAATGCAGTTCTGAAAAGTATAAAATCAAAATATTTATCTGTCGTCTTTGAACATATTACCATGTCGACTAAAACTTGGTGCCAGTCTAGCATTATTCAACTAGTCATGTATTCTGTTTAACTCTCTCTCTCTGTTTTTTTTTTGAGTGTATGCAATTAAAATATATGTGGATTTATATGCATATTTTCTTTTAATTTGATCACATATAGACTCTTTAATCTGGTTGAGACGCATGAAAAACTCATTTTCTTATAATGACTTTAATTTTTTGTTGATTGCAGTCGAGGAGTATCAGAGGTCATGGGAGCAGAACGAAGAGCTGGGTCTGAACGATATGAACACGGGATCAGCTGACGGTGCTTATGATTCGGGTGAGTAGCCGGTTAATCTTTTGGGATGCATTGTCATTTCGTGGTCAGTGAAGGATTTAGAAATTTCGTGTCATGATATTGTGTATTTTCAAAATTTTCTTTTATATTTAGTTCAAGAAAGGCATTTATTGCTCATTGTAGAAACAAGGTTTTATAAACTTTAATTATTTGACTAATCTTTTATTTTTACGAAATAAGTTAATGTTAAAATCATGACGCATATATTTATATCTAAAAAAATAATATTAGACTTACTTTTTAATTCTACAAATTGTGTACTTATATTTTGATGAGATAATTATATGTCATTTATTTATTTATTTTTAAATTAAAATAATTTAAATAAATTATTAATTAATAATTATTACGTCAAGAGATAAGATTAAATTATAAATTAAACAAATTTATGTTTTCTCTCTACTTAATCTATTGTCACTGCACGATGAGTCCCACGTTGATTGTTCAATTAATAATTAATAATTTATTATATATTAATCAAATGATGGTACGTGGGGAAGTAAGACTCAGAGAAACATAACATTATTCTAAGTTACGGGGAAAATTGAACATTCCTCTTTAAAAAAAAAAAAAAAAGAAATGGAATGAGGAAGATTGTAACACATGAATGATGACATCAAAAATTTATTAGTTAGCAATACGTACTAGTAGAATAGTAGCATGTGAATTGTGATTTAATAAATAAATAAATAAATATATATATATATATATATAAATTATGATTTAATATTTCCAATGTATAGGCGTCGAATACATCACTTTCAGATCAAATAAAAAACTAATGCACAAAATGAAAAGACAAAGCAATTCCAATAATTACTGTCCAATTCAAGCGCACATACAGGAGGAACCCACCAAACATTATTTAAACCAAACTCACTTCAACATTCTTTTCAAAAAAATTATCCACTCAGCAAACTCAATTCCACTTTCTATGTATCGAATGATTAACCTTCTATGATAAAGTCTCTAATTACGCATTTAAGTTATAGCAGAATGATTTGGTGATATATCCAATAAAGTTAGCAACTATCAGTAGAAAGAGAGAGGAGACGGAAGATTGCATTCCAAATCTATGTCGGAATTGCCGCTCAAGAGTCACTACCCAAGATGAACGACTCAACTTCAGATCCTGCTTTCTAGAGGGCTGAGTTGATTCTCCACTGAACTTCCTTTTCTTCCTTCCATGCCTTACAATATCTTCTTCAATCCACTCGCTTGACAAGGTTTGCCATCTTTTCGTTTTTTTAATGTCTTGGTTCCGATCTTGACAAGGTTTTATATACATAAAAGTTCTCTCTGGTTGATTTGTTTACGTGAAGGGTAGGTTTTATTTATGCAGAGATTGATACGGTGCTGAGGCAGTCTGAAAAGTTTCTTCGTTCAAGTGAGAGGGTAGGTGTGTTGACTTCCTTCGACCAGAAATTTCTTGGATTCTTTTCTCTTTCATTTGAAGCTTGTTTCTGCATGGTATTCTTTGATAGAATTTTGATCTCATTCTTCAACGTTGATTAGGTGTGGAAAACATGGAGAATTTACTCAATATCTATAACCAGCTTCGCAGTTGTACCAACCCAGATGAGGTGGAAGAATTGAAAAGAAATTTCAGAGGATCTTTTCGTATTAAGAAAAGGAAGAAAGAAAGTGATCAAGATTTGCATAGAAATGGTGGAAATGAAGTACTTGGAATTTGGAACATGGGAAAGACCCGAATGTTATCTGTTGCTGAAACGAGTAGAGAGGTGGATAATTTGATCAAAGAAGTGAAAGAACTTGCAGAGATAGGCAGGTTTGGGGAAGATCTTACAATTGAATTCCACGAGGAAATGCAAGTTCAATTTCCCACAAAGTAACTTAGTGGGTGACAAGTTTGCTAGGTATAGACATGAGATCTCTGATTTACTAACCAAGAATAAGGCATCGACAATCGGAGTATGGGGAATGGTAGGTGTCACACCCCGAATTTGTCCCTAGAATTTTTCGTTTTCTCGGTGGAATGTGCGGTGGCAAGTCCCCGACTTGACCAGCCTTTCTCCTTGTTGGTGCTTGCGGAAGTAACGAGAAAATGATACAAGTGTTTACGGGCTCAAAATCTCCCAACCCTCTTTCTATTCCAAACAAAAAGACTGGCAACAACTCGCTCACGGCACACCAAAATAGCTTAAAAACTCCTTTACCAGATACCTTTAACTTGGTGGCTCATGAGGCTTTTATACACAAAATGGCTTAGCCATAACTTACATTGAACATCAATGTGCAGCTGCCCTCGGATGCCTCTTTTCAATGTCGGCCGCGCACGCGCCATGAATGTTCGCCTCCCGCTTGCTGCACGCAGCATTGATGTCTGTCGTGCGCCATCAATGTCTGCTGCATGCGCGCCATCAATGCATGCCGCATGCGCCCCATCAATGCATGCCGCATACGCCAAGGCTCGGTCGATAGTCTGCCCAGCGCGCCTCGTGTGAAGATTGTATCATGCGCCCAGCGCCTACCCGGCATGCCGTGTCCGTCCCGCATGCCTGCCGTGTCCCCCGCGCGCTCGTAACACCCCATGCCAACGGCTATCTGCCGAGGTGTAACGCCCCACCAACGACTATGTCTGCGCGCCAACGCCTATGCCACGTGTCGTAACGCCCCAACGGCTATCACCAATCTGCGTCCAAACCGTGTCTGCTCCGTGTGCGCCAACTACGCGCCTTCATAACTCTAGCGCCCTGCTGGTGCGTAACACTGCGGCTGCGCGCACCGCGTGCGCCAGTCGCGTGTGAGCACCGTGTGCGTGTAACTGTCGCCCAACACTTAGTTATTTTAGCACTTACTTGCATGGCTCTACGAATCAGCCCTATAGCTTATGTCTGCCTCATAGGTTGCGCACCTTGTGCGACTTAGTGGGTCGTGCGCCCAACTGTTGCACGCCCATCGTGGGCCGCGCGTCTTTGGCTGCCGCGCGCCCACATGGGCCGCTCCCCTCTTATTGCCGCGCGACCGAGGAGTAGCCCGGCTCTTACTCTTCTTTGGGTACTTGGCCCTTGCCTTCATGCACCATGGAAAATGGGGCGTGACAGTAGGAGTGGGTAAAACAACTTTGATCAAATATTTACACAACATGATGTTGAATAAGCGTCAGATTTATGGCTCTGTTTATTGGATTACAGTTTCAAAAGATTGCACTATTCAAAAATTGCAAATAGAATTGAAGAGTCTATTTCACGTATGTTTGATGAATCTCAAAGAGCTGTAATACTTGCAGAAGCTTTGAAAAGGAAGAAAAAATTTGTTTTGATTTTAGATGATATGTGGTCAGATTATGATTTGAATGAGGTGGGATCGGGATTTCCTAAAGAAATTGGATATCGATTGATTGTAACAAGTCCATCGAAAGACGTGTGTTTAAAATGTATTGTGATAATGTCATCGAAGTGGATCCTCTTTCACCAGAAGATGCTTGGACACTATTTGTTAGGAGTTTTGGTCGTGAAATACCTGATGATCTAACAAAGATTAGCATTGATGTGCTTCAGGAGTGTGCAGGGTTGCCCCTTGGAATAATTACATTGGCAAAGAGCATGATAGGATGTAATGATGTCTAGTAAAATAGATGACATGGAAGAGAAAGTATTTAAAGTATTAAGATGGAGTTACGAGCAACTGAAGGATGAACTAAAAAAATGTCTTCTATACTGCGCAACATATCCGGAAGCTTATGAAATAGAAATAAACGAGTTAATTTGGTTGTTTATTAATGCAGGGTTGGTGGGTAAGAGCGTTGGTATGCAAACAGGCTTTCGGCATTATTGTTACAGAAAAACTTCACACTTGGTGTGGTTTGTGATGGTTTCTTTAGATATTTAGATGGCCTTAAACTTCTTGATCTATCTTATACTAGGATAAGAACTTTGCCAGACTCTATTTCATTGTTGAAGAACCTTACTGCATTGATGCTTATATGTTGCCGTGAGTTGGAAAAAGTGTCATCTTTGGCAGAACTACGCTCTTTGGAAAGACTAGTCAAACTCTTTAAACAACTTGGAACATTTGATTGTCTTGTTTGATGACTTTGTCAGCTTTTCTACGTTCATCCAACAAATGAAAATCAAGGGAAGACCCAACTTCTACCTGTTCTTTGTTGGAGATTTCAATTATAAATACACCCACTTGCTTGATACGGTTGGTAGAATTTGGCGTGTAAAGCAGATCTATTTAAGTAAGACAAAGATTAACCAATATGATCGCTTGGAGAGGATTATATTCGGCAAGGATAGTTTGACGTTTTGATTGTCGACGACATTCACGAGCTAGTTATTTATGATGATGAGGATGTGATGAGTTTAGGAGATTATGTTTTTGACTGTGCGTGCAATGTGCAAAGACGATCTCAAATAGAAAGTGGTTCCAAACCATTTTCCAATTTGAAATTGTTAGAGCTTCATAATTGTCCAAATTTGAAGAAATTGTTTCCATTGGGACTCCAGTCGAACCTTCAAAACTTAGAAAATATTTATTTTCGGTCATGTGAAGTTGTGTCCGAAGTTGAAGCGATTGCCAATTGATTTGGATAAAATACTCGGATTGGCACGCTGCCATTACCACAAATGGTCTACCGTACAAAAGCGAAAGAATGGGTCGAGTTGTTGGAATGGGACCCTCCCGAACCCGAAAGTATGATGCATTTTCCCAATTTGATTAAAAGGGTACGAGAGATTCTAAGAGATGATTGCAATTTCTATGAAATGTTAAAAAGAAATATATACGAGTAAATAAGATCGCAATTTAGTTGTTTAATTTATTATTTAATATTTTCTTTAATTTGCTGGCGAATTATTATTTCATGTCTTCATAGAAATTCTACAACTTAATTACTCCAAATTTGTAAGAAGCATTCAAAACCATTTGGCCATTTTTACAGAATTAATTATTTTTAGATGATTTAATCTATATTCTGAGATAATGAACCCATCACCTACTCGCTTTCAACCAAAATCGACGTACTCGTGGAAGAGGGATTATTTCATAACTTACATAATATATATAGTAGATTACATAAAGAAAGTGTGAGAAGCAAGATTAGTGTGTGAAACTAGTTTATGAATCTAGCTAATCCATCAGTTTTTCTTGATTCGTGCTCATCTATTTTGAAAAGATTAGAAGAAACCACGTAGAGCTTCATACGCCTATGAAAAATCCTAATATGAGGATTATCTAAACTAATGTGACATTACATCTAATCGAGTTTCGGCATCCACCCTTCAATTGGGGCGCCTGCTTCAGTCCTTTCATCGAGCAAAAGTTCTTTTTTGGGCATCCCTTCAACCTCAGAAGTCCATTCTCGAGATAATTTTCTCATTCCTACTCTTTTTGGGTGTCCGCATCGAACAATGGAAGCCTAATCCCAAAATCGATTATTTCTCTAGAAATGTGTTACTACACATACCTTTTGATTCTCGTATTCAATTGACCCAATCAAAAAGTCAATTTGTACTTTTGTATATCTAATTTGTTTTTCTAAAAGGGTTTGGAATTCTAAGAATGATAACCTCTTCGATTAGTCCCGAAACAGTAACTATGCTTATAAGAAGCACGTCCATAAACTTTCGTGCAAAAATTAAAATTTTACGTGCATACATCCAATTGATTTAATTTTACCATCAAAATATCTACTATTATACCTATTGATTATCAATTTCTTTCTCAAAGTCATCTCTTAGAATGACTATCCAATTTAGTGATTTAACTTGTTCATATTTTATCAATTCATAGTTTATTACTATTTCTTATCACATTTTATTATTTTAATTGGGATTATCACAGGTAAATCTTAACTCATATCATCACATAAATGCTTATTTTTATTGTCTAAAATTAAAATTACAAAAAGTGAGCTCTACAATGCACTAACATTTACCGGCGCTATAATGTTGCAGCACTCATTGCAGCCAAACTAGGACAAAGTATGGGCACTACAATTCTCTGACACAGGGCTATAACTAGACTGGGGTCTGAGGTGTGTTTGCTTAAGTTTGGGAAAATATATGATCATAATTACTTGTAAAATAATAAGATTTGTATGGTTGATACGAATATTTGTATTCAATATATGCATAGGATGGATGCTTGCATCGTACATCATATGATTATTTGTACACAATAACAGTGTTGCACGAGCCATGTATTGGTTAAATTGGAACTTACTCGTGACTTATATGACATTATAATTTAAAAATTAGATTTATTTGATGAGCTTCATTATCTCAAGCTTTCGTGTGTGAGCGAGCTTTTGTTTGCATAGGTTGAACTCGTGATATTTGCGAAGATTATATTTAACGTCTTAAAGTATTGTAATTCAACCGCATTCACTTATTGTTGTAGTTGATAATATGTTTACTTTTAATGCATATTTTTAAATATTCAATTGTGTATGTTGTGTTTTATTTACATTGTAAATACTAGAAAAATCTATATGAACTTAATTATACTACAAATCATTGAGTTTACGCTGAATTAAATCCCGAGGTGGTGTAGTACAATGGTACTGCGATTAAGTCAATACATTTGTATACACGTATCGTTTGTTCGAGCGGAGAATTCTCGTCATAGTCATTGGTTTCAAGGAAATCAAGGAAGGGGCTGTGACATAAATTATTTGATATTTTGTTCAATCACAATTTGCTTGTATTTGAATAGGTGGAATAGATATTGTTTTGCATCTTTTTTCAATATAACAAACGTATCATATAAGAAAGCTCACCGCTCAAAAATAGAGCACATAATCTACCAGGGTATCTCCGAATGTAATTGGAAGATTCAGTACAAGTTTTAGAGATATAGAAACTTTTATGAAATTTTGGACCCGAAGAGTATTGAGTAATTTTAGCACTCTTAACAGTTCGAAATGAGACAGCGATACACACAAAGTTTAAAGCAAACAACCCAAACTTTTCATAATGAGATTGACTACAAAATTTTGAAACTCATTTACTGCGTTGAAAATTCGTAGCAAAAAGACATTCAAGTCAACATAAGAGGAAGAACCAAAATAATACTTGTACTAGTTTTGATGATAAGGAATGTCAAGTTGATTAAAGTCGATAATTTTGGACTACTAAGCTATGGTTGCCTTGAGCATGAACACAAAAAGAAAAACTAAACTAGCAATTACTTTGGTTAGATGGAAATCAAATTGAAAATGGTACCTCAACCAAGGAAAAAGCTTTATTGTCTATTACCTCTGTTATATGCATCAACCACATTCCACACTCAGACTAATTTTGTATTATTCTCTCTTCTGGGTATTCAACCTTTCTTTCCTAACTCTTGAGAGAAATTAATAGTGTTTCCAAAAGGGTCCACTCCCAAAAGATGATCAAATGTGGAGAAAGTTCGATCTGCCTCAAGAGCCGATCATAAGGGCACGAGCCAAACACCTATCTAACCTTTTAGTCCTCCTTATTTTACTGGTAAAAACTTTCTTGAAGACTTGAAACAGACTCCCTCGTCTTATGACAAAGAGAAATTCAAAGATATGCTAGTTTGAGCACCCAAGGAGGGAGAGAGCGAAGCATTTGAGGCCGCGACTACCTAGCCATTTTGGACCGATCTGTCATCTCCTTTGGTGGCTTGAAGATTAATCTCTTGGACTTCTTTTTAATCTGTTTTATTATTACGTTAATTAGTTTATTGGACGTAAATCAACTTATTTCATGTTGAATCTTTTTGTTGTTAGCCTCACTCGATTTAGTTTAAGTGGCTGAGTGAACATGTATTTTGTTGTTGTTTTTTGTTTGCTTATAATTGTTGTTCAGAAACCCTAATTATTTCTTGAAAAGTACATAAGTTTCTCTTAGGGTTATTGACCGTCACTTTTTAAGAAAATAAAAACCCTAATTTTGAATTGGAACACTTTCCATTCAAGAAAAAAATTGAATTGGAGTCTCTTTTAGCAAAAGGGACCATAGAACTCAACAGGCACAACGCTAGTGCCTATTCAGACCAACTCAGACTCTTCGATTCACAACTCTCTTTTCGTAACGATTTTTACCACGAAATTTGGAGGCCAATTTTCTCCTTCACAAGGGATATTGTTGACCAAATTTCGCTCCAAGACGATGGTTTGACAAGGTTGCAACCTACCAAAATACTGGCTTCGTTTTGGACAAGGGCCAGATTTCCGCGCGTAACCCTCTCTTTCTAATTTGGTATGCCATTAAAGTTTGAATCCAAATACAGAATGCAATTCAACTATTTATCAGACTTCAAAAAAAGCCAATTTTACACTCTATACTCACCCCTAAAAATGCAGAATGATCTCGGATCTTGAATATATTGCACCATCAATCAAAAAAATTTTCTCCTTCTCTCAAACAACATATGAGATGGGCAAGATATCATATCCTAGAGGAATCTCTACTAGCAAAACGTCCCACTCAAGGTCGAAGTCTCTACTTCGAGAATGTGCATCACTCTGCTTACCCGAAATCCAAAAGTAGGATCTAACGCTCTCAAGCCAAACCATGCATTTTAGAATGTCCATTGACTTATAAAGAAGAAACATTCAATAAATTAAAACTAACCATTTATAGGGCATTTAAAATCAAACACTCACAATATTAAATTTAGGGTAAATATCAAAATCAAGGTAAAATATGAGGTATTTTAAATTGATATATTGAACTTTTAATTTCATCAATTGGTACCTTAAAATTTGAAGTGTTAGCAATGGGCACATTGTCGTTATTGTTTCCGTCAACTCCGTTTATAAACCTTGAAAATTACTATTTTGTCTTTTAATTTATTTTTATTGATTATGTTTTTGTAAAAAATTATTTATTAATATTAAATTTTCTCAATTGACACCATTTGTCCATTTTTCTCAATTGATAACATATAATGTAATAAAAAAATTATTTATTAAGATGAATTTAAAAATATATATATAATCAATAAAATAAATTGAAGGATAAAACAATCATTTTTTAAGATTTATTAACGGAAACGATAACGACAACGTTATTAACATTTCAAAATATGAAGTGTCAATTGATGAAATTAAAAAAATTCAAGATAAAACTTGAAAATACTCTCATACTTTAAGGTCTATTTTGATATTTACCCTTAAATTTATAAGTCTAATTACATGCAAAACTTGAACTATTTAATTTGAACTATTTTGATATTCAATTTGAAAATATCCCCATAATTTATGAATCATTTTTTGCGTTAAAATTGAGAAAAAAGAACGTTCAAAACTTATTTTTAAGTATATTTTCATTCCCCTAATCACTTTATTTAACACAGATAGATGGGAATACAAAGACATTAGAAGAGAATCTAGGGGAAAGATGAAAATGGATCATTTATTTCATACCTATCACCAAAAAAAATATTGGGAGTGTGGCCTCTCCAAACATCATTCGAGTCAAGCAAGCGAAAATCTAAGAGTAAAAAAACTATCAATTGCTATCGTTACACGACAATATAGCTAAAAAAGAAGTGTTCGATTAGGAATCTCGTGGCAGAGTTTGTTAGTAGTGGAAGTAGTTCGAGAAGGGTATACATTCCTTTGGAAGAGAGGGGATGTGCATTATGAACATAATTTGTGTTTTCCCTTGGTAGAATAAAAACCTCCTCATCCATGCGACTCGTTACAAATTCTAATTTTGCCACGTCTTTTGCAAGTTCTATTTTTATCCCCTTCTGGAATTCTCTTCATTCGACTATAAGCTTTTCCGAACATTCTATCTTCCCCATTCCCGATCATATCATATTCAAGATAATTTGATGAACATTGGAAAATACATGTCATCAAAACAAGTAGGTGTGTTCGTTAGGATGAAAACCATTCTTGATCATGCTTCTATGCATTTGAAGAGCACGCCCATAATTCTTTATCACACAGTGGCCTATAATAAGAGCAGAAAATGTCGAAGCATTCGGCAGTAACTTATCGTTATCAAGTTGCTTAACAAGATATGATATGCTGCTTTCTTCGTTTTACCCAATTGGGATAGTCCTAAACTCAACGAGTTATAAGTGAAGATATCCATCTTATCTCGATCTTTCAACATCTCCTCGCAAAGCCTATTTACGATTTCACTGTCATTCGCTCTAATGTACCCCGTTTATCAAAATATTATATGTTACGGTATTAGGCGATACATTCATAGACTTCATCTCCAAGAAAGTTTTATTGGCCTCTTCTAGTTTCCCTTGTCTGCAAAATCCGCTGATAAGAGTGTTGAAAGTAATAACATTGGGACACAATGCCGTCTGCCTCATTGAAATTTTAAGCTCCAAGGCCGAATTTATAAGACCCTTATTACAACAGCCTGCAATAAGTGAGTTATAAGGCGATTCGGTTGGAGTTAATCCCATGCATTCTATTTTGCTAAACATTTCGGCAGCTTTGTCTGATCTTCCCAAATTACAAAAAGCAGATATGACCATGTTAAGAGTATATTCATTTGGAGAAATCCGATTTCTCTACATTTCCTTATAAAATGCCAAAGCAATAGCCGCCCTCCGCAAGTTCAGCAACGAGTTCAAATACGCATTACAAGTTTCAACAGTCGGTAAAAATCCATACTCTTTCATCTGATAGAAAGTATCGGTGGCATTCCTAAACTTCTTCAAGTGTGCATAAGTTTTGAATAGCAAACCGAAAACACGAGGGGAAGAATCACAGAGCTTGTATGAATGTAAAACAGTTTCAAACAATCTGAAAGGTAAATCAATTGATGGTGATTGAAGTAGGGACCGACCTTAAAATAGATTCATTCAGCGGACTTGAATTTTCTATTTTTGGTGAGAATATGAAGAATTATTATTGAATGTGTTTCAAAAGTATGGGCAGAGGATTTTCGAGTTCTTACCCAATTGAAGAACTCAAGCGGAAGGACATAATCCTTCTGAATCTTCAGTAAAATGTGTTTCACCCTGAACGGAGTTAAACCCATTGATAAAGACCGCAGCTTAGCCCAATCAAAATGAATAAGGTGGCTATGCGCGACATTGAAGAAATCCAAGTCTTGCCCTTTGGGTTCAGGAGTTGCTCTGTGGGGAATTGGATTTGGATTCGTCGTCATCCTCCCTAATCTCCCATCTCTTATGGGTTTTAAAGAAATACGGGTTTTCACCATTGAAGAATCTTTAAGACTGGAAAACTTATGAAATATTCTTTTCCCCCGTTATTAGTTAAAGCTCTGCGCTTGGATCCTGAATTCGATAGTTGATTGTAAGGGAAGGGTTGTTGGACCCGGAGGTCAAAATTGGGTCCTAGGTCTTGGAGGGCCTGGGCTGTATCCACAGAAAAAAGATAAGAAGTAGATGGGTTGAGGATTTTGTTGGGTCTCTAGAGGTGGAATTAGGGTCCCAAATGTTAGTGGACTATCCAAGAAATAGTCATGTGGATCGTTTGAGGACTAATCGGGTTGAATTATGGGTCTAAAAACACTACGTTGGAAGAATAAGTTGGCTCACTTAAAATTTTACAAGTTGGGTTATGTAGGTTGGGGTCGACCTCTTCTTTGTTCAGGCCATCTCCCTGCCTAAAAGCTTCCCCATTTGTCGACCATCTTAAAGATTCTGACGAGGATCAAGCCGATCAAGTTTTGTTTTTTTGTAGCAACACTTGGTGTAATTGGAAGAGATATGTGGATCCTATTTCAGTAATTGGAAGCCGTTGGAAGCTCATTTTCGTAAATTCACATGATTCCTAAAGGTCTTTTCCGTCACAGAGAAAATTGATAAAAGATACGGACAAACAGCATCAGACCTAACAGAGCTACTCTCTCTCTCTCTCCAATATTGGTCTCCCTCGTACTCCCAGTGAACAAAATGGCAGAAGAGGATGAACAGAAGCGGCAGGAAGGAGGAGTAATGAAAGGAGAAGAAGAATTGGAGAAGGTTTCGCGTTGGTACTTAGGCATTAGCTTTGCAGTGTTCTTGGCATTGCTTCCCCAGCATTCGATTCCGTTAGTAGGGAGGCTCCAGTCTCTTGTGGAGGAGCTAAAATTTAGGTTAATCCATGCTGAGGAGCAGCTGAAGCAGATGAAATCGAGGAGAAAGGAGGATTCGAAGGCCAATGCGAGGGTGGTGGAGATCTTCGCCTCCCATCGTAATGCTTGGCAGGCCGAGGAGAAGCGTCTGCTCCTTCAGATCGATGCTGCTAATCAAGACGTTGCTCATCTTTCTTCCAAACTATCCGATTTTGAAAATTCCCAGCTACAGTCGCAGGTTCGTATCCATGATTTGGAGAAGGAGCTTCGAAAGAGAGACGAGATGCTTAGTTTTTTGTCCAAACGACTTGAGTTCCGCTCGGAGGAGCTAGACCAGGAGGAGGAACTCGAAGAAGCGGTAGAAGACGATGAGCCGTTTGATGCAGATGGGTTCGTTGGGAGTGAGCCCCGAGAGTGGTTTCAGAAGAATTCGGGGGAGGAGTTTGTAGGTTTGAATGCGAATTTGAGCTCAGAGGACATTAATCTTTTCTATGAACATCAATATCAGCGCCAACATCACAATCAGAATCAAATTCAGAGTGGAAATGGGTTTAATTCGGAGTTTCTGGCTTCGGCACCCAAGTTCTGGTCAGAGAGAGCCAGTCTATGGCAGGTTTACTTCATTTTCAACTTTCTTAATTTTATTAATCATTCATATTGCTTTCTTTAACTGTGCAAGACTTTATTTGGTTCTAATGTAAAGTTGAGGCTTCTTTTACATTGGAACCACACATGGGTAGGTTTACATCATGTCAAATCTTTTTTATTTTCCTCCCCAAGTAATGGAAACCTTTTCCAGAATGCGTAAGTATAAAAGATAGAAAAGATTTAATTCTTTTTTGGGTCTCTAGTGTTAATTGCTTTCCAGAGTGATGTATATTGATAGGTACGAATTTCTGCATCGTTACTAGAATTGTTCTGTTTTGAGTAAAATATGGTTCTGTGGAATATATTCTCTCTGCCTGAGCTGTTGTGTATAATTGCTCTATTCTCTTAGACCTGCCTTTTGGTTTGTTTCTTCTACTCCAAAATTTAGAGAAATTGTTTGCATTTAAGTCATCATTGCCATTACCTGTTTGTGAACTCTTCCGCTGGCTTGTTGAATAGTACCAATTGGAAGTCATTTTTTGGTGAATATTCAGTTTACTAATCCAATCAGAAGAATTCATTTTTCATAAAAACTAATTTAATATATGGGTATCTGAAATATCTTTTTGGAAGTTGGTTGTAGACATTTATTGTTATCTATATGTCTAGTCCTTTATCTTGGCATAATAAGCATTTTGTCCTCATCCACAACTTGAAAATCTGATTATCCGTATACTTGGTCCACTGAATAGACTTAGCCCTCACAATTGCCTTGTGATATTTCTTAGCTTATCAATTGTTTAGAGTTTCTGAAGGATGGGGATGTTCAAAAAATGGAAAAATCAAATAACCGTCCAAATCAATCAAAACAGTTCTTTGTAGTAGTTTGGTCAAATTAGTTTGGTATGGTTTGATATTAAAAAAGTAAAAGAAAATCAATTTCGTTGGTATATTTCTGTGCAAACAATAATTTAACCTAACTAAACCAATACATTTACTATCCATTGATACTCTTATCTTAGTGGATTAAGATTATTTACTTTTTTTTACCTTTTTTGCGTGTTGTGTTTATTTTCATGAAGTTACCAGATATGTGTTTCCATACAAGTACAACATGAATCAAGTGACATTTTGAACTTGATTGTCATGTATAAAATAAACATTTGATTGAAAAAAAAAAAGTAATGATTGTGCATCAAAGCAATAATCAAATTTTTCTTCTTTGTAGAAACAAGTGTTTAGTAGAATATTAGCAATTGATATCCTTTGTTGGTACGTTTGCCAAGCTACCTTTCAGTACATATATTTTAAATAGAATATTTTCTCCCTTGCAGGATGCTCAATACGAATCCCTTGAATCATTGTATCAAATGAAGCATTTTGTACCAAGGTATAGGGCTAACATAGTTCAATACATTTATAGTCCATGAAAATGCAATTATGAAGTTATTAGTCATTTTCTTCTTGACCAGGAGGGAGCTTCCCTGGAAGGTAGATGGAGAATCTACTGGAGTTTCATCTAAATTAAAACTTCTTGAACAAGAACTTCTTAATTTGGAAAAAATAAGTAAAACTGATCTACTAAAGATACCATCACTTATGAGGAAGCAAGCGAAGAGATATCAAGCTCTTACAGGAAAAATTGATGATCTGTGCAGCCGAATGGTAATCCATTACAGCTTTTATTTGTTGCCTTTTTGTTACCTTTTAATGCATAATAGTCTCTTTCATTATTTAAGGCTTGTAGGTACACTGTTGTATATGCTTAATTTTCAGTATACAGTCATAGTAAGGGGATCATCTGCTCATACAATAGTAATGAGGGATCTTAAAAGCTGCAGCAGTGAAAATAAAGAAGCAACTTCTGCTAACCTGCTACTCAAAAAAAAAAATCTTTTTATGCTTTTAGTCGATATCTATGAATATAAGTTCAACTTCATGGAAGTTCATCTGCTAATAAACACTAAAAGAAATTCAGCCTGTAAACATTTCATCTTGAGAGTCTTGGATGATCCGTCGAGTAACTGGTGGGTTAGAATAATGAACTTAATGAGATGGCGAGTTAGAATTGTGAACTTTGTAGAAGTTGAAACGAGCAAACATTGATGAGAGACATGGCTGATCTTTTAATTTTAAGCAAGGGTTTGGATGGTTTATCGTGCACAGTTAATGGGCTGATTCATAATAATAAATTTTTGTCATTAATGTTTCTTTTCCCTCTCTTTGAATAACTAGATAGAAGTATATTAATTTTCAGATACTCTATAGAGTATAGAGATTTAAACCATGGTTTAAACGTTTTTACCATCCTTGTCAACCCATGACCATCTTCTTGCAGAATATGCTATAAAGACAGGTTTTTATACAATTATTTAGAATAATTGGACGATCTGTGACTCAATTTCTTCAAAATTTCTCAATCCAGGCTAGTGATCCATGTGAACCATCAATGAGTCCAGAGTTTCGGACGCAAAGGCAAACTGAGTTTCTAATCGAAGCATTTCGACTTCAGCAACGTGCATCCGAGACGGGACAGAAGTTGATGGCATTGCACAGTGAAATAGGAAAGAGTTATTACCGGGACGAGCTTGGAAGCCAAGCAAAATTGACCACCAGGCGGTGCCTAGACTCCATTAGAAACCACTTGAAAGAAATCCAGAGAAATTTAGAGATATGGTTGGCCAGAATCATCGGAGATGTTGAAGGAATTCTCGCCAGGGATGGCACTTCGAGGTTGAGGGATTACTATGTTTCTCGCTACCCGTTTGTGCAGTCAATCGATAGGTAAGTTGATCTCATCTAACATCTACCTCAAGGGCTTTCGATGTATATTGATTAGTACGTTGATCATTGCCATAAAGTGGTAGTAGGATGTCTATTTGATAATGAAATTGTTCCACATCATATCTGTGTTTAAGTTTGAGACACTGCCCCATCACTCGCCATAATAATTTGGCACTTTTTCTACACTACACTTGCTAAAAACACTAATCTTTCACATTTTGATACTTATTTCATACTTTTAGCTGTAACTAAACAGTGAGTAAGCTACAGTTATTTTTTATATTTAATTTCTAATTTATCTGCTATTGCAATAATTTACCAAACAATAACCGCATTTACTCATAAATGAATAATATCGTAAAATCACGACTAGCAATGATTATTAAAAAAATTACAACGTTACCAAACAAACCTACGACGGTAAATCATATGGTGTCCTAACAATCTCCAGGAAAAATTGATCAAAATTTGTAAGAATTAGTGAAACTCACGGGTTAATCTTACTCGGCGCAGCACCCAGGAAAATAGAAAAGGAGACCAATTACAAAAGCCATGCTTCAAAAAGGCCACAAGTCACCCCAAAAAGATTTTCTAGCTTGGCGATGTAAAGTAGGATTCTTACTTTGGGTGACAATGACTCGCTCAAATGAGCCTTCTGAGGCATCCCTCTTTGCTGACCTACATACGTCCATCGAAACCTGCCTGCCCCTTCGAATCGGTGGGAATAGGATCCGTCCCCACCCGCCACCCAAATCAGCACTAGACTTTTTGTTTTCTTCGTCCTCTTCCTCCTCCAAAACATCGTCAGCAGTCTCAGTTTCGACTGCATCGGAATCATATGTAATTGGATCGGCTTCCTCATATGGAATGTGCTGAACGAATGATTTTAGCATATCCTCTGTCATGAAATGTGATTTTAAATCAATGAAAGCGTTCTAAAATGCAGTCTCAAGTGATGAAAATTTCAGAGTTAAATATAAAAGAGAGAAAGATAAGTACCATAGTCAATTTCCATATCTTCTGGATTTCTTTTTGCGTGTTGTTCCTTTAAAGTTTCGAATTTCATCCCATCCAGAGGCCATGACTCACTGATCAAACCCAAAAATAGCAAGATTTCTCGCAAGATGATTTTTTAACTGGTCATATCCGTAAATTGATAAAGCCCAAACTGATATTCGTATGACGCATCAATAATAAATACTAAGAGCATTTTCCTAATCCTATCAGCCATTATTTGTTTCACGTTTGATAGTGTATATCTTTTAAATTAATGGAATGCTGTTATGCCCACTCTCCCTACTTTAGTGATTTCACTTGAAAAAAAAAAAACTTTCGGCAGCTCACCGTGGTCGTTGTCCACGTCTAAACGCAATATAAGAGAACTTCTCATCTTCAAAGCCTCGCAAAGGTTCACCCTTGGAGCGCTGCACAATGAGTCAGATGGTGTTTAAACATGACAATCCCGAGTTTCTTTATTGATGCAGAAGGAATATTGCAGATCAAAACAGAAATAAATACTTCACCGCCAAAAAGATTTTAGTCAATGCTTTAAAAAAGTGCAAGTAAAATTGAGTTTAATGATAAAGCTCATCTAAAAAAATTTAATATATAAACTGAAAAGACATTTGCCGCGTGTCCTAATGCTGAAGCTCTAGGTTGCTAAAGCCTAACCATGAGTGCAGCTGATACAAATGATTCAAAAACTGGATAACCACATGTCACGTTTGAACATTCCACTTTCTATTTCCCACCGAGGATCCCCAACACCTAATGTAAACACAACCGCAATTGTTGGTGTTCGGGCAAAAATTCTACTTGGTTCAACTTCGTTTTTCATTTAGTGTGAAAAAAATCTAAAATTATGAAATACCATACACCTGGGGGTTTGGTCCTGTTTTTCATCTGATATAAGAAACACAGAAAAGATCTTCACAGAATAATCTTTGGGTTCAGTTTTTCTTCTTCATCCTTCAAATATTCCCCTTCTCCTCAGTCTTCCCCAATTGGAAACCTATATCTTTCCTCTTCTTCCTTCTTCCACCCCCCTGGAAACCTAACAAGCTGCCACCCACCTTGTTCTTCTTCATTAAAATCAGTTGAACACACCCCAGGACAGCAACATATCTTATTTATAATTCTACCCACCTTTACATTTAGATATTTCAAGTCTTCCTGTGTGCAAGTCAAACCACCTAACTACATTGCATACATCTTCATTATTTAGGAATCGACAATGAAGTTTCAGTTTTACGAGCACGTTCTTAAACAGGTTTTGAAAGTTCTCAAATTTTTCCACACTGAATATAGTTATAATCATTCATGAGTGACTTTTGAACTCCATTTTTCTAACTATAAAGTGTTCTGAAACAAGAACTTTTTAAAAGCATTGGTCTAGTCAGATAAGATCTCCAATGCCTGAGGGTTTATTTTGTAACAAATATAGTTGATTTGTCCAAATTATAATCTTAAAAGTACAGATCAAGTTAATTTTTTTCTTTTATATGTTGTGTTATGCAATACAGATGCTAATGATGTCTTGAAATATTCCTCCCAAAACAACACATCAGTAAAAAAAATATATTTATCATTATAGTTGATGAAACAAAATATATTAGAATAGAATGTGATGACCTTATATGCTCGTTGAGAGGATGTTCTCTCCAAGCGCTGAACAAAGTGACAATATTTTCCACTGTTCTCTAAAGGACAGCGGCCATCATGAGGACACTACATTAAGACACCAATTACACAAGACAAGGAAACATACTATATTAGAAGTAGTTAGTAACTATTACAGTTAGAAAAAATGGTGGCTTACATAACCACGAGCAAGTACGAAAAGGTGAGAATAGAAAACCTGTCACACTCACAGGAGAAACTATATATGCACCACATCTTTCAGAAATTAGGTCTTTTGATTCTGCATTAATTCCCTTTTCAAGTTTTCGGTGCTTCTGTACATGAAATACAATGAATAATATGAATGGGAAAAGAAGATCACTTCTAAGATTCAATCACCTACAAACTCAACTGTGCTAAATTAAAATCTAACCCTCTTTTCCATCCATAAAATATGGGACCGCATCTGAGATATGATATTGGAGCCATGCGGAGTTCCAGGTTCAACCAAGACCTAGCCATAGAAGCAGACCAGAACCAAAAGACAAATAAAAGAGAAAATCAATTGGAACATTTTCATGAAAAACTGAAGAAAGAGGCAACTAGAATTCACAAGAAGGACGAGAAGAAACTATTTGCAAGTCTTTCGAGAATATACCATTGGTAATGTAATATCGTAATTATTTTTTGAAGAAATTTTGTATTAAAAGCGAAAAGCTACATCTACCCTGTGAAAAGTAAAGCATGCATAAAGTTATGAAACTTATGCAATAGTCTAACACTATACCAATACATCACGCGTAAGATCCCAAAGTTGTCGTACTATAGTAATTCGATCCTTCAAAGATGGTATCTCCCCAAGCACATATGACTTGATCCCATGCGACAAAATTCAACATCGATTAGTACAAGGAAAATGAATTTGATTAATTCAAATCATAAGTCCAATAAGCACTTCAACACCGAGGAAGTTTAATTAATATCGGTAGAGAATATACAAATTTTTAACTTACAGCAATCACAAGATCGTGCTCTCTGTCCGACTTGCTGATACTTTTAGTAAGTGACTGAATGTTGTCATAACTATGTATTAGCGGCAAATTCTTCAGACCTAACAAAAGAAAGAACTAACAAACAACATAAATTATCTAGACTGAAAATGTCACATAAATGCACACTTTTACAAATAGAAAGCTCTTTAAAGGCATTTTATACCTAATAGCACAAATAACTGACAAATAAGAAGGTGATGACGAAATACCTTGAATAAGATTTCGACCTGTGCGTTGCATAGACTGTGATGGCTCTACTAAATTAACCTTTTGGATTGTCTGTGGCCAGACTTCTTGTAATGCCCTACAGAGTTACATTTAAAGCCAACAATAATAAAATTATTTCATAATGTAGACGTAGATACAATTCTAATATGGTTAAAGTTTTCACCAGAAAGCTGATCCAGTGCCAGCTCCAAAATCCAACACTTTAGCTGGCTTGAAATCGGGTACTCTTCTATGAACCTAATAAAGCACAAACCATAATTTGAATTTTTTTTTTTCTTTTTGCCAAAATTGAAGTAATATAAAGATGAAATGGCAAAAAAAAAAAACTAAAAATGAGCACCAAAAGAAATAATTGGGAAAAGGGGAGAATTCGGTTACTCAATCCTAGTATGTAATTAAGAGAATCTAAATCGATAAATCTCAATAAAAATCCAGTCTACCTTACTCTTTTGATAAAATTCCTCAAAATTTACAAACATTTATGCAAGTGTATCCTAGCTTATCCTATTCCTATATTAAGCTACATAGAATATTCTAAAAGTACTCTTTCTTCTGGTCTAAATAAATATGATGTCAAAGCACAAAGAATTGATAAGGTTTTCATCGGAAACTCTCCAATGGAATTGGCCTCTTTATTATCCTATAATACCTTTCATGTTCTTCTATATTTGTATATGACATTATGGTAAGTCAATCTTCTATTCAGACTGTGTAACCAACTCTGGTTCACAAGAACCACCTCTAGGATTTGGGAATAATACCTCATAAATATCATAGAAAAACTAAATGGCCAAAGATATATTGACAGGAGGTCATAATCAAAGCTCCAAAGAGAACACATCAAATGGAGTACTTAAGGGGCCTCATAATAAAGCCTATTTACTCTGCTCAGGAAACATTGGAGGGCAAGAATTAAATGATAATGTCTTTGCTACGGACTGCTAAGTGGTTGGATATAGAGAGCATGTCTGTCATTCTCTGCAGATTAAAGAATTACAATCCTCATTCACCTGCACTCAAATGTACCACTAAAAGTATTTGGAAGTTATATCATTATTCATATTCCAAGGACGAACAGAGTAGACCAGAAGACCTCAATATATCTTTACTAATTATTCTCCAGCTGAAAAGTATAGAGACACTACCACGCTCACACAAAGAGCAAGGAGAAGCTAGTCTTCGGGAGGAAACATTCAGTGAAGAAGATCAGATGAATAGCTAGACTATTCCATCACTTCCCACTCTGGGATTGTATCGGAGTCACCTAAAGCACAATTCCAAAGGTTTGCTAAATCACGAGTAAAGATTGGTTTATTCTTAAAGTCAAATTGATCACACTCTCTTCCCCTCACTATTAATGAAGATATTTATCCCTAAAATCTATGTAGAATTATCAAAGTAGATGATTACAATGAGGAAGTTACCAAGCTTAAAAAGGAGCTTTCTTGAGATAGAGGATAGAACCAGAGATGTAATCAATATAACTCAAAGGATGTATCTCTACCTCCTTCAGCACTCTGTAACAGGCAGAGAATACAGCAGGCATTCTAGAAGCTACATAAGCGGCAGTCTCATTCTCCCTATACTTTAGCCCTATGTCGCCATAAGAGCTCGTAATCTTCCAGCGCCTGGATTGTTCCACGAATTTCAAAGGGTCTTCAACGAGCTCCTTAGAAGTGGAAGCGGTGAGCTGCAGATTAAAATCCTTGATTTCACTGAAAGATTGCGAAAGTCTCAACACCTTCCTCTTCATATGGGGTTCCTCTAGCTCTGAAATTCAAAACCCGCCAAAAAGATTAAGATAAACACACAGAAATGAAGATTTAACCAACCAGAAGTTCGAAAAGAAGAATATACACGAGACTAAAACCTCGAAGATATTTTTTAATGGCACGACGAAGACGGACGGGGACGATGAGACAGCGTTGGGATTGTTTGGCTGCAGAGAGTATAGTCTCTGGGGTGAGAATTTTATGGGCTGCTTCGTGAATTTGAGTCGCCATTTTTGGGTGGGGTGGAGAAGCTTCTTTGCGTAGTCAAAGCTCTGGTTCGTGCTATACACTAGAGTGGAGCTATACTGGGTTAGGATTTCAGACAATTCATTTTCCACACCTACAATAGAGAATTGACAGGGAAATTAGTTGAAAGAAATGATGGTTGAGTGCTCAATTAATTGAAAATTAGCAAGGGATACTACTCAGTAAAGATAAAGACCCGTAACACCATCGATACAGGGTCAGCGAGCTTCAATCCGAGCGGGGCCTGCAGTTTTGCATTTCCGTAATGACTCTTCGGCCGGAATTTTCGGCCGAGGGTTTTCGTCTTCAATGTTCGGCAGGGGACGGTGAGTCTGGGCCTGATATTGGCCGAGTCAATACGGCATCTGTTCAAGGTTCACCGCCAGTGCCAATTTGAGAGAGGAGTTAATTAGTTTATTCTCTAAAGATTTTAATTTCGCGTTACCATTAAATTAGGTCATCACTTGAAGTTAGTGTAAAGTTCTATTTCTATTGAAATAGAAGTAAGGGTATACAGTCTCACATCGTTTAAGAATATAAAAATAAATAAGAATTTTTTTCTATATAGTACAATATGTTACGAGTTAAAACTAAAAATAAAGTTGTGCTACCTCCGATCCAAATTAGATAATTTTATACTAGAAGATGTTACAGTTCTTGAATTTACTATTATATGCGTAATGGATTGCTTCAACATATAGTTAGAAATCGATAGCTCAAAAAAAAAAATACGAAAATAAGACATCATAAAAATTTTTTTAAGAAAAACTGTTGACATAATAACAAATCATTGTTTGAAGAAAGAGATACATTCGTGAATTTTACAATTCTAACTTATATGATTTTAAAAAAATAATAATAATTTAAATAAATTGATAATGTGAGCTCAATGACTTGACCGAAATAGAATTCAAGTTGGACTGAATCTAACGCGAGTTATTGAATATTCACTTAACTTTGGACTAAAGATACTAAACAACAACAGTCAGCTTCTTATGAAGGTGGGGTTGCAGATTTATTAACAGTGTTTTTTTTTTTAGTGAAGTATTATTTCTTATAACGGAGAAGATGAATTATTATCAGAGTTAATAGTAGGTGGCGTTGGATTTGATTTGCTGTTTGCATTGGATTAGATTGGGGGACCTTCATTTTCAGTTGATGCCTTGTTTGTCTGATTGTGTTTTTATGACATTCCTTTGGTCCGTACCCCTGTATTGTTATAGAAAATAAAATATATTGAAAGGAAAAAAATAACCCAAAAAATAAGCAAAACTTCTAATATTAATGACTTTAGCTTAGTTAATCATAATGTGTCATGGATATGCACTCTTCTATTTCTTTTAAAACTCTATTCTCCTGTTTATTGTTTATTTTTCACATTTGCTAATTTTTGTACACTACAAAGTTGTTTTCTTGGTGTGGGACTATGTGCTTATGTATATTCTCTTTTATTTCTATGAGAATTGTACGTTAGTCATTGTCTTTCTTTTTTTTTTTTGTTAAGAATAAATGAGAGGTAATGTGATGTTAACTTTCAGATCAAGAAAATCTGAAACTCGACAACAATACAGAATAATTCACAGAAACACTTTGGATTCAAGAGAAATAGGAACTTGATCTCGATCAAACTTTGTTGATGGAACCAAAATTATTAACTAACAGAGTTTGACCCAAATCAAACATGTTGGTTGAATTTGACCCGAACTAAACTTGTTAGTTGAACCAAAACTATCAAATTTGATCTTTCAAGTCAATATTTGAAGAAGATTGTGTTTTTTTCAAAGAACTAAAGAGAAGTCTCTCTCAACAAACAAAAGACTAATTTTCATAAATTATCAAAACTTTCAAAACAAAGTTTAACTCATATGTTTAAATATACAAAATAAGTAAAATACGAAAATAAAATAAAATAAACTAAGATACCCTAAAAACTAAAGGTTAGCCGCAGATGGGCGCGCTGCTAAGCTTGTGGGGTGAACAGATGGGGTGCAGCAGGGGTGCTGGGTTGTGCTGGGCAAGGGGTGCGCAGACGTGGGTGCGTAGAGGCACACACAAAGGATGCTGAGCCGCATGAGGCACAGAGAGCGTGGAGCTTGCATATTGGGTTGTGCTTGGAACGCAGTAGTGTGAGTCTTAGATGTGGGGCGTGCGAATCTTAGACGCAACGCGTGCGAGGTGTGTCGTTGTACAGGGACTAAGCGTCGTGTGCATGAGGGTGGACGTTGTGGTCTGGCCGGCACACATTGTGATTGCTCACTGTGTCTTGTTGTATGCGCACGCTGGCAGACTATCTGTGCGTTGTGCGTGCGCTGGTGGCATGAATGTTGTGACATTTTGGCTCATCGTACATTGTTTTGCCAATTTTGTTTCCTCCCCCCACACTTAGCATATTTTTGGTCTTTGCTCATGTTATAATGGAGTATGATCTTTGGGTTTGAACTTGGTTAGCACCTAGGTTCACCTTATAATGTTATATACATGTTTAGTTATTTTCTTTTAATATGATGTCATACAAACCAAGAAGCAATCATACTACATTAATATTTGTATGTATATTTATTACTATCAATGTGAATTTTTACTTCCAAATTAAAGTAATAAAATCGTATTGTTGTTGTTAAAAATCAAATGATAACTAGAAATAGAAAATATAACGTGAGACACTCGATTTATGTGAAAAAATATTTTTGAAAAAAAATCACGGGTATGAGAATAAATCTATTATGAATATGAAATACAACTACAAATTTTACGATGGTAGTTTACATGAAATTATAAAAAAAACAAAACATTAATGAGATCTACAATATGGGCCCACTAGTGTGAGCTAAATAAATTTGGGTCATACCAAAAATTCTATGAAAGAAATCCATAACGTGTGTTCATTTCCCTGATCCAAGGACAAATTTAAAATTCTGAATTCTGATAATCTCTTATTTGAAACGAATTCTTTTGTAAGGAATAAACATTCACATCTTCATCTTCCACACAGGCCCCTGGTGGACCACCTTAATAACTAATGCTGGTCAGATTTAAAAATATTTAAACCACGATAATGACATCTTCAAATCTCACAAAATCATCTAATTCTTTATAAGTATATCTCGAATCTTGACCTGCCATATTAAATATGCACTTCAAACTCTTCTGTAATTCTACTATCATTATCTTTACATAATGAAATATTGAATCTCAATTCAAACATAAATAGAAAATCTATTTCAAAAATTTGACCGCCTCAAAAAACACATTTTTTTTACAAAATATCTGATAAAAAATCATTGACTTCAATAAAATATTTACTCTTAAATTGAAACAAAAAACATAGATATCACAAGAAATCAACTTCAAAATCAAATCAAATCAAATCGTCAAAATAATTGCAGATATGACAAATTAAACCTGATTTGAATTGAAAATAATCTCCAATATTGAGATATTCTCACAATTTCAAATCTGCTCAAATCTTCAAATTTAAACTACCAAAATTTTTTTAAAAATTTCAAAAATTTGCAAGAGTTTTTATCCTCGGCGAAAAATCAACTTTGCCAAGGACATTCTCGCAATAGCCCTAATCGAAACGGTTTGATAGCGTAAAGAACAATTATGTATATTTATGGCGACTGATAATGAGAAAACCCTATGAGGACGAACATGTTGCCCAGAGGTACAGCAAACAAACTAAAAATGGGAAAAAGTTGAAGCTTTAAGAATGAGCAGAGCAACAATTTTCATAGAGGATGCACAACAACGAAGACCAAATCTTCATGAATAAGACAAATGGCAGGGAGAATAATTTTCTTTCTTTTTTGTTTCCCAAAATTTGTAATTTTCTAAAAATTAATAAAACTTTATTCGATGCGAAATGACAGGGAGAGTTGATATTCCGACAAATTTTGAAACTCAGATTCTCTCTCAATCGGACTTTGATACCATTTGTTAAAAATCGAACGATAACCAAAAAAAGAAAATACGATGTGAGATACCTAATTTACGTGAAAAATTTTTCTTAAAAAAAAAATCAAGAACTGAAATACAAATCTATTATGAAAATCGAAATACAACTACAAGTTTTATTACTTTAACTTACATGAATTTATAGAAAAAATAAAATCTTAATGAAATCTATAATGCGTCGAAATCTAACCATTGTAATGGCCGAATCAATTATATTCATCACATTAAAGTAACAAAATGTGATTGGAGCTAATAATAAATCATAAGTAAATAATAATAAATTAATTAGGTTATTACATTAAATTGTAATTCGTACAAGATAACTTTAGCAAAGAAATTGACCGACAATCAATTAAAGATGCATTTCCAAGAATACTAGTAGATACCTTAAATTAACAATTAGAGGTAGATACCGACCAATTAAAACTGTGCATGAAAATATATTAATTTTTACACAAAAGCTATAGAATGTGTTGACTAAACATTAAGATAAATGGATTGGTAAGATGCACTATAGTCCCTTATACTTGAAGAGTATGGATAACCGATGGTTCGAACTATTTTTCCGAGCAATCATGTCCCTGTACTTAAGGTAATTAGCATGACGACTCATGCCATCACAAAAACCATTAATGTGGCGTTCGACTCCCAAGTTTTCGGTGCGAGATTATTCCAGACTAATAAAGTGAAATTTCAAAAACAAATGTTAACATTTGATAGCTACTCTTTACTGCACCATACTCAATCAACTATGTTTAACAACTAAATTGACAATCATAGGGGGAAGGCATGTGCTTAAAGGGCAACTATCCATCACCTAAGGAACGATTTGGACCAAGAATTATATATACAACCGTTGTTGATGATAATCAAAATTACACATAACCCAAGCAAGGTAGGATAATAACAGCGTTGGGAGTGGAGGAAAACCATGCCCCAACTTAAAATGCCATGAAAAATTATCTTTTCAAATCAAACTTAAAAGTGAGTTTGATCATAAATTCTCATTCAAATTCTAACATAAATGAAAAAAAAAACATAAAATGTGTAAGACACTAACAGTTTATTCTAAAAAACTCATCAAAATGTAAGAACTTTCTCTATACTTACCCCTATATATATATATATATAGTCAATCAATAAAAGTAGTAAAACCAAAGAGTCCTGAAAGCTGTGTTTCTAAGCGGATTGAAGAATCCTTTTGTAGTCCTGGAAAGTTCCGTGGAATGGAGTCACCTTTCCTTGTGACACCGCCCACAGCTCCTCCACACTTCCTGATATCAGATGCTCGTCGTGACTGACCTGTTCCCGGATAAAATGGTCAAACATCAATAAATGCTAATATGGAATGCCGTACTATTGAAAGAGTAGAAAGTTCTCTCTTTCAACAGACACCTAACATTTTTCAAATAAATATTTTTGGGTAAATAGCTATATGGACCTTAAACTTAGTCGATCCCACCATCAGATATCTTTTAGTTTATTTTTTAAGTCATTAAATCCCATAGTTACAATTGTTAGCAACAAATATCCTCTTCATTCAAATACTGTTAAGTCATGCACGTGTTGTAGTGACGAGAACAGCATTCTAATCTCAGGAAAACAAAAGACCAAGGATGAACAAAGCCCTTGTGCTGCGATCTCTACCCTTGATGACGAAGACAAAGAAGACGAACCGTAACATAGGGAGTTTGGCCGTCATTCGTCTTTCATTTTTGTGACAATGTGCATGACTTAATGGTTTTGAACGAAGATGGTATCCGTTGCTAACCAGCATAGCTATGAAGTTTGATGGGCCAAAAAATAGACTACAAGGTATCCATTGGCAGGATTCCCAAAGTTTGACATTTACATTGCTATTTACCCAATATTTTATATACATATATGGAATGAATGAATGAATGATCCGTCAGAGTCACTTAAAACAAAATCATTCAAAGGGTGGTCACTCTATCGATAATAAAATTGAAATATGTCGGTAATTTCTTTCAACAAGAACATATTAAAAAAAATGACATTATGCTAAATTTAAGTACCATCAAAATGCCTCCTTGAAACACAACAAGACCCTGGATTAAAGCCTCCACAGCGTCCAAATCCTACATTTTCATCAATCATGGGTGATACAAAGAAGATGACACAAGTAAGCAGTTAAAAAACAGATAGCAATCACCCAAGCACGATTTTTCTGTCATGCATTTACTTTTTTCAAGTATATATTATAATAGTTATATAAATATATCATTATGATATTCGGACGCTATGAGCTACTTATTTTTTTATCAAGTATACACACAGCACTGACATAAGCAACTCAAATTGCGTTAAGTATTAGTTTTCTAACACCAGTGCAGTTTTAACAGCCAAAGAAAAGAGCTTTAAAGATAACAATACATATTATCCTAAAATGCTAAAAAGGCAGTCATCTTGCTTCACCATGAAGACGCCATCCCCTTTTCTATTAAAAAATCCAAGATAAAAATGGAGTTTATTACGACTAAGATCATGTATTGCTTGTTCACTTTCTACAATTTCTTAAGCACTTTGGACACAACCCAGCAGGACTTACGGTGGTAATGTAAAAAACTCATTTTATAAGTTGAAATATACTTTGATACATTCCATCAGTTATTCCATGATTTGGTTCATCATTGTAAATGTATTTAATTACTTTTTTTTATATATTCAATAAAACCCTGTTCATTAATCGAGGGATTCAATCACCCTAAGAAAGATTTTGATATATTCTTATTATTCAAAAACTTTGAGAAAACCAAGCATTTACAAATCAATCAAAGATTTACTTGTTTTGAATGTTTTTTTTTTCTTTTTTTGGAATGAGATTGTAATCTATTACATCATCTTATATTGCAATTAGACCGAAATAAAGAATTCTAAAGGTTAAGATATTCCCAAAAGTCAACCCAACCTATTTTCCTAATATTCTGAGTTCCTTGATCACAAATAAAAGAACAATAATGTGAGGAAAGAGAAAAATAACGAAATACCAGATGGTTAGATGGCTCATCAAGCAATATTATGTGTGGCTTCTTGAAGGTTATCTTTGCAAAAGCAACTCTGCTTTTCTGCCCACCTATATAGTTTTATACAGAGATTGCAGATACATATTAACAACTAATCCACAACATAATTAAAGAACTATCAGGATCAGTCATAAAATTTAACATTCATGAAAAGATCCAAGGTTCTCATGAATATTAAATACTAACATGGAACTGTTAAAAAGTGTAAATATTAAGGGAATTTGATAGTACTAAATTAAGAACCAAAATTATAGGGATTAAATTATTTTAGTTTCATTATTTACATTTCTAGTTTGTGTATAAATATGTAAAGCATATGAATGAAAGATATATGAATAATAATTTTCACTTCAAATATATGCAGAACCAATTGAGTGTATGTGATCCCAATTTCAGAAATTAACTAAAATCCCAAACAGTCTTAGGTTAAAAAAAGGCAAGAAGGACTGATACCTGACAACGTGTACATTGGCTGAAGAGCTAGATTTCCAGTCACACCAAGTGAACCCAAGTGAGCTCGGAGCTTCTGATCAGGTACTCCCTACACATTTAAGTTTAATAACAAGCACATCACAAGAATATCTTAGACAGTCATCCACTACACCAGAAAAAAAAACAGAGAATTTGCATCAGCCAATTTTTCCCCTCCATCGTAAAAGCCACCAAATCCCCACAAATTTGTAGAAAATACTTTTTCAGCCTTGGCTCATTCATAAAGTCAACTAAACAGGGTAAAATAAAACGTAACTTTCCGTCTATTAAGGACATTTAAATAAAAATCAAATTTACCGATTTGAGCAGGATTTAACATTGGTATCTTCTCAATTAGTAAAAATATTGGATGTTAAACTTCATTCATAACTCCACTATATTTCGGTAGAGAAATATGATATAAAAATGCAAGTTAAAGAGAAGGGACTAACTGGATAACAGCGCATCATGTACAGAAGGGGATTTGAAGATAAATCTAGACCATCTACGTGATGTTGACTAAATACAGCAATTCGAACCTGTAAAATCATATACTTAACGTCATTAGAAATTTGAAGATTGTAAGACAAATTAGAGTAAGTGAGATCTTTAAAGTGGTACAAGGTAGTCAGTAAATGACAAGAATAGTGATCAAATACAAAGAAACTCAGATATATGATTAGAAGTACCAATAGAAATCATTTTAACACGAGAGTATATCTTACAGATGGCATTAACTTCAGTCAGAAGATATCAGAAATTGAGATACCTTGGCTGAACGAAAGACAGTCCCAGAACTTGGTTGTAGTTCCCCAGAAATTAATTTCAGTATGGTGGATTTACCAATGCCATTTGGGCCAACCACTGCAAAAGAATTGAATTTCCAGGAAAAAAGGTTTTTATAAATATTGAGATATTAAGGGATCAAATTATATATAAAGCATAGTGTCAGGCTTTTTCAACTCATGTCCGACACTCAAATTGATATTCATTAAAATTTCCAGTTATCATTCCAGCACCGCCTCTATGGTGAGCCTCAAATAATGTGGGAAATAAACAATAGTTAACTGCATATAACCTTCCGTAATATTAATTCTCACAAAAAGAAAGGAAAAGAAAAAATAAACCTCTTCCAAACCTCCATCATTGTGATTTTTTATCACGTGAATTAAAGGTGTCAAACAATTGAGATGTTATTGTTGGTACTTTCTTTTTATAAGATCATGAGTTCTTCTACTGTGCTAGTAGCTCTCATTTTGCTTCTGATTCTAATGAAGTGAGTATAGCAAGAGAAAATTTTAAATTTGACCACAAAACCTCATAGTTGCAGCAGTAACATGATCACAAATACAAACAGTCGGATACAATAGGACAGGAAAGAGTATAGGGGAAAAAAATAAATAAAGAAAGACAGTTTGTGATCGAGACCAAAATGTTTGAGAGCATGAAGAGAGATGTTTTGACGAAGAAAATAGGTTGTGATGGAGGGAACAGACTTATAATAGTTAAGAAAAAAAAAGAATTCACCTTCATTGAAAAAGAAGGTACACATGCCAGAGAAGAGGCCCCGCATTCACAATGGAGAAAAAAAAAATGGAGAATAGGATAAGAACCATGGCTTCTTTTGTGCGGCCAAAGGCTTTGTGCGTTTGATTTATTTATTTTTTTTTACTCTTTACCTTATTTTTTTTATATCAACATTTCTATTTTCATAGTTCAAAAAAGGGCTGAAATCTGTTTGCAAGTGCCTTCTGTGTAACAAAGGCGTTCCAAAAACCAAAAAGACATGGAACACATGCTAAGTTGTGTTGGGCACTTTCACCCGTATATCCACCAAAAAAACCTGCCAAAATACGTGTTTATTATACCAAAAAGTCTAGAATTATTATACTTACTCGCAATACGACTGTCAAGATCAATTCCAAAATTCAAATTCTTAAACAACGTTGGGCCACCAGGATATGCAAAAGATGCGTCACTGCAAGCAAGTGGAAGAAATATCATGAGACAAAAAACTTAAAAAATAAATTTGACAAGATTGAAATTTGGAAGGCATAAAAATATCACATAATGAGCAGTTCCAGAGAAAAGGCAACCAATAACTTGTGAGCAAAGACATGCAGAGTCCAAACTAAAAACGAATATGTTTCCCATTAGAATAGTTAAAATTATTTCTACCCATTTTCTTCCTTTATTCAAATGCATGCATAAAATATTTAGTTTGGGTGTAATATTCTGATTCCGGGATCCTATCATATTTCTAGTCGTTAACAATGAGAAAAAGAAAACAATACAAATCTATTAAAACATGACGAAAGTAAATTCAAAGGTGTAAACAAATTTTTATCCCCATTTCATTTAATGGGAAAAATAAATAGAAATAATGGATCGTATAGAAACAATTTGTAGAAGATTTTTTAATGAAACCTTAAACTTGTAAAAAAAAAAAAAGGTTAGTGAGATATGTAAGCTCCATGCCAAGAATACAGATGAGTCATCACCGAACAGAGAAATGTACCAAAATGAAAAAATGACTAAGTGAGATTGGTAAGCCTGCGGTGACACAGTATATGTTCATCACTGAACATGGGAACTTGTTAATTCTCACTCTAGCCATTCCAGTTCCACATTTTCTAATGACCAGAAAACAAAACAATTTACTTTACTACAAACTAGCAAAACCTGAAACTTATTATTGGTGGACCAGGTCTATCATCTGGAGTAGGAAATTCAAATTTGTAGCTGCATGTCAAAAATATTTTGTTAAGATAGCCAACCAACATTACAATATCTTAAATCAAAAACTAAATAGAATTGAAAAGCAAACCATACTCAGGGTCATTCACTACTTCATCTACATGACCTATCCGCTCCAGTGCCTAAAAAGGATCAAAGACAATAAATCGACAAATAAATTTATTCAAGAAAGTAGAAAGTATATACTGGAAAAAAGATACTGCAAAATTCTAAAAATTTGAGAATTAGAATAGTTAAAATTATCTCTACCCGTTTTCTTCCTCTATTCAAATGCATGCATAAAATATTTAGTTTGGGTGTAATATTCTGATTCCAGGGTTCTACCATATTCCTAGTTGTTAACAATGAGAAAAAGAAAACAGTACAACATGACGAAAGCAAATTCAACTACAGTTCTTGGAACATTTTGGGATACTGAATTCTTTTAAAGACCCAAGTAATTATCATTGAAGTAAGTGGACTCTTTTATTTGAATGTTCAAGGAACAGTAAGGTCAGTGGCATACAAAGCGAATCAATCAACTAGTCAAATAATAACTTTGAACTCAAATTACACAAAAAGATAGCCATCAGCGGAAAATCTTAGAAGGTTATGAAAGTAGTACCTTGATCCTTGACTGAACAAGAGCTGCCCTCTTTGCATTGTAGCGGAACTTATCGATAAAGGTCTGCAATGTAAGTAAAATTACCAAGCATAGATTAATATAAATAAGAAGCATTTACCCATGAGGGAGAGCTATTGGAAATTCCAGTAATCCAATGATGATTATAATGAAGTTATATTCAGCGAACAAAGAAATTAGTCAGTCCTTTAAATTTTCCTAGAAAATAGTTAGAGATGAAAAATATGGAGCATTATAAGCAAAGTGCACACCCTTTTGAGAATAAAATAGTTTTACGGACTAAGGAGAAAGCCAAATAATGAAAGTAACCAAATTCAGCAGTCACTTTGGTAGAGCCTCAACTTAAATAGTCTATAATATAATTTGAACATCAAACTCTCTACAATTAGTAACAGCACGGATTGTGTATCACTAAATGAAACATACATACCTGCATATGAGATCGCACACGTTCGTTTGCTTCAAATGCTTTCTGCTGATTTTTAAGTTGCTCTTCCCGTGTCCTCTCAAACGTATCATAGTTACCTTTAAATGTTGTTAATTTTTCACCATGCAAATGAAGAATATCCGTGACTACCTGCAATTGTAAAATATGCCCACAGCAAGCTTGTAAAATATATATGTTTCAGATACTATTACTAAAAGATATAAAGAAAACAAAGTATGAAAGACACTTACTGTATTCAAAAACTCTCTAGCATGAGAGACAACAATAAATGTTTTTGGCCATTTCACAAGGTAAGATTCCAACCATAAAACAGCATGAAGATCAAGATGGTTCTGAAATTAAATTTGGAGATAAGAAGATTACATACAATCTTTGAAGATATGAAAAGTTGTAAAATTACATGTATTTAATTTATGAGTAAACAAGGGAAATCAATTTTTAAAAAGATTTAACAAGATTGATTATTTCCAGTTTTACTGAATAATTTCTTTTTTCTTTTTTTTTTTGGTTTATGCTTCCCCTTTTCACATTCTATTATAAAGGTGTTCTTCTTGTATTTTGATAAACAGAAGAATTAGAATTATTCTCTAATTTGTCTCATGGTATCCGAGCCTTAGGAATTTCTTGAGGATTATTGTTGAATTTTTTCAATTTTTCAGTGATGATTTTATTTTATTTTTTTTAGCCTTTATTGTTGTAAAAAAACCAACTTCCTCTTCGTTCTGTTGTGACGATTCTGACACCAGTTGCTCAATGTCAGCGTTGTTCTCTTCAGCAACGACTTCTTCGTTTTATCATCACCGAAGAAACTTGCGACTATGTCTGTCGTCGAAGAAGCCAACCCTATGCAACGAACTGATGAACTGCAAAACGTTTGAACATCCAATAGACTCAATGACAAGAATTATCTGACATGGTCGCAACTTGTTCGCACATATTGGAAAAGTAAAGGAAACTTAATCATCTGCTTGGAACGCCGCCGGCGAAGAAAAACCCAACATTTGAAGCTTGAGATGAAGAAGACTCCATGATAATATTTTGGTTATGGGATTCCATGGAGCCATCAATTAGTGACACCTGCATGTCTTTGGCGTCGACTAAGGAGATATGAGAATTTATTCGTCGTACATATTTAAAAGCTAGTGATGTTGCTCAAGTTGATGAGATTTAAACAAGGGCCACTAAACAAGATAATAAGTTTGTTACTGGATATGCAACTATATTACAAAACTTATGGCAGGAACTTGATCATTATCGAGTTTTTTGGATGAATTCTCCTTAAGATGCGACTATGTTAAAACATTTTATAAAAAATGATTGTGTCTATGATTTTTTGGCTGAGTTAAATTCTGAATTTGATCAGGTTAGAATCCAAATCCTTGGCAAAGATGAAATCCAATCTCTGGAAGAAACAATTTCCTTGGTCAAGCAGAAGAAAGCCCAAGGATTGTAATGCTTAAGCCTCAAAATGTAGATGCATCTGCCCTAGTAACAAAACCCGATTACCAGGAGATAGGTAAAAATAAGTTTTTCAAACCACTAGGAAGAGAAAATCAGTGGAAAGTAAATAAAGACAATCTTTGGTGCACATTGCAAGAAATCAAGACATACAAAGGATAAATGTTGGAAACTAAATGACAAGTCTCCAAGCAGAGAATGGGAAAACTGTGGAGCACATGAATGGGGAAACCATAGAGGACAACAGAAGTCTCAAACACACTTAACTGAAGAAAAAAAGACTAAGGAACATACTACATCTGGGGAACTCAATAGTCAAGAAATTGAAAGGATAAAAAACTTGTTGGGAACACTTGAAAAACCTTATGGCAAGTGTGCATTGACTCTTTCAGGTAATTCAATGTTTTCTTTTTGTATGAATGCCTTAGAAACATTTTGTCTCAACTCTTGGGTAATTGACTTTGGTGCCACATACCATATGACCCCCACATTCCAACGTTTCCACTCCCACAAACCTTATCCAAGCAATAGAAAGATTGTAGTGGCCACTGGAATTTTGGCAATTGTTGCTGGTGTTGGAAACATACATCTTACACCTACCCTCATCCTCAAAGATGATCTCCATGTACCTAAATTATCTGCTAACCTCATTTCCATACAAAAATTCATCTATGATCTTAAACCTTAGGCGAGTTTTTTCCTTTCTTATTGTGTTTTTTAGGGTCCTTATATACCAAATGAAACTTTAGCTTGTTGGCTTGTGTCATTGATTGATAATTGCACTCGTGTAACTTGGGTCTTTCTCCTTAAACAAAAATCTGATGTTAGTCAAGTCATACCCAATTTTCACACAATAAATCAAAACCAATTTGGGGTTAAAATCAAAAGCATTAGAACAAACGATGCCAAAGACTATTTCAACCATGTTTTGACACCATATTTCCAATCCCAAGGCATATCCATGATTCATCATGATTGCACTCGTGTAACTTGGGTCTTTCTCCTTAAACAAAAATTTGATGTTAGTCAAGTCATACCCAATTTTCACACAATGATTCAAAACCAATTTGGGGTTAAAATCAAAAGCATTAGAACAAACGATGCCAAAGACTATTTCAACCATGTTTTGACACCATATTTTCAATCCCAATGCATAATCCATAATTCATCATGTGTCATCACACTCCAACAAAATGGGGTAGCCTAGAGAAAAAATGGCCAGACTACAGAACAACTTTTACCCAGACTACAGAACCTCCGCTCACACTTAGAGTATTTGACGCATCGCCTTTGTTCATATCCATAACCAACATAGAGACAAATTAGACCCCGAGCAATCAAATGTACTTTCCTTGGTTATTCTTCCATCCAAAAAGGGTACAAATGTTACAATCCACCATCTAAAAAATTCTTTATCTATGTTGATATCACATTTGTAGAAAAAAGTTTTTTTTTCTCCAAGTCCTTTCTTTAGGGGGAGAAATCAATGATGAAAAATAGTCCTTGTAGTTTAGATTCCTTTAGCCCCTTGACCTTCCTTCACCAATCCACACTGTTCCATTTAAACCACCTCCTACTTCCCATACAAATCCATCTCCTCAATTAGCCATTGAGTTTCCCTTGGTATATTCAAGAAAAAACCAAAAATATGCTCCAGAACATACACAAGTCCAGCAACCCTCCGATTCAAGTCTTGGAATTAAAAATACTTTGACTCAAGAGAAATCATTGTAAGACATGATCCTCCACCTATTGACCCAACAAATGACTTAGACATTCCCATTGCTTTTAGAAAACCGACACGAGAGTGCACAAAACAACCACTTTGCCCACTATCTCATTATGTTTCTCTTAAGCGCTTATCCCCAACCAACAAAAAAATTTCATAAGCTTGAACACCATTGCAATTCCAAACACTGTTACGAGGCATTGTTAAACAGAGAATGGAGAGATGCTAGGAAAGAGGAGATTAATGCATTAGAGAAGAACAAGACATGGGAGATTGTTGATAAATCAAGAAAAAAATATATTGTAGATTGTAAATGAATTTTCACTTTGAAATATAAGGCTAATGAGACTCTTGAAAGATACAAAGTAGATTGATGGCCAAGGCATATACTCAAACCTACAGAGTTGATTATCAAGAGAATTTTGTTCCAATTGCAAAGATGAACACCATAAGAATTCTATTATCCTTTGCTGCCAACTTCAATTGGTTACTTTTTCAATATGATGTTAAAAATATTTTCTTCCATGGTGACTTAGAAGATGAAATATACATTAATGTCCCACCTGGTTTCGAGGAAAACACAGGTAATGTGCAAACTAAAAAAGACTCTTTATGGGTTAAAACAATCTATGAGAACATGGTTTGGGATATTCACAAAAGGTATGAAGGGGTTCAGATACAAACAAGGTCAAAGAGACTGCACTCTCATCATTTAGCATTCAACTACTTCAAGGGGAGTACCTGCTTTGCTATTTTATGTAGATGATATTTATAGTGATTAGAAATGATGAAAAGAGAAACTTGAATTGAAGCAAAAATTAGTCAAAGAATTTGAGATCAAAGAACTGAGAAAACTAAAATATTTATTAAGTATTGAGGTTGTCTATTCTAAACAAGGAATTTTTGTATCTCAACAAAAATATGTGACTGACTTGCTGATAGAGATTAGAAAAATTGAATGTAAACCAGTTTTTACCCCAATGAATTCAATTAAAAAATTACGAGAAGCGAAAGAACAAACAGCTGTTGACAAAAGAATGTACCAATGGTTAGTGGAAAAACTTTTATATCTTGCTCATACTCAGCCAGACATTGCATACTTAGTTAATGTGATCTGTCAATTCATACATGATCCGAGGGAATTTCATTTTCAAGCTACCTATAGAGTACTACACTATTTGAAAGGTAAACCAAGAAAAGGAATTTTGTTCAAAAGGTATGATAATCTTACTCTAGAATATATACAAATACTGACTATGTAGGTTCTTTAGTGGATAGAATGTCAACCACGAGATATTGTGTCTTTCTTGGAGGCAGCCTTGTATTGTAGAGAAGCAAGAAATAAGATGTAGTGGCAAAATCATCAGGTGAGTCGGAAGTCAGAGTTATGGCTCAAGGATTATGTGAACTACTTTGGCTAAAGATTATCTTGAATGATTTAAAGATTAAATAGAAAAGGTCGTATGAAACTCTATTGTGACAATAAGTCGGCTATCAACATTGCTTATAATCCAATACAACATGATGGGACAAAGCATATTGACACTTCATCAAAGAAAAATTGAAAGAAAGATTAATATGTATGTCTTATGTCCTATCAGAACACCAACTAGTTGATATTTTAACAAAGGAACTAAAAGCTTCAAGCTTCCATAAAATCGCATGCAAGCTGGGAATAGAAGACATATATTCTTCAGCTCAGCTTGAGGGGGAGTGTCAAGATATAATGAGTTGTAAAATTACATGTTGTATTTAATTTAGGAGTAATTAAGGAAAATTAATTTTTAGAAAGATTTAACAAGGCTGATTATTTCTAGTTTTACTGGATGATTTATTTATTCATTTTTTGGATTTATGTTTTCCTTTCTCACATTTTATTATAAAAGTGTTCTTCTTGTATTTTGATATATAGAATAAATTAAAATTATTCTCCAATTTGTCTTACTAAGTAAAATAGAAAGTACCAAAAACCATAAATGTATAGGCTGAATTTAAAATATAATGTCTCACAGTGGGTTCATCTAGTAGCAATAAATCAGGCTCTATAAAAAGTGCACGCGCAAGAGCTATTCGCATTCTCCAACCACCAGAAAAGGTTTTAGTCGCCTTCCGTTGCATCTCTGGCGAGAAACTTAACCCCTGTAAATTTTGATCGAGGTAAATTACAAAAATCAATATCTATCACTAACAGTCTAAAGCCGAATACATTCAATAATATCATGGCTCATCTACAGAGAGCTAACAACTCTCTTTTATGTTTTAGTTTTTTCATCGTCAAGAAGAAAGAAGAGATAAATAAAGAAGGGTGACAGAGAAGTGGAAGGAAGACAGCCTAATCACAGTTTTTATTTGTAGGGAAAATGTATTTTATCTCTCCACTCATGACTGATTTACACATTAAACCTAAAACTATCAATTCTCCCTTCCCCCTTTCTGCGCTCTCATCTATTCCTCTACTTATTGTCATCCATTTTTTCTCCATTCTTCTAATCTTCTGGGGTGATTCACCAATTATCCTTCCATTTCTTTTGTAAGCTAAGAAACAAGCATATTCATGAATAGAATACAAATCAAAAGAGGATGATACACTATTTCGTCTCTAAATATTTTTTCTCCTATTTTTTCAATTTTTTTAATTTCGTTAATTCTTTTTTTCTAATAAAAAAAAGGAGGACCATACACTCATATACAAAACCATGCTGAAAGGATAAATCTTAAAATACAATAAAACATATTCAAAAAGCTAATCATTGAAAATCCTTCTATTATTTTCCAACCAAAACTCAAGCATGGCAACTATATGATTCCAGGTAAAACTCATAACTTGGTGTTACATTATGCAAATGAACAACATTCTCCATTTTATGTCAGAAACAGAACACATCATCTAAACATGAGATCAAATGATAAGAGTCTGGAATCGGTATGTCAAAATCATTGAAGTAAAAAATTTTAAATTTGACTGTTAAAATTGTGTTGGAGGAAAGTATAGTAAGCAATTTAAGCGCCATCTTGTATCTATTCAAAAAGTAGCCACAAAAGAATATCTTCTTTTAGAACGATCCGCATAATAGCCCTTACTCAAAGTCAAAATTCAAGCAGAAACCAAGATCTTGATAGGAATCCCAGATACACCTAAATTTTTTAAGAATATCATTTTTCAAAATACAATTTATAATGCTCAAATTTGTAAGGCACACTGGAAGTCACAATATGACAAAAAGCCTGAAGAAATCTGAAGTTAGAATAAACCAACAAAGCATATCTAGGGCAGTGATCTCAACTGACAATTGGCAATGATAGACAAAATATTTGAGTAGTCAATCTATAATTATTTCAAGTAATCAATTTGTTATAAACTACTGACCAGTATCAACCGAACTTTATTTGCAGTGGAAACAAATTTGATAGAACATTAGAAAATGTAACAAAAGGCTAAAACAACTATCATAAAAAAATAACAAATAAATAAAATCAATATAATTTCATGAATTATAAATTTAAGATTCAAAATACAAAATTAGTAAATTATCACATGACAGAAAATATATCTCATTATCTAATAATTCAAGGTGATTATTTCAGGTTAATCTGTTTCTTCGTGTCTGTATAGTTGTAATTTCATTTTAGTGAGATTTTCATTAGTCATTGAAGCTATAACAAAATTCAAATTGTATGCTCGACGTCTGAATTGATGATAGAGAGAAAATTCAATTTCTCCCATCATTATTTTTATTATATCGTCATCATTACAACACTTGGATATTGTTATGCTAATAAACCTAGCATCTAAAATGATGTTTGATTATTGAAGCTATTTGTTCCTACATCAAAATCTCATTATGCAAGATTAATTATGGGGTAAAATTAGTTAACATGCAATAGCAACTATTATCCTTTCACAACCAGGAGCCCCATTAGGACCTATGACCCTAACGTCGAATATTCTGAAGGGAAATTATCAAAGTCAGGAGATTCTTTTATTCCATAACCAGGTAAATTATAATATCATAAAATGCACACCATTCATAGTCCTTTATTATTTATGTTATCGTTGCCTATTTAGACAACAAATGTGAAGTCATGTCATGAGAACTTTCAGTGGAACACAAACCAAGAGACTAGGACATGCAAGGAGAAACTTAATCAACCCACTACAGTGATAACTAACTTTTGTGGTCATCGCGTAATTTTTTAGATTAGTTTGGGAGAAGAAAATTTATGAGATTCAGCATATAACTGGCTCTGGCTGACACAAAGCATCTAGGTCTTGCAGAATAGTAAGAAATGAAAACTTTTATCTGGTTACAATAGAAAAAAAAAACGAGTAGTAAAAGTTTAAAATGGGTGGTTAAGTTGTCTAGCTCACTATAACATAACCAATATGATTTAGTAGCACTCTAGAAGATAGAAACTGCCAGAGAGATGAAGAAGAGTATACAAGTCAATGTTATAAGATCTTTATAAGTTTATTAAGTTGAAAATCATTGTTGGCACAAATCATAAGGAAAAGCCTCCTTCCATTATTAAATTAACATGACGCATCAACTTTCCTTAACCCTGTAGTTCATCAAAACATATTTCTTAGTCGAGTTAGTAGTTTATAAAGCCAAATTTAAACAATTTGCGTGAAGGAGGTTCATGGTAATGCCCCCCTTATGCGAATAGAGGTATGGAGTCAAATTAATATATGTTTGTTCTAACCCAGTCTAGAAAGCATAAAATATAGGCAATGCCAGAATTAATTATAAACTTCTTATTTGCAACTATGGGTTACAATCAAGCTACTCCATCCTAGCTCAGGTTTTCTTACATATGTGGTATTTTTTGGAAAAGAGAGATGGTCTTGAGTTTTAATATATGTTACTGCAGACTTTGAAAAAGCAAATTAACTCTCACAATGATTTTTATCAATATAATAAATCATACTAAATCATGTTCGTAAGAAATTAGAACATTTCACCTTCTATTTTTAATTTTAAATAAAGTATATTTATGTACAAGATCATTTCACCTTTTGTTTTTCGGAGTCTACATACTCCGACTGTCATTTCCTCTTTCTTTACATGTTTGAAAAATCTACTTTAGAGGGATACCAAAAGGGAGACAAAGTGTCTCAGAGTCATATAATAGTTAGCTACTATCTTTTAATTTACATCCAAGAAGACAGGTAATAAAACTGACCGCAAGAATGGAAGCTGCACGAGCTTCAGCAGAATAAGCATCAATAAACTCAAGTCTTTTGTATATCTCTTCCAACCGTTGTGCACTACCAACTTTATCAATTTCCCCATTGCTCTTCTCTTCCTGAAACTCCTGCTCTCTCTTCAGATCACAATATTCACCAGATTATTAAATGTACACAAAATGCTAACCAGATCCACAAGTTTATATCATTGCACTTTATTGAAAAAATATATAAATTATACCTGTTCGGTCAGTAGACGAGCTTCTTCTTCTAAAAGTTGCGTTCTTTCAACATCGGTGTTTAGAACGCATTGCAAGGCTGATGTATTATCACCAACTACTTCTTGTTCCACATGTAATATTTGGCAGTTATTAGGAATACCATTAATGGCATGCATGGCCATGTATCTAAGGAAAGTGGTTTTTCCTGTACCGTTTCTTCCAACAAGACCTGTATACCCGTTATAGAATGAACAAAGCAGATCAAAAAATAAACAAATTAACTAAAAATTCAGCTCAAAGAAAGTGTTAGTTTATATTTTTTTCTTCAATAAGTTTAACATAGTCGCAACTTCACCCCCTCAAAAAAGTGTGTAGCAATGTCGCTAAAACTAACCTAGCTATAAGCTGGATAGAGTAAAAAATTTATATTAAAAGCTATCCAAGGTAGGGGCACCAATGAGATAAACTTCTTCCTCAATATCCTTAACATCTTATTCCTCTAGGATTAATATTTCTGCATAATAAACATGCCCCGACAAGATTCATACTATTCTCAGCATCAGCAATAAATCAGAACCCCATACCAATAGTGCAAATATTCAAACATCTCAGGCTAAGGAATCGTCTTTATCTACTAACTTCCTTTTTTACCAGGTTTCCTTATTCCCCCTCATGTATCGCACAATGACTCAAAAAAAGAACAAAAATAAGGAGATAACTTACCATAATGCCTTCCAAACGACAGTGTGACTGTGCCATCAATAATTAAATCTCGGCCACCAACAGAAACAGTGAAATTTTCCATATGGATATCCTTAACTGTAGATCCACCACCACTATCATGATTTACACAAACAACAGGCATTCCAGCTCTAGTTGCTTCCATTTCAGCTAAATGCATCTGATATTCTGCCTGTGCAATAAAAGATGATTGTGGATGAGAACAAAGTTATAAATTTGTCGACATTCATCAATGATAACCATTCCCAGTATGTCAGTGACGCGACTAAAATACTCAGTCCCAACTGGCATCAACAAATTACTAGGTTGGATATAATGATAAAGCACATATATATGCAAACTCACAGTCACCTGCGCACGCCAGAGAGCAAACAAGCAATTCATATCAATGATTATTCACCTCTCTTTGACGCTCTTCCTTCCTCTTTCTTCTGTCTAGCTTTGCTCTGTCACGCTCGGATAACAGAGGGCCATCAATTACTTCAGGCTTCTTCTTCGGGGCTTCTTCCTCATCCATTCCATCATTCATTCTCAATGGCGTCGCTAAACTTCTAACGGCTGGTTTCGTTTTGACTAACCCATGCTTTCCAAACTTCTCAGATAACTTGCTGCATACCTAAAATTTTCCAAGAAAAGATAATAAACTATGAAAGGAACCGAACCAGAGCAACCAAACAGGCTTCTAAGAAAAAAGCTGTAACTCACCGAGCGGCATTCGGAGAAATCGGTAACGCAGCCGGCACTGACAAGAAGCTCACCAATGGCGTCGACAGCGCCCTCCCCATCGATGCCGAAATCGAAATCGTCATCCGCCAGAACATTGATGACGTAATCGACGATAGGTTCATCGACATCCTGAAGTCTGCGTCCGAGCACCTCGTGCACCACTGAACTCGCCACTTCCGTCATCTTCCTAAGAGCCCTCTCAATTCCTACAAGATTTATGCGAGGGTTTCTGCAGAGGAACCCGGATATTAAGCTTTCCCTTGCTTCTCTTCCCCACTTTAATTCAAGTATTTCACTGTGCGTTTCTTATGGTACGCTGCAGGTCTTCCTCATTTCCCATAAAGTTACGTTTACCTTTTAACGACAGTGATTATATATAACTTCTGTTCGAGTTAACTGTTTATTGTAATTATTTTACCAATTAGTTGATAACACGAATACATTGCTCGAGATCATCAATGGCCCGGCCCGGTTCTTAAATTGTGACCGAAGTCCTCCCCAAGCCCGAATCGATGGGCGTTGGCCAAAATTTTATTTTAGTCGTAGTTCTCTCCAAGTCACTTTTTGTGGTCCAAGGTTTGGCCTTCTCACCTATATCATTAGGTCAGCACAGCGCTGCAACGTTCTTTACAAGATAATCGTTGCAACTTTGTTAAATGTGACCACGACACTAACTTATTACTCAAGACAGTCTAATTATAAAAAAAACACATTTAGGCTACAAAAAAGTTTGAAATGTCTTTGGGTTGAACTCGAAACTTGCGAGCACTTTGATACTTGCGAGCACTTTCATACGGTTAGAAGGATTTCAATAGATGGCTTAGAGCAGAAAATGTTATAATATAAAATTATAATTACATTTTATTTTTAGGGGGATTAACATAAAAAAATTATAAAACTATATAATCGTTAACAAACTCACCCTTAAAATACATTTATTAACAAAATTACACTTAAATATATTTTTATTAACAAAACAACCCTCATCGGAGGCCCCTTCTCCTCGTTCTACGTTAAAATGACGAGGTGTGTGAGCACGTCTTCAAAACTCGAGATCCTGCAGCAAGCTCCTGTCAACAGGATCCCTCAGTAGGCTCCAGGTTTTTAAGCAGCGAGATCTCGCTCTTAAATACGGAGCTCTAGTTTTGCTCGAGTATATAATAGAACAGGAGCCAATTCTCCTCCCCCGCGCACAGAAAACCATATCCCTCTCGACTTCCATCCAGTTGCTGGTGACACCAACGAAATCGACGTCCAACCCTGCCACAGAATCACCGTGTCACTCTTCGCACGCGATTTTCCGCCACTTTTGTGAACTGTAACTCTCTCTTCTTTTCTTTTTCAGGCGGCATTCTATATTTTGGCAAATTTCACTCCAAATGGTTCATCACAAATGGCTACAAAACTCCCTCTGAAATGAAAAGGTGGGTCCCTCGCAAATTGTTCCTGGGCGAATTGGTCCCATGCAAAATGGTTCGACACAATTTCTTCTAACATAACATGTTCCATCATAAGTCGGCCAACCTGTTCCATCATAAGTCGATCGACCATCAACCAACTGGGTAATGTTCTACAGATTATAGAACTCTGAAAAGTCGATTTAATTACGAGGCCAATTTGGTGAAACGTTATATTATTTACTGTATGAGAGTTATACTTTCAGAGTTAATGATTTATTTTTGTGAATTAGATTAATTGGATTGTGTGAATTGATGAACGATAGTTGTGAGAGAAATGTTAGGTTATTTTATGCTAATAAGATTTGCACCACCCAACTACTTTTAGTAAAGTCATATATCTTCGGTCAAGAAATCAAGCTAACCTTGAGCATTGTAAATGAATTGGTCAGTTTTAACATAGATGAGCCTAATGAAGATTTGAATGCAGACCTAACAGAATGTTGGGTTGGGCGACTCTATTTTTGGGGAGAATCCAATCATCCAACCCAAAACTTGATTTGCAATCGAAGACTCGAGCACAATTCAAAGTTAAATATTCACACAATGATTATCAATATAATAGTGCGATAATCGAAAGACAATTCATTAATGTTTATAGAATACAAGTTTAAATAATAAATCTTAATATAAATAAGTTCTCACTAAGAGACTAAATCACTCAATAAGTAAATAAAAAGAGAAGTTGTCACTGAATTCTAGCTACTCACTACCTTTGGTTTTTTTTAGAAGGGAGGGATCGTTTCGGGTGAGTGACTTACAAAATATAAATGTTATACTAAATGCATATTTACAATTGTTTTTTCATTTTAGTTTAAAACATGATAAGATATAAAAATAGTTTTCAAAACATCGATATATGAAAACTCATTTCACTATTTTAAAGAAAAAGATTCCACAAGCCAGGTAATAAGTTAAACATTATCGCATACATGGATGCCTATAAGAAAATATGTCATTATCGTTCTGATCACATAAAAATTACCTCAGTGAAAAACGGAGGTCACTCAAGAACTCTTCCGGCATACTAATATAGAAAGGTAGTGATCGAAAGATTTATCAACACCTTATTAGTAAGAAAGAAAGAAAATAAAAGCAAAGATCCATCAACATCACCCTAGTTAGTCGGCGACCAAGCTCAACACGACACTACCCGTAAATTAATATACAAACATATTCTTATTAGGTTTAGAGATTCAAAATCCAATGAACGCGTCATTATCGCACTATTACTCATTTTTGTAACGTGCAAACAAGACAACTTTCACGCAGCAAAAAACGTATTATGATATCCTTTTGATACTTTGACGTGCCTCAAAATGGAGGGAACTTCAAAGCACATGAAAATTGGACTTGTTGTTTTGCTAGAAATGGACAGCAACTTTGAACAGCAAGAACTCAAACTGTACTTGGCTTTTTGGGCTGAAATTTTAACAGTTTCTATTCCTAGATGTTAGCAAAGTGCTCAAAATATCACGTTATAAGTAGATGTGAAACGAAAGTTATAATTAAAATACTTGAGGTCGTCGAAGCTCGGATCACTGCTCTGGCCGAGAACAATGTATCAATTTTTGAGTGGCATAAATCTCTCGTGTGGAAACAAATGGATGCAATTTATGCGGTAGTTTGAAACTATATGTGTGAGATTGTTTGTATACAAAAATGAAGGGCTGAATCGATAAGGATGAAAAGATATGGATGAAGTAGTGCATGTTGGTCGGAAGGTGATGAAGAGGCACCTTCTCGATCTTTGGCTCTTCTTAAGGAAGAGCTCACCAACTTGCTATGAAGTGAACTTTGTACACCCTTGTTGGAGGTTCTACCTTCAGGGAAGAGGTAGAGAATGGAGTAATAAAATGGATTCCATCAATACTATACACACTCAATCGGATGTTACTTACCGAGAAAAGGCGACTTCTTGAAGCTTGGAAGCTCAAGGATTTGAAGACAACTTAAGTTTTTCATTCTCAATGTGCGGCCAATAGCAGACCATAAGAGTGCTATAAATATCACAACAAGATCGGGGTTTACAACCTAAGAAAAGGCTAATACAAAAAGAGTAAAATAAGAGTTAGAGAAAGGGAGTGTTCAACCAAATGATAAAATTATTTACTTTATGGTCTCTTCTTGCCATGTGGTCTCCTCCTTCTTACAAGATGGTCCCCACCATCAATACTACATACTGAATTTGAATAAGGTTCAGCAAAAGGATTCAAAAAAACACAAGCATAAGTTGAAAATAAAATCCCCTTTCAGAATCGGCCATGTGAACTGTACTTTTGGTGAGAAAAAACCACTCAGTAATCTGACGGATTGGCCAAGCAAATGATATCCAATTTCTTTTGATCCAACTCATTCTAAAACCCTTAAGATATCATCTACAATTTTCATGAAGTAAACTTTTCCAAAACAAATAAATAAGACTGCCAAATATTACAAATACTCTTCAAAGATCAGTGTCAAAACAGATTTTTGAAAAGTTGTATAATCCTTCGACGTGTGCTTGATTTTCTATTTATGTCTCAACAAGTTAATGTCCACCAAGCATTATTCACATGATTTCGTGTATTTGATGGCTTCATCATATGATCTTTCTACAAAATATAAACTTAAAAATTGGTTAGAAAAATTTCATCGAATGATTAAGTAGTGACAGATCTGTGACACACTATACTTTGAGAATGAAACTGTCCAAAGTATCATGAGGATCCATCCTCCCAAACATGTATATCAATCAATATAAAATCATGCATCAATGATAAACGTATAAGTTGTATATACGTACACGTAAAAATACTAACGTGTTGGCGACCAGACCCAATTAAGTAAAATAGAGATTTTTTTTATAGGTGACAACCCACCAAAATAGAGTTTTATAAAACAATTATGCAATGCAGTGCAAATAATATAAAATTTCTACCTCGACAATTACTGCTCTTCCTACGCATGAGAGTTATGACCTGAGTATCGGCTTGAAATTCACAAACTCGTTCGAACATAAAATCAAATCAATACCATAAATATCCTTTTCGAATTATTAGAGAAAAATATGACAATGTCCTAATACCTAGGAACCAAAACGTAAAGAGATCGTCCAAAATATAATTAATTTTTCCACTAAAATATAATGTGTGGGACTCATGGTCAAATTGTGGGACTCCTGGTCAATCTATAGCAGTCATGCTAGTCAAATTGTGGGAGTTTTGTTGATCAACATGTGAAAGTCTGTTGGTCATCCGCGGGACTTTGTAGGGTCAACTGCGAAAATCTACAGATCAAACCAGTGGGACTCTGCAGGGCAACCTGTGGGACTCCGAAGGACAAATTGCGAGATTACACAAGTCAAGCTATGGAAGTTCGCTTGTGCTGTGGGACTCTGATGTAGAAGTCCGCCCACAACAAAGGTGGCCAGAAAATGGCTTCTGGCAACGGTTTTGCAAGAAACTCATTGTTTTCACCCGGTTTCACCTCCAATCATTTAAACAACTTACATAAAATTTAAATCTACTCAAATAATACACAAAGAAACCACGAATTCAAATTTTCAATCTTGAATCCAAATCTAAATGAACTCAGAATTTCAAAGCAAGAAATTGAGAGAAAAACTTACCTGATTACGAGGTCCCATCACAAAACACGATGCTTGAAGACCCACATACATGATCATAGCCTTCCATCGCAACAATTCTTATGCCTAAAAATCAATATCTCTTCTCACATTCTGTAGGTGCAACGTGAGGGGGAAATGAATAGCATAGGATTTCTTAAACCATAAAATAATAATAAATTTCTTTTCATTTAACAATTATTTGATTAATTCTCATTAATATAAATATAATTTATAGTAAATAAAAATCTTTCAAACATCACGCTTCATAGCTCCGGACAAACTTCAAATTTCACACGAAAAACTTATTCCAATTAACCTAATTATTGAAATCTCCCAATTCAACCATGTTGTTATTTTTCGAATTACAGATTCAATCAGTTGACCGATAAAAATCCAACGTGACCACCTAATGACAAAATGAATCAATCCATGACACATCAAAAAATGTTAGAGCTTATTTTCAAGGGAGATGGTTAGAGTTGGCAAAATCTGAGACAAATTGATTGGGAAGAAACACAATGCGACTCTAAGGACGTGTTAGGCATCGATTTAGCTCGAGAGGGGTCAGAGGTTTCGCCGATGTAAGACTTTTATCGTGCGTGGGTTGAGAATGAGCTCCCATTTTGTTATATACTCGAGCATAACTGTATCCCGCTCCAATTCAAAATGGGTCTCTACTATAGGATCTCGTTGCTTAAACAAAGAGAACTCATTGTGAGAGCCCAAGTTTGAAAGGCAGGCTTCTGCACCTTGTCATTTTAACGTAGAAATAGGAGTCGGGCTTCTGCTAATGGTTGTTTTGTTAACAAAATTATAGTTTAATAGCGAATTTGTTAACCAACGTACTTTAAGGGCGAATTTGTTAATAACTCATAATTTAAAGTGTTTTTTTAATGTTAATTACCCTTATTTTTATGATTTGATTTGATGCTTATATCTATTTATTAATTTGTTCAAGCGATACATTGTTGGGTAATATAAATTTAAACTCTGAAGTATGAGGTATTGAACAAAAACCACTTTAAAATAATTTTTCAAACGATCTAAATCTCGAAGTATGAAAAAAATTTGATTTAAACCATGTCGGCCCTCCGTTCTCATATATAGACATCAGGGTCGTTCTTCTCACTTGACACGTTCAAGTGAAATCGGGGGTGTGACCGCCATAACTAGGGGTGGTGACCTCAATTCTCGACAAAAAATATACCAAATAATATAAGACTTTTTTGAAATTTTTATCACATGTTCAACATATCATGATAACATAATCTAGAAAATTTCATGATTTATAATAGACATAAAAATTTATAATAAATCGTACATGTGTTGAAAAATTATTAAACTTTCTAGATTATCTTTACATGATATGTTAAATATGTGATAAAAATTTCAAGTAAATCCGATATTGTTTGTACAAAAGCTTCTCTGAAACATTGACTTGCTTGATATTCACCGCGACAGGGATTCGAGGAGTACAAGAGATTTTGTTTTTGACACAGTGTGCAATCGACAAGTACAGTCCGAAATAGACTGTAACAATTGTATGTATTTAACAATATTAATTTTTATTTTACATTTTAAAATTGAGTTGAAACTAACCAAAAGAGCATTAAACTAAAATGGAGTTTCCACGAGGAGTTGGGAAGTAGAAGTGGTGGGGTCAAAGCAAATTGCAATTTAAATAATAAGATTCTCATAACAAACTCCAAGTGGGTTTTGGTAAGGGAAGCAAAAGATGGACACGAGTAGGATGTTGTAAAGGCAGGGCATGGACATTTGTAACGTGACATCAAATTAGGGGCCACTAAAATATCAAATGTGGCAAAGAGTATATAAAATATCCAATTGTTTGCCTTCCACCACAACCTCTAATTGAAGGCAGCTCAACCAATTCGCGTGGAAGGAGAGCCCTCGCCCCTCTTGTCTCCATAAAAAGACAAACTTTCACTTTCCACTGCAAAACTTCAAAGCAAATCTAAAACTAGACTCTTCTTAATGGATTAAAATACTCAAGAGTAAGACTCTGTTTACTCTTTTTAAATACGATTTTTTTATTATTTTAAATATTAAATATGATTTTTTTTTTAAAAACCTATTAAAATTTATTATTTACGTAATCAAACTTAAAACTATCATAATAAATAAATAATTTGAACTTCGAGATACGGTATTTGACTCGTCTCTCATTTTTTTGCTGTTAAATGATAAATTAATTTTAAAAAAAAATCAAACGATATTCAATTTTTACCACATGTTCACCACATTATGTGAATTTAATCTGAAAATTTTCGTAATTTTCTAATACTTTTACGATTTATTATAATTTTAATTAATTATTTTATAAAAATTATATAAATAGTATAAGTATTAGAAAATCACAAAAATTTTCAAATTATATTCTCATGATGTGATGAACATGTGATAAAAATTTTAAATAAATTGAATATCATTTGTTATTTTTTTAAAATTAATTTATAAGAGACCACATTTGCTTCTTCATTTTATAAATTAATTTTAAAAAAATACCAAACGATATTCAATTTACTTAAAATTTTTATAACATGTTCGCCACATTATGAAAAGATAATCTAAAAATTTTCGTGATTTTATAATACTTGTACAAATTATTATAATTATTTTATAAATAATTAACTAAAATTATAATAAATCTTATAAATGTTAAAAATCACCAAAAAAAAATTTAGATTATCTTTCTATGATCTGCTGAATATATGGTAAAAATATTAAATAAATTGAATATTATTTAATATTTTAAAAAAATTAATTTGTCATTTAACGGCAAAAAAATAAGAGGTCGGTTAAAAGCCATTTCTCGAGGTTCAAGTCATCTATTTATGATAATTTGAAAATTATTTCGATAAATAGTAAATTTTAAGAGTTTTTAAAAAAAATTATATTTTAGGATTTAAAATAAAAAAAAACACTTTTAAGTAAAATAAAATGAAAATGAAAATTACAATTACGAACAACTTTGAAAACGGTAATTGGAACCATTTTATTGTTTAGTAGTGAGAATGAAATCAAAATTAGCCAAAAAAAAAAAAAAGAAATTAAATCCATGGATTTAAATGGTGAACGTGGGATAGAAGAAATTAAAGATTTGGGTGGCACATTCTTGGCAAGATATGAAGAGCCATCACTTCTAAACCCAATGGCGAATCTACCTCCCATACCTTCGGCGGAGCCACTCCGACGTCCACCACCATCAATCCTCTGCCGCCCTTGCATACCACGCAGACCCTCCCACCCCCGGCGGCAATCTGCCCTGCCCCTCTGAACCTCTCAGACTCCATGATTTCCTCCCACCCATCCATTATCGGATCGTACTTTTTGAGAGTACCTTGTTTCTCATCCACCACGTACATCTCTTCCTCATCCATTGCCGCCGCCGGCCCTCTCCATCCCGCCACCATACCATTCGGCATCTCCTCCCATACGTTGTTTTTCACGTCGTAAACAGCCCCTTCCTTTGCTGCGTCTCCTTTTACATTTACCATACAGAGTTTCCCTCTCCACCCAACTGCATCAATGGCGTCTCTACTGAAATTCCCGTCTTTCAGAGCGCACACTTTCTCCCACCCCCAATCTTGTTTCTCTTTGCGATCGCGAATTAATTTCAATTTTCCCCTATGCAAATCCCATTTCTCGAAGGACCGAGCGACTTCGGAAGAGAAATGAGAGCCGATCCCACTCGCAACGTAGACGGAGGTGCCTAGCGATCCGGCCGCGCACCAGCGGCGTGGGGTAGAGAGCTGTGGTCCCAATTCCCAAGTCCGCCCAATCGGGTCGAAAATGAGCGGGCGAGTGAGCGCCGGGCAGAAATTATGGGTGGTCGCGGCGAGGAGGACGAGCTGGCCATTTACAGAGATAGACTGTACAGGAAGGTTTCGGGAGAGAAACGATGGATGCCGCAGAAGAAGACGAATCGGCGGATCAGCCGGCCGCGGAGGAAGTGATACCCAGTTGGACGAAATAGGATCGAAGGTGAAAAACCGAGCAGAATCAAAATTATTGACAGAAAAGCAACAATCAGAGTCAGATTGGGAAGATACAAGAGCGTACAAAGAGCGAAAAGGAGGAAAAAAGGGGGAATACAACAGGCGACGCCATGAGAGAGAAACAGAGAAAAGAACAGAAGGTTTAAGCTGGGAGAGGCAGAGTTGAGCCAAGTGGTCCGGCAGGCCCGGAAGCAAAGGCTGATCGTGGCTCCGATCGCCAGCCACCTTCCGCCGTTTAGCGGTGGTTTCAGAGGCAGAACCTTTTGAAAGAATAGTGGGTTTGGCCATGGAGAGAGAGAATAAGAAAGAGCAAAGTTGTTCCTTCACAAGAAGGTTTCTTACTGGTCACGTTCCTCTTCCATTGATATTACCAAGCATTCAAATAGGAAAATAGAGGACTATTAAAGAGTTAGGCCCCATGTCTTAAATACCAAAAGTAGGTGTCTTTCAAATTGAGCTATCAATTATGTATTTTAAAAATGTGTATTTTTTTTTTTTAATTTTCATAAAACTATAATATATAAATATATTTGTTACTATTTGGTTTATTTTATTTCAATTCACCCTTTTTGTAAAAAAATAATATTTAAGCGCAAATCCGTTCAAGTTTTAGCCAACCTCGCAAAGACTTGACACGGCATAATTCGATCGTATTTAGAACTCATAAATTAGAACTTTTAAGTTTGATTATTTAAGAAATTTATACCCCATTTTATGACATGCAGCACTTAAAGTTCTAATCTATGGTGTATAAATTTGAAATTTTATAAAATGGTATGCTCTCTCTCTCTCTCTCTCTCTCTCTCTCGCTCTCTCTCTCTCTTTGTGTGATCTTGTACTTCCTTTTGCACTATCAATTACTCACAAGTTGCTCTAAGAGTTTCCACTATCCTTTAAAGTTGTTTGAATAAATCCCAAATATATGACTTAACTCAGAGAACAAGTAATTCTACCATCTATTTATTGGAATATTGTTTTGAGTTAATTATTTTCCAACATTTAGTAATATCTTTATTTAATCAAAATAAAATATTATTGTGTGGATATAGATTAAATGTAGTATAATAGTATCTAGGAGAGATAAAGACATGTGAGGCAAATTTTGGTTTAGGGTCATAGGTGGTTCAAAGAGATGACCTTTTGAACACGCTTATGAATTATTTTCCACTTTTTTCTTCTTTTTTTTTTAAACATGGGAATATTAAATGCTTGACTTTATAACTAAACGTTACTCAAAATGGAAATGTAGGAGTTTACTCAATTTATAATTTCTTAGTGTTGAGAGAGAGAGAGAGAGAGAGAGAGATCGCATTATATGAAGCACATGGGAGAGAGGTGACCGACAATTCAACACGGCAAAAGGTGGATTTTGTCACTTAGTGGAAATTATTTGTAAGATGTGCAAATGGTCTTCTTCCCCTAGATTACTCCTAATAACGGATCCATGTTCAATGCATCCAATGAGTCATGCATGGCTCAAGTGTACTATATTTTATTTTCGATCGACAAAATGACGCTTCTTTGTATGCCAAGTGATTAAAACTAAGCATGTTACTAATGATTATTGATGATGGGCGGGATGGTAAGCCTTAGTTTGACAATATTTAGATGGAATTGTAAAAATTGTCTATTAAAACCCACTCAATTGAGAGAAATAAGGAGTCATAGGTCTTCTTATATAGGTGTTACAAAGTTAATGAAGCGAGAGCTGCGTGTCAGGGTCGAGGTCATTAAGCGTTTGATTCGAGAGGCATAACAATACTTCAAAAATGTGGTAAGTGAAGATTATGAAGTGCAAGCGCTCAACTCATTTGCACAACTTGTCGATTCAAATTGTTAGATGGGACCATCGTTGAAGGGCTGTGACCCACAAGGTTTTTATTACATAAAGTTGGATGCCTCTCTATTCTCTCTTGTTCCATTCGACTATAAATCTTGAAAAAAATAGGAAAAAATCAAAGACATGTTATTAATTATGTATATTTTATTTATATGGTTAGTTGGTGCAACTTTAGTGCAAGCCCTTGCGGCTCATTTTCACAACTTTTCGATTGGAATTGTAAGATGGGACCACCGTTAAAGGTTTGTGACCCGCAAGGTTTTAAATACATAAAGTTGGATGCCTCTCTATTCTATCTCTCACGTTCTATTCAACTACAAATCTTTAAAAAAATTAAAAAAAAATATATATATATAATTCATCTATAAATGTTGAAGAAAAGAAAAATCAAAGGCATTATTAATTATGCATATTTATATGGTTAGTTGTTGCAAATTTATGAGGGAAACTATAAAGGACTTGGGAGTAATAGGACGACTACGTTGAAATATATAAAAATGAAAGAGAAATGTATAATTCAATAAAAAACAATTATAGCACCCAAGTGAGAAATGGGAAAGAAAGAACTCTTAAGTGCGTTGATGGAGGAGTTTCTCCATAACTCCGAACAGCAAGTGGGAGGCTTTTCACTCTTCAATTAAGTCGCTCTTCTGACCAACTAAAAGCCTATTTTATATGCGTACAATAAGAGTGGAAATGATCCAGTTCGGTCTGGTCCCGAGCTTGTATCGAAACTGGACCGAGGATTTGAAAATTTATTCCCGAATCTTAGAACCAGCCCTGGGAGGGACGGGGACCAAATCGAAACCGGGTTGAATTTTTCAATCTGGTCCTGATTCGGTTCCGATTTCTCCAAAGGCCGATTAAACAAAATTTTAAAAAAAAAAAAATAGTAAAATCACAATTTATCAACATAAAGCAAACAGAAACCAATCAATTAGTAAACACTACACAGAAAACAGCCAATAATAACATATTAACAGTGAACCCGAGCCGAGATGAACAACATAACCCAACCAAGCAAAAATTTTACCTTCTACTTCTAGCTTCTGCGAACTGCGTGCAAATGGGCGAGCCGGCGAAACTGTAATGGCGAGGGCGAGTCGGCGAAACTATACTGGGAGTGGGAGAACAGAGCAGTGAGCACCGAGGGGCGACTGGCGAGGGCGAGCAGGCGAGACGAGTGGGGTTTGACCATCTGGGACTGGGATCATCGGAGCAGATGTGACGAGCAGTGGTCTAGTGGAGGCGAGGCGACAGACGAGCAATGGATTCGGGAGTCGGGACTTAACGTTGACGAATTTGGGACTTGGGTTGGGAATGGCTGAATGCTGAAGGCTTTAGCAATTAGCCCTAAATAATATGGCTAAATCAACATTCATCAGTCTGGTCCAGAGAATTTTTTTTTTTTAAATTATCGGTCCTGTCCAGTTTTTCAGGATTTTCCGGATATGGAGTAAGGACCAGACCAAAATCGGTGAGAATTTTGAATGGAGAACCGAAATCGGACCAAGACCGGTATCTTTGGGACCGTAACCGGACCGCAACAAAAATACAGAGATACTGTTTTGAGAGAAAAAGATTCTTTTGGAACCTGGCCGCTTCCTAACCTTTTTTATAAAAAACAACGTCTGAGCCAAGGATGTAAGTGAAATTTCAACAATATGTTACCTCCAATCATTTAGTGTCTTGAATATTTAGGATTGGATGGTTAGAACACTTAGATGATAGTCTTGACAAGATTTTTGGACTTAATTATTATAATCCAATGATGTGCCTACGACCGATACAACAAACGTGAACCAATATATATGTTTTAATTATTAATTATCTATTAATTGGTCTGTGAATTTTGTCGAAAAAATTGTTCTTTTATAATAGCTTGGGATTTTTAAAGAAAGAATTTGTCTTTTCAATTACAAATTATTTAATTGCCAATTGCAAATTACGTAACTAAGTTAGTATTTAATATTTTTAATTTATTATTATTTTTTTTGGCAAAATAATGGCATTTATATAATTTAGGCAATCATTTAGCTTTAAATTTAATTATACATAATTAAACATTAGGATTAGATTAGGTGGTTATGATTTGTGATGGCTTTGAGGTCTGGTTGCAAACTTTGAGTATAACCTTGAAGCCCACACTTAAGGAAAAGAGGCGCAAGCCTTCAGCCCACAAGCTTCAGTTCGTAAGCTTCAACCATAAGCTTCAGCCTATAAACTTCTTAAGCTAAAGCCCACGATCAACACTTACGCTTCAACCTGCACTCCAGCTCCACGAAGAAGCACAGCAAGCCTTCAGCAACCGAGAAGCGATCTTCAGATGATCGCACAGTGAGCGACTCCGTGATTCAGAAATCGACAGTGAGCACTCCGTGAGCGCACGGATTGCCACCTGGATGAGCCGACCAGTCGAAGCCCTTCTGTGCTCAAGCAAGCAGCCTCGTCAGTACTGAGGTTCATTTCGCGAACGAACGCCAGAAGCCATTCGAGGGCTAATTCTCCTATGGGCATTCCCAAACCTAGCCACCTTAGGTATTTAAGGATCGCTTTTAGTGTTTGTATGGATTCTCCTTTTTGATTAATACAAAACCGAGACTTTGTCTATGAAAATCCAGAAGAAATTCTGGTTACCGTTAAGGTAAGCCACGGTTCTGCCGCGAGGAGTGTGCCTCCATTAACAATCAACTTTAAGGTGGTTGTTGATCTCTTAATGCTTCCCTCCCTCTCTATTTTCAGAGTTTAAAAAGTTGAGGATGACAACATGCTCCAGCAGCTGTTGCCTTTCCACCGGAAGGCATGCACCGAGAAGCATAACATAAGACAGCTTCTCGATCAGCCAAGTGTCCTCCACATTCCCTTATACTCCATTACATTATGTCACCCTCCATTCCATTTTCTATTCTGTGGCATTTCAACTACACCACCCGCTGCATTTTCATCCTTTTATTTTTGTTTCTGTTTTCACCATTTTTCGTCCCCATTTTCCCTCCATTTTTGTGTCAAGTGGTATCATAACTCAACCTGGTGATTGAGTTTTATTTTCTCTGATACCGTGTTCTGTTTTTGGTTCTGTTTTTATTTTTATTTTTTTTGTTTTGTGTTCATTTCTGTTTAGTGTCATTGTTTTTTGTCAGCATGTTCTGCTCTTCATTTCGTTCTAGCATGTGTAGTTGTTGTGCTCCTATATTATGTTATTCAATTGTTGAGCATGTATTGTGTTCTCTTTTCTATCTAACTCGTTAGTATCAGCATGCTTAACCTGTTTATTTTTCTATTGTCTTTCTTAACTATTACTGCTCTGTTTCTTTAAGTGTCTTGTTTTCCTCGTGTTGTTTGAGTTATCCAGAAGCTTTCTCATGCTATCCTGCTTTTCTGTAACGATTCCTTTTTTTCCACAAAGATATTATCCGTTTTTGGCAACCTCACATCATCACCAATTTGTTTCAACGAAAACTTCCCAAATGGTCACTTAATTTAGTATTGCTCTCACTGGAGCACTGTTAACTTTGTAATTCTTATGGGATCCAGTGTCGTTGTGCTCTCAAAATGTGTCTTACTTTCTAAAAAATACATTCTTTACATATGTTTCATTTTCATCTTTCTCTTCTAAGCGATGTGGGACTGTGACAAGCCAATTTTACAGCCTCTACATTATCTAATTGGAATGTTTGACTATGAAATTTAGCAGCATGTTTAGCTTAGGATTTCTGTTGCATTTTAGGACATATGTTCTTGTTGTTTTCTATTGTGTTTAGATTCTGTCTTGTGTCAAAGTTTGGCTGTATGAAGACTAAATGTCGGATTTTTGTTGTTGTTGCCTAATAGCTTAATGTTTTGGACTGTTTTAATGATTGTTTTTAGGTTGTTTCGATTGTTGTTTGTTGAAAATTTGAGACTTGATTTGCGAAAGTTTAATGTTGAAAATTAGAATCTTCTTTGACCAAGCAATTGGTGTAAATCTGATGAGCACATTGTGCGATTTTTGTGTGTTAATTTGCTTTTTTTGTGATGTTAATTTTCTGTTTTTGTAAGGTTGTTTTTAGTAGATTTTTGGATTGTTCTTTAAACCACCTTGGTGTTTTTCTTTTGTGTTTTTGTTAGGTTTAGAGTATGTCTAAGTTTGGTATTCCTAAGGCTATTTAAGTCAAACCTCAATGGCCACCAAACCTAGCAATGATGAGTCTAGTATGCAATGCCAAGTTAAAGGCTTAATTGGAATGGTTAAAGATTTAAGCCAACAAATTGAGGATTTTAGCCGAGACTTTAAATTTGGTTGGGATAGGATTAGTCAATACCATTCTAGGAAAGCTCATGCTCCACTTAGGAGAAAAACTAAAAACCCTAGGAGGAAAGACCATTTTAAGAGAACTTAACATGGAGTTGGGTCCACAAATTCTCATGAATTGAATAGAGAAGGATAAAGATCAGCGCAAGTTAGAAAGAGATAAAGATTCATGTGTGTTGTAAAGAGATAAATATCCATATGGATTGCTTGATGATGTGATCCAAGTTGATACCAAGTTAAAGCTTAAAAGCAATGATCCAATTGAAAATATGGGTGGCCCAATTACTAGAGCAAGATGTCGAAGATTCTTGGAAAATCTTTTGAAGAAAGAGTGTGGTGCACATGCATATGCAAGAATTAAAAGACGCATGTGCATGTAAGAGTTAAAAAGACATGCGTCAAATACATGCTCATACGAGGATTAAAAAGTCACATGCACAAACACATGCAAGTGCATGCAAATCTCGTAGAAAAGATCTTCTTTGGCCGAATCTACGCAAATCAATTAAAATCATGTTCAAATGAAGTTTAAACATGAGAAGACATCCGATCATACAAAGAATCATGCTTTACACGATTTTAGGAGTTATTTTATCTTTATTTTCATTGTTCTTTTTAGCATTTAATTTAATTTTAACGTGTAATTTATTTAATGGCAAAATACTTAAATTAAATGGAAGAAGTTTTAATTAAAAATTGAGTTTTTTTTAGAGATGATTTCTCTTTAATTCTTTGCGAAGAACATTGATCTTCTTCAAATCACGTTAAAGAATTTCATTTGATATTTTCGTTATTATCAATGAATTTGGTATGGGACAAACTCCTGTTTTGATAGATTCGGTTTAACCAACAGGTGTGGCTCAGGTCAAGTTTTTGTTTTGATAATTTCGGTTTTATCGAATTCTTCAACTGGAGTCTTAGTTCCTTACTTTAATTTTGAATGAAAAAGTTTTCTTTGAACTAATATATTTATTGAAGTGTCTCAAATCTTCTAATATTTGAAATCTATCAAGTTGGGATGATTTCCAAGTGCACCATCTCCATATAATGATACATTCTACCTCATTAGCAATTTATGGCTTAAACTGCTAAGAAATCTACACATTGTTGCCTCCCAATCTTCCTCTTTATTGACTCAAATTATGGTAATTTTTATATCTTGGTAGTAGTCTTTCTCACTCTGATTGACTAGAGTGAGACATTGTAGCTTTTAACAAATCTGGGAGGTACTGACTTGGCACAAAACACATCTTCATTAATATTTTCATCTCTGTCCATATATCCACTAGAGGTTCTCTATTTCTCCATATGTTCAACATTAATTCTTCACGCCAAATAATACCGTGGCTAACACCAAACAATGCCGTGGCTAGAAAATTCAAGTGCAGCAAGTTTTACCTTTTTCATTTCAAAGTAGTTATTGTATTTAAAAATAAACTCCATCTTTCATTCGTGTTCAAGATATGCCTCCATATCATTATTGCCTTGAAATGATGGAACCTTCATTTGAAATGTTACTCATATTGTTGTCTTCACGATGTCTATTTGTAGCCTTTGATTAGCTACTCCTTCAAATTCTTCACTTATGTTTTTAGACATTATTTCTACGAGAAAAAAGTTGGACACAAATCTCTCGGTCACCTGTTTCACTCAACACGATTTTTGTTTTTTGCCGAAAATTATTTGCTTTTACTCTCAAATAATCTCACATACTCTTGTTTATTTCCACTCGTAAAAATTATCTTTTGATACTCGTCAAGTTGTTCAAACAAGTTTAAGATATTCTAAAAAAACTCAGATGAGAAAAAAAAATAAAAAACTAAGAAGACTTTTAACAAGTTAGACAACTTGATGATTTAGTGGCTCTGATACCAAATGAAATTTGTATCTTAATTCTCCAAGATCAACTATGAAAACCGTAACCCGTTATGTAAATTGAAGCAAGAACTTTAATATAATGAAAACACCACAAACAGGGATGGAAGATTAATTCGTTTGATATTCCTGGTTAATAAGCACTTCCAATTCCTCTTTTTGAAGCTTCTGAATTAAATGGCTTATTTATGCCTTGGAAGGGTTTAGCTCTAACTCTTGCAATTCGTCCATATTAAACGACTGTGTTTCTTGAAAAAACCAGTTGTTTTACCAAGTCTAAGTCCTTATAAATCAAGTAAATTTAGTAGTCTAAATGCTTTATCAAAGAAGTAGTTTTACCCACTCCGCCCATTCCCCATACTCCGATTGTTGAGATCTCCTGCTTATGACTAGCAAACTCGTCACCCAGTAAGTCACTTGTGAGAAATTGAACTTGCATTTCCTCGTGCACTTCACTTGTGAGATTCTGCGCTTCTTTGATCAAATTATGCACCTCTCTACTCTTTTCAGCAACCGATAACATTCGACTCTGTCCCACATTTCGAATTCCAAGTTCTTTGCTTCCAGCATTTTTACACGGATCTCGATCACTATCTTTCTCCACTTTTTTAGATTGGTTCAAACTCTTTTCCGACGTCTCCACCTCATCTGGGTTGGTGCAAATGCGAAGTTGCTTATAAACCTGGAGTAAATTATCAATGTTTTCCATACCTAATCAACATCAAAGAAAGAGAGATCAAATTTAATCAAGAAGAATAAACTTCTCAGTCTCTCGCAGCACAAAGAGTACCTAGCTTTCGTGTAAAGAAGGTACTAGCTTGTGCTACCAGTGGAGATAATATTTTATTATACTCCAGAGAAAAGTATGATAATATTTGCACAAAAATCACAAATTTTTGTTCCTCTTAGAACATGACATGACATGTACATACTTGGTTCGTTAAGTTTGACTAATCAATCTCATATAATTAGATTGATTCAGTTCTTTTAACTGGTAAATCATCTCAGGTTTTTATAGTTTTGGCTAGGAATGCATAGGTCAATTAACTTGCTAGGTTGAGTGAGCAATTTTTCTTTTTTGGCTAGGATCTTCCCGGTTCAATTCTCTATCTCTACAGGGAACAGAATTTAATTTAATTACTTATTTTCGTAGAAATTTGAAAGAAAAAAAAAATCAATAAATAACACCTAAATGTAAAAGCATATAATTATTTCGATTTCCACCCATGAAAGGTATTTTAGCACTGTCGGTGAGTTGAAAAACATCACTACAAGACAAAAAGTGCCTTCAAAAGTCAAAAAACCTAGTCTATTAATTTCCTGAATTTATTTAATATAATACTACGATATATTTTACGACTTTTCTGCCGACTTCCAAATATAAATATTTTTTAAAATAACTTGTAATCAATTATCAAATAATTATGTATTTGAAATCCAAAACATCACTAAATTATCAAATATAAATATTATTATTATATAAATAATAATATAAGCGTGTAATATTTAAGGAGAATACCTTTTCTTGACGTAATATTTAAAATAAATTATAAGATAAACTTAGTATTATTTAATTATAACGACGCAAATCAAGTGATAATTATAGGAATAAATGCTAACTCAAAATGTGGAGTCAATAGAACTCAACTTTAAAAACTCGGTTCATCCTCAAACTACCATGGGTTGCATGAATGTATTAATGTTGTTTTGCTGCCCCTCTTTCCATGTTACAAGTAGTTGAAACCTAGTACTTGTATTTAATGAACCATATTTAATTTCTTCCGATGTATATTGTCTTAAAGTCCATGTCCAACCCTAACTAAAGTGCTCATTTATTAATCATGAACAAATTATTTTCGTCAAGGTCGTATTAAAATTTGGTAATGAGTAGTCGTTGAGGTAACAATGGTCACTTTTCCAACAATGAGGCTGGGTAAAGCGTTACTTTAGAAATATGTAGAGCTAAGATTTGTATCGTCCTTAAATTATTTTTTAACGTCGTGCTAATACAATCGTTTTTCACTTAATAGATTTTGAACTTTGATTTGTTAGTAAATTAGACTTTATTATCAAAAAAACTTTTAAAATTATTTTTTAGAACGTTTGTGACAATACATTTAATTTAAATTTTATATGTATTTTTCATTGAGTACGTGACATTTTTCTCTCCATTTTCTTCTAATCTTTTGATTTTTTTTTCTTCTTCACATCGTTCATCATGTGAAAATAAAACAACACAAGATTTTGTTAATTATAAAAGTCTTACCATATTATGGAAGGTGAATAATCTCACGTCATTCTAGAGAAGTGAAAGTGATTGATTTATAAGAATATTTCTCTTATTTGCCCAATGTAAAGTGTTTACGCAAGTTTCATGTTAAAACAAATAATATTGTATTGACAGAACTGAGAGCTCTACGTCACCATTTCTTCAAGGACCATGTTACTTGATAAGACGAGTCGTTTCACTATGTCTAAATTGTAATACATCAAATAAAATTTAATTAAAAAAAGAAAAAAAATAATGACGAAGAAACCATAAAGAACAAGAAAGGGGAGAGGTGGTTAGCATAGGAGAGGGGAAAAGAGAAGTGTCACGCAAAAAGTAGGTGACAATTGTTAGAGTTTGAATTGAATGTAACATCATGTGTGATCCACACAACAATTTTAATGGATTTCTTAAGGGTGAAACTCAGTTTGCTAGCATGTCAAAGTTCAATGTCGAAAAGTTTAATGTATCGACTATCTCGCTCGTCTAAGTTTAATTATAAACTATACTTTCTATAAAATTTTATAATTAGGTATTAAATTGTATACAAATTCTCATAAATAATAAATAAATAATTTTATCCATACAAATAAAACTTAATGGACAATTATTTAAAAGGAAAAATGTAGGAAAATAGTTAAAAAAATAATAAGTTTATGAGATAATAATACAATTTATATGTTCAATTCTCTATGAAAAAAAATAATTCAAGAGATACACATTTATATGTTCCCTTTTTTGGTCAATTGGAATATTAATTATAGGCATGTGCAATTTAAAGGTTATTAAAATTGCTCATGGAATCATATTGTACGTGACATCAAAGATCTAGTCATAAAAACCAAGTTTGCACAACTTTAATTAAACAAAAGATAGTTGCTATTGATTTTAGAGAGGAGAGCTGGTCAATCACTCTAAAATAATTAAAAATTAACAAATTCAAAATCATTTCTGATTTCAACAACTTATTTAATTCTTTTTAATTCAAAGTTGGAAATTCTATTAAAATTGTCTAATGGTAAATATATTATCATAAACTAATGCTACGATTATTTTCTATTTTTATATTTTTATTTTTATTTTTTGACGTAACAAATATTGAATGGTACAGTTAATATAATAAATGATAACAAAAAACATTTAAACTATAGAATCATTAACAAACTCGGTTTTAAACTATGTTTGATAACAAGATCATCTTTAAACTATGATCCGTTAACAATATCTAAATGTTGTTTAAAATTGTGTCGCGTGGGACCCCGGTCTTGGAGAGCGGAATCCCGTTCCATGAGTTTTTGCCCAGGAGCAGGAGCCCGCTCTTATACACTGTCTCTGGAGTTGGATCTCGCTCTCTATAGTGGATTCTCGCTCTATAATCAGTATATACACTGTCTTTGGAGCGGAACCCTGTTGTTGAAGAGCGGGCTCCTGCTCTATGGAAAATATATAAATAACGTAGTCAAAATCTCTTATACGTGTAATTTTTTTTCTCCACTCGAAATCTCTCCTCTGTTTGTAGTTGTCATTTGAAGCAAGATCTCATTGACAAATGGCCAAACAGTGTATATACTGATTATAGAGCGAGAACCCACGTACACATGTTTTTTTGTCATCTATTCAATTTCTACAGACGTGTTTCTGCCTACTACCTAATAAATTTTCATGGTATTTAAATTTCATTTCCACTACTCCTACCTTTCGAAGAATCTCAATCCACAAGTATAATGATTAACAAAAGTTCACCTTTGATTTCATCTCATTACTATACTTTCATAGATATTCAACTCTTCAAACTTCATTTTCACCGTCAACAGAATCCCGCTCTTCAACATCCGACAAAGCAAATTACCTATTATAATATGATATTATTTTTTTGGCGCAACGTTCACATTATTTCAATAAATTCATTAACTTGTTTAGGGAGAACTAGACAAGATTGGGATTGACGTTAAAGTCTATAAAAAATAATAATAATAATATTAAAATAAAATTAAAGAAAGTCAAATTTCAAAAATGAAGTTAGGTATCATTTGTCATCTTATTGATACCAAATATCTTGGACAAGTACCACAACGACTTTTGCAGGAGTTAAAGTTGAAAAGTGGATGTAATTGCAAACAAAATATTAAATTTCAAAATTTATTTTGGTATTAATTTAGTAAAAGGTAACTTCAAAGTTTTATTTTAAGTTTTCTACTCAAAAGTTAATGTTCCTAAAATTAAAAAAATAAAGTATAGTTTAGACTCTAATACTTAATTCATACAAAAATTTAGCCTTAAACTATTATTTTAACTCGTCAAAATTTTATTTTGCAGATATAATTTGGACCGTTTGCTTAATTTATCTATTAAATATAGTAAGATTATATTATAATTTTTTGATAATAAAGTGTTTTAAAATAATTTGTAATCTTTTTCTGCTCCAATTTTGAAAAATATCTGCCTGCAGTTCGACTAAGTATCTTGAACTTGGTCCTACGGTGCAAGTTCAAAATCTTAAACAATAATTGAGGCAGCGGCAAAGAGTGACTGGCAAGTCGTTTACTGTTTGTTTTATTATTTCCAAGAACTCCAGGAGTTGGAGTAGTTTTGGTCTATCCCTGCCGCGTGAATTTCTCTGCTTAATCACTGATTGCATACACCCCGGTCAACGATAAACAAACCCATTTCCATAATCGAACTGCAAGACTAGGACAAACAAAAAAATTACAGAGGAGAGAGAAAGTAGAGAGAGAGAGAGAGAGAGAGGCAGGTGTGTCACTTGAGAAAACAAGGAGAGATACGTGGGAACAACGAAGCGGAAAGGCGAGGAAGAAGCTGGCTTATATTAGGATTAGCTACGAGAGGCAAACAGGGAGGGGAGCTGCTTCTTCTTCTCCTGCTGAATACTTCTTAATCTCTCTCTGTAACTTGGCTACAGATTGGAATTTTAAGATATACCCATCTCCCATTGCTGTATTTTGGAGGGGCTAGATCCTTAATTGAAGTATGAACTATGAGCTTTGACATCTTCTACTCTCTCTCTCTCTCTCTCTCTCTCTCTCTCTCTCTCTCTCTCTCTC
>CM039524.1:11244187-11277620 GCA_022433055.1 Begonia peltatifolia
CTCTCTCTCTCTCTCTCTCTCTCTCTCTCTCTCTCTCTCTCTCTCTCTCTATGTGACTCCCATTGTGTTCATCTCGTCCTCACTGTTCAGTTTTGTTCTTCTGGGTTGTTGTTCTTCTTCTCTTGGATTTTGCTTCATTTTTTGAATCAGTCTTTCCAAATTTCAATCGTTTATACTTGCTTTCTCAATGGCTTTCTTTTTTTTTTTTTTCTGCAACAGATCTGACCCGGGACAACATCCCATATTTATTCTCCTCCTTTGATTTTCTAGTTCTAAAATTACAGTCATTGTAATAATGATCACAAATTTACAAAAACACAGTGCTTGATCTGGGTCGAATTTAGCTTTTTCTTTATTGTTATTTTAGAAAATTTAAAAGCTTTTTACCCTTCCAATCGACTTTCCATATTCAGGAAGTTCTTAGTTTTTTTTAAGATCATTGCCTGTGCTTTAAATTCCGCTTGATTCCCATGCTTCTATTGATGATTAAGATGATGTTCGATTCATGGAAACCTTTTAAGAATTATATTACTATAAGTTTTCCCTTCATTTCCTTGCTTTTTTGGTTTATTTCTGAAATTGAGGGAAGTTTCTTTTAGTCTATCTGGCCTAGTGGGGAAGAGATGATTGGTAAGGGGCCCTCTCAGTATTATTTGAAAACTTTAAAGCCAGTTGACAAGTGATACCCGTACTTCACAATCAGATCTTATAGTTTACAAGCTTAATTGATTCCTATAACATTAGATCTGAGTTTAGCCTCTAATTAAAATTTTTTTACTACCTTAATTGATATTTTTCCATTAAATCTAAGTTTGATCTAGATTAGCTCCACCTCTCAACTCTAATTCCTGTTTTTTCGAGTTGGCTTCGCATACTTCTGGCGTAAATTTGATCATTATTGGAAAATTCAGCCTTTCTGCATTGCTCTGTGTATTTCATTCCTTTAGAGTTTGCAAGGTGTTTGCCAAAATGTCTATATTACCATTCCTTTGTTGTCTAAATGTTACAAAATCACACTTCTAACTGATATTAGGGTGTGTTATGACTTATTAATCTTCTAAAATCTGCATTCAACAAATTACCATTATTTCGTTTTTGACTTGTGAAACTTGTAAATTAACTGTTGGTCTTCTGCTCTAATTCATAGCTGCTTTGGTGTGTATTTTCAGGACATTTTTTTGTGACCATGAAGTATAAAGATGGTAAACCAGGGCCTCATTCAGATAAAACTGCAAAAGTTGTCCCCATGGCTCTCCTGATGGTGGTGCTATGTGGGTTTTCATTTTACCTTGGGGGCATCTTTTGTTCCAAGAATGAAAAATACAATAACAAGAATGCCGGCAATGATCTTCAAAAGTCGGCTGGGTCTTCCAAGGAATCGTTGATTTCTCCTCTCCAAGTTAAATCCACTGCCTTCCTCGAATGTAGCAGCGACTACCAAGATTATACTCCTTGCACAGATCCAAAGGTAATAAGGGTTTAAAAATGTAAAGTTCAAATTTGAAATATATTTAAAGGAATAGGTAAGTTTTGAAGTTTGTGTGGGATGCTTGAATATGCAATTCCTGTTTTCGGAAACTTTTGGGATGATTTTGCATTTGAATAGGAAGTTTGTTTATGATGCAAAATTCTTCATGCAGAGGTGGAGAAAGTATGGCGTCCATCGGCTTACATTCATGGAACGACACTGCCCACCTGCGTTTGAGAGGAAAGAATGCTTGATTCCTCCCCCGGATGGCTATAAAATACCGATCAAGTGGCCGAAGAGCCGAGATGAGTGTTGGTATAGGTACGATTGATTGCCTATTTTGAGCATTATTTCTCATAGTGGGTTCTTATTCATATTGGCGTCTAGGAATGTGCCATACAATTGGATTAATAAGGAAAAGTCTAACCAAAATTGGCTTCGGAAAGAAGGTGAAAAGTTCCTCTTTCCGGGGGGTGGCACGATGTTTCCTCGAGGCGTTGGTGAATACGTTGATTTTATGCAAGATCTCATACCAGAAATGAAAGATAGAAGTGTCCGAACTGCCATCGATACTGGCTGCGGGGTGAGTCATTTTACACACGATCAGTCGCTTACATCTCCGCTTGTTAGCATCATTTTGTTCATTTCGCATTGATGATTATTTATTCATTCATTTAGCCTGTTTTGTCATAAAAGTAACTTATTATAACATAATTTCTTCGATCATTATTATCTTTGATAGTCAATTTATATTCTACAAACAATAGATGAACTTTGTGTAATGATATATATATATATATATATATATGCAGGTCGCAAGTTGGGGAGGCGATCTCCTAGATCACGGAATTTTGACAGTTTCTCTCGCTCCAAGGGATAACCACGAAGCTCAAGTCCAGTTTGCATTGGAGCGTGGAATTCCAGCAATCCTTGGCATTATATCGACACAAAGACTTCCTTTTCCCTCAAACTCGTTCGATATGGCTCATTGTTCAAGATGCCTTATTCCGTGGACTGAATTCGGTGATTATTTTACATTTCTCTAACTCAAACATTGTCAAGTTTTCTCAAATTGGATAAAATTTTATAAATAATAGGCGATAGTGCATAATATGCGGGTTTAAAGCCGACCAGATGCATAACGAACTTTCTAATTGCATGAATTTCTAGTATATGATATAAGCATATAGTATTTGCTAATATTTTGATCCATAATTTCAGGAGGTATATACTTACTAGAAATCAGTCGCATTCTTCGTCCGGGAGGCTTTTGGGTCTTGTCGGGTCCACCTGTCAACTATGAAAATCGCTGGCGAGGTTGGAACACGACGGTGGAAGAGCAGAAAGCAGATTATGACAAATTGGAAAAGCTACTGACCTCAATGTGCTTCAAACCATACAACAAAAAAGACGATATAGCCGTTTGGCAGAAATCGACTGATAATAGTTGCTATGATGCGCTTGCCTCCTCACCTGACTCCTACCCCCCAAAATGCGATGACAGCATTGAACCAGATTCAGCTTGGTACACTCCATTGCGAGGGTGTGTAGTCGCTCCAAATCCAAATCTGAAGAAATCAAGCTTGACGACCATACCCAAATGGCCAGCTCGGCTCCACATTGCACCGGAACGGATTGGAGATCTTCATGGTGGGAGTCTTAGTTCTTTTAAGCATGATGATAGTAAGTGGAAGGTTCGAGTCAAGCACTACAAAAAATTGCTCCCTGCCATTGGAACCGACAAGATAAGAAATGTCATGGACATGAACACCATTTATGGAAGTTTTGCTGCTTCCGTTATCGACGATCCTTTGTGGGTGATGAACGTCGTTTCTTCCTACGCGGCCAACACACTTGCTGTCGTCTATGATCGAGGTCTCATTGGAACTTATCATGATTGGTAATATTCTTTTTTCTCTAAACAATCTCTTATTTTGGCTAGATGAGCTGAAAAATCAGCTTTTGAACTTGTTGGGGTGAAACAATAGTTCTATCATGCAAACTTGCTAGCTTTTGAAAATTGTGTTCTTAAGAGAATTATTGCAACGTGTGTTTTGGCAGGTGTGAGGCATTTTCAACATATCCTCGAACTTACGATCTTCTCCACCTTGACAGCCTCTTCACGGCAGAAAACCACAGGTACAAAATCGAGTTTTACGCTTGTATTTTTTTTTTTTTATAAGAAACGAAATACGTTGATAGAAGAAAAAACACTAAGAAAAGAGAAGAAAGAATCTTTGTCCAAAAAAATATATTTAATTTAAAGATATTAATCTATCGATAAAGAGATTTAAATTAAAATGATAAAACTTAAAAAACTCGTAATTATAGGCAAAGAAAGAATGATTTTTTTTTCATTTTCTTTAGATGTGAGATGAAGTACGTGTTGTTGGAGATGGACCGGATCCTACGCCCGAATGGGTATGTAATAATACGAGAATCAAGTTATTATGTGGATGCTATAGCCACTATCACAAAGGGACTGCGATGGGGATGTCGGAAGGAAGAAACTGAATACGAAATCGAGAAAGAAAAGATTCTCATCTGCCAGAAGAAACTCTGGTACTCGTCCAATCCAACCAAAAGATGAGTTTTGAGACTCATGGCAACTCACTCCAGATGTAGAAGCAAAGGGAAGAGAAGAAGCAAAAGCTCAACACATTCATACATAGAGTTTTCAGAGGGAAATTAACAGATAACTATTTATATGTATATTTTGGAATATTTTTCTGAAATTATATTTATAATTTTAATCAAATACTTCCTTTATTTTTTGTTTTCAAATAAATTAAAACAATAAAAGAATTTATAATAAGGTAAAATTTAAATTTATCCTCAGAGTATGAGTTGAGGATAAAACAGACGTTGAAGAATTTCTTTCATACAACTGCATCTCGTCTATTTTTCCCCTCCTGTGTATTTTTCCCATTTTTATAGAAATTAATACTAATTAATTCTGATGACATGCATAATAATTATGAGTATTAGCACAATCAGTAAAAATGAATAATCATTCAAACCATCTTATAAAATCTGATTGTCATGTTAGCATTACTAGCTCACGAGTCTGAGTCTCTATCATGTGTCACGTATTGGGGTAATCATTCTATATCGTACTAAATAAAGAGTAATGTTATAATCATTTTTTTAATTTATTATCTTAAAATATTTGTTGACATATCAACTAATTATTGATATAATTAATACAATAAATAAATTATTAATAATTTATTACATGAAATATAATTTAATTATATTAATTATTATTTAACATGTGAATTTTAAAAGAGTAAATAAAATATTATTCTTAAACAAGAGAGGTTATTTAAAAATGATAGTCTTCCTTCCATTACTATAAAAATAGCCATGTTTTGAAGAGGAATGACATGACATATCTCTCTTTTTATTGGGCCATGTCTACTCACGCTAAGAAATTTTTTTTTTAAGATTACTAAATGGTACACGAATCAATATCTTTAACATATGTATCAAATGTAGCAGATGCACTATCAACTTTATGAGATGCAGCAGACCCAGCTTCAGGACATCAAACTTCTCATAGATAGAGTCGATAGACTAGATGAGAGAGTCCATAATTGGATGGCAAGCAAAGACAGTTAATTTTGTTTTGTTTTGTTTTTGTATTTAATTTTATGCATTTTATTTTTTGTCTGTAAATTTTATGGACTTTAATTTTTTGTGGTGTAATTTAATTTTTTTAAATTATATAAATTTAGTAATGGAATATTTTGTCTCAGAAAGAACTATAACTAAATAATACATTTAAAAAAATAAATTAAAAAAAAAATATTTGATCCTCAGCCAACAAACAATCAAAAATTTCTGTCATGACCACGTACCGAAGATTTCAGCACATAATGAAATGAAATTGAATTAAAAAAAAAGCGTGATGGTGTGTTTATGGGAGAAATGGATTGAAATGTATATGCGTCCATTTTAATGTGTTGAAACCCATAAATGTGTCTTGCAAAACAGCGTCAAAAGTTAATGTTCTGTTAGGACAAATGCGAGTATTATACTCCTGCTGCCGACATATACCACATCGCACGGTGGAGTTTTTCTTACTAATTCGCGAGGTTGACGGCTCTTCGGCATCTTACACTTTTATCTTCTTCAATTTAACAAGTTGGTGTTTTTTTAGCAGGAGGATTTCGTGCATACCTTTTACAGACGGTCACATTTGTTGATTGCTAATGAGATGAATATAATGTGAGTATATCTGCAAGTAAGTTGTCTGGTAATAGTAATTTGCTCTTGTAACCAACCGTATCATGAGCACCGATTGATATTGGATTTAGTCTAATATCTGGGACATGTTTGACATCTTTAAACACCAATTCACATCATGTGTTGGCCTGGATACATATGTCTTATTTTTTAATTATTTTAGAAACGTAACTGTTTCCCATTTTGACAATGTCAAAATCACCGCTTGTGTAAGAAAAAATACTTCATTTTTGAAGTAACATGATAAGATGCTCCCGAGTCACACAACCAACATGATTCATTTATCATGAGGTTGACAACATTTTCTTATAAAATAACATCTTCACTATTTTTGTAATACTTGACAAAATTTCATCGGTTTTGCTTCATTTCTCCTCTTCAACATTCGTTTGTCTGTCGCCGATGGTCATAGCACAATCATCTTTCTATAATAGCGCTTTCAATTTTTAATTTCCACAGCGAGAAATTATATCCGTTGAATTTTTCAATTTCAATCTTTCCTACTATAATAACCTCACTCTGATACCACTTGTTGGGAAAAATAACAACGAAATCAGCAGAAACAAAGACGATAATAACACCGCTGTAAAACTTGTATAGTATTAATCAGAATAATTACGAGGAAAGACCGCTCTTGGCAATCTTCTTAGACAAAATTATCTTCCCAAGTAAGTTTCCAGGAAAGGCTGGAGGGTCATAAACGGACTGCTTAAGTTCCAGTGTACTAGACAAAACTTACTTATACGGTACAATTACATCACTAACCAAGAGGTACGATAAACGATAAAAGATGCAATCTGAAAATTATTAAGAATATTTTTTCACACCGTAAGATTATAGCGGCTAAAAAGTAAGAGAAATAATAGCAGAATAAACACCGAGAATTTTACGTGGAAACCCAAATCGATAAAAAATTACGGAGACCGAGTGTAGAAAGATTTCACTATGAAAAATAAGATTTACAATATTTTTCTAGATATCGAATATTATAAAAAATATTTATTAAGAGAAATCATCATTGTTAGAACTCTCAATGTGCACAAAAGCATCAGGCCTATTTTTCTTTAGTACTCTTTCTTTTCTCTTATTCCAAAAAAATCCTCCATATTTCTTTCCCTCTTTTCAGAGAAGACCTTCGTCTTTTCTTTTAGATAATTGAGAATCTACATGTTTTCAGATGTTTTTTGGATGGATTGAAGGTTTCTTCAAACCTCTACTTATAGAGAAAATTTATCATAAGAGGACAAAACATCACACGTCACGCAAAAGAAAATTTTAATTTTTCTTATACATTCTATTTATGAGAGAACTAAAATTAAAATTTTATTATTTATTAAATTACGTGAGTCTCTCATCGTTAAGGAGAGATTCCATAATTTCTACACGAGAGAGACTAGAATCCCCAATGATTGAACAAAATGAAAAAGAAAAAGGAGCAAAAAAATGAAGATAGAGAAGAGTGATGCTCTTGAAACTCCTTCAATACATAAAACTCAGAGGAAAGTTGCAGGGATGGGTTTGACTAGGATGAAGACAGAGTGCGGCATGGAGAAAAGTACAATTCAGGGCGTGTGCAGCACCCGGCGTTCGATGAGGTTGTTGGAGAAGAATATGGAGAAGTTGAGTTTGAAGGAATCCGGTAGTCTGAAGCCAGTTGTTGCCTATAATCTATTTCATGAATTGCCTGAAGGAAAAGGTTTGAAATTTTATTTTTTGATGTTAATCAAAGAGCTCCTTAAACCTTGAATGAACGGTTGGGATTGAACTAAGATTAGTTATGGGCACTTTTTTCTGATCATTGATGCATATGAATATGATTACTTGTGCAGGTTTAGGGGAACAGAAAATTAATGAATCTGACCCAGAAGAAATGTCAGATTCAAAGCCAGATGCACAGAAGAAAATTGGAAGTGACGCATTAGAAGAAGAGGAATCAGATGACGCAGAAGGGAAGAATGAAAACAAAGATAAGACGAAAGAAGAGATGAATAATAATGGAAAAGAATGTGAGGAAGCAGATGAGTCAAAAGAGAAGGCGGAAGTGAGCATTTATGAATCCGATGTGAAGGAAAACAAAGACGGGGATGATAATATCAATGACAAGGGTGAGTTCTTTCTTTCTTCGACAATGTTTTCAGTCCATTTCATAAATTCTTGCACTGTTTCAGGTCATTTCTAACTGATAATTTGTCATTTAATCTCATAGAACCCCAATCTAAAGCCACAATCGAAGATCAAAATAAAGTGTTGACAAGGGAGAAGCGTAATGAAAACAGTGTTGATTTAGTGCATAATATGGGCATCACTACGCAAAATGAAGTGATGGAAGACAACTCTGCAATTTTTGTGGGAGAAGAAGAACAAGGCTCTATCAACGAGGATATGGTTGAGTTCAATGTTGAAGATTTGGTTGAGATTGCTGTCATGGAAGCAGAGTTTCTGGAGGCTTCTAATCCAAAAACTTGTAAGAAGCAATTTGCCAGTACCCAGAATTCAATTTCAGAACCCGAGATGGAAGATGGGAATAAAAGTGAAAGCTTGGTTGAGTTTCAAGTTCTCCAAGATGGAGATCATTTTGTTGATGATGCTTTAAACATCAGAGAGCCAGAGTTGGTGGAGAATTTCAATCCCATGGATTCAATCTCAGAACCCAAGATGAAAGATTTGAGTACAAGTGAGAGTTTTGTTGAAATTCAAGTGTTCCAAGATGAAGATAATTCTAGGACGAACAAAAACAATTCCATGGATTCAATCTCAGAACCCAAGATGGACGATTTGAGTAGAAGTGAGAGTTTGGTTGAAATTGAAGTGTCCCAAGATGAAGTTAATTCTAGGATGACCTAAATGAGTCGAGAAATTTCATTCAGACCATTTGCAGTGGATGAACTTCCAGGCAAATTTCCACTTCCCAAACCTGAAGTTTCTGTTGAAGAATCAAGAATTTGTCTCAAGATGTACAACTCTGGAGATGAAGAAGAGGATATAAAGAACTATTCAAAGTGATGAGGAGAAAAAAATGAGCTCAAGGCAAATGAGAAAGATGATCAAAGAACTTAAGCTTACTAAAAAAGCAACAAAGAAAACACCAACGGCAAGGTAGAGAAACCCCTCTCTCTATCTCTACTTTCAACAAATTATTAACATGAATCTTTTTGCAGCAACAGGTAGAGAACGCGGTAAGAACAGCATTGCAGCCGCTGCCAGAAAATTGCATGGCTAAAGATGGACGAGAAAAAACAACAACAGCAGCAGCAAACTCACAGCTCTTCCAGTGAAAAAAAATAGGTTCTTTGCTTGTCTTTTAGGATTCCAAACATACATCATGATAATAATGCCTTCATGTCTGCCAGAAAAATGTTGTTTTGAGAGAACAACAGATGTACTAAAACTTTCCGGGTGAAAATTTGATTTTCTTCCCAATTTTCTGTGTCCAAACAAGTCTGTTCCAACCCTTTATTTTTGTGGTAATATTTCTTTTTTGTTTTTATTTATTTATTTATTTATTTGTTGGGTTAAATCAACAAACATTTCGTGGATTTTCTCATTATTGATTAAGAATGTTTTTTTGTTATTATTCATTTCCATTTTGCAACTTATATTAGATACTGAAAAAGTTTGGTATTTGATAGAGAGTTTATTCATGATGTATACTTGTTCTTGTTGTAAATTTAATTGTTTATAAAGGACTAAAAAGAGCATAATGAATCTATTGTAAAGATTTCTAAAGTTGTAACCTATGAAGTTGGTTAAGTTAAAAATGTGTTGAACTTGCAAAGATCACTTACAAAAGTAGCGTGACTTGATATTCCAACTTGATGGAACTGAACATACTTAATGTTGATGTATTTGAAAGTATGACATCCAGTTCATAAGTGAGTTTCATGAAGATTGGCATATCGTTGAAGAATTTATAATATTATTGAAAGTATTTTATGATGCGTCGTTGAAGGATTCATTGACTTTTCATAGTATCGCTAATGTATTTTTCTTTGAAATATGCAAACTTCATGGGGTGAAATATGCTACAAGTGATAAATTATCACTTAAAAACATGACATTCGATATGAAAATTAAGTATGAAAAATATTAGAGAAATTTTAACAAAGTCAATCACTTAATGCATGTAATTGTTACGTAGAATCAATGATATGAACTGAAGTTTGCGAGATTGCCTAATGAAGCTACATGGACTTGAGATAGCTAATGAGTTGATAATAGAATTATAATATACGATTAGAAGATTGTATTATAATTACCTAGTGGATTGTTCAACAATTAACTTTCAAGAAATTTCTAGACCTGTGTATGATACTCTTGAACTTGGGGATAATGACGAGTTTGAGTTGACATTTCAAGTAAAATTGAACACTAAAGTGAGTTGCACAATAAAAATGAAGTTGAAAATTATTTGTTATAGCAATTTGAAAAATTTTCTAATGATTTGGATATTCTGAGTTGGTGGACCATCAATACTTCAGAATATTCAACTTTGAGTAAAATAGCATGAGATGTTTTTACTATTTTCATTTTTACAATTAAGTTAGAGTTGGCATTCAGCTGTGGTGGGTGAGCGTTAGGTTTTTTTCGGAATTCATTAGTTTCGAAAACTATGAAAAGTCTTATCTGCCTTCAAAATTGAATTCATAATTCAAATAAAATTAGCAATATCTGTCAAATATTAGAAGAAGTAATGCAATTTATATAATTTTAAATTTAATATATTTGTCATATTTAATATTATTTGTTTCATATGTTATGTCAATTGTTATTTTTTGTAGATTCAAATGACATTATAACATACGCAAAGAAAGAGTAGTAGTCTGAGTATTTTAAGGATGACTATTTATGACTAAAGTTAAAGAAGATTTTTTGTTAAATATTTTTTGTAGCCTTAAACTATTTAGTTGTTCCTAATCAATGTCTTGTATTATAGATTGAAATGACGATTATGCAAAATGAAGGTGTTTGGCCTTTTTGGACGATTATTTAAAAATTTAATGTTCAATTTTAAATCAAATTTTAGAAAAAATTTCTAAGGTTTCATATTACAGTTTGTAAATTAAGAATTTCAAATTAGAATTTTAAAATTGGGGTATTACATTAGCAAAGTGTATGGACGTCGTATTTGAACTGAGACTGTTTCTTGCTTGCACCCCATCTATTTTAACTATTCCTTAATCCGCGGAGCCTCATTTATGGCATCTTTCGATGCCATCTATTCATCTTGTCAGGGAGACATTCTCCCACTCACAACCGTTTTAAATACACGAAAACATATATATTGAGAATTAGACACTAATAATGGAAAAAAAGAAAAACAAACGTGAAAAATTTTAGAAAAAAAATACAGATAGAAATTATCAAAAACAAAGTATCATTGAGTTTTACACCTCAAACATCAATATACAAAAAAACATAAAATTTTAATATTGATATATTTGTCCGACCCTATCCAACTAAAAATTGAGTTACGACAAACTGTAACAATCTCGACTTTAATACAAATTCCATATGAGAGATTCAATGCAGGTTTTTCGACCCAATTTAAAGCAAAATCAGAACACAGAACTTTGACAATTTCTATCTTTAAAGACATTATGGTGCAAGAAAACGAATTTGAAAACTCCAATGAAATAACAACAACAACCTCCTCTTCCAAAAGTCCCCTGTCGGGCAGCGCAATACCCTTGAACACATAACTCACTCAACTATTTTCACCGTATTTTTGTGGAGCTTTATGATTTAACTTGGTACTTTCTTTTAAAATACTACTCTAAGAAGATAACATTTTTGAGTTATCACCAATTTGTAGCATTACAAGCACATCCAAAAGTAGTGTAGAAAGGGAGTTCTTTATGGTCACTCCACTGCACATTAATTTTTTGATATATTGTCTATCTTCTGCTATCTCTTGCTTACAACAGAAGTTGAAGACACGCATCAAAGAATGTCTTTCTTTGATGGTGCGTTTCTTTGTTCTTCCTTGAAGGTTCTCTTTATTGGCATTTTTTTAAACACATTTTTTTCCAGATCTGGATTTGGTCTAGAATTAGATGAATTTTCGTTTTTCAAACAGTTGGCTGAAGTGATGATAAGTCCAATTGTGTTCTAGACACGTTAAATTGTAAATATTTCATCTCTAGAAAGAGTAACCGTAGGTTCTTTTTATTCATCACAAATTGCCCTCTATTTGCATTTTTTTAATATAATTTTTCATTCGAGGATTTAAATTAAACTTAACACTTTTTAATATAAAATTTCTGATAATAAATTACAACAATATTAAATTGACTTGTAGACTTAGTTTGATATTGCTATAATTTAAAAAAAAAAATTACTTTTACTGGTACAATTAAAATAATCACTGTGCGACAATCATTCGAGCTATTGTACAATAAATAATGAAGACATTTAACATTAACAAGCGTCAAGCGAGAAAGGATATGATAAAACAATACAATTATTAGTCAATCAAATGCACTGAATATTGCAGCGGGAAAAGCTGCCGATAAAACAAAACATAAATTATTTCCAAATGTAAAAACGAAAGAATTTGATGTATTAGCTAGCAACGTGGATGTGGGACAAAGTTTGGATTCTGATCAAATGCTGGGAATATCTTTTGTTTCTTCTTATTGGTCATCTGACTGGGAAGGCTCCTCTTCCTCCTCATTAACTTCAGTCACATCTTCTTCCTTAACTTCTCTGAAATCTTTCGGGTTTGGAAAGCTCGGCTGGTTGGTCGAAGACAAGAGCCTCGCCCACATCCGGTCGGTGATTACAACCTTGTTTTGCTTCTCAATTACGCGCTATAATAAACCAAAGTCTATTACTTTTCGTCTTTATTTTTCATTTTTTGATCCAAATTTCTTGCTTTCTCCAACGAAACAATGTTAAGTTTGACGCAAGTAAACCAGAAAAATAAAGAACATCATGGGTCAGGACAAGAAAAGACTTACGTTGAATGGAATATACGTATGTCTGCCATTAACAAGCCCACTTGTAAAGCCTGTATACCCTGCCATAGCTCCATGAACAGCACTCTGAGCTAGGAGTGTGCAATACACGTTGTCAGATGCATTGCTCGGAATTGCACGAATCATGTAGGTGGGATCTGACAAACAAAAACAAAAGATTACGATAAATTAGATTAAACCCTTTGTAATGCATAAAGTATATATCAATATTCGAGTAACTTACCTATATATTTAAGATTAATGACCATCTTATGTTGGTTTGCAAAATGATCCTAATACAGCAGGTGTAAAAAAAAACAAATCAACAAAGCCCATTAGTCTACGTGATAAAATGAGCAAATTTACAGAAAGTAGAATCACAATTAGTGGCTTCAGACAAAAAAAAGTGAAAAGACTCGAAAACTACTTTGTTTTTTGTTAGAAGAATACTACGTTTAACATCTAATTATACAATTTAATTTTATCTCTTAACGTGACATTTGAGTCACTTAATAATTAAGATAAATCATATATAGTTAAAATAAAATATAATTGCACAATTTAAATTAACATGCATAGAAAATAAAGTTAGAGAGTACGGATAAATATCACATTACTCTTTTGATTATTATGAGTACCTTGATCCTATGAGACATCCACAGCCCAACATCTCGAAGCAGCTTATTCCCAGAAGCATCTTTTTGGTTCATGGATTCCAAGCTCTCCGAAAGAAGTTCTTGACCGGCTCCCTCGGCTATCACAATAACCATATGTCCATTTTCTTTGAGTCGTTTCTCAATGTACTCGAAGAGTCCTCCTTTTCCTTCCAAATAAAAAGGAGATTCCGGAATCAAACAGCAGTCCACGTCTCGACTTGCTAGAGTGGCATGCATTGCGATGAAACCTGCAACATAATATCGATCAAATTTCTATGAACTCTAAATATCAATTTTTGGTGTTCTTGTAGGCCGATGTCAACTCATGAAAAAAGCTTACCGCAGTAACGACCCATCAATTTTACAAGACCAATACCATTCTCGATACTTTCTGCTTCCACGTGAGCTGCATTTATGGCCCGTTGAGCCTCCTCCACTGCAGTATCAAAACCAAAAGACCTGTCGATAACCTGAATCGTAAATAGATAATACGGGTGAAATAACGACTAAAAATAACAGGCAAAAAACAAAAACTAGAAAACAAGTTTAGAACAGGGTACGCTACAGAAGTACCGGAATGTCATTGTCGATGGTTTTAGGGATGCCAGCAACAGCAACTTTAAGGCCACGACGTCTGACTTCCTACAAAATACAAACTAAAATATTATGGAATGAAGATTTCATATTTTGAAAATAGATTATTACAGATAAACCACAAATTGCACAAGAAAAACAATACATAAGAAGTAAAAATAACACCCAAGTTTCCTCCTGACTTAAAGTTTTAGTTCCTGGAATGATCTTTTACGAGTTACAAGGCAAATTAATCAGGCCAGCTGCAAGAATTACCTCAAAGATTACAGCTGCTCCCTTCTGAGTTCCATCACCTCCTATTATATAAACCTGGAACATGAAAAACAAACTGAATATCTCTACGTACCACAAAACAAACATTCAATTATGAAAAAATTAAGAATTTTAGGACCAAAAAAAATTTAAGCACCTGATTAATCCCACGATCCTGAATGCTATCGACTATCTTAGAGGTGTCATGGCCTCCTCGAGAAGTTCCAAGGATTGTACCACCACGTTTATGAATGTCGTTGACTACCTTTGGGGTTAAACCAATCGTATTTCGAGAATAAAAACCTTTGTATCCTCCCTACAAATGTATCCTAAGAGTGTTACTCAAACTACAAGAAATCATTTTTCTTTGGAAAATTAGATAGGGTAGAGTATTTCTCTAATCTGAATCTAAAGACAGGAGGACTCACGTCTATACCAAGGATCTTGTTGATGTCATACATGTGATAAAGGCCACACACAATTTCCCTAATGACAGTGTTGAGTCCAGGGCATAAACCGCCACAAGTGACGATGCATGCTCGAACTTCATCGGATTCAAAATACACCTAACAAACAGAAGGCAGCCAAGTAAGGATTGAGAATTTCTCAATCAAAAGAATTTCTTAATGACTACCTTCTGGCGTGGCCCTGCACGACGAAAGTGTACCCCTCTTGGACTATCCGGGTGGACAACAATCTACAAAACAAACACTACTACTGTTGTACTATTAAGAAAATATTATTCGAATATATGTTGTCATACTTCCAATGGCACTCAAGAAAGAAGATGTACTCAACGGCGAGCTAAAGAGCGTTCACCATCATCAATTGAAGAAATAACTTGCGGCAAAACTACGAGATACTTGACGAACAAAATTTATCAGAAAACGCTAAAAATTACCTGTTGTGACACAGTGTCGTCAACATCAACAAAGTACTGCCTATGGAAAAAAAACAAGAATATCTCAAATTTTATTACTCAAAACTATGAAAAAAAACAATAAATACATTGATAAAAATGAAGTAGAAAGATAGGTAATCTTACTTAACTACAGAATAAGCAGGATTAAACTGCAACGGGTTTGGAAAAGTCTGTCATTAAACCATGCCTATCAGTATTAACAACTTCAAACAATAAGATTGAAATAAAATGATAGACTTTCATCTATAAGTCGGTTTTTAATTAGCCATTTGAAATCCCTTGTTGCCAAAGAATAACCTCTTAGTCGCCCTCCCTCTCAAACTAACTTTTGGGATAAGTTCTACTCAAGAGATTGTTACACATTTACAGTCATTGTTTCAAACTAGCATCATTAATTCATGAAAATGAAAAAGTAAGGATCTACCATAAAAAAATTTTTATCAATATAATAATCACAAAATAGTGACTCGCAAACATCTTTCTCGGCCTTTTTATGCACGCTAAAACTATAAAAACTGATAAGAAACACTAAAGAAACAATATTAATCCAAGAGAATGAAAAAATCAAACGCGAAGATAAAGGAATGAGAGAGAATATAAAATCATACGTGTAGATCAGATATGTAATCGGTAAGGTGGGGGACGTCTTCGAGCACATAACCAGCGTCGCCATGGACGACCTTTAGCTGCAAACTATCGGATGATTCCATATCTGCTAACTAAAAATAATAAATTAAGTGGCGACCACGGATTGTTCAGTCGTAAATTTCAAAAAGTGTAGGAGTATTGGCTTAAGAATAATCGTTTCTTATGGGTCCTACTCCAAAAAATCTCGTTTTTATAAGCCACGTGGCAAAAATAAGTCAATGAAATTATCTTATGATGCACGACTAGAAATTAATGAGTATAAGTCGTTAGATAATATTCAACAAAGTGGGTCCCACTAAAGAAGCGATTTGGATTAATAGAGATGGAACTATTTCTTACGCTATTAGTAGCTGATAGTTTCTAAAAACCGAGATTTTGTGAGCGTACTTTACAGCTTACCAAAACCAATGGCATTCCATACGACATGTCGGTACAATAGTTTGTGAAATAGTATGATATCCCGTCAAGTCTCTCTCTCAAATTTTGGCGGGGCAGCTCAGAGTTTTGCATGGATTGCAAAGAAGAAAAGCATTGTTTGTTGCTTCTCCATCTGAACATCAAAAGAATTTGTGAGCTCAACGGTGCACTCAAGGTATTTCATCTCAAACTTCCGTTTTTACTTTGGCTAATTTGGATACTCTGTTTCAAGTTTTCTTCGTGTGGTTGATTGAAAATGCTGGATATATATCATTTTGAAATTTGGAAGTCTTAAGATTCTTACGGAGCTAAAGTTTTCCTCAACAGATTCATCAAGTGGTTAATTTTTTGGGAAAACTTTGTTTGGACTTGCACTTGTTTATTGACATTCATGACTTCATTGCATTGTGAGGTTAAAAACAAATTTAGTAGAAGAAATTTGAATCTCTTTGAAATTAATGTTTTCTCTTGGCTTGTGGTAGATGATCAGAAAAGTAAATTATAAACTATTCACATAATTTCTTTAAGCTTTACGTGTCTAAATAGTAATAGTTATTTGATCAATACCACATTCATTTAACTAATTTGGATCATCGAAAATTTGTCAAATCTGCAAAAGGAATTCGCGTAGAATTCAAGGCAGCTTCAATTGCGTGTATTTCTAACTGTGCCTACGGTATTCAAGCTTTTCTTGGATACAATTTGTTCTTGGTGTCCATTTGATCTGATCATAGCCAAGTCTCAAATAATGACCTTTTTCTTGGAAAATGAGATAAGGAACTTCTTATATAGGCTTCAGAACTGCAATCCTCAAGTTTACTACCAGGTAAACGCGACTTTACATTATACTTTTATACTATATCTTATGTTTTAACGTAATGGTCATTAATTGGTACAATAATTGAAATAAATTATAAAAATAAATATTAATTACACTAATTAATAATCATTGCAACAAAATGTAAAAATAGAGTGAAAAATTAACAAGGTAAACGTGAGGTTTACCTGGTACTTTTAATCATTTAAAATGCTTGTTGACAAATATAGACATTTCATATTAATATTTTCTATCAATTTTATTGTTATGTTCTTCTTAAGCTGCAAAATAGTTGTTATGGTAGGAAACTTGATACTCGTTTGACTTCTTGGTCCTATTATCTGAAGTATGATTATAATTGCTTGAGAAATTTATTACTCCAGAAAGTAACATTTCTATGAGAAAAAGGGTTTGCTTTGGATATTTTGTTAATTTACTTCCTGCGTTGTTGTCTTGGGTTCTCAATTACTGTCTTAATAATAATACTCTAGAGCAACAAATTCATATTTTAATGGGTTACTTCTTACATTACCATGTAGTTGAAGTTCAAGCGATTTTGTACGATGAAGCAAACATTAATTACACAGCTCACACACTTATTATAGTAGGAGGTATGTGTTAGGAATATACTAGGGGTGAATTTCATTACCCGGGTACGGTGTTCTTAATGGCTTCCTTATTAAACTTTTAAAAGTTCTCAAGTTGTGTTATTAGCTTGAGATTTTGCTGTTGAATGATTGATATGACGGGGTATTCAAAGACAGGCCAAAACATGGCATTTTCGAGGATTCTCCGTGCTTTTCCAGGAATGCCAGGATAATTAGTAGGTTTTACCATAGTTTTTTGCTGGTTGTAATCTCTTTTTAAAGTTTTCAATTACATCCAATGGTTCCTTCTTTTCTTTCAATGATCATTTCTTGTTTATTATGAAATTTCTGAAACAAGTATTATTCAATTCTAGCACATTATTGAAAATAAATGGATTTTAATTAAAAAAATAAAAATATTTGCTTGAATTTTCAGGAGCTGAAACAAAGTAGCAACTTTTCTTAGCCTCTTGGACCCAAATTTCACATAAAGGAATTCTTTCTATAATCCAAAAAAATTGAAAAATGACACGAAATAGATGTAAAGAATAAATTAAAGAAGTAATTACTTCACTGAGCTGGGAGGATGCTCCACGGAACCTGCTACCGAATCGGGGGAGCTGGAACAACACCGGACAACCGTTCCAGCACAGCCAACAGAAACGCGAGAATATCGAAGCAACGGAGGCGACTCTAACAGCTTCCTTCCAAATCCGCAACTCAACCTGCTAGAAACGAAACAAAAAAAAAAAAAAAAGGTTTTCACTTGAATTAATAGGGAAAACAATGGAAGAAAATGCAGCATCGGCGAGAGAGAGAGAGAGAGAGAGAGAGAAATGATTACAGAGAAGGTGTAAAGCTCGGAGATGTGTGAGAGGACGAGGAAGTGATTGAGAACCGAACGACCCAAAGCTCCTCCGAAATTCCCGGCTTTTCTCAGAAGAGCCGTTATCTGAAAGCCAGCCGAGTAAATCGGAAATTAAAAGATCTAATCTTCCATCTTGGCCGTCCATACTAAACCTGACCACAAATTAATTTTTTTTAAAAACCTACCATAAATTAATTAAAAATTGGTTTATATAATGCTACGATATTCTTATAATATCTTCAATTTTATCTCTTATAGTTGTAATTTTCATAAAAAATTTAACGGTTTCAATTCATTTCTAAATAGTCATTTTATTAATCTTATTGGTTAAAGTTAACTAAAGCCGCCTATGACTGTATTTTTATTCGCGTCATGTTATCACGTCACATACCACTTAAAATGAGAGAAAAAAATGAGTGATTAAAAAAATTCGATTTCTTTTAAAAAGAAAAAACAAACTCAACCAAAAGTTTTATTTAAATAAATTTGGTAGAGTGATAATAAGTTTTTAAAAAATGTTTTTTTTTTAATTTTAAATCTTGAAGTATAAATTTTTTTTAAAAAAAATTTTAAAATTTATTATTCATCGACTCAAAACTTCAAATTATCCTAAATATATAATTTGAACCTTGAAGGCGGACCTTTAACCCGTCTTTTTTTTTAAATATTATAACAAATTAATTGAATAAAAATATCAAAAAATATTAGATTTACTTGAAAATTTGACAGCACATTCATTACACCATGAAAAAATAATTTAGAAATTTTTATTATTGTTTAACACTTTTACGTTTTATTGTCATTTTATTGACATTTTCTAATAATAAAATAACAATAAATCATAAAACTATTATAAGATGATGAAAATTTCTAGATTATTTTTCCATCGTTTGCTGAACATGTTGTCAAAAATCTAATTTCGTTTGGTATTTGTATTCAATTAGTTTGAAAAAACAAAAAATTGAACACAAATACCAAATAATATTAGATTTAATTGAACATTTGACCGTATATTCACAAGCCATAGAAAGATAATATAGAAATTTTTATCATTTTTTAACACATATACGATTTATTATCATTTTTTAACTATAAAATAACAATAAATAGTACAAATATTAGAAAATGATAAAAAAAAAATTTAGATTATCTTCTCATAGTTTGATAAATATGTGGTAAAATTTTCAAGTTAATCTAATATTTTTTGGTATTTTAATTCAATTAGTTTGTTATAATGTTTAAAAAATAAAAAATTGAATAAAAATACCAAAACATATTGGATTTACTTGACAATTTAATCGTATGTTCACCAGAACATGGGGAGATAATATAAAATTTTTTTTATTATTTTCTAACATTTGTACATATTATTGTCATTTTCTAACAATAAAATGATAATAAATCGTATAAGTGTTAGAATATAATGAAAGTTCCAAAATTATTTTTTCATAGTTTAGTGAACATGTGGTTCAATTTTTAAATAAATCTAATATCGTTAATATTTTTATTCAATTAATTTTCATAATGTTTAAAAAAAAAAAAAAAAGGTCGGTCTGTCCAACAACGAGTTTCGAAATATTTAAAATACTTTAAAATTTGATTTGATGAATAAGATTTTTTTTTTTAAATTCATATTTTAATATTTAAAGTTAAAAAACAATTGACCTATTCTTCGTTAATTGTAAAAGTAAAAATTGAGGATGACAGTTTAAAAATTATAAAAACTTCTGTAAAAGAATAAAATGGTGGGAAATAAAATAAAATCAATCATAAACTAAGAGGACCAAAAACATACTTCATCTTAATAATTATTATTAATGGATTTTTAATAGTAAATAATTTATCGCTTTTATTTTTGCCATTATAGATTATATCTAATTACATAAAATGTGATTTTTTTATTTCCTTTTAATGATTTTTTTAAATTTCATGTTTTGTAAATTATTTTTAATCTTTAAATATAATTTAATAATAATTTTGTCTATATCCAATATTGTTTTTCACTCTGAGTTATTTTATTCTTATTTTGTAATTAATTTTTTTTATATTTTATTTATGAATCTTTGTATTTTCTTTTTAAAGTTTTCATTTATTTTAATATTATTTTGTCAATTACAATTTTAAATCTTAAAATATAATATATTAATACATTTCATTTTCAATCTATATATATATATATATATATGATAATTTTTTATTATTTTCAAATTTTATTTTTTTATAGCAAATTAGTTATTAAGTAATTTAAACGTAACAATGCTACTAATTGAGTGTCAACACGTAATTAGCATTCGAATCCTACTCTTTCTATTAAGAAGTAAAATTTGAATTATTTAATTCAAACTTATTATTTTATTTTAAGTGTTACGATGATTTTTTGTTTTATTTTAAAATATCATAAATTAATAAATTTTGTTACCATATTTTTTTGGTCATTTTTTGTGATATTTATATATTAGATAATTTTAGAAATCTTCTAATGAAATATCTTCGTATATATTTTGTTTTTGTCTTCTTTTTTTTCGTTATATAATTATCTACTAAGTAATTTAAAATTTTATAATAAAATAATTTAAAAAATTATAATAAAATATTTTTATATAATGATAGATGTATGAATGACTCTTCATATTTGTATTTCGAATTATAATTATACATGTTATGTAACACCCCGTATTTTCGTCGTATCGATTTTCAAGTTGTTGGGGTGATAAGCGGCTGAATTTGGATCAGAATGGAGAACAAAAATTTTGTAAGGTTGGGTGGGGAATTATTTCGAGGCTAATGGTAGAGAGAAAATTTTAAGAATTTGACCAGCAACGGATTGAATGGTAATTAGCAAAAGTAAAAAGTAACTTGCTTTATAATAATTGTTTAACCCTCTCATCCCTCCCACGATTTTTGGTGCTGATTTTTGTCCGTTGCAATTCTCTATTTCCATGCCCTAGCTCCATTTTAGTTGAGAATTGAAGGTGAGTTTGGTTTTTAGTTATAAATTACACAATTTTTAGTGTTTATGAGTGATAAACTTTAAGTTTTTAAAGCTTTGTTGGAATGAGTTTCAAAACCCTAAAACCTGCGAATTCCTCCCTCAAATTTGGTTATTTGATGAGTTAAATGTGTTTAAATGACATTCAAAGGATTATGTTTGGATTGTATTGAAGATTGGTGCATGAGTTTACAAAAATGATAAAATTGTTTTGAAGATTTCAAAAACAGAACAGATTCTGTTATTGTGATATTCGACCGAGTTATTGTTTTTTTTTTTTTATATATATAAATGGCTTGTACCATTAGAAAGTAGACTCTTAGAGTAGTTCATAGCACTTGGAATTACTCGATTCCGAGTTATATTGAAAGAGTTATGGTAATTTGAAATTGGATAAAACTTTAAAGTGATTTTCAAAAAATTTACTAGGGTAGTTCGGTTTGCTTAATATTCTGCTATTTTTGGTGAGTGGTTTTCTTAAATTAATTCCACCATCTTAAACTATACATTTTAAGGTTTCCAAAACATGTTGAGTCATTGAATTCAGATAAAAATTAAGTGTGATACGCTCAATTGAAGTTTAGCCTATATTTAGTGTAAATCCGAGAATTTTGACTTTGTTGGAATTAAGTTTCTAAATTGGATATTTTATTAGGTTGTTTGAGATTGACAAAAATAAAGCAAACGGACTCCAAATTTAATTGCGAAGGACTCAAGGTAAGTTTTCATGATTTGCTTGGTCGATTTAGCCTATACCACAAGAAAATCTGTTTTCGATGATTTGATGATTTATATTGTTTTAGTGTAAATTAGATGGGTAGTTAAGTTGTTTAAGTTATAGAATGTCTTTTATGTTTCCATTGATTGATTTCTATATTTTTTTGTAATTTTATACACTATGAACTGTTTATGCATCACGTTTTTTTTTCAAAATTGCATGAAAACAAGTTTCTGCACGTCTTGTGAAAAGAAATGAATTAATAAAAATAAATGAATGCACGTAATCCCGATCATGTCGAGGTGGAGTTCAAATATGGTTGTCCCGTAAGTGGAGCATGTTTTCCCTCCGGTAGATGGAGAATGCTGTCTAACCGCTTGATGTGTCTTCTCTATCTGGTGAGAGTAAACCCCTGGTGACATCCCGCTATGTAACGAAATAAAATGAAATCACTGCATGTTTTATGAATTGCATATGCACATCATGCATTTACATTTACGTTGACTTGCTGAGCCTTTAACTCATAGATGTCTCTGCATTGTAGGTGATTTAAAAGAATGTGAGAATGTTTTACCTCAACCTGACGAGTGACGTTGTTGAAAAAGAATGGCCGTGGAAGGACGCTTGTGGCTGTCTGAGCATATTTTGACCCGTGGACAATGTACATGTGTTTTGAGAGTATGGTTAGGTGCATAGATTTTGAAATGTAAGGTTTAAGAATTGTAAAATATTTTGAAAATGTTTTAAACGTTTCGATAGAAGAAAATTAGGGGTTAAGTTTGATTTGAAAGTTTTACGTTTCAGCATCTACTGGAATTGCTTGGGAGTTTAATGTCCTTATTGGAATAGTTTGAAATATAGATTTCGGATTATAAAAATTTAAAGATTACGATGCCCGTTCTTTTTATGAAAAAATGGTGATTAAATAGTTTTATGTTTAAATACATATTGGATGTTTTGATAGGTGGACCCGGTTTAATGGTAAATATAGGGACATGCTACCCATTTTTATAAAGAAAACGTAAATTTGGAGTTAGGTATGTTGTAGGTGTTTGTTAGAATGTTTACAATGATTATAGTCGTTTTTAGAAAGTTTCAATTAAATTTTCTGGTAGTCAAGTGTCGACCGAAATCCCTATTTTACTGTTTTAAACACTCGTAATGAAGTTTATATTTATACTAAGCTTTCACGCAAGAATTGTTTTCCACTGTAAATGGTTTAGTGTTTATACACGATGTTATTTTAAGGATATGAATAAAATAAAAAATTTTATGAGATTTTTAGGAACAGTGTCCAGAGACGTTACAACTTGACTCTTAAGCTATTATATCTCCACAAATTCGCTCTTCCAATTTATTTTTTCGTTATATTGAAAACAAGTATTGGAAAGTTGAGTTGTTGCTCGCCCAGGTTACCCTCTCAAGCATTTGCCTAAAAACCCTGAAAGCTATTTTTCTTATTCTTTTATTTTTCACCGTCTGCTTTAAATCTAAAAAATCTGCTCTAGCCACCGGCTTTCAATTTTAACGAGAGAATGATGAATTTGTTAAGTGATAATAGTTTAAAATTTAGTTTATTAAATAAAAAAGTTTAATTATTAACTTGTCACTGTCTATATTTTTTTTTTTTTTAGTTTACTCAATCTAATATCACTCATAAATAATGACATAAATAACCCATTTATGACACGACTTCAACACATGAAAGGCCTTGGAAGTCAAACTCTTATAAAAAGTGTTCAATATTCTTTGTCCAAATGGGTAGGCCGGCTTACACGAAAAAGACCGATAGATTGTCAAACCACCGGTGCACTTATTGTCTTGAATACACGAGAATTTACTCAGATGAAAACAAAAAAAATAGGCGTAACCTAATTCATCATCTCTTATATTTATGGATGAAGCCAGCATTAAGAAAAGAAAGTCAGCAGCAACATAGCCACCGCCACGCCACGGCGCCACCACATACCTAACCTAACAATGCTTTAAAACAGTAAATAGTAGGGACGGCCTTGTCATCGTGGCCTGCCTCTGATAAACCGCTTCCACCCATTTAATATTTCGTTTTATTCACCGCCTTCCATTATTATATTTTCTAAAATATAATACAATTTTTCAAAATAAATTCATTTTCATGCTAAATTTTTAACACAGCCTTTAGTTATCTCGATTTATTCAATTTTGTTCACGAATTCCATCTTACAAGACAGTTAAATTGTTTTTTTAATTTTTGAAGACAAGAATAATATCGAGCGAGTGCGCAAAATCGAGTAAAGCAAGTTAACTACGTAAGAGTAAAACAACCACAATAAGCAAAAAAAAAAAAAAAAAAAAAATTATACATACTACGAATTTTAGAACAGCTCAAGTTGTTTAGCTAACAATTCAAAATACAATGGAACGAAAATTTAAGTACATTGAACTTTATTCTTAAATTTATATATAATAGATTTTGTTTAAAATTTAGGTAATAATTTTTTATTTTTTAAATATATTCTGGATAAGTGATATATTATATTAATTATTTATAATTTATTATCATCTATCATTTCAATAAATAAGATTAGAATTTAAAATAAAATGCGAATATTTTTCTTAAATTAAAATCATTAACTCGAACACATTATTATTAATCTCATTTTCTTGAAGAAAATTATTGTTAGCAATTTAAAGTTTAAGGTTAAAAAAATAGTTAACTTTAATATTCTTTTTTTTTACTGCAAATTATCTTTACCACTTAATTCTATCAGTAATGTAAATTTTCCTAGGACGTGTTAAGAGTGGCTGCGAGATATTAACTGATAAAACACAAATAATTAAAAGAAGTCCTTATTTTGTACTGATTAATATAATTAAAATGTGAAATAGTGAATAATAATATATTGAAAAAAAATAGATTCGTGATTCAAAATAAAAGATACGAACCACTTCTAGAACCCTGGTGGCCACTTGGTGGCAGGAGGTATTGCCTTAGTCACTATAGTTATAGGGTGGGCCACACAATAGAGAATAAATGCTTCAACTAAGAACAAACTGTTATTAATTATTTTTTAAATAATAAATATTAATAGTTTATATTAAACGGCGAGGGTAATTTAGTAATTCCCTAATAGAGGAAGCAACAAATATTTATTTGTTTATATGGAAAGTTAGGTATTGAAAAGCCTTGGTTCCCACGCACTAGATTTAGAAATTTGGTAGAGAGAGAGAGAGAGAGAGAGAGAGGGTGATAGGTTTAGGTTTTCCGTATTTGACGAAATTGGAGAGGAATCGGTTCGGTAGCTCTGGATTCCGTCCGTTCCCGTCCTTGCCGACGGTGGCTATGCTGTTTGGATTTCAGGTACCTCTCTCTCTCTCTCTCTCAACGCACAATCGCAGAATGAATCTTGTTTATCCATCGCTATGTGTGTGATTGAGATGAGATCGAATTAGATCCGTTCTCGTCAATATGATTTCCAGGTCTCTTATCTGTCTTTGGGAGGCAATTTTCCCTTCCTGTATTTTGGTTTGGAGTTTGAATTGGTTACGTATGGTTTATTTATTTTTTTTATTTATCTTGGTATCTGATAGAAAATATAGTTTTTTCTTTTCCTTTTACGATGAAACGCTGGTATAAACGAAATTCCGGCGTTGGGAAGTAGATTTTTTTTTTCCTTATTTGTTACTTCATATGTTGGGTTTTCTATTCTTCTGCCATAAAAAGCTCTTCATTCATATGCAGGCTTTTTGGGGCTTGTTGGTCTAGAATCTTTATTTTGTTTTCGATAATCTCTTGATTTGCATATGTCCTGTTATTCCTGATATGAGAGGTTATTTATATGGAGTAATCTGCGTAATTTTTTGCTAATGAAGTTTTTTGACAAATTTTAGTCCCAATAGGAGTAGTTATTTAATGATTAATCTTTCCTTATCGTTACCATTAAAAGATTTCTATTATTTTCTGCAGGGCGAGGAAATAAAGTGCTTAATTTACTTTCATAAGACATGGAGCATGCTAGCTTCTGGTCAGATTGCTTTCACTACCGGGTCTTTTCATTCCAAGAATTGCTTGACTGGAGATGCCTTGGCCTTGGATATTTTCCTCTGGTTTCCGTTGTTAATTGCACTTAGTGGTTGCTTTCTGTTCAATAATCAGCACACAAGGCGTAATGCAAGTTGTTATCTAGATTTGTGCCGGATCATATCTGCAGTTGTTCAAGTAGGAATTTATCTGTCTTTTTTTTTTTACTCTGTAGTTTTAATTTGTATTGTTTGACTGATGTTGTTACACTTAAATAGTGCATTGCTGATACAACGTGCCTTATTTTTATCAGAAACATCTCATGAGGTATGGATTTTATAAATAGGACAACTGTGTGTTTTATCCACTACGTGCTAGGTTTCATGATCTAACGGAACTCAAATATTTCTTCAGGTCTGATATCTACTGGATAATCATTCAAGAAGGTTAAGACAGCTACTGCATCGCAATTTATTGATTGTATTGGTTATAGTCAATATTTGGTCACAAGTTTTATGAGTACTGTTTGGAGGATCAGCGCTTAAGTTAACCGGAGACTCCATAGTTATTCATTGTTTACCTGAGGTGAACCCTGAGTCGCTTTCTTCAGTGAAAGGATTCTTCTTGAAGCTAAATCATTTCCCTTGGTTGTCTGGTTCCTGTTGTCTCGATATGTTCTGTGGTACTTGTTCTGTGCTGCCTTCCTCGTCATCTTATTGCCTTGGAACTTTTGGTTTAGTTATCAATAAGGTTGAGAAGTTTGTCCATCAGAACTCTCGTCTTGCGCCAATGCATAGTGCCATGTAAAATTAATGGTGGCAGTAGCAGTTCCAACAACCAAGTTTTTGTTTCTTTTTCCAGAGAGCAACCGAGGACAATGTCTTTTTTTCTTTTCTGAGTTATTGTACGTCTCTTGAACTAAAGCTGCTTTCTTCGAACACTTCGAAATGGAGAGGTAAGTCTGTTTGCTGAGTTGTGCTGATTAAAATATACTTATTATTTGTCGAAAACTTCAATGACTAATTTATTGTAATGTGGGTGACAATTTTTATAGGTACAAGTTAATAAAAGAAGTAGGTGATGGAACTTTTGGGAGTGTTTGGCGAGCTATTAATAAGCAGACTGGTGAAGTTGTAAGAGTTATTTTATTTTGGCTGTGTTATAATTTCCTTTTTATTTTCATTTTCTTTTAAAAAATAATTTTGTTTAAGAGTTTAATGTTTGTAATTTTCTGTTACTTTAACAGGTTGCTATCAAGAAAATGAAGAAAAAATATTATTCATGGGAAGAGTGTGTAAATCTTAGAGAAGTGAAGGTACTATGGCTATTTTGTTTGTGCGTTAGCATGAATAAATTTGCTCTATATTCTTTTGGTTGTGAAGCTATTTTTCATGATGTCTTTTTTGGTAGTCATTGCGACGGATGAGCCATCCTAACATTGTGAAGCTTAAAGAAGTAATCAGGGAATATGACATATTGTATTTTGTGTTTGAGTATATGGTAGGTGGAATCATAGCTTTTTTTTGCAGTTTTTCCTTCATTTGAGTTTGTTTGCTTTTCTAGTGACAATTTAATGTGTTAGGAGTACAACCTATACCAACTTATGAAGGATAGAAATAAGCTTTTCTCTGAAGCTGAAGTTCGAAATTGGTGTTTCCAAGTATTTCAAGGTCTTGCTTACATGCATCAGCGTGGATATTTTCATCGAGATCTGAAACCAGGTATTTATGTAATCATTATTTGTGGAGGTGATGGTTAGGGGTGAGCATGGGTCGATCCGGTCTAGTCTCGAGCTAGAACTTGGCCAGACCATGGGATTCGGGAATTTTATCTTGAATTCCAAAACCGGACCGTGCAAGGATCGGGATTGGACCGGACTGAAAAATTAGATCCGGTCCCGGTTTCTCCTATTGTAATGCTGAATTTTTTTTAAAAAATAAAAAAAAAAAAACAAAAAATTCCAATATTGCATATAGATTTTTTCAATAAAATCAGCATACCTATTTTTGCTTCTACTCTTAATCGAAATAATAAAAATGAAAGTAACATATATTAAGTTAACTACGCATATTTAAAATTAAATATAACAAATTAAATCTAATGATCAATGATTAAAATAAAATCTTATAAGATAAACTAAATTCAACATATAAAATATATCTAACTATCTAACATAAAAGCTAAATTCAACTATTTAACATAAAAATTAAATCTAACTATTTAATAATAATATTGTGAATTGGGTTCTCGGTCCGATCCGGTCTTTCCGGAATTTTGGACCGTGGACCATGGATTAGACCATTTCCCACGGGATTTTTACTTTGAGGACTGATCCCGGACCGAGAATCGTCGAGAACCACCCGAAACTGGACCGACACCTTCGGTTCGGTCCGGTTCACGGTCCGCAGTCCGGTCCTGCCCACCCCTAGTGGTTGGAGGAGACTAGGCATACAGTTTTGACTATTGCTTAGAAGTTATATTACTGATATATTATCTCTCAGAACATCTTTTTTACTCCTGTGATTTTGTGATCATTACTTTTATTTACGACAGTAGAAATGATTATGAGAAAGTGTTTTCATGATGGGAAACACCTGGTGAATTGAATATGTTGTTGCTTTTAAAGCCACGTCTCTCCTTCACTTATTTGATATGATTCATCACATAAAATATGTACTTATTAGTGAATGGGATGTCTTGGGTAGCTTCTTTATCAACAACTCCTTTTGGTTTTATCATGGTCAAAATTTGTGTTCATCTTCAAGAGTTACACTTAAACTCAATGAATGGGCTTATGGATTAAGTTTTGATTTCAACAAAGTATTCATTATTAATTTACAGAGAATCTACTGGTTACGAAAGAAGTAATTAAAATTGCTGATTTTGGGCTTGCAAGGGAAATCATATCACAACCGCCATTTACACAGTATGTTTCAACGAGATGGTATGTCATCTTTCTACTCTATTTACTACTACTTTCTTATTTGTTGGGAGGTTTGTTATTGTTTTGTTGATGTTGAATTCTTCATCATATCAGGTATCGAGCACCCGAAGTACTCCTTCAATCAAACCACTATGGTTTTAAAGTTGGTGAGTAACAAATCTATCATTATCTATTTGAAATCATTATCAATTTCATTTTATTAAATGTTGTACTTGTTGTTTGTAAATTTATGTATGGCTTTATTTGTAAATATCATGCTTTTTTGCCAGATTTGTGGGCAATGGGTGCCATCATGGCTGAATTATTCACTCTCCGCCCACTATTTCCAGGCGTGAGGTAGGAAATTCTCCATCCCTGAATATTGTTGTCGAGTATTTTTTTTTTTTTTTTGACTTAATAAGTAGGTGTTGCATACAAAAATTATTTTTGTTCTGAAGTTGGAAATTTGGGTTAGGGTAGAAATTTCTATTTTCTTTTGTGATTGTCTGGTTAGACTTGTAAGAATGGGGTTAAATTAACATTTGTCTACTCATGAAAAAGTTCATTGTGGTTCCGATTTTGTGATTGTCATTTTCAAGACTGATTCTTTTATCTGTTGTTAGACTTGTAGGAATGGGATTAAAATAATATTTGGCTAAGATTGTACTTGCTAAAAATGAGGAATTATGTTTTTGGCTTTGGTTAGATGAGGTTAATTCTTGGGTGTTCAACCTTATTAGTCTGATTTTTGAAGGAGTTCTTTCTGGTTTACGGATCTGTGGTTGTACTTCTCTATGGAGCTTGCCACTCAGCCCATGAAAAAACTATTGAACAATTCCCTTTTTTGTTTTAACTTGAGTTATAACGCCTCAATCACTTTGATAATGTTGCGATACATAATTATATGGTTTAATTTTGAGGTGGATTCAGAGTTGGTGATAGTTTTTATTCCTGTTGGTTATAATGGTATCGTATTAGTTTAAAGGTGTGTTCTGTTATGCTACAGTGAAGCAGATGAAATTTGCAAAATATGCAGTATTATTGGCAGCCCAACACTGGATTCATGGGCAGATGGGCTTTACCTTGCAAGAGATATTAACTACCAATTCCCGCAGGTAAGCTTTATTGGCAATGTGTTATTAGCAAAACATGCTTATAAATCTTTGAAGTTCAGAAATTTTTCGAAAATATAATTTAATTATAATGATATTTTATTTGAATATATTTGGGCTATGAGATTTGAAATATTATGAAAGGACAATGAAAAATAGTGCTCGAAAATTTGTTACTTAAAAGTTCCAAAAATTGAAGTAGAAAAGGGGCTATGTTGATGATGGTAAATCCATCATGATTTTTTTAATACCTTTATGATAATCTTATCCACTATTTTAAGTTTTCGCATTTGTTTATCAACTATACATATTTTAAAATTATTGTCATTTGATGGAGCTTGTGCACTAATATTGTCAGTTCATATACTATAATACCAATTATTTTCTTCTACAAGTTTTCTAGTGGAATATAACATCCGATGTTAGAAGATCATATTGTTTTATTTTTTCCATTTAATATGTCTAATTTTTAAATAAGTAAACCTTATAATGTATTTCGATGCTTATTTAATAGGTATTTCACGAAAATCCCGTGTGTGCTTTATATAATATATTTGGACGTTTAAAAAGTTTCTTTATGAATAATTAGACTTCTCTTCTTTAAACTCTGATTGTTATGAAGGATCCAATTTGAAGTTGATGGAATGAGATTCACTTCAACAACTTCCAATTTGAACATTGACAAAACTAATGGCATGTGTATGAATATGTCTAACGTCCACACTTCCATATAAATGGATAGATGATATCTGTAATTAAAGTTTTTCATCTTTTGTTGTAGTTTGATGGTACTCCCCTCTCTCTCATGATTCCATCAGCTAGTCCTGATGCTATCAATCTCATTACAGTAAGTACAATTTAAGTGAAAGAAGTATTTACTTTTATGCTTCCTAGTCATGCTCATGCATCATTGTTCTTTTGAACATGCAGTCACTCTGTTCTTGGGATCCTTCCAAAAGACCTTCAGCAGTTGAGGTCCTCCAGCATCCTTTCTTCCAGGTAGTGTTTCTTCTGCATGTAATTGCTAATCCAGCTCTCTTCATACTAAATTGAAATGCTTGCCTCATTTTTGGTTTGTTCTTGATTGGTGCTATAGAATTGCTATTATGTTCCACCTTCTCTTCGGCCAAGGGCAGCTGTTGCTAGAACTCCTCCTCCTGGTTTGTCTTAACTGCAATTTGATTTTTCTTCAAAAATATGATGAAGGTCTTACATTATATCGTGCTTCATTATACAATTAATATTTATCAAACCATTATTTGTACAGCTCGTGCAGCAGGCCAAAATGAGCAACAGAGCACTAGACGGTACTCTGGATCGTTACCTCACTCTAAGATTCCAAACAATTTCTCTTCTCCAAAGTCTTATGCATCTCTGAACTCAGGTAAGCAACAAATAGTATACTTATTCCATTTTTTTGCTTCTCTTAAAATAGACCTATTATTAATTGAAAAATTATTTGGTATCTTTGACATCGTAAACTTGCTCTCTCAGAAAATTTATTACCTCGTGCTTTGTCTTGATTGAGGATTTGCATATTTCAAGTATTGAGTCAAGTGTGATCATTTCATAATGAATGGAAATAACGAGTAATATTTTGAAGGCCAAATCTTGTGGGTTAGGGAGTGGAAATAGAATTCAATCTATTAGTTAGATATGAAATTGCAATGTAAGTGGGAGAAGGGTAATGGGGTAGGAGTTATTTTCTATATATAGGAGTGGCTAGTTTTTAGGAGAGGATAAGGAAACTTTGGGTAAAAGTGTTTTGGGGATGGCCATGGTTGTCAATCTATTTTCTTCTGTTCTGTATTAGAGGGTTATATTAATTTGGTATCAAAGCATTCGATCCTAGCGAGAGAAATGATGGCTCACCGAAATGATGATGGAAGATTTGAAAAGATGGACGAGACGATGGTCAGAATGAGGGCCACCGTGCAGGCGACTCTACAGAAACTTTCTATCATCGATTGCATGGACCAACGGCTCCGACAGGTTGAGAATTACCAGCGAGAAGAAATGGCTGTGTTATGGTTTTGTGGGTTGTGACACACTGTTATGACCACAAGCAGAATCAGAGGAAAACAATCCTCAATGCCAGCTCAAGGCATCAAACTTGAAGGAGGAAATACCGTCCCAACGTTGAATCACAGCATTATTGACAAACTGCAAAAATCAGTATTCAAGTTGAAAATATCGAACTATAGATTCAAGGCTTAACGGAGTGGAAGCGTGGCGCAAGTCAATCATGCCCACATCGTTGGAAATTTTGACAGCAAACCAAGAATAACAATGTTCATCAGAAACCAATGTTTAGTCATTGCAGTATGATGAGGCAGAGCATATCAATAGAAATCTAGCAAAAAGACTGCGTATGGTAGAAGTACCTGCGATGCAAGAAGCCTCCACGGCTTGGGAAGGATTTGCAGTGGAAGGTTGGCGAGTTGTCGTTGTTTTGAGTAAGGCAGACAACGAAGAAACCTAAGAAGCTCAAGTATTGCCTTTCAGGGATGGCGACCGAGAGGGAATCGGTAGAGAGAACGAAGAAGGCTTGGCGATGAAGGGAGAACCAGCGCCGGAGGAATGGGTGTAAATTCAGGCAAGGGGCGGCTGCTGTTTGTACTAGTTTTCAACAGGGAAGAGGAGAAGACAATAAACCAAGGGGGTTCAACAGGATGATTGGTCTGATGGGGCTTCAAAGGACAAGTATTGGGTTGGGCTGTTTGAAGATGAAGCTCAATCTACAACCCAACCTGGAATATTTTAAGTGGGCTCACATGTCTGGATATTTTATTTCACGGAATAGCCCACCATCATCTGGGACTCCATCTAGACCTCCAGAGATCCAACAAAATCATCAACCCATCCAACGTCATCTCTTTACTCGTGGACACAGTACCGACCCTCCACAATTTCAACCTGCAGGTCCAATATCCCACCACTACATCAAGGGGACGCCTCTTTTGGTCTCATCTGGAGTCTAATATGTGGGAGTTTTTCGCATGTTTTCAAATTCAACTTTTTAATCCCTCACCTTAAGGACAAGGTGACTCATTAGGGCGCAGTAATGATAAGGCCAATCCATTTGGGTTATGGAGTTGAAATGGAATTCAACATGTTAGTTATGGATTGCAATGTTAGTGGGAGAAAAGTAATGGGATAAGAGTTATTTTCTATGAATAGGAGTAGTTATTTTTTAGTGGAAGATTAGAAAAATTTGAGTAAAAGTGGGTGACGAGCCGTCATTAAGGTGCACAGTGA
>CM039524.1:11277630-11319083 GCA_022433055.1 Begonia peltatifolia
AGCTGTAGATATAATAAGCATGGAGCTTATTTCAAATTGTTTAATTTTGAAATGGATCAATATGTTTCTTTAAATGAAAATTATTAAATAAAAATGAAAGATGAAAGATAACTTCATTTTTAGGTATGGATTTTATACTTTGCTTCCCCTTTGAAATTACTAGTTGGCGTCATATCGTTTTACAAGTATTTGAAACAGTGGCATTAAGCATTTTGATTTGTCTTCCCCAGTATAAGATCATATGTTTTCCCCCCTCACGTCAGTCAGTAAATAGATTTTGAAGATCATTGAGCTCTAACTTTCTTCGGTGCTGATGTCATTACAGGTGTGCAGCGACAGCTTAACATGTTGAACGAGGTGATTACTTAAATTTTTTGCCTCTTTTTTGCAAATTGTTAATCTTTTTTCATCATTTCATAGGCATGCTTAGTAACGAGGATATTGGGGGAAACAAAATACCTTCACATTGTTTATGAGATTAGTAGCATTTAAAACATAAACTCATGATAAAAGTGCTTTTTCTTTCTCTGTTTGGTTGTTTTTACTTGAAAATGCATTGATTTCGTTTTGATATTTTTTCTTCTTTGAAGGATGCAACAGGTACAGATAAATTCGTGAAGAGCTATGCTGGGCAACCAAAATATCAACCCCCAGGAAGGGACAGCCCTAGTAAGACGTTCTATCTATTTGTTCAGCCAAAATTAAGGTCTGGTTAAGAATAGGTTCATAATTTCCTCGTTTTAATGTTTTCAGATTCCACATATAAGGGAAGGAACATTAATAATACAAATGGGGTTTCAGATGTGTCTGATAAGTTTGGAAAAATGACGGTGGGAAACCGAAGGCAATTGATGCCTGCAGTGCAACACCACCGCCCCCCTGCCATGAAGGCTGGCGTGAAGTGGGTTGGTGAATCTGGAGACATGTTTATGAGACCCTCTCAGGAGATTCAACCCGGCAGACCTTTTGCCAGAAAAGTTGTCGGATGATGGAAGGAAGAATTGCTCTACCTCTGGGCTTCTTTGAACTCACTATATTAAGTTCTAATGAGTGTTGGATTTTCAGCCCTTATATTTTCCTGTCCTCAGACTCAACCGCGTCTGTTTACTGGTTTATAAGTTGTTTGGTTTGTGATTGGCTTGGGTGTATCTGATGCTAACTCTGTTTGGTTATATATAAGACAACATATCAAGTAATCGAGCCCCCATGGAGAGTGTTTCTAACTGGAAGATATAGCGAAATGGTTGGTGAATGAAGACATACTTTTTAATCAAGGAACGTGGTTGTCTTGTGTTAACGCGACAACAAGAAATTAGCATGCAAAAGTAATCATAAATGTCTAAATTTATGTAAATCAAAACTAGAGTAGTAATATTATTATAATACCCAAAAATGAAAATTACAAGAAGAGAAGCGAGCTTGGCTTAGTCTCTACGAGCCGGTTCGTTGGCTCGGTGAGCTAGGTTTGCAAGCTAGACCGACTAGTCTAAGGTTGTTGCCCCCGGACTCTCTTCCTCTATAAGTTCACTTCCTTTTTTTCATTATTTTTTTTATTAAATCTTATTCGATCTCTTAATTTTGTTTCTCAATTAGTACTCTCAATCAATGTCTTTTCTTACAATTCACTTTTTTTCTCATTCAACAAGGTATATTTTAATATATTTTTTTTACATATATTTACATAATTTTTAATTATAATTATATTAAATAAATTTTTTGTATTAATTTTTTTTAAGTTTCGTATACATGAAGTTGATCAATTTACACCATTTACAAGTTTTTGTTGAACATTGATTTTGTGGTATCAATTTATTATTATAAATTTAATTTTATATTTAGTTTTATTTATTATGTATTATTGCAATTATAATATTGATGATAACAATATAGAGGAAATTAGATAATTAAATCTTTTTTTGTAATATAATCATTTGCACAAGTATCTACTTCACCTTGAAAAAGAAGATATAAAACTTCGAATGTATGAAAATATTTTGATTTAAAAGTGTTAAAGTTGCGGGCAAAATACAAACTAAAACCCAATGTAAATATTGTGGTAAAAATTATATTTATATTTCTAGTAACGCTATTATCACAATTGGTAGATATTTTTCAAAATGTAATTTAAATGAGGAAATACAAATTTAACATAATTTCAATTAAATGTTAGTGGTAGTGACATTTTGACATATTCACAAAATAGAATAGCACAATTTGTATCACAATCTAAGTTACCTTTATCATTCATCGATAGTGAAGTATTTGAAAAATTTATGAAAGAATATGATACTCCTAGTTTTAAATATGTTGCTAGAAGTACTACGAGAAATAATATTTTTAAAATATTTATGAATATCAAAAATAAATTAATTATATATTTTTAATATGCTCATTGAATGTCTATTTGCATTAATTCTGATTTATAAAGTGCACGTAATGTTGTTAGTTATATAGTTGTAACATCTCATTTTATTTATGAATCTTGACAATTAAATAAAAAAATTTTAAAATTTTATAATTGTGAATATCCTTATTCTGTCAACACTATCTGTACATTTATTATAACAATATTGCAAGAATATTTTATTAAATATAGAATTTTTAGTATAACTTTTGATAATGATAGTGCTAATGATGTTGCTATTTCTCAATCTAAGTATTATTTACAATTAGATGTTACTCGTGATTCTCTTTTTCACATGAGATGTGTGTCATATTTTAAATTTGGTTGTTAAAATGGTATGTTATATATTTCTATTCATATTGATTAATTATATCCGCAATTTCTTATATTATTGGGTCTAATTTGATATAACAAGAATATAAAACTTTTTGAATAGTTGTCCAACTAAAACTAATAAAATTAAAAATCGACGTAGATAATAAGTGGAATTCAACTTATTTGATATTGTAAAATGTTAGGCTATATGAGCAAGTTATTTGTGTTTTTATTAATGATAAGACATAAAGTATTAATCTCGACAAATCTAGTTGTGATATTGCTAATATTTTTCTTGATTTTTTAAAACTGTTTTATGATAGTACAAATCAATGTTCTGAAATTTATTATCTCATTTGTAATATTATTCTTACTATTTTTGTACATTTAACATGTAATTCTGTAAAATATCGACTAGTAGATGAATTTAGTAATATTTTTAATAAAATTGAAACAAAATTTAAAAAATATATTATTTTTTGTTATGAATGCATCATTAATCTAATATTTAAATTAAAAACAGTATGCTTTATATCGGATTTCTACAAATTTATGTATTGTATCTTTAATTACTAGTGATAACGTAATAAATAAAGTTGCTAATTTATATGCTTCTTATGAAACAAAATATTTCAATATTAATTGTTATTATTTATAATCTCCACGTACCGAGAATTATCCTAGTAGAAATAGTAGTGGTGGAGGTAGTTTTAGTCAACAATATCGTATTGATGATATATGAAGTGAATTACAAACCAAAATTATTCAACTTCTTTTACGAATGAACTCAATATTTATTTTGAAGGTCGTTAACAATTTTTTGAGATGAGAATTTTGATATTTTAGATTGCTAGAATAAATATTCTACCACATATCCTTTTCTTTTTATAATGACACGTAATCTACTAACACTTTTTGTTTCTACTGTAACATTGTAATATGTTTTTAGTGTAGGTGGACGTGTTTATGATAAACGAAAAAGAAAACTTGCACCGGATTTTGTGAAAGTGATTATTTGTATCAAAGATTAGATCGACGTCAAGACGAAATATCAACAACGAGAAGACGAAATTCTTAAGTAGTTTCCGAACTTGGACGTTGAATACTAGAAATTCTTTTATTTTGTAATTTGTAGTCATTTTTGTTCAAATTTGTATTTTTTTTTTCATTTTTTTATTTTTTTCAAATTTTAATTTCTTTTTATATGTCAAAATATTTTTTATAATATCTATGTGATATTGTTTATTGGAAAGTCTCAAATAATTTTTTTATTAATATATTCAAATTTATATATTTTAATCTAACTAATATTTAAATTAAACGAGTAAATATAATTAATATATAATTTTTAATACTTATTATAATTTTAAATAAATTTTTTTAAAAATTATATTATATTAATATAAATTATACTCGGTTACTTGTGGCTCGCGAACAAGATCAAGTTGATATTTTTTCAAGATAGCTCGTTAAGCTCAGAATGTTTAGTTCATTAAACTCGATAAATCAGACTACTTCTGACTCAACTAAAATCAGTCGACTCATTTATCATGTCTAGGTAGATGACGATTAACTGTGTCAAAGGTATGTTTTGAAAAATAGGTCGATCCTATGGGCTGAGTTTCTAGTTAACTTTGAGCCGACCTGTTGGATAAAAGTCCCAAAGCCGGCCAACAATAATTGTTGGATCCAAGGTTGGACCTAATAATATATCAGTGCAAAAACCGAAGTCGAGGGTTGCTGAATTGGCACACCAAGAGCCTTGATCGATTTGAAGATGTTCTGATTCTGAGTCTGTAGTTGATTTTGCTTTATAAGAGATGCATTGTACAAGTTAAACATTAAAATCGAACTTGTAAATCAGATAACTTCAAATTTGTTCAACCCATATGAGATTTGCATATCTAACCCTCTCTTCACCTCTTGCATTAATTCTATCCACGTCGATGATGTTGGATCATATGAACATGTTCATTCAATCTCTATATTTTCAATGTCTTTGTATGCATTGAGTTGCAGTAATTACTCAGTCCCATAACCATGGAGCTTATATGCACTTACTTCATAGGTACTCAGCTTGTACTCTCTCTCTATTCTCTTCCCACCATTGCTTCGCTCGTAACTCTCCAAACTTCTCCCGGCTGCGTTCCCACCAAAAACACGTCAAATACTTCTACTTTCTCATCACAAATCATTCGAAAACAATTTTTCGGTACCTGAATCTGACTCGACGGAGCTCCCTCGTCCCGTCCGCAAGCTGTCTGACAGTTATATACACACCGGGTTCATCCTCCTCGACCCATTCGGACTCGATTTCGCTTGCATTGCTTATAGAGACGGATGGGTCATCCTGTGATGAGGTTGTCATTCTTGATTCATCAAGAGATGGTGGCTCGCCCCTTGGACCATTTCCCATGGCCGATCCCATCTTCGAGCAAAAAGATCAAACATTTTTCGGTGAAGACACATTTGAAAATTGGAACTCAGGAACAGGTAAAGCTCGAATTGGCTTACTGCATCCTCTGACCTCGTCGGAGTGTGAAGAGCCTGCCGATTGAATCTTCGGACATTGTAAAGCTCCATGATCCGGTCATAGTTTTTGCCCCACCATTGCTGAGCTTGCCATTTGTTGAACATTTCTCGGCTTTGAAAATTACGTCCAAATAACTCAGTTCGTATCAATTGTCAAAGATACTCAAGATGTTTACTTGTAAACCATACCTGAATCGAATTCGTCTTAGATCATTTCCACCATTAGGGAGTGACATAAAAGTAATATGAACCCCAGGCTCAACCTGTGCCATCCACTCCTCCGGCTCGTCGTCATTTTCTAACACCACATTACACGACCGAGTACAGATAGAGTCTACATTACCATCGGATTGAGTGCTCAAAACTCGAGAAGTTTTTGCATTTGATGTTGTAAAATTCCATGTCGGCGTTGAAGTTGAGCTTCCACCTCCGTAGTAGGGAAATGGAATTTTGTTTGAGTCGGCCACGTCAAAACTCGAGTAAGGCATGTGTCCTTTCTTGTACTGCCCCGAGCCAGCATATGACTGACGTTGCCTATTGGCACAGGAGAGTTTTATCGCCATATCCTTAATCTGCTCAAAAACAAAACATATAATTTGCATAACTTTTATCACATTGCATTCAAATATTATAATGATAACGTTTTACAAAAGCATAGAACAAACCAGAATTTGAAGGTAGGTCACGATGACATTACTAACATAGAAAATCATTTGCACCAATCAATAAAACATGTGTTCTATGCTACATTCTATGACACTGTTGGCAGTTGTGATAATATTAATGTTTTATAAAAGCAAGGACAAATGAAAATTCAATGGTAGGTCACGATGAAATCAATTGAGTGACACATAAATTAAATGTAGAATCAGAGTACAGTGTAAGACTGAGAGTAATGATTCATTTACTCTATAATTCTACACTTTAATCTTACATTCTGACGTGTCGTTTACATGTCACTCTTTAATTATTCTAACAATTAAGATAAAAATATCAATTATACCGATTAACAATCGACGTGTCAATAAGTAAGATAAGAATATAAAACTAGAAGGTAAACGAAACACGAACTACAGTTCCCATCCCTATATTTGATTGTAAGTAGCACAAGAATTCATCGTATTAAATGTGATAGCTACATTTAACAAATTGAATCCCTAAAACAAGATCATTGTTCAAAACTATTAAAACTTAAACTAGGATGTTAAATATAAACAGTTCCAAGTGAGCTGATTTTCCGACAAGTTTGAGGCAAATCTTATAATCATAGTACAAGATCTTTAACATTGTTAGGCTAACAGGAAGGAGCAAGAGAGTGTATCACGTGTCCAAATACATGCTACAATACCAGACAGGCAGACACGCTGGACAACCGTCCACGTCATCAATTTTGGTCGACCAATATCATCTGATCTACTAAATCTAAACCATGTCCACGGTCCCCGGCCCCACTCCATCCATTTCACTCCAATTTATTTGTTTATTTATTCTTAATTTAATATAAGTAACGCTAATGTCCCCGTATTGCACCAGTTACGTCAATAATTATTAATTTACGAAGAGTCGTGATTAAAGCAAATTTCAGAATCACGTAGATAAGCCGAAGTTGGTCCCACACTAACAGATCATAGGTCGATCATTGATGGGTAATTATGATTTTATCCCACCAATCGTAACCCAAGAAGAGAGAGAGAGAGAGAGAGAGAGAGAGAGAGAGAGAGATTTGAAAACCTGCGCCGTCAGGCTTTTGACGGCTTCTTTTGTACTTGGTGTGCTGCTGCTGCTTCCCACTCTTCCATCTGCTCCCTCTGTCTCTCCCAGTCGCTTCGTGCATGCGACGCATGAAAACATGCTTTCCCTTTTGGCCCTCTTCACAGCTTCTAATTTACCTTCTCGCCCACCACGATTTTCTACAGATCAAGAGAAATTTTCAAACACTTGAGCGTGGGATGTTTTCGTTGCTGAAAAAGGTCCGCATTGAAGCGTACAAAGAAAGGGAATACCTTGTCATCTCTATCGTCCAGTCTGGGTTTCTCCTTTAATTTTCCTAAACTTAAAAGAAATGGGGCATGGGAGAAAGTGAAAAGGAGGAAAAAGGAAAAGAGAAACTCCAATGGCTGGATCGGATCAGAAGTGAGGACTGATAAAAAGAGGGAAAACCATGGAAGAAACCAGCGAATGAAGAGATGGAGTGTGGTATTTGCTTTGCTTTTATGCTCCAAAACCCAAACAAAGAATCTAGAGAGAGAAAGAAGGATTTGAACGTTGTTGTTTTCCCGAGGGTAATAAGTTGAACCTTTTAATATTTTCGGATCGGAAGCCAACTCTGATACCAGTACTTTTCTTTTATTAGGCCATCTATCACTCTAATCAACACCAACCGACATCGTCTGTAAATATTCTTAGGCCATCACTCTTTTCTTGAACTATTGCTGGTTTAATTTGTTTATACCACCACCATAAATGACCTTCAAATGAGCTTTAAATGCAGGAAAGCAAAGACAGAGAGATGGATAGAGAAGGGTTCTGGGGGTGTTGCTCAATTAAATCAACATTAAGGATCAAAGAAATGACTAAATATTCTTTACCTTCTTTCTGTTTGGATAACAGGAAAATCTCCGAGAAAACCTTCTGCCAGAAAACCTGTCTCCTTCGTGTTATCTTTGCAGCTCCAAACAGAGAATAATCAAATATCTCCTTCCCGCTCTTTCTCTCTCCCTCCGTCGTACCAACAAGCCTTCACTCTCTGATTCAATTAAATTTCACGCGAAGACGGGAACAAACCCATGCCGGGAAAAAGAGCCGATGGAGCACAGACGGCAGAGGTTGATCGGACAAGGAAACGATCAAAAAGAAACAGGAGGGGCCGGATTTCTTACAATCATATATATCGTCTTACGTTAGAACGAGGTTGAAGAATAGAGCCATAATGAACAGCAGACAAGCCATTAGTGGAATCCTTTCATTTTATATATCCGGACAGAGACTACTAACGCCGTTAACGTGCACCGTTAAACAACGGTACACGTATGAATGTTTTGATTGGAAGCGATGGGAGGGCATGGTTGGACCCACATGTCTGATGTAAGTGGAAGGGAAGTGGTTTCCCACTTGGCATTATGTCATTGGATTTTAAGTATACTGAAGAGCATCTAAATACTGCCCTGTCGGCTGTGTTGCAAAATTTTCAAAGGTGTAGTTATAGGTCGACGCATCTTTCATTGCCATAGAATAATTTTGCAAAAATTATTATTTATAAATATTATTATAGAGTTCTAAGTAATTAAGGGTGGACAGATTCATACACGAATTTGGTTCCCCCTTCTTAAGAATCGCGGTTCCCAATTCTGTTCACGATTTTAGGGATCAAAAAACTTAAAAATCAAATCCAACCGTTGATAAAAAATTTGACTTAAAAATTAATTAAAACCTAACTCAAAATCATAAAAAACCAGCCATATCCAAAACCGACCACAAACTCGACCCAAATTCTGAAAATCAGACAAAAAAACAATAATAAATGTAAATAAATTTTAATTTGAAACTAAACTGATACCAAAACTATAAAACATGGTCAATTTTTGGTCCAGTCCAATTCTTTAACCATGGAACTATGGACATCCATTTAAGTTCTGGTTACGGGTTGGAATAAGGTCAAACCTGACCACGACCCCCTTCTCGAGAATGTCCAAAGTGTTCATGGGTGTCGACCAAGGAGAAAGGAAGAGGTGGATAAAACTCACCTGAAGCTGGGGATTTTGGGGTTGTGAACAAGCCTTGCAAGCACTGAATTCAAACTCGTGAGACCAACTATCAAGACTCTCATCCAAAGACAATGCTCAATGGATCATGGCTTAATTTGTCACATGACGTATGATATTTGTGCTGAAGAAGTACATCCATTCAAACTCCTGATGTTAAAGCCTACTATTTTACCATTAATTATACATTTATAACCTTTATTGCCTTAGCAAACAAGCAATTTCATCCCCTAATTATAAAATTCTAAATACCAACCATTTTTTTCCCTATAAAGTTTTGAAAACATAAAGGAATAAGAAAAAATAATTAAAAAGTAATAAATAAATAAACTCTATCCACCAAGTTAAACTAGAAGGAAATGAATGCATTTAAACAATTCTTGATTTTAGTGTTAGATCAAACTATAATACCAAATTAGTCTTACTCGTTCACTAACGTGAATTCGATATCGAAATTGTCAAAAATTTATCGGTCGCATCTAAATTCGTGCATTTATTAATGTGACTGCGATTGCTCATTAATTATTCTAAGGATTTGGGAGCAAAGTAGTGGAATTGAGAATGGTGTTTGTGATCATGAAAATATGATGTCCTTGATGTATTCTATGTAGTGGACAAGTAGACAAGCATTGGCCTATCAAGTTGTAGAGGAAGAAAGGTTTGTCTCTCCATCTTCCACTCTTTGAGAATTCATAGAGACTTTGATTTTTTGAAACAATAATCATTCAATTAATTGCTTAGCTGTATTTGTTAACTTAAAGAAAATATGTCTTTCGAATTCTTATTAATTAATATATGCAAGTCATATTTTATGTACTGTGGAAAAAAATAATTTGCTAGAAAATGCTAAAAATTAAATTCAACTTGTATATTCCACCAACAAATTATCAATAATGTTAAAAGTTTAATTTGTTATATTAAAATTACTTCAGGCCTTTCGATTATTAGTCGGGGTTCACTCAAAATATGTTCCTTATCTGATCGCAGAGCAAATTGGTCTGAGCCCTTTAAGTAATTCAGATTTGATCAATTATATATTCGTTACGTGTTTTCTTACATATAAATCACTTTTCTATAGGTTTTTACTTGTTAATAATTTAATTTTGAATGCACAAGGATTCAAATTCAAAATCTCATACTCTCTGTCACTATCATATATTATCAACTAGCTCAATATTTTAATTTGTCAAAGATAGAAATAGAACAATAAATGAAAAAGAAAAATATAAAATTCAGGACATATAAATTTATGTGAAAAATTTTAATTGAAAAATTACAGACATATAAAAAAATTTATATAAAAAATCAAGGTATAACTAAAATTTACAACTCAAATAATAATATATAGAGTAACGATCAAACCGTACTACATTATATGGCCCAACCCAGTGCAACTGGAAATTGGTTACCAAACTTAGACAATCTATGCATTGATATGAATCTTATGTAAGAGAATCGAAAATAAGGCTTCTAAGGTTGACCCAATAAAGAATTTCAATGAATTGGTAAACTTTTAATCTTTAATCAATGAATTCTTTGCTTCTCAGAAGCTTTTAAAAAGCAACTAATAATTAATATAACCACGTTTAAGAGATAATTTGTAACGGCCCAGTACTGACCTGCATTCCTATTAACGTAGGGCTGAGCCACCTATAAAACTGGACACGTCACTCATTACCTTTTTTTGCTGGAGTACCAAAAATTTCATGTACTCCTCAACTCGAACCCAGGACCTCTAACTTATCATCCAAAGGTTCCTTGAGTTGATACCACTAGGCTAGCCCAGTCCTGACCCGTACCTCTATTAACATTGGACCGAGCCACCTCCGGGATTACACACGTCTCTCATGATTTTTTTCTGCTAAAGTACCAGGAATTTTATGCCCTCTCTAACTCGAACCTAGGACCTCCAAATAACATCCACAGGTTGACCTTGAGTTGGTATCACTAGTGGAAATCCCATATTCCTTAGGGGAAGTGATGAAAATTGGAGAAGCTTCTCCCACATCTCAATCAATTTGTAGTAGTTTTCATCGTCAAGACACAACGAACATATGGAATACTTAAAAATTGTCTTACAAACATTGCATAAGCATCAATTATATGCAAAATGATATAAGTGAAACTTTTGGATGACTGAAGTAAAATTTTAGGCCATGTTATTTCTCAAGATGGTATATCAGTGGATTCAGCCAAGATCGAGGCTTTGTTGAATTAGAAGCCAGCCAAAAACATTACTGAGGTAAGAAGTTTCTTAAGCTTGGCTGGTAATTATCGCTGATTCGTGAAAAAGTTTTCTTTTGTTGTGATGTCAATGACTTAATTGACAAGAAAAGATGTGAAATTTATTTGAGACGATAAATGTCAAATGGTATTTGATAACCTTAAGCGAATATTAACTACTGCCCTAATTTTAATAATACTCAATGAAAGTCTACAATATGCAGTTTATACTGCATTGAGAATTGATTTGGCTTGTATTCTAATGCAGCAAAATAAAGTAATAGCTGAAGCATTTCAACAATTGAATTCTCATGAATTCACCTTTATATCTAGAATCCATTATACATGCGTAACAAAAAATAGGAAGAATGTCAAGGTAATATTTTTTAAATTTTGTTTCCATTTTATTAAGTATATATCTAAATTCATCTATTTGTTAATATTGTGCAAAATTAATCGTTAAGTTTATAAAAATTGGGAGAACAAGATAAGAAGTAAAATAATAAATTTCTGAATAGTCATTTGTAGCATCATAAAATGATTCTAAAAAATCAAGAAATATATTAGCTATATCGCAACTAGATTTATCAAGGTTAATACTTGGTGTTTTCTCATTAATAAAATCACAAATAACTTGCCAATATGTCCTAGTATTTTTCAACATTAAATAAGTAGAATTTCACCTATTATTTACATTGGTTTTTAATTTTTGTGGTTTAAGTTGGGCAGCTTTACAAAAATCTCTATATTTTTGTTGTCTCGAACTAGATCCAATTATATAAGAAATTACTAATATAATTAATTCAATATGAGGCGAAATATATGTTATACCATCTTTAATAACTAAATTTAAAATATGACAAATACATCTCATATAAAAAAAAGAATCGTGGGTAATATCTAATTAAAAATAACTTTTAAAATGAAAAATAACAACATCATTAGCACCAGCATTATCAAGTGCTATACTAAATATTCTATCTCAAATAGAATATTTTTGCAATATCGTTACAATATATCTATAAATAGTAATATTAGTGTGAGGATATTCACAATTACGAAATCCTAAAATTCTTTTATTTAATTACCAAGAGTCATCAATAAAATGAGAAGTTACAACGACGTACTCTATAGAATTACGTGCACTCCATAAATCAGAGGTGATACAAATAGACATTGAAGTGACGCTTGAAAAATATGAAATTAGTTCGTTTTTCATATTATTAAACATTTTAATAATATCATTTCTAATTGTACTTCTAGAAACACATTTAAAATTAAGAATAACATACTTATCATAAATTTTTCAAATTCATCACTATCGGTGAATGCTAAAGGCAACTCACATTGTACTACAAGTTTTGTTATTCTTTCTCTCATTTTATTTTGTGAATACAAAAAAGTATTACTACCACTAGCATTTAATAATCTTTGTATAAGGTCTCCAACTTGTTCGTTTAAGTGACATTTTTTATAACGCCTATTGAGTGTGCTAGTTGAACTACTAAAAATATATGCATAATTTTTAATACAATAGTTACATTGAACTCTATATTCTACTTTTCCAATAATTTTAATTTTTTTCATTACAAAATGTTTGCATATTTCACACGTTTTGTTTCTTTTTTTTTAAGTGATTAAGTGGATGCTTGTGCAAATGATTGTCATATTGAAAATGCAGAATTTATTTCTCTAATTTTCTCAATATTATCATCAATATTATAATTACGTGGATCCATAACTATTACAACTAAATTTTTAAAGTAAATTTTAAATAAAAAAATAATACCACAAAACCAATGTACAAGAAAAGCTTGTCGGTGGTGTGAAAATTGAAACCTACACAAAAATTAATGTAAAAAAATTTAGTTACTAGAACTACAAATAGAATTAAAAAAGTATGTAAATATATGTAAAAAAATAAATTAAATTTTATCTTGTTGAAGTAAATTGATAGACTGAGAGCACCAAATAGATTGAAAGCAAATTGAAGAATAAATTCAAAAGATTGATAGAGATTGGTAAAAAAAATAGAGAGGGTGGAAAAGAATTTACAGGAGAAAAGGAATGAGTGGCGTGGGGTGGGCAACGGTTACAAAACCGTTGCAGTGTGTTGGCCTGTTGAGGGAAGCAGACTAGCAGAGCAACGATCATACTACTGCTGCAAAGTGTAGCCTGCACAACAAGGGGTCGATCGGTCGCCTATCAATTGGTGACCGATCGGCGCTCTCTTGGGCACCTATTTCCTGAAGCATCCATGAGAGCCAATCGATTGCCTAAATAGGCAACCGATCGGGCGTCAAACGTCCATGAGGGGCGATCGATCGCACCAATAGGTGACCGATCGGTGCTTTCTAAGGCGCCGATTTCCTAAAGCGCCCATATGCGGCGATCGATCGCCCATATGCGGCAATTGATCGGCTCGTCTTCTTCACACACACCTCCTCTTTGACTCTTTTATTTTTCCCCAAACTTCAAACCTGCAACTCTAAACATTTAACCATATTTACTTTTCACCAGGCTTATCGACGACCACAAAGCGCAACAGATAATACCATGGACTCGGACGACAAGAGTCAGGGACGGCCGAATGGGACGAGTACTCTTAGTTACGACGGAGCAGGCCCCGAGCTGGCTTCGTGGAACCATATCGTTTGTTATTTTTTTAAATTAATTTATTATTTAGCGTGAAAGGACGATCAATCCAATTGAACCAACTGTCCTCTAATATATCCAAAACAAACAACGCTATTCAATTGACTTGAAATTTTTATCATATATTCAACACATTATAAGAAGATAATTTGAAAATTTTTGTAATTTTCTAACACTTGTACTATTTATTATAATTTTAGTTAATTAGTTTATGAAATAATTATAATAAATCATACAAGCATTAGAAAATGACAAAAATTTTCAGATTATCTTTCCATATGTGGTAAATATATAGTAAAAATTTCAAATAAATTGAATCTCGTTTGTTTTTTTTAAAAAAAATTAATTTATAACTTTATAATTTTTAAAATTTTTAAATATAAAAAAGAAGGTCACGTGCTCTGCACGTGATCAATTAAACAAAAAATTAAACGGTAAGGTTCAAATTGCAAACGGCGTATACGATAAGGTCTAATTAAGTAAAAAAAATGTTAGAGATTAAATGACAAATGACAAATGAATTCATACGATAAGTTCTGAATTGAACTTATTTCTATATTTTAAAAAAAAAAGTAAGATTACCTTGTTCTGGATTTTGTTATGGTTTTGGCTCTCTGAATGGAAGTGAATACTTGGACTTCAATTGCAGCTTCTATGGACTTATATGAATGCTATGAGTTGTATGTGATCATCTGCAGCTTCTTGAGTTTTAAATCTCGTCGAAAATCATGTAGAAATCCGATGGGACGATGCTGGTGTAGAAATTCAATACGCCAGGCCAAGTTGGGTCAAGTTGTAGAATGTAGCCCAGGCCCCTATTTTGGGCAGAAATTAGAAATTTAACTTAGATTATTTTCTAAACGTTTTAGGGCCTAGTTTTGGACTCTTTTACTCAAGTTTGAATTGGTTCTACACTCTAGTTAGGTAACGACATTTGAGAAACTATATTTGGACTTGTGCACTAACGAACTTTCGTTATTGGACTCTCGATTTTTGTAGAACGACATATTTTTAATATAAAATATTATGATCATTGAATACTTTTAAATTGAGCATGTACGTATTTATTTAAATTTTATTTATTTATTTATTTATTATTATCAACTAAAAGTAATAAAACAGTCTATGACTTTTTTTTAAGTGCGAAACTCTAAACTCGAACTGTTACGATTTATTAAATTTAAGTATAGATTGGATGGTTTGATTTTTTTTTTTTTGGTCCGCACCATCTCACTCAGGCCCACTTTGGGAGCGTGATAGTGACACGGCAGTCAACGTGTTCTTCTTTACAACCGTTGTTGGTCAAATGGAAGAGAATTTTCAATTTTTTACTCTTTTTCCATCAAAATTGCATAGGAAAATTCAAAAATTGTAAATAAATTGTTCGACATGTGAAACCCCAAAGACACTTCAATGTTTTGATAGATTTCCGAATGGAAACAATTCTCGGAACTTCGACTATAATACCAATTGTTATAAATTGTAAATAACCAAAAATATAATATAAAATTTAGGACAAAAAAATTTACGTGAAAAATTATAACAAAGAAAAATTCACTATAAATAATCAAGTAATAACTAAGTTAAGTTAGAAGTGAAGTAACAATATATAGAGTAATAACAAAACTTAAATATAAATTTGGGTTTACCCGATTGAAATTCGGGTTATTAAACTCGGACAATTAAATCAAAGTTAATTTAATTATTTTTATATTTCTTAATATATATTATATTCTTTGTGATGAAAAATTTACAAAATAGATCTGAGATAAGTGAAAACAAAGCTTTTAGAATTAAAAGATAAAGCTTTTTTCTTAATATAAAAGTCCGAGCAATATTAGTATCTTTTCTTACAATATAAATTTTTATTTTCTTCTATAATAGTCTGTGTGATATTTTTAATAAATTATGAATATTGAAATAGTAAATAACTATACCAATAATGAATGACACAAGAAATTTAAAATTTAGACAAGACAAATATAAAACTACTAAAAATAAATAGTAGACATTTTACACCAATTAATCATATATATATATATATAACTTGTGTTATGGTAGTTATATCACACGTGTCTTCGGCCCCAGCCTTGTAGATGGACCAGGTTTAGACTAACTGCTCCCCAAAAATAGATCCAAGTTTGCTCCAGTTCTGTTGTGGTAATGGGCCTTGACTTGACTTGAAATTTCGTTCAGCCTCGTACGAATCAATAAAAAATCCGATTGAAGGGCAGACGAAATCAGACATGATCAGGCCAGGTTTGAAATTGTCCGCCAAACTTGAACAAAATGATAAGGCTAATGTCTCACTCCATTATTGTCTGTTTCTGTTGCAGATTTCAATCTTAGTGTTGATTTGGTTCCTTGGGAGCATTGCGGATTGAGCTCCTTTGTTTGTTGAATTCGATTGCTCGTCCATTAAATGATAACTGAACTAATAAATCGATACTTAATCGGCGATTTTCTTAGGATGTTTAATATTCAAACTGACGATCATCAAGGTATCACCTAAAAAAACAGATCATCTTTCTTAGGAAATGAACTCATCTGAATTCTTAATCATCTATTTATGAAGTTATCACATAATTTTTGCTCACAGAGCCTTTAAATTTCTTCATCTAAAACAGCATTAATCCAGTCAACCTTTTCAAGAAAGAACAAAACATACTCCAGAACGGCGAAGAAGAAGCTGTTCTACTTCTTTGCCGGTTTACCACCCGTAAGAGACTGCCAAAAAACAGGCCAGTTTTTCTGAGCCTCGTTCCAGCCCAGGAGAGAGCCTTCTCTCAAAGGATCCCAGCTGGAGGACACTATCCCATAACTCACTCCAGCCAGAGCAGAACCAAAGAAGAAAAACGACACACTGAGGGGCACCCATGTTGGCACGTCCATCTTCAACCCTACTTTCAGATAATAGAAGAATGGGAAGAACAAGAGCCCTACAAACAATGGAATTCCAACTGAGAATCCCATTCTGCTCATCATCCTGTTCGTCACCACCTCTGGTATCACCCCCGCCTCTGCTTCCTCTTCATCTTCTTCTTCTTCTTCTTCTTCCTCCTCCTCTTTGTTGTTTGGTTTCTTGGTCTTTTGGGTTTTCTTTGGTGCTGCTCCGAAACCTCTAGGGTTCCTCAACTTTGCATATACTTTTGTGCGTCGTGATTGATTTACTTCATTTTGGAGGCGTTTTGTGATGGGGAGTGGGAGTTTTGTCCTTCTTCTTTCATGGATGTTCAAATGGGAATGTGCAGTCTGTAAAGCATAACAAGTAAAAGTGGGTATATTTCCAAAACAAAAAACAAATAATCTCTAAAAAAATCGATAATTTAGGAGACCAAAATCAAGGCAAAACCACTTTCAGTTGAAGAAATTTAGAGAAATGTTCACAATTTCCTATGCAATTTATATATTTTTTTCGGAAAATTCAAAATCATACGTATTCTTCGGTTTTGAGAATCGAAATTAGATCCAGAAATTGTCAGTACCTTTTGAGTCGATGCTTGCTTGAAAGAAGACGAGAGAAAGAGGTTGGAAGACCCAACAATGGCAGCCACCATACTCTCACTTCACTATTTCACTTCTAGGCAGCGGCTTCCGTCTAAATCGCAAAATGGTTGTGTTTTGTTTAGTTTCCAGGGGGAAAGGAGGAGAAATTGGAGTTTCGAATTTGCAGCCTTTTGGGAAATGAAATGAGGAGAAGAAGGGTTTGAGAATCTGAAATGGATAGCATGGGGCCAGTTGGAGCCTACTCAAGCCGCCTGATTAAGGAATAATGGAATCAACGGCTGTTGGTTACTACTCCGCTTGCACCGTAACCTGGGTCTCACGCTCGCCAGTCGCCACTAATTTTTACCAAATAATAGAAACCAATGGTAAAGCGATTGAGAATATAACGAGGTCCGTGGGTGAGGAAGGGTTAGATTATGTAAACCTATGAAATCTCTGTGAATAGATTTTAGAGCTAAGTGTATATATATATTACTTAGAAATCACGTCTTTTTTTTTCATGTAATATTTTCTATTAAGTTATTTTCAAAGCTAAACAAATGGTAAAATAACTTTAACTATTATGAGAATTGAGTTTTTCCTGCTTGTTTTTCTCTCAAAATTACCGTATTAGAATTGTCTCTTTGAAAATGGTCAAACATAGAAAAATGACATGACAAAAACATGATTATTTCGGCCACATTTCCACTGATAACAACTTAGTTGCTAAGCCCCAAAGTTCATTACAATTATTTGTCTAGAACCTTTTGCTTTTTTACCTCTAATTTTAAAAGAACTATTGTGTAATTTACCCTAGCTTAAGTGCAAAGAGTTCAACACATATTTCACATATACTATTCTAAATCACACGTAATAACAATGAACAGGTACAAATGTTGAATTTTCTATGTTATTTGTCCAATATTTGAATTTTTCTGTCATTTTCCTATTCATCTCACTAATTTTTAAAGTAAATCTTTAATCCAGACATCAAAATATCTATCAATCAAATTTAGAAAAAAAAAAAAAAAAAAGACTTTTGAGAATCAAAATAGATACCAATTTATACCTATTTCATTGGAGGATTTTTTATAGTATTCAATTAAAATATATCGGTATTTAACCGCTGTTTTTATGTTTTTCTCTATTATATTGTCGCTTTAATGTTTGTACACATTATTGCATCAGAAGCCATACAGTAGCGAATATAAATTGCAATACCGGAAAAGCAATTTCATCTCATAACACTGAGCACTTCACCTGGATGATGCAACGAAATACTCTCCAAAATGCTTCTTATGCTTTTCTGTACTTTCTCTACGTAAGGGACAAACAATGCCAAAGATAATATCAGTAGTTTACCGACAATGGTAAATCAGACTCGTACAATTGAAAAGCAAATGAGAATAAGAACTTAATCTGTGTAATAAAATTGGCACTCAAAAGAGAATGACGAGAAGTCAATTGTAAACCTGGAGTTCTATTATTTTTTCTTTCCGCTAAGAATTGAACAGTATATTAAGTGTCTGTGTGGATCAACAATATCTTGGATGGAAATGCATATGTAAGTCAGCTTAGTACTACGAAGAAGTTGAGCTATTTTCAAAAAGGAGATGCCAGCTAGAGCCCAGAACATTAAGCCAAAACAAAACCTAATCCTAAATGTTAAAAGTAATCATCAGCACTAACAAAACTTCAATAAGTCAGGACAATTTTGAGGACAGAATCTAAAAGTTCTAAAGCACCCACGGTCTCTTATTAAAGGATACTTACTTTAATTGTATCATTAGTGGAGCTAAGTCGATGAAATCCCATAACGGCTCCGGAGAGAAACAAAAGCTTTCTCACAGGACTGTGAAAGCTCATTAATGGACGCTATGCATGCTGTGGAGATGAGAAAAAAACACGAAAATAACGACTTAAAAAAGAAGTAAAATATATGTATGCTATCATGAGTGACTTTTTATATTTTACACTATTCTCACACTTTTAAGCTGCTGTAATTCTTTGATAATGTTAAATACACAATTGTATGTGTTAATGTTGCAAATACCTATTTTTGCACAGATCAGAAATCAATATTTTATAGAGGAGAACTAAGTAGTAACTATGTCAAACAAAAAATGCAATGGGGCAGATCATGTAATTATGATGAAACAAAGATAGTTCTTGTGTGATGCTATCATTTGGTAAAAGTTCCTTAGATTTGGTTCAATCACTAAAGAATAGGATACCGCGGGCAGCACTTGCTTGCTCATGAGCCAGAAACTCTTCATATGAAGCCTGATTAAAAGAGGGAAAAAAATCATCAGATCACTCGAAGTAATGAATAATTTAAATATGATATGAAGCTTAGACCGATGACTAAGAGTCAAAACACCTTCATTGCCTCCTGACTTTGACTAATACGTTCAGACATTCTTTTATATTCCTTCTCTGCATCATCCATCACTTGTTGACATGATTGTGTCTGAATCTGTTAAATTAGAGAAGGAAACAGTCAAGAAACATTCAGACAGATATATATCCGGCTACTAAAATTGACAATGCTCCGAGTACTTCAGATATTATGAAGAATTCTCAACGATAGGGGTGTGTGTGTGTGTGTGTGTGTGTCATCAAACTGATATTTGTCACTACTAGTATTTAATATCCAAAAATTATGTAAAGATATTGAAGAAGAGAAAAACGTCCTATTCAACCCCCAATTATCCTAGCTTCTGGCAACCAAATGCATGAAAATGCGAACAATAAATTTCTAAAATCCTATTATTTCATCTACTTAACAAAATCAAAAAGGAAAACTCGCCTAAACAGAGCCGACCTCAGAATTTACTGCTTTACCTGGTCCAAATAGTGTCAGAGAAAATGAAAAAGTTCAGATCAGAAAGTAAATAGACTTATAGAGAAACCTTCAAGCGCTTATGAAGGCGAGAGCTGGAAGATTCGAGGTCTCTGAGAATCTGCGAATGAGAGTGATCGATATGGCCTTTGAAATCGGTGAGATAAGATGAAACAAATTCCTTAAGATCGGAGACAGTGCTTAGAGTTTTCTGATTTGGCGGCTTTCTCAGGATGGAATTAGACGTAGCTGCTGCAGTTGTAGCTTTTTTCCTCGTAATGTTACGTTTCTCGATGGACGACGATATTTTTTTGAGTTCGCTGTCACTAAAGAGTCCTGAGTTGGGAGATTCGGTGTGAGGAGAAGCTTTCGGTAATGGCGTTTCGAGAAAATCCGAGGCCAAGCACCGACGAGTTCGACCCCCTTTCTTCTTCATCTCTCTCTCTCTCTCAAATTTTGGAATTAAGAGCGGCAATTTGAATTACCGTTTCGTATACGGGTTAAGGCGAAGTTAGACCAACAACCGTATAATGCATATAAATATTGAACCGATTTGAACCAAACTTACCGGTTCGATCTATTGGTTGGCCAATTTTTAGCCTCAAACAATGTAACTTTTATTTTTATTATTTAAATATTATAATATTTTTATTTCATATATGTTATGTACAATTGATTAAAGTGAGGCAAACTGACAAATTTCATATCTTTTAAATTCTTGATAATTTGTCACAGTGTCACAACATTTATAAAAAAAGAAATAACAAGTAAATTCGTTTCAGCCTAACCGTTTAAGCTTATATCTTCGTTACTTTATCGAATTATATGGTTATTGTAATATTTCTAATTCTTCTCTTGCAATATAATCTGTTCTAAACTGAAACTAACACGATTTCATTTTTAAAGTCTCAAAAAACGTTATGCTGAGTAGAGATAATAACTTTATTTATAAATTATCTATTTTTCATTCTCCAAGCAATGTGAAAGTATATATCTTCGCTGATATGGACTAGATAATTTACAATTTAATTTTAAACTACCATTATTTTTTACAGATAAAATATTCGCCTTTCATCTATTAGTAATTTTGACATTTCTATTAATTTTTCCGTCAAATTTACCACATGTATAGAATATTTTCATGTACGAGGAAGTTTTAATTTGCCTCTAATGATTTGTAACTTAATGTTGAACTCGTTTACTCAATCAAAAAACTTCAAAAATCATGTTAGAAATGCGCAAAATGTTAAAAATCAACATCAATAAATGAAAATTTTAAATACAAGTTCGTAATTAACAAATAAATTGACAGCAAAATCAAAATCATCCTAGTCAATGATATGTGAACTCAAAAACTCATAGTGCATTGACACACTAGGGGCATCTAGTGTAAAACTCGAGAGCCTTCCGACGGTGTAGTGAACCAATAGCGTGCTAACGCATCCGTACTAACGATGGGTTGAAGGTCTGAGTTTATTAAAAAAAAGTTGGTTTAAATTCTTAAAAAATTGATTTATGAAAAAAATAGTTCAGCAACAAATTTTATTATAAAAAATTAGTTTGAGGTATAATTTATAAATGAAATAAACTTTAAATTAAATTGAATTAAGAAACTCGTAAGGTTAAAAGCGTCTCACCCTTGATTATAAAGTAAAACTGGCTTCACCAAAAATAGAGCCTCAAAAACTCGGTCGAGGTTCACCCCAAACGGATGAAGGATTGGGTCTTCAGTCGAACCAGGCCTGGGTCGTCCGGCCGAGTATTTTTGTACATCTTGTTTCGCCATTGTCCAGGACTCGAGGTTAAGAGCTTACGTATGTAAACAAAATTAAGTTTATCCGGCGTCCGGGAGTCTCACTGAAACTATCCACTACAAAGAAGAAGAGTATCCATCCATTCTCGCGATCGGAAGGAGAAGATATAGAAACTGTCCCCATTCTTCGCTTCAAGGTTTATCGCATGGCTTGTGCTTTGTTAATGTCTTTTATGATTTTAGTTTATTTGTTTTCTTCCGAATAAATCTGAGTTTAGTTTCTTCTCTAGCTCTTTTCTGTGCAGTTTATCCATTTTCTTGATTTTTTCTTGAATATGCCATGTTTTCGTTCCCGAATCGAATTAGAAGGGTTACTCTGACTGGTTTTCAATTCGTTGATTTCTTAGTCGTACGTTAATCTAGTGTTGCTTTAGTAGAAAACGTTTGAAGGGAATGAAACTGAAAAAGTATGAAATTGGATTTTCTCCGCCGTTTAAAGATGTTAGGCAGTTCGGAAGTAAATGGATGTTTTAGCAATTTCTATTGATTTCATCATTACCTAAAATATCACGAGAACTATGAATAATTTCCATGGATTCAATAAAGCTTTTTTTTATGCAGTTAATTAAGTGTTGAATTTATAAATTTTAGTGGTGTTGAGCTTTGAATTTGGAGGCATACAACTTCTATCTTTGTTTTCCTTCATACTTCTCTGATTTACATTGAAAAGTTTTGGCACTGTTCACAAACCACTACTTAATTCTTATTCATCTCAACTCTAGTTCTTCTCCTACTGCTACCTTTAGCTGAGATCAAGATAGTTGATAAAGTTCATTTTGATACCAAGCTCTGCATCTTTTCATTCTCTTGCTTATCTAATTGCTTCGATTTTACTATCTTGAGAAAATTTGTGACAGAGAGGTTTGATCAACAATCCACAGATGTGAAACAATCAGCTTGTTGTGTGATTATACCCCTCATTTGTGTTCAATTTCAGATCCAAATGATTATAAAAGGGTTGTTCCGGAGATATGAAAGATGGAACCCTGTGCATCCAACGTCAGGAGCCTTTTGGGGCATGGGAATAGGCATTGGTTGTGGCGTCGGATGGGGTCCTGGGTTTGGCCCTGAAGTTGTCGGCTATGTTGGTGCTGGTTGTGGCGTTGGATTCTGTGTCGGATTTACTTTTGGCGGTGTTGGCATTGGTCTCCCGTCGAATTGGCTTTACCAACGACCTTATGATGGTAAAATATTATCGACCTTACTCTGCTATTAAATGTTAGTGCGATATACTATACGTTTATCTGAGTAATATGCAATTCCCAAGCTGATGAGTGAAGTCAAATTTCGTTTCCAGCCTTGGTTGCTACAAGAAGTGGTGCCTCTGAGTTGGTCAGACATAATGGCTTTCTGTCCACCTTTCCACATTGTTATGGACTGGAAAATATGGCATCTCATATCTGCATGCTGAGAAAAGAAGCGAGTAGACGATTATGTTTCTTAAATCAGAGCCAAAGCTTAGACAAAATGGTTAATTTTCATTTACCAGATGTAAAAGGTGTCCTTCCTTTATCTACAAAGTCTATCACTGAAAGTTTCAAGCTGGTGGGTCAAGGCTTCTTCCCTCAACGTAAAGGTATGCAAGAATGAACTTTGTTTGATTGGGAATAGAGTGATAACTTACACGAGAATCTCAACTGCAGATTCCGAAGATCGAGACTCCTGAAGATCATCGAGAAGCAGTAAATCGAGAAAAGAAGAGAAGACTGTTTTGGTTGGGTCTTTCCCATTATGTCTCTTTGAAGATACTTGTTGGGAATATTTTGGTTCCCTCTTGTCCAGAATTAGATTAGAAAAATTGATTATATTGTGATAGTGTCTGATCTATAATAGCAAGATAAGTAAGTCAGAGTTGGAAGGGGGGCGGCAGCGGCGGTAAAGGGCACTCTTCCCCCTACACTCCTACCTACTCGTGCACACATATTGTAGTCGGAACTGATCGACTGATTTTTGAATTCCCACCGTATATTGAATTTATCAGATAAATTAACAACAATGAAAATAAAGAAATTATGTTCGCCAAGAAAATAGTGTAAGGTTTAATTTGTAAATAATTTTATACGTTAGGTTATCAATTGTATTTCTATTAACTCTGGAGATTAATAATATTTAGAAAAATAAATTAAATAAAAAATTAGTGGGTTTAAAGGGAAAAACAAAGTCAATAAATGGTATATAATGATGAAGTAAAGCATAGATATTTTAATATATAGTACCCACTAAGTTTTTCTTTATTATATTTAATGTCACCAAATAGCCAACAAATAATGTTTATTGGTGTTTACACGTGATAATTAAACACGGTAAAGAAATAAAATGTACAATTAAAATGTGGTTAAGTTGACGTAACACACCACGTTCAAGGAGTTATGATAATTGATATTTTAATTTCTTTTGGAACAAAACAAACTCTGAGTTACATAATCTTTAAAATCATCGTTTGCTTTCATGTTAATGTCTAATTTTATGACTTAAAAATTATTCATTTCCTTGTTATTTCATTACAAGTAATGTCAATTTTACTCTCTAATATTTTATTGCGTAATGTTATTTTTACTCTATTAAAATATTTATCGTTATGTCAAATAATGATTAATATAATAAATTAATCATGTTAATTATACAAATTATTATTTGACATGTCAACGGGTATTTAAGATAAGATATTTTTCTTTTTATTGATGTTGTGCTTTGATTAATATAACGTTTGTATTTGATAATTGCTTAGATAATTGTTGGGAAAGCAAGAGTCCAATGATAAAACATCCACCAACCATTCAACTTTTATGTTAGTTTCAAAAGCTGTTTATGAGGACCGAACCCACCAACATTAGCACGAATGCAATCCCAGGGTCAATGGAAGCACCTCAAAATCACCCTTAGTTAAATATGTTCGATTAATTTCTCATTTCCCAATCGTTGTGCATGCAACTTTGTCTGCTACTCCACCTACTTAAAAAATCAAACCTACGGGGATGCACAACCGAAAATCGCTGATTGGATACAAGTTTAATTCCCTTTCCGATGATATGTAAATCTCAACCGAGCATTCCTTGCTCGAACCCAGAGGTGACCATAGTGTTGATTCAGGCTAACCACAATTCAACTCTTTTTCATCGTTTAATCTACCAATCTTATGCAATTAACCAAATAAATAGTAAACCATTTTATCTTTCTCAACCACTCGGAAAGGTAATTAAAATTAAATAAATCATTTTAATTTTTAAAAAATCATTAAAATGTTTAAGATTTAAATTCTGGGGATTGTAAATACCAGCAATCCTCCTCGAGAATTAAAGAAAATAGAGATAATATTAGATATTTTCCATCTTTATGAATCCTTGGAATTTTAAATGTCATTCAAACGACGTCGTTCCAAAGCAATGTTGTCTTGCGTCCATAATAGGAGCACGTGGTGAAACAGCTCACCTAACATTATGGGCCAATAGTAATACACTCGTAATAATCAAAACACTCCCATTATTTTGTCTTCAGATTCACCTCCGTTACAGTAGTAAAACGTTGTCTTCCCTGTTTTAGCCAATTTCTATTCACGCGACGGATTGAATTTGCAGACGGCGAGAAACAATCAATGGAGGAAAGCACCACGCCTCTAAGTAATATACCCTCTTCCTCTCTTTCAATAATCTCCTTTTTTCACTTCCTCTACTTTTGTTTTCGAGTTTTCTGATCTGGGTTTTCAATGGTTCAGTATCGGAGGTCATCGAGGATGAGGAGAACTCGCCGGTGCCGCAGGTGGCCTTGACGGTGCTCACGACGGATGACCCGTCGATGCCGGTGCTGACTTTCCGAATGTGGGTGTTGGGGACTTTATCCTGCGTGATTCTCTCTTTTCTGAACCAGTTCTTCTGGTACAGAAAGGAGCCGCTGTCCATCACCGCAATATCGGCGCAGATTGCGGTGGTTCCTCTCGGCCAGCTAATGGCGGCTAAAATTACTGACCGGGTGTTTTTCAAGGGGACGAGGTGGGAGTTCACGCTCAATCCTGGACCGTTCAACGTGAAAGAACACGTTCTGATCACTATCTTTGCCAATTCCGGCGCCGGCAGCGTCTACGCCATTCATGTCGTCACCGTGGTGAAGGTTTTTTACAAGAAGCATATTACCTTTTTCGTGTCGCTATTGGTTTGCATTACTACTCAGGTTCGTTTCTCTTAAACTCCCAGTAAGTTTTATGTGGGAGGAGGTGGTTGAGTTTGATTTGAATGGTAGGTGTTGGGGTTCGGATGGGCTGGCATTTTTCGGAGGTACCTGGTCGAGCCGGCGGCCATGTGGTGGCCTGCCAATCTGGTTCAAGTCTCCTTGTTCAGGTTCTTCTTGGTTCCTACCCTCCTTACATGGGAAGATGGCTAATCATGCTAAATGATTTTTGTTAACCTATTAAATAATAATAGATATATGTAATAAATTATATATAATAAAATTATTACAACAATTAAACCAATAATTTATTATTACATCAATAAATATTTTAATAAAATAAAATATAAAAATAAATATAAAATTATTTGATCGATAATTAGCACTCATTTGATTAACTTTTGATCGATAATTAGCACTCATTTGAGTAACTTTTGTCCATAGTCGATAGATATTCTTAGACAACATTGTGAGTTTGTGAATTATGACTTGTTATTTTTATATTTAATTAATTTTCTCCAAAAGAACATCGGAGTATGCACACTCAAGTTTGGTTCGACTTTGGAAATCAACCCAACTCAAAAGCAATGCTATGGATATTAGGAACCATCCGGTTCGATTTGAAACTTTATAAAAATTATAAATTTGATGCCGGAGTTTATGCTAATCTTGTCGAGTTTAGGCTAATTCAAGACTTAAATTTGGGTTTCCACCAGATTTGTTCATCTACGTTTCGATTTGATTGTAACGATTTTTTAGTTTGGTCATAGCTTAAAAGAAAAGGGAATCATTGGCATTAGTGATTTTTATGCTATTAGTGATTTTGAGGAGGTAGGGTGGCCAAAAGGATAGGCATTGAATAGTTAGTATGAGGAGTTGTATGATGGTAGGCAACTATGAACAAACTTAGTATACTTTCAAGATGTTGACCTCCAAATAAAAATAAAACAATCAATTCAAATGCTGATAAAGACACGATCAATCGTAACCATAAAGTCGTTTGCTCGCACCAAGAATTTTAATTATAAAGTAATGATAAGGTTGACTTTCTTTCGCTCGAATAATGTTAGGTGGATTAATTATAATAAATTACAAATAATAAATTTATTTTATTAATTATATTATTGGTTATTTGATAATTCATCAACTGTTTTAAAAATAATTAAACTAAACATTATTCTTGCGAACACCCACCTACCCTTCCATTGCTCCTCCAAAAATGGAGACATTCGTAGACTAACTTGAGTTTTGATGAACATTGCAGGGCGCTGCACGAGAGGGAAAAGCGGCCGATCGGCGGGTTGACGAGAACACAGTTCTTCCTCATTGCCTTCATCTGCAGCTTTGCTTACTATGTCTTCCCCGGTTACCTATTTCAAATGCTTACTTCCCTTTCTTGGATCTGCTGGATCTTCCCCAGCTCCGTCTTGGCCCAACAGCTCGGCTCCGGGCTTTATGGCCTCGGCATTGCCGCCGTCGGGATCGATTGGTCCACCATCTCCTCCTACCTCGGAAGCCCTCTTGCTAGCCCGTGGTTCGCCACCGCAAATGTCGCCGTTGGTTATGTCCTCGTCATGTACGTTCTCACTCCCATTTGTTACTGGCTTAACATCTTCAAGGCCAAAACTTTCCCCATCTTCTCCGACTCTCTGTTCACTTCCACCGGCCAAACCTACAACATCTCCTCCATTATAGACTCCGATTTCCACCTCGACCTCGCAGCTTACGAGAAAGAGGGAACTCTTTACCTCAGTACGTTCTTCGCCATGACCTACGGCGTAGGCTTTGCCGCACTTTCTGCGACCGTCGTGCATGTCGCTCTCTTCCATGGAAGGTATCTCCAACCTCAACTAGTTTTAATAGATTGATGCAGATTAGATTTTAGTTTATAGAACTAAGTGAATTAAACTGTAGAGAAATATGGGAGCAAAGCAAGCTGAGTTTTGGAGATAAATCCATGGATATACACACAAAGCTTATGAGAAAGTATAAGCAAGTTCCAGAGTGGTGGTTCGTGATTATTCTGATCGGAAACATCGCACTTACCGTTTTCATTTGCCAGTATTACAACGACCAGCTTCAGCTTCCATGGTGGGGCGTTCTTCTTGCTTGTATCATCGCCATATTCTTCACTCTCCCAATAGGAATTATCACTGCCATAACAAATCAGGTGCCATAGAAAAGCTGTTCTTAGATTTAACAGAGGTTTATCTATTCGTTTTGACTGTCTTTCTCTTACAGACGCCAGGACTGAATATTATAACTGAATACATCATTGGGTATATGTATCCTGGATATCCAGTGGCCAATATGTGCTTCAAGGTTTATGGATATATCAGTATGACACAGGCTGTAACTTTTTTGCAAGATTTCAAGCTGGGACACTACATGAAAATCCCTCCCAGAACAATGTTCATGGCGCAGGTTCTATGCATATCTCATTTTTCTTCGTTATATCTTTGAATCTACATAAATTTTCACGCTATCCTGATTTAGAACAAGGTCTTTCATGGTTGATGATTGTCAATTATGTCGCCGCTGTAGGTGGTCGGAACGCTCATTGCCGGCTTTGTGTATATGGGCACTGCATGGTGGTTAATGGAGACCATTCCGGACATATGCGAGTCCACATCCTCCGTCTGGACTTGCCCGCAAGACACAGTGTTTTACGACGCGTCGGTAATATGGGGTCTAATCGGCCCTCGGAGAATCTTCGGAGATCTGGGGTACTACGCCACCGTCAACTGGTTTTTTGTGGTGGGAGCCATCGCTCCGATCATCGTGTGGTTCGCTTCGAAGAAGTTTCCCGACCAAGAGTGGATAAGCCTTATAAACATGCCGGTGCTGATAGGAGCCACGGGAATGATGCCACCGGCGACGGCAGTGAACTACACGACTTGGGTGATCGTAGGGTTCTTGTCAGGGTTCGTGGTGTATCGGTACCGGCCGGAGTGGTGGCGCCGCCATAACTACGTTCTTTCGGGTGCTTTGGACGCCGGTTTGGCATTCATGGGAGTGCTTCTGTATTTCTCGTTGGGGTTGGAAGATGTGAACCTCGACTGGTGGGGAAACGACCTCGATGGCTGCACTCTAGCCACTTGCCCTACAGCAAAAGGAATTATAGTGGAGGGATGCCCTGTTTTCACTTGAGGATAGAAGCGTCATTTCCCATATTATTATTTTTTTTTTTCCAAATGTTACACGATTTAATCATTGTGATACAAAATGTCACTAAAAAAGTGATCAACTGCACACTCACATTGTAAATTTGGATTAGGTAGTGCATCTAAGTGGGTGTAAATAAAATCAGAAATTTTTATGATACAACAAATGTTCGTCCAAAACGTTTGTTATTTCGAATGATGATTGTTTTATGCATTGTTTGCTCATCTTGGCTATAAATCGAGAGCAAAAGATTGTCTCCTTATTTTTTAATACTTGTTAAAGCTCGTGATATAACTTAAAGACGTAAGGAAACAATCTAATAGAGCTTAATTTATACGTTCTTGGTCAATATAATCGTTTACGTTGAATAGTATTTCCTTGGTATCAATACAATTCAGTGTACAGAATTCTAAATCGTTGGAGATCAGACGAACAAATTAAGAAACCGGGTTAAAAATACAAGGTTAAATAAAAGAGTTGATATACACGCATAAGAGGAAAGAAAGATAGTAGAAAGTGTTTCTGTATAATATTCTCATAGAGTGTTTATAGTAATTGTAGAGTGCTCTACTTATACTGGAGAAGAATATTCTAGAGATCTAGGGTTGATTATAACAATAAACGCTAAGGGGACATATATATTGTGCAAACATCCTTCCATAATCTCAAGCATAACAAGATTGATAAAACCCACTTATATGTGTAGATAATCATAGAACTATCAGCACTTAAAACCGAAAAACCCTAAAGCAACAAGACAGTTTGCAACGGCCTCACAGAGACTCTTGAAGTTTGCAAACATAATCGGGATGAGCACGATCTACATAACCGGGTGGTTGAGACGTATAAATTGTTTCTCGCACCATGCAAAAACACAGTAGGATGAAATTTGTAAGCTTTGTTTAGAGGGAGTTATTGTTTTATCGTCGACTTCTATGGTAGACGTTTATCTCCAACTCGTGAACTTGTTAATGCTTGAGAAATAAAATAGTTTCGTCAATGTAAACATCCACAAATGTTAATTTACCCTTCTTTCAATAATTAATTTAGTTACTAAATTAATTTACACATATTAATGTAAGATTTATTTCATGGAATAAAACTTGAAGGTAATTACATGGTTACTCTCGTCTCGTCAAACTTTGAAAAGTGTCCTCCAATCCATCTTTCCCCTTTCTCACAAAGTGGAGTCCAACCAATCAGCATAGAAAATCCAATATTATAATACAGAATAAAAGACAGCATTACTATTAACGAATATCACAAGGGTATAAAGTAATTAATCGATCTATTTCTTCTTTTAAATTAAAAAGTAAAAGCAAAAGCGAATCCAGCAAGACCCGCCATTGTTACTGATAAGCTATGCACTCGCGGAGAAGAAGAAGAAGAAGGAGAAGCAGAATGCCCCAATGGAATCGACCCAAAAACAGTGGGATAAGAAGGCGAAATCTGGGGGGCTTCTGAGGAAGCAGACGCAGACCCATTTCCAGAAAGCACAGAAATATGAAGCTTCTGTTTCTTCTCGCAGTGCCCAGCCTCTCCACTCGTGAAATACAAATCTCCGTACGAAGTAATATTGAAAACTGAGTTTCCATCGTTCATATACATTATCGGATCTGCGAGGTTGCAGCCATAGTAGGATTGCGAACTCACTTGAATCACTGAGTCTTGACTCGGTGGGTAAAGAAACACTGAAAAACAAAAACTATGGATCGATGAAATCCGCTTGGTTTTCTAGTATTTTTCTTGGGAAGAAACGGAAACTTACAGATGGAATCGCCGATCTTGAGATCGTGGTATTTGGGCCATTTGGTGTAGAGGGATGGGTTTACAGAGGGAGGGATGCCCCAGGAATCTAAATCTCCGACTTTGTAATGGGAGGAGATGGAGGTGGCCGCCATTGTTGAGAAGATGAAGAGCTTAAAAGCTTGCAGAAAATGGCCCTGTTTGGCCATCTTTTGCTCTCTTCTTTCTCGAACTAGGAAGTGTTGAGAGAAGAGGAAAGTGAAGCAGGGGAGGATAGATTAGGACAAATAAATATAATAATTATTTAAATAATAAAAATGTTTAACATTCCCAGCCTGTTTGCTCTTCACATGGCCCTGCTTTGAAGTCTAGATCTTGTCACTCCATCTGTTAATGTTTTACGATAAATCAACCAAGTACAACTTTAATGTATTTATTTCAATATTATAATTTATTGTCTCATGCCAAAAAAAAAAAAAAAAAAAAAAAGAAAAAGGTAAAAGTGTAGTTTGGATCCAATTTTAGAGTCCAGGAGAGTTGATATCTTAACCAAGTAAGATTTAAATATTAATATTTAGAGTTATTTAAATAATAGACCTTAAATTTTCACAAACATAATTTTCATGCTGCAGTGACTTTAATTTAAATATTTTAAAGGTAAATTTGTTAATTAGTTGTGTTTAAGGGTTATTTTGACAAGAAAATTATAAGTTTGGTCTAAAAAATGAACTTTAGCGAATAATCAAAGTCGTAGGATTAACAACTATGACTCCATATTCACTGATTCGATGGAAAGAAAAATGACGCGATAAAAACGAAGAGAATCTGTCACTCGCTCCAGTACTTTTCATCAGAATCCTTATGATCTTCGAAATCTTCTTCATCGGAGCCGTCCATCAAGGCCATCTTGAACCTACTCACATCCTCCACCGCGGCGCTCCTGAACATACCCACGTCGACGGCCCCAGACACCATATGGTACCCGCGTTTCAGCAGATCAGTGGGCCCATCGTACGGCATAGCGAACCCTGATAAGAAAGCTCCACCTCCACCGTCTGATTTGGACGCCAGCACACCCTTCTCTGCCACCCTCAGCATCTCCCTCGCCTTCTTGTTCCCTGGGTCCCACAAATACCCCATGCTGGCGCTTAGATCTATCGGTCCCATTTGAATGCAGTCTACCCCATCAACGGCTGAGATCTCTCCTATCTTCTTCACCCCTTGCTCTGATTCAACCTGGCACATTATTAGAAGATTTTCTTCGTAATTACTCAAATACCCTTCATCGATGCCGTACTTTGATGCTCGCACCACCGGGTGCGCCGCCCCCCGGACGCCTGCTGGTGGATACCTGCAGTATGACACTGCTTTCTTCGCGTCTTTGGAGGATTCGATCATCGGGAACATGATGCCCTGCGGGCCCAGATCTAGGGCTTTCTTTGCCCACATCGCTGAGCTCTCCGGCAACCGGAGAATCGCAGCGGTTCTGACGGCGGCCAGGGCGCGGAGGCAATCGAGGGATTCGGAGATGCCGCCCGAGCCGTGTTCCATGTCAACGACGACAAAGTCGTATCCGGCGAGACCGGCAATCTCTGCCAGGGTGGGGGAGAAGCTGAGAAGAAAAAGACCATAGAGGGTTTCGCCATTGCAGAGTCGGGATTTGAGGGATCGCGAAGATTCAGCGGGGGAGGCTGTACCGTCGGAGGAGGAGGAAGCGCCGTCGATGGGGGAAAGATCTGCTGTTGATTTGGAAAAGGATTTGAGGGGAAAGAGTTTCGGGAACGCGGTGGAGGAAAGAGGGTAGAAGGAGGCAACTTTGGAGGTGAAAAACAGGGTTTTAGAGGCAGGGTAAAGGGGGGAAAGTAGTCGTCTAGTGGAAGAAGAAGAAGAAGAAGAAGTAACGGAGGTGGGGGAGGTAAAGGCCGCCATTAGTATTACTATGATGAGACGCAGAGGTTGGGTAGGTCGTAGATGCAAGGTATCAGAGTTTCATATTAAAAGATTGAATTTTTAATTTTATAGAAGAAAATAGTTGATTCTAGCTTTAAGAGATGAAGTTAAATGATTTCATTAATTTACGTTTATTAAGATTTAACACGATCTTCAATTATAATGTTTGGATTCTACTATAAGTTAATTTTATAAACCGAATTACAAAAATAATTATTAAAGTATAATTTATAAATTGTAATTATTATAGGTTTTTTTTTTTTTTTAAATTGACTAAATATAAAATATACCATGAAATATTCAAATATTTTCAACAACACTTTAAACTTTTAATTTTATTAATTAATAATTCAAATTTGAGTTAACACTACTTCAAATAACAATTTTTTGAATTGTTGCCAAGCCAGTTTTTAACGTGAACAGCTGAAACTGAGTTCACAGAAGCATTCAGTCATGACCCAACACAGCATGACAGCAACAGTACACACTAGTCTGAGTTTGAGTTGATCGACCAAATGATCATCCCCTTTGCATTTGAATGGAAACTGACTCTGCAAGTAGTGTTAATAAAGGCCATGAATGAGTCATAATTGACTATTAAAACGATGACAGTTCAATCATTTAGTGCAGCAGACGTCAATAAGATTTTCTCGATCGACTTTTTTTAAGTCTACGGAACATAGTGGCAGCTCGAATGGTTCATAATATCAACCTCGAATTTGCAATAACATAATCTTTTTTGTATAAAATAATTCTGTTCTAGGAAGCAGGGAGTCACACTGAAGATGGAAAATGACTTGGCCTAAAGCCTTCTTCTCTCATAATCAATCCCAATCTCCACTCGAGTGTTTCTTATCGTCTAATGGCTTTTTCGGAAGTCCCCATCTCCTCGTCTCATTTCTCAATCGCTCTTCAGCAGATGGCAAATTCTTACCTTCTCTTCTCCCCTGAAGAGAAAATAACGAAGCTAAATGAGTTATTGCTAACACAGGCAATCGTTTTTTATATGGTCTTCAAGGAGGTGATTATACCTTTTCGGAAGATCCCTCGAGCTCATCAGAATTCTCACCCTTTTTTGTCCAAGAAGAAAGCATGGACCTCTCAAAGATTTGAAATCCTTGTAAGTCCCCATTTCTGATGCTTGCTTCCAGCTACCAATAAAGCATGCAACCAAAAAAAAAAGCAGAAACTTCAGAAAATAATCATCAGAAGGGAGAGGCGAGACCAAGCCCGAGGTTCAATGGAGAATTAAGTTGTACTTTAAGAGCCATAAAAGGAAATTTAAATAAGGCTTTAGCCTTAAGAGCCTCATAGCATTAGGCATAAACCTCTTTCACATACTCAAGTTGAGGATAGCTTCAATACATAAGCATCCATAGCTTTGCTATGGTGAAAACAAAATGGTTACTCATAACGTGAAATAAAATATACCTGAATGTGGATAATGCAGAAGACAATACTACCAATTGGAAGCCAGCTCTCCTCTGGTGATAATGAAAAATTTGACCTAAAAGTATCAGAAATGGTTAAGCAGGAAATGATATAAAGTAATGCCTCAGCCAAAATAAACACATTAGTCTTTTTCCTAAAGTAAATAAAGAGGGCAATGAATGTGGTCTTCCCCTTCCATTTTTGAAGATTGAACTTGTTTATAAGATCGAGAGATTACGATTCAATCAACAAGTAGAGATTCACTACATTAATTGCACTATCAACGTATAGCCACATACAAATCTTAATTTAACCCAAAACTTAAAATCTAAAAAAATACTCCCAACACATTAGGATTTGAATGGGGATGGGAAGAAAATGGCAAATGGAGAGTATCAAACTTGAGGTTGATTTCAATGTCTTTTCAACTGGAGGAAAACAGCTAATCAAATACAAGTCCATAGAGTTATAGATGACATACATGTCATTCTAGCATCAACTGTCTAGTTTAATGAGCTTCTTACACATTTAATATATGATTAGATTATTAAGATTTTAGATTAGAAAAAACTAAATTATGAATATTATTGTTTCCTAATCTTTCCATCACCACTAATTTGTAGATCTTCTAATTTCTCACTGCATTTAAATTCTTCGTGAGTGTCTTGACCTGTAGTTTCACTTATAAATGAACATCGTTGAGCTTAAAATCTCAAATTATGAAATTTCAATGACGGACACAACATTTTTAAAGAGTAAAGGAAAGATAGAGGAACCATAGATGATGGCATTGACAGATGGGTAATAGTTACAAAAAGATGTTATCAAAAGATAACAACGAAAAGATACAAACATAAATTATTTTTGACAAGAAACTACATCGGGATCATGTCACCACAGCCTTGCCAGACACTAACATTTGATTTTCCAACACATCAAACAATATCCAAATTACCATTCTTACTCTAGTTAACTTCCCCGTTGTATAAGTTTTACCAAATAAATTCTTATTTGGCTATGATAAGAAGGATAACCTGAGATAATAACAACGCTATCCCACAAGTAATTAACAATACAAGTGATTAACAATGATAACATAATTCTCATTCAGTAAACCTTTGTATAAGTATCATCAACAATAATAATATTAACAAATTCCATAGAACGGTACATATGATAGGTCTCTTTTGAGATTTACTTATTCGAGAAGGTCAAAAGCAAGAATAAATATGTAACTACGTAAATGTAAAGGTAGTTAGTTTGTTAGAAAAATTGTGTGAGTGTAAGGAGAAAATATAACTCCTAAGAATGACATAGAGGAGTTATCAAAGTAAGAAATAATGAGTGGAGAGCCCTAGAAGTCTCTTTGTGTACTTGGTACGGTGTACCGATTGTGTTGTTTTGTTATTGAGAATAAAAGTTGCAGTATTTTATTTTGAGGATACAAGTCCTATCAATTTGATATCATTGCAGGAAGATTCTTGGAAGACGATGCTTACGAGATTTGAAGCACAGAAAGAAAACATGGAGTGCCAGAAGAAACTTGCAGCGATTAAAGAAGAACTCAAACGAATGGAGAAAATGGAGCAAGGTATGGCAGCCATCCAGGAACAAATTGCGAAGTTGGTGGCGCACTCAGAAGAGTGCCACACATCGCCTACCAACGAATGAGTTATGAGAGGGTGGAGCTCGAAGAGAACTTTGGATATGAAATCACGAATACTTTTCCCACACAAGAAGTTCTGCCACGGAAGTTGGATTTACCAATCAACGGAGGAGATCTGGACGATTGGACTTCCAAGCAGAGAGTTATTTCACTATCAATCGCTTTACAGAGCACGAAAGAATAAAAGTGGTAGTTGTCTGCCTAGAAGGGTCAGCATTGGCGTGATTTCAATGGGAGAACGCTAAATGACCATTTTAATCGTGGTTGAAATTTAAAAGAAGATTGTTTAAGAGATTTGGCAATTTTCAAAACCGTTCAAGTTGTGACCCGCTACTCTCTTTGAAACAAAGGGGCGCTGTCGAGGAATACAAAACGCAATTTGAAGCGGTCATATTCGGGATGATAGGAATACCAGAGGAGGTTTTTTTTTAGTGTCTTTTTTAATGGGTTAAAGAATGAGATCAAGGCAGATGTAAAGATTATGAGACCAGTGACCTTGAGGGATTTCATGAATTCGACCCAAATTGCAAAGGAAAGATATATGTTGATGAGGTTAGAGAAAAATGATGGATATAGATGGGAAACCGATTAGGAGAAACACCACAAGCCCTAAACAGTCAACCAACAATGGTGTTACCATCAGCACTGCTGACATTCGTTAAAGATCAGGAGGCGGGGCGACTGCGTTTAATGGAGGCCGAGATGAAGGGATAAGGGTCTGTGTTTTCGTTGTGATCAAAAGTTTTTGATAGAGCATCAATGCAAGAAGAAGATGTTACAAGTTTTGATGTTGCAAGATGATGAAACACTGGGGAGTGACGGAAAAGAAGAAGAATTTTGCTATCATGAAGAAAAGGCAAAAGGAAGCGAGTAAGTAGAACTATCCCTAAATTCGGTAGTGAGATTGACATCGCCGCACACAATGAGATTGTGGGAAACAATCCAGAATCAAAAGGTAATTGTTTTAATTGACTGTGGGGCAACCCACAATTTCGTTTCTAAGGAAATAGTAAAGGAATTACAGTGGTCAATCTCATCTACAGCAGTTACAGGGGAATCTTTTCAAGGCTGAGGAGTGTGCAAGAACATACAATTGGTGTTGCCTGAGATGGAAATATTAGAAGATTTTTTGCCAATGGCCCTAGGCAACTTAGATTTCATATTGGGTATGCAGTGGTTAGGATCGGATGGAGATATGTGTGTTAATTGGAAGATGTTGACGATGAAATGTCAATTAGGAGGAAGAAAGGTGACCATTAAAGGAGATCCGAGTTTGAGTTGAACACAAATTTCATTGAAAGCAATGCTGAGAACACTTAAGAAAGAAGGGGAAGGACTGTTTGTAGAGTTGGACAGAATTGAGAAAGAGGAAACAGAGTTGCCTGTGGAAAACAGGAAGGAAATTGAGAAATTATTGGACCACTTCAAACAAGTTATGAATATGCCCAGTGGACTTCCTCCCTTGAGAAGTCATGAGCATGCTATTACCTTAAAGGAAGGGACAACGCGGATTAATGTAAGACCTTATAGGTATCCGGTTATATAGAAGAATGAGATTGAACGTCTTGTTAGAGAAATGCTAGATGCGAGCATTATTCAGCCAAGTAATAGCCCCTTCTCGAGCCCGTTAATTCTGGTTAAGAAAAAGGATGGGAGTTAGAGATTTTGTGTGGACTCCTGAGCACTAAACGGTGAAGGAAAAGTTTTCGTTTCCGGTTATAGATGAATTGGTGGATGAGTTAAGTGGGGTGACTTTTTTCTAAACTAGACTTCAAGTCGGGATATCAGCAAATCCGAGTCATAAAGAATGATGTGAAGAAGACAGTTTTTTATACCCAATGAAAGGTATTACGAATTTTTAGTAATGTCCTTCGTACTAACTAATGCACCTTCTACTTTTTCGTCACTAATGAACACGATGTTTAATAAATATCTTTATAAGTGCATTTTGGTGTTTTTCTATGACATTTTAGTATATAGTCCGACATTTGAAGTTCACTTGGAGCACCTTAAATTGACGATGGACGGTTACAGCAACACCAATTCTAAGTTAATAAGAAAAAGTGTTTGTTCGCTAAATCAAAATTAAAATACTTGAGATATATAGCATTCGACAAAGAAGTTGCAGCGGATCTGGATAAAAATTCAAGCTATTAGAGAATGAGATTCTCCCAAATCCTTTAAAGAATTGAGGGGATTTTTGGAATTATGAGAGTATTATCGCAAGTTTGTTTCAAGTTATGGGAGTATAACGTTACCGCTAACAGAACGGCTCAAGAAGAATAATTTTTGTTGGTCACAATAGGCTAAAAAGGCGTTTAACAAGTTGAAATAAGTAATTTGTACGTTACCGGTTTTAGCTATACTAGATTTTAAAAAGCCGTTTGTGGTGGAAATGGATGCATCAAGGACTGGTTTAGGAGATGTACTAATGCAGAATCAAAGACCACATGCATATTTTAGTCAACAACTATCAAGACAAGCAAGGCTCAAGTCGGTATATGAGAGGGAATTGATGGCAATAGTGCTAGCAATCCAAAAGTGGAGGCATTATCTACTTGAAAATCAATTTGTGGTACGAACATATCACCGAAGTTTAAAATTTTTTTTAGGGCAGCGGATGATAGCAGTGGAGCATCAGATATGGTTGACAAATTGTTGGGTTGTGATTTTTAAGTACAGTACAAGGCAGAAAATGAGAATAGATCAGCTGATGCACCGTCTTGCAGAGGTGAAGGTGCGGTACAACTGACAGAGCTGTTGTGTGGAGGAATAATAGATACTTCACAGCTGCAACGGGAAGTAGAAGGAGATGAGGTACTGAAACAGATTAAAACAGAGTTACAACAATCAGGAGCTTCTAAACAGGGCTATAAGCTCATACATGATCAACTTTTTTTGGACACAGGAAGCTAATATCAAAGCAATCAACGTTTATTCCTGAAATTTTGAACTTGTTTCATAAGGGTTCTGGAGGAGGCCATGAGGGCATAAGGAAAACATACCAAAGAATTGCAAGGGAAGTATTTTGGACAGGGACGCGTAAAGACATAAAAAATTCATTGGAGGATGCTAAGTTTACCAGCAGAATATGTATGAAGCAATGACTCCAGCTGGTTTACTCCAACAATTGCCAATTTCTCTTGATATATGAGAAGATGTGTCAATGGATTTTATCAAAAAACTACCAATATCCGAAGGGCATAATACAATTTTTGAGGTTGTCGACTGTTGGAGTAAATACGCCCATTGTATGGGATTAAAATTGTCGTATACAGTTTAGGTGGTGGCAGAGACATTTTTTAATGTAGTGTCTCGATTGCATGGAATGCCAAAAACTATAATTTCGGATAAGGCAAAGTTTTTGTTAGCTTATTTTGGAAAGAATTGTTCGATTACACCGAACGATTTTGAAGTTTAGTTCGACCTACTATCCTCAAATGGACGGATAATCAAAAGTTGTCAATCGATCTATTGAGATGTATTTGAGGTGTTTCTCATGAGATAAACCGAAGGCTTGGCATTGATGGCTACTGTGGGCTGAGTTTGGTATAATGCTTCATACCATTCGGCTATTAAGATGACTCCCTTTAAAGCGATATATAAAAGGGAACCTCCAACAGTGCTGTGTTTTGAACTTCTAGAGAAATCAAGGGTTGCTATTATTGACAATCAATTAATAGAAAGAGATAATGTGCCAGAAATGCTAAAATTTCATTTGGAATATACCCAAAGTCAAATGCAAATCACAGCTAATAAACATAGGAGGCATGTGGAGTTTACAGAGGGGGAATTCGTGTGACTGAAGATCCAATCTTATAGGCAAAATTTGGTCGTTAAACGTTTAAGTGTGAAATTAGCACCGAAATGTTATGGGCCTTTTCAGATTGAGAAGAAGATTGGAAGGGTAGCTTATAAGCTACGGTTGGCAGAGGCTTCACGAATGCCTCCAGGTTTTCATTGTCAGCTAAGGAAGAAGAATTTTTAGAACCAGAATTGCTTCTAGATGTCAAGAGGCAGAGTGGGGATGATACAAAGTTGACTGTATTAATTAAGTGAAAACAATTACCGTCATTCAAAGCAACATGAGAAGATTATGATGTGATTCGATTGCGTTTTCCGTCCTTCAACATTGAGGAAAATGTTCTTTTATGGGTCGGGAGTTATGATAGACTTCCTTTGAGATTTACTTATGCGAGGAGGTCAAAAATAGGATGAAATAGGTAACGACATAACTGTAGGGGTAGAGAAGTTGTGTGAGTGTTAGGAGGAAATACAACTCTTAAGAATGGCAAAGAGAAGTTATCGAAATAAGAAGTAAGGAATCGAAATAAGAAGTAAGGAGTGGAGGTGAGAGCCCTCGAAGTCTCTCTGTGTACTTGGTACGATGTCCTGATTGTGTTGTTTTGTTGTCGTGAATAAAAGTTGCAGTATTCCATTACGAGGATACAAGTCCTATCATATAAAAAAAATTAGAATTTTAATTATGATTAGTGGTTCATTTCAAGTAGAGCCAAGAGTTGGCAAATCCAACAATTTGGATTATTTTACCAAAAAAACTAAAATCATTAGAAGGTTCATATATTTTTTTCAGAATGACTGGAATGACAACATTGAACTTCACAATCTAGACCCTTTTACAGAATCTAAACCAGATTTTTAAATGTTCATAACATTTTCAAAGCTTTTTCGGTCTAAGATACATTGTTTAGTTCTTCGAAATCAAGAAATGAAGATCATAAATGTCCACATAACATGCCGTATTCCAATCATGAAAGAATTCAGGAGGAAAAGCTAATCAAAAGAGAAATAGGATTACCTTAGATACGGAGCCAAATACACAAGCGCATACAAAGCATAACGCCTTTTCCCAGAGTCCAGCCATGCAAAAACCCAACTCTATTCAATCAATGAAGAAATGAAAGAAGATAGAAATCAAAGAACAGAAATAACACTTCCGAATAACTACTAAACAAATTGACCCATAAAGAAAATGAGATACCAGCCAGTTGAAGAAGGGGATGAAGCTTATGATGCCCATGACAGCGAGCCTTGCATCCGTAGAATCCAATACAGCATCGCTATCATCGTCCGCACGACCGCCATCCACAGGTAAAACCAGGGAACTCAGGATGCAAGCCCCAATTGCAGCTGCGAATGGCGCATCGTTTTCCAGCCCCGCTCTACAAGTGCCATTCCCGATCCTCTTCTATCAGAAACCAAAACAAGTTGAAGAGAAATAGAAATAGATAGATTGAGAGAGAGAGAGAGAGAGAGAGAGAGAGAGAGAGAGAGAGAGAGAG
>CM039524.1:11325547-11338472 GCA_022433055.1 Begonia peltatifolia
ATATATATATATATATATATATATATATATATATATATATATATATAGAGGTTAAATTATGTTTTTGGTCCCTATAGTTTAGGATTAGTTTCAATTAAGCTATCATGGTTTTAACAGTATCATACTATTATTTCATTTTAAGTTTTAAATAGAGCTGCTATTAATTTCTGCAGTTAAATTTATCATAATCAACTACGTAGTGGTATTTTTATCTTTCTTATTTTAACATGTCACAATTTTGTTGAAATAAGATTTTTGATTTGGTTTAAGAGATAAGAAGCTTCTTATTTCACAACATTGAAAGCCCTTTTTCCGTCTTTCAATACACTAGAGGAGTAAGAGTGGACGCATTATCATTCTTGTCGCAAAGTGTGGGGAGCAAGAGTAAATCTCTTTTAGTAATACGATAATAGTTTTATGGTCAAAAGCAGAAGGAATGGTTAAATAAGAGATGAAGGTATCGACCGTCGATATGATTTGTAGATAGCTCAATCTATCTAAAATAGAATAAAAGTAATATTTTTTTTAAATTTAATGACATAATTAGACCAATGAGAGAAAAACGGAGCAACAATATAATTTATTAATGATACAAAATTCGAAATTCAATTTGTTAAAAAAAAAAATCAAGATCGACGTTGAATAAATAAAGTTTAAGATTCATTTTATTAAATGTGTTTTAAAATTTAGGCCGGAGAAGCTTAAAGTTTAATATTTAATTTATACTCTCTTCTAGTTTTTTTATGCAAATAAAAGGGAATGTTGATTTTAAAAAAAGTAATTTGATTTTTCTAAAAGAAGTATAATGAATTTTATGGATATTTAAAAAGCAATTAAAAAACTTCAAATTGAGCATAGGCTTTTCGATCATCTCACGAGGAAATCAAGTCACTAAAAACCTTTTGAGTCTTCATCTTGCACTAGTTCTGATGAGAATAGATACCTTCACTCGTCCATCATAAAATCCTCCATCTATTCCACAAAATTCCATGGTCAAACTCAACAACTAATACCAAATTCAAATGATAATTTTGTAAAAAAATGATATTGGATATCAAAGCGTATAGACATCTTCTAAAACATATGATCTTCGATGAGAAAAATACAATTTTCATTACTGCAAAAGTCTACAGTATTATACAACTCTAAACTCAGTTTCTGAAGTAATTTCTTTGATCATCTAACTTCCCAACAAGTCATGTAATAACATTTTATTCTAACTCAATAGTAAACGATGAAATTGAATTATGTAAGGTAACTTTCTAGTTAACAGAACAACCTCCGACAATAATAATACATATCACGTAAGAGATCTCGTCGTATCAATGTCTCAAGTGTCACTAGAATTGACATATAATTTTTACATAACAAGTTCTTCCAAAATTAAATGCACTATTCACTAGTTATTTTGAGATCTGACTAAAAAACTTTCTAGTATTCTTGTTTAAGATTTACTAAAATATAGACGTGTGCGACGAGAGATCCATGTTTTGGAACATGGAAGTCATGATTGTTTGGTTGTCTCTTCTTTGGAGTTGGAAAATAACTTAGTCTTGGCAGTGGCTCTTCTTTGGGTACTATTTGTGGATTAAGTCAGTTCTTTGTACTCCATAATTAAAGTCTCTGCATGGTTTTAAGTCATATTAATGAAAGCATTTAAAGATAATAAAATTGAGAAAACATATAATCTAGAGGGAGTGACAAATAGCAACAACATTAGCTTTTCAAATTGCATTCTTAATAAAGTTCAAAAATTCTTACAAGGTTTAAGGGTCATATGTCTTATGTGTAAAATTCTAATCCATCCGATTGGTATTACATCGATGATTTATCGTGAGTCAAGCACGTGCAACTTCTTTGCAACTTTGGCTATGTAATTCACTAGTTTATATCGTAATCCATTGTTTATATTTATTCATCTTAAATTGTTATCATATTATTTATTTTGACATCTAAATATATAAATAAAGATAAAAATACATTATAATTTTGTAATTAATAGCAGATGATATCTGATATTTTAAATAATTTTTTTTAACAAAACAGCCCTTAATATTTGAATCATTAGCATAACTACCCGTACTATAGAGATGTTAAACGAGCCGGCTGAGCCATGCCAAACCTGCAAAGCCTTGGTTCACCGAGCCTAACGAGCTGATCCCAAAAAATTTTCAATCCGAGCCAGCTTGCTAGCCACGAGCCTAACGAACCGAGTTTAACGAGCCAAACTTATATAAATAAAATTATTTTATATAAATATATTATATATTTCATTAAGCTCCATTCACATAAACTAAAGAATTTTTTTAAGAAGTAAAACATGAATTTATTCAAAATTTAAATAATGGACAATTTAACCAAGACTTCAGATTGCATAACCAAAATATAGCAAAGTCATAAGGTAAGCTAAAATCACTCCCAAACTTAAATTGTCTTCAATGCATAAAATAAACTAAAAATTAAGTGAAAAATAACATAATTCATAAAGTGTCAGGCTGATCGTTGTCCTCACTCTCTTGTGGAAGGTGATATAGCCTCAATAGGTGCTCTGGAAAGATAGGTAATACTGGACTCAAATGGTCATAATGAACATCTAATGCTCTCACATATCGTGCAAAGAAGGTTGTCTACTCTCGTGAATGGTTTTGCATATTCCTCAACGAATATTCGATGCGGCTCTGTTCTCGTGATGGTTGTGTTTGTTGATCAGAAATATTTTCCAACTTTTGTCTTACATCGTGTTCAAAGCTAGTTTGTTGAGCATCTAGATTGGCAAACATTTGGACTTATTTGATGGTGAGATTTTCCAACATCTGTCCTACATTGTTAGTTGAGTAAGAGCGAGGTGGCACGGCAGATGATGAAGATGCGCCTTGATCAAGTGACATAGTTGATTGGTTTTCATATCGTTATTTTCGAAGAGCCTCGGCATGGTTTCTTTTTGTCTGCGCTACGTTACCTTGTGTACCCGTCATAATATCATTTGTGATGTGCCGGATATGAGGCAACAACATTAGTTGAGGAGGAATCTTAGCATTAACATCATGCTCAATGAATCCCAATCCATTGTTTCTAACGGTGCCATACGGCCACTTAGCTATTTTTAAAATATTTGAGGAGCCATAAACCTTTTGTTGGATTCAAGGCTCGTCGGTTGAGCTTATAGGAACATTCTCTGTAGCGCATAGGTGCGTGATGAGGATGAGGTGGACATGACTAGCAGTGGTGGAACCCTTATGATATACACTGATATTATCGTGGATAATTCGCTCGACGTTTATGGATCGACCAGCGAGAATGGAATACAGTAACACCGTTTGCTCTTTGGTGAGCTCAGGATTCTGGGACATCGACATCAAATTTCCTTTGATGAACTTGTACAAAGTTTGAGCATAGCATTTGAGACAACTTAATATCAAATATAATGGTTGAGCTAGGTTGACGACCGAGTAAACCCATTGTGAACCTCGGTGTCCCATCTCTTGTATGATCATCATATAATATGGCTCATCTTCCATCATGGTGTGATAATCATCTTCATTTAAGTTGTTCAAATAAAGCTTCGCATTAATGGTCTCGGTTGAGAAGTAGATGATTTTGTTGTGAACTTGAATGGTACTATCTGAATTTGATGTCTTGCGATTTGCGTAGAATTTCTGAACGACACTTACGTTACCACCTAATACAACAAGAGTCTCTCAACGTCTTCGTCTAAGCATCTATAAAATATCTCTATCAGACTCATCGGGTTGAAATTGGATTTCGCATATAAGATGTTTATTTTTTGTCATGAGATCCATGAAGTATTTCCTTACCTCAGAGTTGATGAATGAATGATCTATTTGGCTTATTAAAGCTTAGCTTGAAGAAACTTTTAAACGTTTTGGCGGCATGTTTTCAGTCTGTAAGCCGTAAGACACACAATTGTTATTATATACCAAACCAACCTCAAATTTAGAATTCAGCCATAAAAATCAAATAATGCAGCCATTCGATAACATAAATAAAAAAAAATTCATTTCAGTATCCGTAACACACAAAATTCAAACCAACCTCAAGACACAATTCAAACTAACATCAAGTTTAGAATTCAGCAGTAAAAATCACACAATTCAAACCAACCCTCAAATTTAGAATTCAGCAATAAAAATCCAATAATATATGCGTCCCTAATTCGACAACAGAAAGCAAAACAAATTCATTAACATCCCATGTGATACGCCACGCACGGAGTCGAACGATAGCACCTTTAGCGCGATCTATCGACACCTTCTCGGGTGCCAATCGATGGTCATCGATCAGCCGATTGATCGTGCCTTGTCGTGCGATCTATCGGCTCTCCCGATAGGTCGTGCGCTGGAGCCGATTATATCCAAATCAATCTTTATCTTCAAGTTTAGAATTCACAGCCCTAGCCCTAATTCGACAACAGGAAGAGAAAAAAAATTCAATTACATTATCAAATTGTGGAAAAAATATAACCTGATGGCTGAGATTCGAAGGAGGAGTCCGAGGTCGAAATTGTGGACTCGGGAGGCACTTTGGCGGTTTTCGGCGTTCAGTTTTGTTGATGGCGGTGTTCACTCTTTTGAAAATTTGGAAATCAACTGCCTGTATGTAAAATTTTACAAACAGCCGATCAATCGCTCAAGTGGGGCAATTGATCGGCTGTCACTTACACAGAAAGCCGATCAATCGCCCAAATGGGGGCAAATTATCGGCTCTCGGGCTGTAAAATTAACTCCCATAATTTGAGAATTTAGAAATACATTAATCCATATTGCGAATTGCAAATAATAATAATTAATAAGATAGGTTTAATGAAAAAAAAAACTGTTAGAGAAAAAATAAAAAATGAACTCATACTATTTAACTTTTTCCAAACAAATATATAAAAATATATATAATTCATTATAAATTTTACATTCGCATCTCTACAAATTAGATACATTCCAACTAAGTTTGCACCCATCTAATTGTCAATTATGTGCAAAATGTCAAAAAAAATTACAAGTTAAAAAAATATTTCAAAATTTAAATTACAATGTTAGTCTTCATTCTTCGACATCTAAATTTTTAAAGTTTTAAAGTATTTCGTACTCTCATTGTAGATTTTTCGTAATGATGTCGTTCCAATCTTTCATGCAAATTGGTGTCTCCACGAGATCGGGTGCAAGTCGTCCTCAGCGTTCATCGCACACCTGCACGAAAAACAGATTCTAATGCTATGGTAGAGACCAAATGTGTTAGTAGATCACGTGCGATTATTGAAAGAATAAGATATGTGGTGGAAAACATTTTCCACCAATATAAAATATCAAAGTTTTCTTCGCGAGAAAATTGATATTGAGTGTCAAAATAAATATTTAGTTCATTTCGCATAGAACTAAAGTAAATATCCGTATCTAATTGACTCCAAAGATCATGAAAACAAATTGTGAACCTACAATATTTCTACCACTGCTACTTGAACTATCACGTGAAGAAACACGTAAACGACTAACATTAGAATATTTAGATTCATAAGAAGAATATGAACTAACAATTCCATTAGTTATTTGATCTGGAGAAAGTAAATAAGTAGTATATAAATTATTAAAAAATTTATTAATCATGAGACATACTACTTTTAATTTATATATAGGATCCATTATACATGCATAATAAAAAATAGAAGGAATGTTTAACCAATATTTTATAAATCTTATTTTCATTTTATTAAGTATATCTCTAAATTCATCTATTTGTCGAAATTACCTGTTAAGTTTATAAAAATTGAGAGAACAAAATGAGAAGTGAGATAATAAATTCCCAAACATTCATTTGTAACATCATAAAATAGATTTAAAAAATCAAGAAATATATTAGATAAATCGCAACTAGATTTATAAAGATTAATACTTTGTGTTTTCTTATTAATAAAAACACAAATAACTTGCCAATATGACCTAGTATTTTCCTATATTAAATAAGTAAAATTTCACCTATTATCTACATCAGTTTTTAATTTTCGTAATTTTTGTGATTTAAGTTAGGCAGCTTTATAAAAATCTCTATATTCTTGTTACCTCGAATTAGATTCAATTATATAAGAAATTACGGATCTAATTAATTCAATATGCGGCAAAATATATGTCATACTATCTTTAATAACTAAATTTAAAATATGACAAACACATTTCATATGGAAAAGAGAATCTTGAGTAGTATCTAATTGAAAATAATTTTTAAAATGAGAAATAGCAACATCGTTAACACTAGCATTATCAAGTATTATGCTAAATATTCTATCTCGAATATAATATTATTGCAATATCGTTACAATATACTATAAATAGTAATACCAGTATGAGGATATTCATAATTACGAAATCCTAAAATTTTTTTATTTAATCGCCAAGAGTCAAATTAGAAGTGATATAAATAGAAATTGAAGGAGCGCTTGAAAAAAATGAAATTAGTTTATTTATCATATTATTAAACATTTTAATAATATCATTTCTAGTTGTACTTCTAGGAACACGTTTAAAATTAGGAGTAGCTTACTCTTTTTAAAATTTTTCAGATTCATCACCATTGGTGAATGCTAAAAGCAACTCACATTGTGCTACAAGTTTTGTTATTCCTTCTCGTATTTTATTTTGTGAATATAAAAAAATGTCATTACCACTAGCATTTAATATTCTTTGTGTAGGATCTCCAACTTGTTCGTTTAAGTGACATTTTTGATAATACCTACCGAGTGTGCTAGTTGAACTACTAGAAATATATGCATAATTTTTAATACAATAGTTGTATTGAGCTTTCAATTTTACTTTTCTACTAATTTTAATTTATTTCATTACAAAATGTTTCTATACTTCAGATGTTTTGTTTTTGTTTTTTTAGGTGATGACGTGGATGCTTGCACAGATGCAAATAATTGTCCTATTGAAAATGCAAAATTTATTTATCTAATTTCCTCAATATCATCATCGATAATATGATAATTACGTGGATCCATAACTATTAAAAATAAATTTTTAAAGTAAATTTCAAAGAAAATGATACCACAAAAACAATGTCCAACAAAAATTCGTAGGTGGTGTGACTTGATCAACTTCACGTATACAAAACCTACAAAAAAAATTAATATAAAAAAATTTAGTTATTATAACTACAAATATAATTAAAAATATAAAAAAATAAACTAAATTTTATCTTCTTGAAGCAAATTGAAGAATAGATTGAGTATTGAGAGTATCAATAGATTGACAGCACCAAATGGATCGAAAGCAAATTGAGATTGAGAGATATTGAGAGAAATTGGTGAAAAAAAACAAAGAGGGTAAAAGAGAATTTATAGGAGAAGAGGAAGAGGTGGGGTGGAGAGGGGTGGGGTGGGGGTGGGCAACGGTCACAATTGTTAGAGTGCGTGAGTGCGTTGGCCAAGAGCCAAAGACTATCATACTGCTAGAACAACGGTCTATGACCGTTGCAGGCTTGGAGCCTGTACAACGAAGGGCAAATCGTTTGCCTATCAATTGACGATCGATTGGTGCCCTCTCGGGTGCCAATTGTTATTTGTCAACATCATAAGGCCCTGAGAGGCGATTGAACACCGAAATAGGTGACTGATCGGCGTCTTCTAGGCATCGATTTCCTAATCTTAAAGCGCTTAGTGCGCGCCCAATTGCTCATATATGAGGCGATCGATTGCCTGATTTATCTAATCTCTTATATATGAGGCGATCGATCGTTTGACTCATTTTTAGGAAACTGACTTCAAAATTATATATATAAAAGTTATTATATTTTTTATTAATTAAAAATTTAAAGTAATGTAATATATTAAATAATGAAAGGAAATTAAAAAAATGAAAGAGTTTTCTTTCTTTCTTTAGTTTCTGCTGGCGCCGCAAAAACTAGAGATGAGTGAGGAGAGAGAAACAATGAGGAGAGAAGAAATTAGCCGATCTGTTTCGATTTTGATGAAACAAGTCTTAAATCGGCTCTCTTTTGATACTCGTTAACTTTGTGAATAAATATTTCGCCGTAAGTCAAAATTTCTTCCAAATTTTTTTAATTGAACGTTGAAGTTTTTAAGTGTTTTTTTGTTTAAACTCAATTAAAACTTAAACGTTAATTTTTGCAAAAAAAAAATAATTTTTTTTGAAAAAAAAAAGTTGAAATCGCAAATCGTTAGGGGAGAAGAGGGTGCTGGCTGGCTTGCGAACTTGCCTCGCCAAGCCAACGAGCTCGCTTGTTTGACTCAATTTTTAACAGACTCGTGAGCTCAACATTTAAATTTAATCCGACATATTTTATACGAGATCGAGTCAAACTCGACCCGCTACCGATGCAAGTCGGGAGAGTGGGCTGAGGAGCGGACCCGCCTATTAAAGATATCTATAGGACTATGAAAAAATTGATATTTCATATTTTTTTTGTGATCTACCTTAATTACATTGATTTTTTCAAAATCCGTACACCGGCAATTTCGTGATTGGTCTGAAGGACAGATATCCACTGGACCGTCTTTGAGAGTCGTGACGTTCGTGGTGGGGCCCATTTGTATGTGGCTGTTTCTCTCCTGTGCTCCTTCGTCCAACACTCCTTTGGAAATGGCGAGAGCCTTCCTGGGCTACTCGTCAATTCCTCTATCGCCACCTACTTTTCGTACCTCCTTCACTCCCTCTTCCCACCCTCTACTTTTCAACAGGTTTCATTGTGTTTCATCCGCCGTTCATTCCAAGACGGCCGCAACTACAATGCCAGGCCAGTGCCAGTCCCAGCAGGATGAAGAGTTCAGGCAGCCGCACCCATCACTTGAGGTCATCGGCGGTGGCCGAGACCGGTTCCTCTCTGCTTTCAAGAGCTTGCATCGTTCTTACAATCCCTTCCCTGTGCTTGCGTGGAACCGCCATGTAGAGACCATATTCGCCGCCTTCTTCAGGTTTTGCCCTGACGTGAGGTTCCGTCGCGAGTGTCTCCGGATGAAAGACGATGGAACTGTCGCTCTTGATTGGGTTTCTGGCGACCGCCGTCAGTTGCCTCCTGGCACTCCTGTTCTCATTCTGCTGGTCTGTGCTCTCCTATCCCAGTTTCGGGTTTAACAATTAACACTTGACTATCTGATTTTATCGCTATTGCTACTTAAATTCCTTCAAGAAATAAGGTTTTTGAACTGACTTTGTTTCTTGACTGTCGCCATTATGAAGCTTAACTAATTCTGATGGTAGATGTTGGTTTACTCGCTTACAAAACAAGGATGAGTCAAAAACTGAATTTGACTCCTTCAATCCTTGAAGAAATTTATTTTAAGAACTTTGTTAGTGCAATTAAGTTTAAGTAATTCTGATCGGAGATGCTGGCTTAACTGAATGGTTGCAGCCGGGACTAACAGGAGGGAGTCAAGATGCATACGTGCGGCACATGTTGGTCAGGGCCAGAAATTGTGGGTATCGAGTTGTTGTCTTCAACAGTAGAGGTTGTGGGAATAGCCCTGTTACTTCTCCTCAGGTATTACTTCTGCTGAACTATCAATATTTAACTGCTCTGAGATGAAAAATCTCTTTACATGTTGATCGGACTGGTCTTTCTTGGGGATGGCTATGTCAGTGGAGAGCCATCATTTGCTTGATGATGTCAGGAGTTGGAGGTTGTTTCATGAAAGACTTCCACTCACCTAGCTGTTAGAAAATTGAACAATCAAAGAAAGAAAAGACGAAAGGGAGACACAAATTTTCGTCGAAAACTCTTTTGAAAGAAAACACTCATAATCAAAGGAGAATATCTTTGGTTGAAATGCAATCGTTAGTTTTGCGACTATCTTATGTGAATTTATAGAGAAAAACAAAATAATCTAGGTCCAACGTAGGTTGGAATGTTATGTTTTTACATTATGATTTGTCATGTTAAGAATGTTTAGTTATGAGTAGTTAGCTAAAAATATAGGTAGATGTTATTTTCTACTGAAAATATACTGTACTGTTGCAAGTTTCTCTGGTCTAGGTAGATTTTATTATCTGTTTTTGCATTAAATTTACCTAAGTTTTCCAATACTGCAGTTATAGACGAATAGGGAATCCAAATAATTTTCAGAGAAATTTCCACTTACTCGTATTTGTATCGCTGCATAAAATTATGTAATTTATTCATTATGGATAAGGTTATCTTCTTTCAGTTCTTCCAATTTTCCAGCATTTATGAGTACCTAATGACACTGCTATGCAGTTCTACTCAGCTTCATTTTTAGGGGATATCAGAGAAGTTGTGGCACATGTGACCACTCTATATCCCAAGGCAAATTTATATGCTGTAGGTTGGTCTCTTGGGGGGAACATCCTTGTCAATTATTTAGGTCAGGTAAGAAAATAAAATACCAGTTATTTGATTGGATGATGTTTTTTCCTCCATTATTGCAGTCTTCTGTGATCTTCATGTGTATGATATTTCAATTTTCCTAGTGGGAGAAATTTTCATTTGGGTTCTAAATTATAAAACTATTCTTTGATTTCCATTATTTCTATTATGTGATGCTTTCTAATGTTTTTCGCTTGATAAATGCAGGAATCTTCTCCATGTCCTCTTTCTGGGGCTGTCTCTCTGTGCAATCCTTTTAACTTGGTACTAGCAGATGAGGGGTTCCGTAAGGGTCTTAATATAATATACGACAAGTCTCTTTCAAAAGCCCTCCGTGAAATCTTTACGAAGTAACTCATTATTCGTCCAGACCCGTTACTAAATGGTTAAATTCATAACTAAATGTTAGAACGAAACTGATTTCTACTTTGGTTTGTAGGCATGCTGAACTTTTTGAGGAGATAGAGGGTGAATTTAATATGCATATGGCAATCAATGCCAAAACTGTTCGGGAGTATGATGATGCGATAACCCGTGGTATAAATTAGTGCACTTGACTTTTATTCTTTTTTCCGCTTTTCTAATTGATGCCGAAAAAGAGCTAAAGCGTTTTAGGTGATACTTTTCAGTTTCATTTGGGTTCAAGACTGTGGATGAATATTATTCCTACTCTGGAAGTTCAAATTTCATAAAACATGTGCAGATTCCATTACTTTGTATCCAGGTACTGATATTTTTCGAACTTGTTTTGAAGAAATTCTTGATCGTAATTTCAAGTTCTTTTGGTGAAAGAATTTTACTTATTGACTGGCTAACGTTAGGATTTGTAGTTAAACTTAATAAAAGATTCTTTACTACAATTGTAGAAAAAATTGTCTTGGAGGTGACTTTATTCCAATGTCAAATAAAGCCATTTGTCCCTTTTTAGAAAGCATGGAGTCAGGGTCATCATCTGACCCAGACCTATCTTTTGATAAGCAGGCCGGTCTGCAGGCCACTTTTAAACTTTTTATTTTTATTACTTTTCCACTAATGTCGCGACGCCGAGCCAAAAATCAAGCCAACCCGCAGGGCAGCTTGAGGGCTGAGGTCTTCTGGCCTGTCTTCAGACCACCCAAATTTGGGTAGGCCCGGGCATTGTTCTACCCAAGGTCTGTAGAGCTAGTTTCAACTGGTTGTGCAGGCCTGACTTGGTCTGCTCACGAGGTTGAGTACAGAGCTACTGTTAAAATTATCATTAAAATTTCTTCCTATCTACTGCTTATTGATATGATTTAGATATCTTTACTAGATTGATGTATTAGTGATTCGAGCTTGAAGATGAGTGTTAATTTCTCTATAAGTGATTGACTAAGGAGGATATATTTTTCTCGCTTTAAGGTATTGGTAAAATACCCACAAATTAAAAATCATATTTGCAATGTAAATTTAAAGATACCTCCCTCCAGCATGTAGAGTCAAAAGAAATACCTGGTCTCGCGGCCTCTTCGGCTTTGATGAGTAGTGAATCCAAAAATAACAACTACAAAGTCTAGCAATAATGCTAAGATTAGGAAATTACCCTAAACATGCATGAGCCTAGAAATCCACAGATTTGCAATCTCCTAAGACTAATCTCTCTAAAAACAAGCAATGCAACAATATTCAATGATCAATCCATTAACCTTTTCCTCTTACTCATCCATAAAATATCTCACTAGGGACCGACTAACTAAGTCTGCCACCTCAACAAGGCTAAATTTTGAGTTTTCCTTTTGAGCTTATATCTTCTTCTCATATATATTTTCCCAAATAGTCCTGCTCCACTCACTCTAAACAGGCTCCCTCCTGTCGGATTTTCTTACTGCTATCATTACCAACTTTCCTAAAATCTAATCAGTAACGATGGGAAAGCTTCATAACATTCACATGTTTCACTTACATGCAACTGTAGGCGTGCCAATTGGTTTGAAAGTGATGGTCCTGCGACGATTGCGAGATCTGCATCATCTTCATGTATGTCATAGAAAAAATTAATTCCCACCTTAAAGAACATTGGGGTTACTGAAGTTGACTAGGGCATATGAGTCAAACTTAAGGTTGCGATTCATTAGATTACCAAGAGAAGGTGTTACAGAGGCTGACGTTGGATTCTGACAATAGCCTAATCTTACACTCCATGGTTATGTTATAAAAATGGGGCACCTGTTGAAGGATTGATTGAATGAATATTCTTTTTAGTTAAAAAGAAAGAATGGTATGAGGTAGTATGAAATATCTTTTCTCAATTCTATCGATTCATCTTATTGTTCTGCAGGCTGCGAATGATCCAATTGCTCCGGATGGTGGCATTCCTCGTGAAGATATTAAAGTATGTGCTTTTGTATACTCTGGACTTAGAAATAGTTTTTTCATTATTCCTAAACTAGAGATTTCATGTTACTAGTTTGATGTTATTAATATATTTATGAAACTATGTTCGAAGTAGGAAGAGAAACTTTGGAGAAAGAGAAGTAAGTGGAAAGGAGAGAGCTCTAGGAAACATTTTCTACTAATTGTCTTGGTTTTTGTTTGATACAAAATGATTAAACTTGCATTCTAT
>CM039524.1:11338482-11819284 GCA_022433055.1 Begonia peltatifolia
CAAACATGGTCTATTATGGATCCGAGTCCACACATGTAGTCTGAAACCCAACAAACTTCCCATTCGGCTCGTGGTGAGCTCTTATAAACCGGTTCTTCGCCTTCAAACTTTAAGCTTCTCTTTCGGCAAAGCCTTCGTCAACATATCTTAACCGTTCTCACTGATGTACATTTTTTTCAAGTGCAACTGCTTCGTCTTGAATGTAATGATACCTCACATTCATATGCATGGACCTCGAATGAAATGAAAAATTCTTGGAGTGATGGAGAGTGCTCTGTTATTGCTAAATACAACGTACTTTTTTTGGCGCAAACCCAATTCCTTAAGGAATCTCTTCATCCACAAAGCCTCTTTGCAACGCTCAATAATCGTAATGTACTCAGTTTTTGTGGTAGATAACGCAATACAATCTTGCAGCTTTGATTGTCAAGACACGACTTCCCCTGCAAAAGTCACAAAGAATCCCAAAACGGACATCTTGGAATCAATGTTACCTGCCATATCTAAATCGGTATATTCAACTAGCATAAGATCACTGCTACCGAAACACAAATACAATCTGGAAGTACCTCAGAGATATCTGGGTACCCACTTCACTACTTCTTGAGAGGAACCAACTAATTATTGCAACTGAAAGAACAATATCGGGTCGAGTGCAAACCATGACGTACATCAAATTGCCAACTGCAGACGCATAAGGAACTCGACTCATGTCTGCCTTATCTTTCTCACTTGTAGGACATTGTTACGAATTGAGCTTGAAGTGACCTGCAAGTGGAGAACGTACAACTTTGGTCTTGCTTATGTTGAACTTTTCAAGTACTTTCTCAATGTAGTCTTTCTAAGACAATCACAGTTTTCCATTCTTTATATCACGAGAAATCTTTATACCAAGTATTTTCTTTGCCGAATCCAAGTCTTTTATCACAAAAGACTTGCTCATCTTTCCTTTTAACTTAGCAATCTTGCTAGTATCATGGCCTATGATCAATATATCGTCAACATTCAAGAGGAGAATAATGAAGTCATAATCGGAGTACCTCTTGATAAACATGCAATGGTCTGATGATGTTCGATTGTACTTTTGACTCACCATGAAGCATTCAACCTTCTCGTATCACTGCTGTGGAGCTTGTTTAAGACCATACAAGGTCTTCTTTAACTTGCGCACAAGTTGCTAATTTCCTTTGACTTTGAATCTCTTAAGTTGTTCCATGTATAACTCTTTTTTCAAGTCACCATGAAGAAATGCAGTTTTCACATCAAGTTGCTCGATCTCCAGGTTCAAGCGCACAGCTTGTAATTATCAGTTTTCTGAGCGTACAACTCTTCAAGTTTTTTCCACAAACTATGACAGTTCATTTCCTCACTGACATAGTTGAGAATGTTATCATCTACCTACTACTGAATGTAACCGCACACTTGACGATGACATAATTTCCATTCGACGTTAGATTTGGCTGCCGGCTTCATACCAGCAAACACGAGCAAATATTGTCTTTTACATAGTGAAAATCTTCACTTTTATTTCTACACATGATAGTTGGAGCCATTCAACATGACCATTCGACTCGGATTACTATCTATGATTCAAAGGCAACTCCCACAATCTATCAGAATAAATCTCTCAAAAATTTCAAAGTATCTAATTCCAAATTTTGAAATCCAAAATATAAATATCCCATTGAAAAACAGCTTTTAAAATTCAAAATAATCTCACCCACACATGTAGCTCGAAATTCAATACGTAGTAAATATATAACATTATACATGAACCGCTTAGTTAATATAATATATGTACTAACACATAATGAATCACTTAACTACATGATTTTTTTATCAATGAACAGAACGAGTACATGAACATGCACCAGCACATACATGAATGAAATATTTCTAGATTATTTTTCTCAAATGCTTTGGGCTTAACTGAATTACATTCAAAACATAAATTAACAAAACATATTATTTGAATTAAGATTATAATTTTAACAATTGATGTTGGACTTAAATCTGTAATTTTTTTTTTATTCTCAAAACCGTGATCACTATGGTATCTTGGTTAAAGCAAACTGAATGGAGAATATATCTGAGTTCACGAAATAATCTTATTATATATTTTCTGAAATCTAAATATGTTATTGAATCCAAAATTGGTAGTTATGATTTCTTAGGACAGATAGAACACTATCTTTAGAGAAAATCTTTACTCTTGTATTCTCTAAGCTGACAAAAGACTTGAAGAACATAGACAAGGACTATTTGATCTAGGGACCACAATCCTGAATCTATGACATGTTCTTGTACTTGATATCAATCTAGCTAGCCGGTTGATTTTGGACAATATGCCAAATTTTGTTTAATGCTGGTTTTGTTTCTCATATTTTATTGCATTCTCAGTCTCGCACACACAACAAGTAGTATTCTTCACTTAATTCAATTTTCGATTACTAATGAACAAATAACACATTCCATATTAAACCGTGCCAACCTACTTCCTTTCTAACGATGAGATGCTGTTCTTGCAGGAAAATCCGAATTGTATTTTGATAGTAACTCCAAAAGGTGGGCATCTTGGATGGGTAGCCGGGGGTGAAGCTCCTTGTGGAGCTCCTTGGACCGATCCATTTGTGATGGACTTCCTGCAACACCTTCAACATGGAACTTCCACCTCTTCTTCATCATCATCTCAAAATGTCGAGATTCTTGTATGACCTGCAAATCGCCTGCAACTCGCTTGCCAGCTCGAGTTTGAAGCGTGGAAGCAGTTGTAAATTCTTCATTATTTTTTGGTTTCGATTATTTTGAAGGGTCTACCTTCTCTGTGTCATTGAATTCCTGCTCCACAGGATTAATTTATGTAATAAATGATGGTTTAATTCTTTGTAGTTGGAGGAATTAAATGATAAAATCTTAATTTTTAAATTAAGGTGCCTTTATACTAAAACACAGCTTATATATTGCACAGCTTATATATTGCCCGATCATACATTGAGTAATATTACGTTGATTTTTTAAAATTTTTACTTTTATTTTATTGGCGTTTTACTAAATAATTGATGTTATTAATGTCTTATCTTAATTATTTATATTTTATTTTAATTATTTTATCAAATAATAAATGATATGTAAGCATCGAGTCAAAATAATAATATAATGTCGAATTAAGTATAAAATTTACTATTATTCCTTACAACATCGTGCAAGAATGATTTGTAATGAATTGGTCTAATTCAAAAATTTGAGTTCTAGAGAATTTGAACTAGACACCATGAGGGGAGCAAATTTATAGTACATATAGTTAACACCATATTTTGATTTATTTGATTAAAATTTGACGGGTCAAATTATTTTGCTTCGAAGATATGAACTAGTTAATTGTTAGACACCTTTTAATTTATTATTAAAAAATAATTATAAATAAAAGAATAGAAATATTTATTCAAATTGAACTCTTGTTTTGGTCAGTCAATCGCATTGACCAAAGTCTAGAGCCAAATGCAAAACCTTGAATTGCTGAAGAAAAGTGGCTTCCATTCCCAGTTCCAGCAGCCTCAATACAACGAATAGTGTCCAATTGATGGCTATGTACACCCTGAACGTGGACATTTCAAGTTACACATTTTCCAAGGAAATGTTTATTTTCTCTTTTATCCTTTTAAGCTGATAAATAAGAGAATTTTAAACCGTATTTAAATAAAAGTACAAAAAAAGAAAATAATGGCAGAGATGGGGAAGATCCAAATTTAACCTTTGCATGTACACCTTGCAGTGGTTATCTTTTCCATGCTTTATCACATTAATGGCTGCCAGATCCACCCTCCATCTTTTTTCATGGGTCGAAATTACAGCCCTATAAATAGACAGCAAATCTTGTTCTTCTGCCATAGCCCAATTCTCCAAACTTCTCGTTCTTCTTCTTCTCTTTTTCCTCTTCTCAACAATCATGGCTGAAACCAGAACCCAGAATTCCGGAAAGAAGAGGCCCGGCTCCGATGATTTTGACGGCTCCGAAGACCTCTTTGTTTTGAAGAAAACAATGAAGGCTCCCGGAATTTCGTACGAAGATCCGGCCGCCGCACTGGCCAACGCTCGTCATGAGTTTGGCGAGCACGGCGGCGTGAATATGTCGATAGAGGCCTCGGCCACGTTCACCGTGATGGAGCCGGAGACGATGCGGCGGATGTTTGCGGGTGAGCTTGGTCCGGACAGAGACTTCTTCATCTACAGCCGTCATTTCAATCCGACGGTGTTAAATCTAAGCCGGCAGATGGCGGCGCTCGAGAGCACGGAGGCTGCTTACTGCACATCTAGTGGGATGTCCGCAATCTCCTCCGTTCTGTTCCAGCTGGTTAGCAGTGGTGGCCACATAGTCGCCTCTCAGAGACTTTATGGAGGAACCCACGCCCTCCTCACACACTTTTTTCCTAGAGCTTGCAATATAACAACGTCGTTTGTCGACATCCAGGACCTTGAAATGGTTAAAAACGCCATTGTTGAAGGTAAAACCAAGGTGCTGTATTTCGAGGGCATGTCGAACCCAACCCTCACGGTCGCTAACATACCGGAGCTCAGCCGTTTAGCCCATGATAAGGGTGTCACAGTCGTCGTTGACAATACCTTCACGCCGATGGTGCTATCTCCGGCGAGGCTCGGTGCTGACGTCGTCGTGCATAGTATTTCCAAGTTTATTAGCGGAGGGGCTGATGTCATTGCAGGTATCTCGTCCTTCTCTGTTTGGATGATTCTAGTCAAGTTGGGGATCTGATTTTCATACATTTGATTGGAAACGTACGGCTACGATAATATTAAATAATGACAATTAAGATCAGAATACTGACGATGTGGATGGAATCTTCAAAAATGTTATTTTATTTATTTTTTTCTTTGTTGATAGATGATAATTATTAATAAAAACTTTAAAATCAAACAATAAAATAAAATTTAAATTATTATTAATAATTTAATTTTTTACGGTCGTATATATTTTAAGTGTGCAGCGTTGCAGTATGCACTTGAAATATGTGAAAAATACGTACAAGAATTAGCGATTTCGACTTCCAGTGGTTGACTGTAGTTAAAATACAATCGACCGTATTTGAATTTAACAGTAATAGAATTAATTTATTAACTTAGGATAATCTAAGATTTATTTTGTTAATTAATAGAGATTAATGACTGATTTGTACAGGATAGTTTAAGTTTTATTTTTTTGATTTTTTCTCTTGATTTGTTCAGTAGGACGCTCATTGGGTACTGGTTTAATCATCAATATTAGACTTCTGATACAATCCTCGTTTATTGTCTCCCAAGTTTTACATTGTATGATGTCTATTTTTGTGTCAGTAAAGGTTGAAGAAGACATAATCATCAGCATTCTTTCTTTTTAATACTGCTTATGATATTTTCTCTAAACCTTTCAATTATGTTGTCCTTTTTTCTTTGGGTTGTCGTTCACTTTGTGGTTTCATGCCAAGTGTTTGGAATCACTGTCTTTTGTTTTGATTTTTTTGTACCCTTTTCTGTTCTTTTCTTTGGGTGGATAATCTTTAGGATCACATGCTATGTCCCCTTTTCTGATTCTTTCTTTCCAAGTTTTTATAAGGTGGGATAATGACAAATAAATGAAGTGTTTGTACAAAGACGACAGACGCTTTATTGACAGCTGTCGTTTTATTTATTAGTATATTTCTAGGTTTTTTGTGTTCTTCGCAAGTCATAGAATCGTGTGACATGTCCGAGCAATGAATAAAAACACCATTAATTGTTAAATTGGAATGGTTTTGCAGGAGCTGTATGTGGGCCTGCGTCACTTGTGAACTCGATGATGGATCTTCACCAAGGGAGCCTAATGCTACTAGGGCCAACCATGAACGCCAAAGTAGCCTTCGAGCTGTCTGAGAGAATCCCCCACCTTGCTCTGAGAATGAAGGAGCACTGCCGAAGAGCAATGGAGTTTGCTCTAAGGATGAAAAAATATGGCCTCAAAGTCATCTATCCCGGCCTCGAGGACCACCCGGACCATCTCCTCCTCAAGTCCATGGCCAACAAAGACTACGGCTATGGTGGCCTGGTTTGCGTCGACATGGAGACAGAGGAACGGGCCAACCGGTTCATGAACCTCCTCCAAAACCAAACGGAATTTGGGTTCATGGCCGTGAGTCTTGGCTACTACGAGACCCTAATGTCTTGCTCTGGGAGTAGCACGAGCAGTGAGATGAATGCTGAGGAGAAAGAATTGGCCGGGATTTCTCCCGGGCTGGTCCGGATGTCGATTGGGTATATCGGAACGGTGGAGCAGAAATGGAGTCAGTTCGAGAAGGCGCTTTCTAGGACGCAGGATATAGGGTTGCTAAAGAAGAACTGATGTGTGATTGTAATGCTAGAATGTGTCATTTGCTTTGAATGTTGTTTAGTGTTCCAATAAACGTTTTGTGGGAATGTCTTACTCAAGTTATCAATTCCTGAGGACATGGAGTTTTCAATATTTGAAGACCACGTTACTCCCACCAATGATTAGAAGGCTTCGGCCATTCTCTGAATATCTTCACCTAACAGCCCACTTGTTTGGATCAAGCAACTCATACTTTCAAATGTCTACCGCCAATGAATGCTGTAGTTACGCATCAAATCAACAAAATTATGAGCATTTGCTCCTTGTACTACTCACGGAGAAGAACAAAAATTGGTTGGAGTTCCGATGACGTAAGTCTAACGTAGGAAAAAAGGAGTTTTTTTACACGTAGCTCTTGTGTTTGCGACACCATAATGACCGACTTCTATTAACCCAAGTCGCATTTTGCGACAGCTGATGTAAACGTCATTGGAAGAATCAGTGTTTTAAGTTGTCCACAAAAGCAAACAATGGGGCTCGATGTCGAAGAATGCCAATCAAACGCCAAAGTAGAATTACAAATCATTAAACTCGTTTGTCATTAAACAGTTTTTCATCTTCGGTTCTTCCATAAACTACAACCCAGGGCCAGCCTTCCTCCCTTCTGAAAAACTTCAATTCTTCCCAGACTAAACTCCCCCATTCAAGCTTTTGCGTTTTGATGTCTCTGTTTCTTGTCAATTTCCCATCCTATTTTCCCTTCACGCATTAAACCCATGTTTCTCGTTGCTTCAGCTTTGTTGCTGTGAACACCCAACTCGCCCCAAAAACCCCTGAACCCACCGAACTCCCCAGCGGGCAACTCGCACAATGCCGAACCCCTGGTGAAACGCTCCTTGTCACAAACTCAAGAGAGAACAAAACCCTTTTCTGGCCAAAAGCAAAGAATCGTGGAGAATAGTCGATCGATCTCTCCTGCGAACGTCCCTCCTTCTCTGCTGATCCGTCGTTGGCGCTTTAAACATCTCTCTGGCCGAGCTTTTGACCACAGGTTCAGACAGCCCTGAGTTATCAAGATGAAGTCTTTTGCTTCGCAGATGAAGTCCAATAACCAACCCAACAAATTGTCATAGCTCAACTAGACCCCAGTACATCGAACAAGCTCAGGATTCTTTTCAGCCCAAAAATCTGAATGGTCTAGGTCCAAATTCTTATAGTAAGGATTATCACCTTAGCTACATAACAATTAAAGTTATTAATACCCAACTATTAACAATTTTGGTTTAGGTGACCAAGATTGTACTAGCTCATGCACCAATTAAGACGAAATTGGAATACAAGTAAGTAAAACACTAATTTTATACGTTTTGTTCGTAGGCTCTACATCAGAAATCATAGTTATGCAAAATATTTTTCTTTTCATTAATTCTGATATTTGAACTGACCATACATGTTTAGACATAGATATAGAATTATATAAAGATAAAAATGGCGGGACATCTTGTATGTGTATAAATTTGAAGGATTTAACATAAAGTATGTGATAGCAGAGCCTGGACGATAATGAAATGGCTAAACTTCAACGAAAATGAGATAACTACGCCTGAACAAAAATAAGATGGCTACGCCTGAACGAAAATGAGATGGATACGTTTGAACGAAAATGAGATGACAAAGTCTGAATGAAAATGAGATGATAAAGATTGAACGAAAATGAGATGGGTAAGCCTGAACAAACATTGGAAAATGATTTTCAGCCAGTATGTAGCTATTAAGATGAAATTGACGAAAAATATGTAATGACTAGTAAAAGCCCGAATGAGGTTAGAAAATGAGTTCTAACAATAATTATTAGTCCAAATTTGGTAACACATGATGTTAATTTACACTTTCATGTGTCTTTTCTTGTTGAGATTATTTATCAGTAGTAATTTTGTGATGTAGGTGCATTTGTCTAAAGGAGCATGTAGGTAATCGAGAATCTTCCCATTGCAAGCGAGTATACAGACAATATGACTAATTTGAGTAGATAGTTAGTTCATTATTCGTGTATCATGCTGTGAGGATTTAATTAGATTTAAAAATTATGAATTTAATTAGCATTAAATTTAATATTTTTGTTTTATGTAATATTTAATTTAGAGTATTTGAGGATTTAGACATTACATCGTTATGATATTTCATATAAATAATCATTTTGACTTACGAAGTGAAACTAGATATGTTGGAATATAATAAATGTAGTTAATGATATTCATGTATTTGAATGAACGGTGATCGAAGGTTTTTTTATGTTAATTTATTTGTTTAATTATAATAAATATAGTTAAGATTATTAAATATGTTTAAAATTAGAGTTTATAAACAACCTAATCAAGTATTGTTTGAGGATTGAATCGAAAAAAGAAAATTGACTAGGGTTTGAAATTTAGGAGAATTGAATTTAGGGTCGTTAGAGTTTTAGAGTGCTTCCGATCACATGTCATCTAATAGGTCATGTTTTATCTCATTATTTTCCTAGTCATTTGTATCTATCGTGACTATTAATGGTTTTGCTTATGCTTTTAGCAGGTGTAGTTGCCAACACAATCTTTTGTTTTTTTTTTTCTATTTATATATTTTTATTTTTATGTTTATTACATTTCCAAACAAACCTAGAGTCATGTTTTTGTTTGTCAATTATGTGAATCTTGATTCTCAATTATTTTTTATTCGTCTATTAGTATGTTTTAGAATCGTAGTATGAGATATTGTTTGAGATATGTTGTAGAAGAAAGAGACTATATTTTTGATGAGCTTCAAGTGCCTAATGAAAATCAAACACAAAAATTGAAAAATAAAATTAGGAAAATACTAAACATCAAAATTTACTGAAAAAACTCTAGAAGAGAAAACCACAGACAGAAGAGAAAATTTTACAATCAAAAAATAAGTACAAGAGTATTGCAACTCGTACAAGCATTTATAACATTGAATCGAAATCTAAAATTAAGATTTCTAATGCAACCCAAAATGAATAAAGATTAAATAGAATTTATGTCATACTGAATTTTAATAATTTTCACATTGACACGAATTTTATTGTACAAAATATATCTACAAAACTCCAACAAAAAAATAAAATCCTCTTTCATGAATGCCAATAAAAGTAAAATCAACAACTAATTTACTCATAGCAAATTAGTTGTTGATTAGGCCACATTTTAGTCATTATATTAGTAGAATTATCATAAGTACTAATTTAGTCATAGTAAAATTACCAAGAGCAACCATTTTGTGAATAAAATGATAACAAATATTGATGTGCTTCGTATTGTCATTAAACATATGATTTTTAGTGCGAAAAATAATATTTTGATTACTGCAAAACACTATAGCAATATGAAAATCTTCACTGAGCTAACAAAATAACTCTTTCAACTAAATAGTTTCCTTACAATTTTCTATAATACTCATATATTATGCTTCATCAGAAAACAACAACAATATCATGTATCTTTGTAGTTAATGACACAATTCTCAACTGTAAAGAAATACCATGTAAGAGATCTCTTTTTACAAATGTTTCCTACATAATCAAAATCAACATACCTTGAATACGTAGATCTTCCAAATTAAAAACAAATATCACTAGCCTCACATAGATATCAGAGAATTCAATGAAATTTTTTTTTCATGTTTCTTCCTTGGTTTTCATTGTATTTACTAGCCGCACTGACTCCATGATATAAATTTGAACGCTCGAAAACTATAACATACACAAAAGATCTCATTGAACTCAAATGAAGAACTCATGATATGTAATTAATATCATCATTTGATTGCGGACATAAGGTATCCTTGAAAGCTTGAAATTAGCTACTTATGGTGTACTAGCTAGTTTATCCTTATTCATGTTAAACCTGTAGATAATTTTCTAAACGAGCCATATTTGACTTAAGTGCAGTTTACCAGTTTTTCGATCTCTTTGAATCTTTAAATGAAGTATTTTCTTTCATTTCAAATTCTTTAATAAGTTGCAGTTTGACTCTTTTAATTTCTTCTTTATCTTTAAATACTATCAACATATCATTTATGTATAACATCATATAAAAATGAATTATTTTCATTTTTCTTGATGTAGACACAACTTTTATAATTGCTCATTATAAAATTTTGAACAAATATAAATGAGTCCAACGCCTTGTACCATTGTTTGGACAACTGTTTAGGATCACAGAAACTTTTTTAAGCCATTAGTCGTTTATCCTTTATTTATTCATCATTAGTTCGATTATGATTTCTTTACTTTAACTATCCTTTTCTTATTCGTTCATAAGCTCCATTTTGACCAAATATTTAGTTAGGCTGACTCATTAACTTATGTTTGGAATTAAATTTTCTGTGAAAAATAACTGTATCATTATCATTGTCAAAGTCTAAAAAAATGTAAAATCTTGAGTTTTTGTAAATAAATAATTTCAAGGTAATTTTCTAAATTTATCTAGGTTAATTTATCTTGTGGTTGACTTCAAATTTCAAACTTAATCACAATGTAAAATGGATAAATTTTAGTCAATGTGATATGTTTCAGGTCGGTAACTTGTGTGCCAACACGATTACTAGTTCTTCGCCAGATATCCAACTGATAATTACTGGAGAATACTAGATCTTTAACAAGCAAGAGTAACAAAATTCTTGTCCAAAAAGTATGAAATTTTTACAGAGACTTACTCAATGGATGAATGAGAACCCATCAAAATTTCAAATCCAAAGTCGTTGAAGCTGAAAAGTTATGCTTGAAATAAAATAGAAAATCTGTTCTCGGATGAAGCAGATTTTGGTCCGAAAATTACTCAACTTCTTAACTTTTGATTGGCTGAACCAAATACGCTGAAATTTTAAAAGGATCTTGCTCCAAGAGTGGACAAAATACCTATAAATTTTCAAAGTCTAAATCGTGGTGGAAGACGAGATATGATGGAGGAGACGTTGTTGGTCCGAAGAAGTGATATGAGACACTTCTCGACTTTTAAGATTCATCTAATTGAAGAACACTCTAACTTTTGCCAAAAGAGATATGAGTTTCTACTCATTTTCTTAAATTTCTATCTATGAGAAAGATAGAAAAAAGAGTAGCAATAAGAGCTCTCAATTCAATCACAAATTTAAAAATAATTATTTAATATTCTTCACAGATATGATACACCGCGTGGGAACCAAAAAGAGACTCAAAGAGCTCCGAAAGAAATAGAAGAAATCTTTAAATTTTTTATTCAAAATGTTCTCCAATAACAGCCATAAGAGGGGAATTAAATATCTCCACAATTAGGTCAAATACTAAGCAAAAGAAAAAGACTTAAAAGGACAATTCAGTGGAGGCTGAGGGGCCCATATGCGCGTGCTGCACTCTTTCTCTCTATTTGCCGAAGGGTGCCCTTGTTCTCCTCAACCCTAATTCTCTTCAAAGTGTAGCCCACTTTGGTCTTTAGTTGATAAGCAAGCCCAAATTACTCTTTAGTTTTTTGTCTATCTTTCCTCTAATTTGAGTTCTCTTTGGCTCCATACAATAAATAATCCAAATGCATAAATAAATAAATAAAATACTTAAGGTATTTTAACAACAAAAAATAAAAATATGCTCGGCGGTCACAATATTTGTAAAAAAGAAAATAAATTCTCTCTTCTTTGATGATGCTGCCGAGATTTGCTCCTATATTAATGAGTGATGTCGATGTCTTGCTTCCATGTTATTAAATAACATGATTTTTCCTTGTCTTGTATGTTAGGCGTGATCCCTAATTGGTTTTTGAAAATGTTACCTACAAAACGAACATACAAATTATTTAATGGTTTGATCATGCCATGTGTGATTGCTCATTGAGGCACATCACAATGTGTCAAAGTTGATAAAAATAGAAATTATTGTATGGTTAAAAATTTGAAATAATGCCATGTAAATCAAATTACTCAACGCTTAAGTTGTCAAATATATTTAAATTTCCAATGAATCAAGATTTAAGAATTTTATTTAACATATAAATATGTATATATATACATATATATATATAAAGAAATAAAATTTCTTTTTATTTAAAGAGGATTTCCTCCTTGTTTTGTCGGCAAAGAAAGCAAGAAGAAAGCGAAGAGGGAGTGAAATAAAATTTCTTTTTATTTAAATAGGGTTTCCTCCTTATTTTTTCGGTAAAGAAAGTAAGAAGAAAGTGAAGAGGGAGTGGCTTCAGTGAAAAGGGAGAGCGGCTTCGACGAGCAATTTGTGTCACCAACGTCTCGATCTACGAGTTTTGTCAAAAGTCTTCAAGGGTATCTCGATTCTTACTCTTGTTTCATTGTGTTTTAGTTATGTTTTGTTGTATTTTCGTTGAAATCCAGTTTTTAGGATGTAAACTTGAAAGCATTAGTTGTTTGTGGGTAGTATTGAGTGATCTATACGTTATGCATGGTAAAATATCAATCCGAGATAAAAATGGGTGAAATAGTTAGTGTTTTTTTTTTTTTTTTGTCAAATCCCTTGTGAAAAATGTTTCTGTTTGACTTTTGACGCTTCTTTGATTGGCTATTGGATTGATTCGAGAATACGTCCCAAGACTTTAGGCAACTCTGGTGGTTAACCTACCCTTGTGTGTATGTTCAACCATTCAAGGGTTCGATCGACGGACCTTTGTGCATAGGACGGGCGACCGCGTGATGTCATTGGTAATTGTGCATTGGCTTCGCGTCGATCGTGGTCGCTTGTAGTTGTTGGTCAATCGCGTATCATTGTCAAGTGGATTGAAGTTGTCAAGTTGACTATGTTCACATTTTCAATCGATTGCTTCTTATTTTAGGATGACCACTCAATAATTTTTAGAGCAGTTGAACGTGACCCCATTTTAAGTCAACTACTTTTTATTTTAGTTCTTATTCTCGATATAAGACCTAACTATTATATCTAATGTTTTGGTAGAGATTCTATTATCAGTGTTGATATTAGTTCTGATAAGTTTGTTGACTTTGAGTTTTCTCAGTTGTAAGACGACTCATTGTCGTTGATGTATGAGCTTTTTTACTATATTTGCACATGTTAATTTTTATATATATGTATACTGATTTTATGTTATTTTCAACATGCATTGTACTTCATTGATATTAAATACATAGCTTTTTAATATTAGACCCGCTCTTAGAGTCACTAGTTTGTTTTGCACTTTCTATTGAGAAATAATATGTTCTCACGTTATGCGCTATATATGTATTTGAAATAGCTTACAATGTCGCGTTCTTGAGTGAAAATTTTTAAAATTGATTAGGGTGTTTATCCATGTTACAACTGGTCTCTCCGTAAGCTTTCATCTTTTTCTCTCATGCACTTGCGCCTATAGGTGATAGTGTGTAAAACTTCACGAGTGATCGTATTTTTATTGGAACTATTTTCTATGGAAATAGTGGTGCTATTTTCTATACAACTATGATATATTTAGTAAAACTATTTTTGACACTTGCCAAATTGATGGTTCATGAATCAGTTTTAAAACGATAAGTTTTAAATATAAATCCATTCATTCACACATTTCTAGCTTACGTTTCAATTGATAACTTAAATTAGTTTTTTCATGCATTGAGTTTAATGATAACATCTCTATTGAGTTTAGTCAAGTTACTCTAAATATCAGAGTTTAGTCAAGTTAATCTAAATGACTATCGTTTTTCTTAGAAATGAAATGTGTTGGTCAGAATTTAGAGTAAGTGAGTTTTGAGTTTGTGAGAGTTCTTCTTGTTCAATTCTTTCCGAGTGTTTATTTCCTTTTTGTTGAGGGTGATTTTATTTTATTTTAGATTTGTAATTGATGTTAAGTATAGCACAGTTAATTTCTTCCACAACACTTCTTTAGATTTAAATTATTATATTATTTTTATTTCTTCTTATCATTATTTAGATATTTCGTGTGCAACATGTCTTTAATTTGTTATTAAGCTTTTAATTGAGAACTATGAATCACTAGCTTTGAAATAAACAATTGGGTTCTGTTCAGGGATCATGTTGTTCAACTCGACATTTTTGTCTTGACTTACCTCTAGATTATGATATAAAATTAATAACTTTTCTAAAATCCTCTTGATTCCTTTGGTTATCTGTTTTTCTATTCTCCCTTCACCTTGCTTTTTCTTATTATTTTATAATATCTAGTAGCACTTTTTCTATTAGATTAACAATTTGTACGTTACATGACATTTCAATCCGACAATAATGACATACTATTATTCAATCAAATGCTTGAGTTATATTATTATTATTTTTTTATGGCTGCACATTTAATATATGACTGGTTCTAGTTCTTAAGCAGCTTTAAGTTAAGATAGTCGCTAGAAAGCATGATCCGTGCATGATTCCATCTAAATTAATAATATATTCATTAAAATGATTGTAGATTCTAATTTTAAAAGTGCAAGTGTTTTACATTGATATTATTTTAATGTGTTAACATCAGTGTGACATGTTCATAGTAATTCGATAAATTAGATAAAGTAGATGTTTATGTAATTGGCATGTCCGAGAATCTGTACTACATTCTCTTTTCCAATTAGAATAATCCAAAAGAAAATAATAATTTAAGAAACCACTAGATAAATAAATATTATGAATAGTGACGATTAATTAGCTACGTGTAAAATCACCCTATTAGAACAAACAAACACGACATCCATAAAGAGTTGTGCTCGATTTAAAAACAAAAAAAGCAAGCATTTGAGTCTTTAAACAGAAATTATATCGTAAATAGTTTAATTTTCTGACACTCACTATTGTTAAAAAAATTACAGTAATGATACATTTGTTATCTTATTGCAGTCTATAAACATATTTGTTAACGTGTCAAACAATTATTACTGCGATTAATGTAATAAATTGACTATTCATAATTTATTGCATTAATTGTAATAATCATTATTTATCACGTTATCAAGTATGTTACAATAAGAGAGTGAATATAGAATTATTTCAAAATAATTTATGGTAAAAAATGTTCATTTCCTGTAAATTTATAGTTTAATTTGTGCTTTATGTATGAGTTAATGAATTGTAACGAGATTATTTTTCTTCTTGTACAAAACAATAGATCTCATTGGTCATTCGGCTGCCATAAATATTATTGTTTATTATTTTGTTTAAAAAAAATTGAGTAGATAACTTACTAATGAGTGGAGGTCGGAAGGCCAAAGACCGTGGCAGGGCAATGAGTATTTTAATATATTTAATAATTAAAATTAAAAGATAAACTAATTATAAAATATTAGAATTTCATGTATCATATAGAATATAGATATTAGTTTTTCTATTCTCATAGTTTTGATTTTTTTTAATATATAGTATGTATTCATGAAATACATATTATTTAAATAAAGCAATTATCAAGAGAATTATGTATATACACACACACACAAACACCAATACTCCAATTTTATATTTTAATATAATATTTTACCATATTGTTCATGTGTAATTCATTTATTAATGTTATTGTTATACCATTTTAATGAACTAACAACACGAAAGAGTATATATTTAGCGTTACAAAAAAATAAGCAATCATGTATTAAAACACTAGTGTTGAAGAAATCGGACCCTAAACTTAGTATGAGATGGGTTGCTTAGATATCTTTTTAGTTCGAGATGGGTTACTTAGAATATTTTGGGTCGAAGTTCCACCCTTTCATTTTCAAACAATTAAATGTAGCTACCGATTAATTTTCTAATATTTTATTTCTGGAAATTCGTTGAGCAACCCACAAAAAAAAGATAGACTTTATTAGGGATATATTTATGTTTATCTCTTGAGATGCAAGGGACAAAACTTAGCCACATTGTTCAAGTGGGCAATGATGTTTCTAACTTCACGTGGATTTCACGCAATGTCAACAACATGTTATTGATTTGTAATTTTCATAGCAAATAAGAGAGGGCATGGACAGGGAAACATATCCATCTGAAATTGGTCTCCACATCCTTCTCATGCAATTTTCTATTAGATCCTCCCTATCTTTCCACAAAACAACAATTAATTTTGATATCTTTTTCTTGCTTGTCACATATTTTATGTCACGTTCTTTTATCTTTTCAAATACGTTGATTGTTATTGGCATGTCATGTTATGTATGCAACGAACTTTGATTGACGAAAATTTGTTTCTTGTGAGGTGCTTTTGGCCGAAACAACTCTTTTTTTTTTTCATGTTTATTTGTTCAAGTTGATTTCGCATGCATTTTATTTTCATCCATCCAAGAGAAGCATCGCAATTTTTATGTTATCACTGTCATGATACAAAAGGGGGTCATGGTGGAAACAAGGAACGGTTAAATCATTAGTAGGATCTTACCATATGATATTAGGTAGATTAAAAGGCTCACAATGAAAGACTTAGAAACAAAATAGTTCTCATAGTAGGTAAAGCCTAATGATAAAATGATGTTTAAAATTATGTAAAAATAATCTAATAAAATTATAAAATACTAAAAGTGCTCACGAAAATAAATTTGAAAAGAAAATAGATCTAAAATGAAGATGACCAACTCAACCCTACTTTGATCTTTCTAAAAGTTAAAATTTAGGTAGTTAATTGGAATGAACTGACTATAGTTAAATAGAAATTTTACAGTTCCATCTATTATTTTAAAGCAAGTTATATATATGTGATCATAAGATACTTATCACAACCAGGTTAATCGAACCAATGTTTAAGTGCCATGAAAATTGTCTAGTATAATGTAATAAGTAATAAAATAATGTAACCACAGTCGTAATAGAAAATCATTAACAACAAGAAGATTACTCACAAACTATGAGCATTTGTGATGCAAGCACAAAAGAGAAAAGACATTGACAAGAAAACATTATGACATAGAGGCACGATCTAGAGACAAGCCGGAACAGAAACATCAAGTCGAGCGACCTGATTCTTGGGAAAAAAACCCGATCACCCAGTCCAAACTAGATTTGATAGAGAAGTCTTTAAAATAAATACAAATCAAACTCACATAATGAAATCCCAATCAGAAATTGTAATAAAAGAAATACTAAACAACATTTAATCATGCAAAAAATTAAAGGAATTCAATGAATGAATTAGGTTACGATCCAAATTAAACAACTAGGATCCTTACCAATGAAACAAATATAATTCTAATGGGTCACCAAACACTAGCAACCTCACTCAGTTTCCACTGAAGCTATTAATTATTTTCTTTACTTGGATTGGAAATGGGTCGTTAGAGTGAGCAAGCGACTAACTTAGTAGAAAGATTATGCCTAATGCATCTTGATGTGCCTAAGATCGGCACATGTTGACCTCAGCCAAACCTATGGCCAAACCCTTTTTTATTTTTAACTGTTTGCTAAGTTTTGCAGGTTAATAGTTTAGAAAAGGAATCAATCACACCTAGCGTTGAAAAGAGAATTTGTCTGCCCTTAGGCAAAGTTGAGTAACCAAGCATTTCCTTTTTGTATGGCAAACATATGTCTTTCTTTTAACTCGTTTTATTTTGGGATCAACTAGTAGCCATTATATTGTAAACATGCAAGCGCGTTAGATTTAGGGTTCATTAGGTGATCAAGGACTTGGCACGCGCAAATGGAGTAGATGGCAGAGGGGCAAGGGGAGAATGGGCGCGCACAAGGAAGACAACGTGGCCAGGGCAGAAGCGCACACAGGAGGACGTGATCAAAGGCAAAATGCGCGCAAGCAAGAGACACCCAGTTAGCAGCATGCGTGCGTAGGAAGGACCAGACGAGCAGCAGTCGAAGATCAGCGCATGTGGAAGATCTTCATCAGGAGAGCACGGACGAGGCCATTACGAGGGCGCGCATGAAACCAGCGCCAAGACATTATGCGCGCGCACGTGGCCAAGTTGCCATACGTCCGATGACTATATTTTCACAACGCCTCCTTTCTTCCTTTCGCTTTTGGATTTTTCCAACAGCGTTCTTCCTCCTCTACTTAAGCTTATTCAGAACCTTTTGTAAGAGATTTTGACAACTTTATAAAACAAGGAAGTTCATCTTCAAAATTGGATAGTAATGTGAGGTTTCTCTCACGTCCTTTGTCTTCGATTCGCAGCATCCGAAGTTATCTATTGTCTTCCAAGTTCAAGCTTACTTGGTCGGTTATTACCTCCATCATTCTCTCTTTGCTTTCCACAGCTGGAACTAAGAAGAAGATGAGAAAAACTATCCCCAATGTTGTTGTTTCTTTCATTGGATAGAAACATTAACCGAAAGCGACATAATTGCTTATCGGCTAGCCACGAGTTGTTTTGCATAAATTCTGCTCTCAGACACATTCTAAGGTAGGATAACAGATTTGCCACTTACTCATATCCTAGATAGTTCCATCCATTTTCACGTCATTTCTCTATTTTATGTAACATTTGTTTGCCTGTTTTTGGAGTGTTTTTGGTTAAACTTCAAGACACCGACCCTTGATGTTTATTTATGCTTAACTATCGTCATTTTCGCTGCCCATTCTCGCGTCATTAGTATCCTTACCAATAAAACAAATATAGTTATAATGGATATTAAAACACTAGTAGCCCTTCTTAGTTTCCACCGAAACTATCAATTCTTTTCTTCACTTGACTTGGAAATGAGTCGTTGGAGTGAGTGACTAATTTAGTAGAAAGGTTATGACTAATGCATTTTGATTGAAAGATAGGTTTTTATCTTTATTTCAAAACACGATTTCATTTCAAAACTATGCTTGATATTATAAAACTATTAATGAAACCTATTTTCTTTTTATTATCAAAATCAGCTCCATGAGCCATTAATGAGTTAGTTATAAAACATGCCACATAGACATGTGACTATATAATGAAAATATACATCACTGTTTTTCACATAAAACATCCTCAATGAAATGAAGGGTCATATATGGACCCCTCCAATACACTATCACATAAAGATAGTGATCTGAAGACTCATCAATGTCTCATGAGTCTGAAGGGAACCATGACAGTGATTCAAAGATCCAACTCATCACCTGAGTGACCGACAACTGATAATCAACCACGACATCAACTTGAACTGTAACGAACCCCTTCATCCTAATAAGATATTGTTCGTTTTGGGCTACCCATACAGCCCTCACAGATTTATTTTGGTGAGAACTATTCAGTCGGTCACTCAATATAGTACTGCTCTCGCCAGAGCACTTTTAACTTTGGAGTTCTTATGGGATCCATTGCCAATTGTGCTCCAAAACATGTCTAACTATCTTGGGAGAGTTTCTTTACCTATACTTCATTTCAATCTTCCCCCTAAGCGATGTGAGATTGTGTCCGACCCCATTTTCGTAACTATCAGGGATTTGCTTGTAATCAAATTCGAGATTTGCCTATACTTGGGCTTAGATCTCTGAGGTTTGCCCCTCAATCGCACTCACGGTCTTTCGGGTCGTCACACGAACAGTCAATACCCTGATCAAATTTAGGGATCCAGAAACCCAAAGAGTGCGTCATCACAGCTCTACAACCAATTTTTCGTGCATGCAAACAATACCACCCTCATGTAACAAAAAAGTCTCTTGATACTTTGACTCAAAAGACTGCTCAAAGTATCAAGAGGGTTTATTCTCTCAACAAAAAACAATAAAACTATAATCATGTAATGTTGAAAATAAACGTGAGAAACCTATACATACGTATACGTATAAAAATCGATGTGTTGACGACTAGGCCATGTCATACTAGATAAGTTTTTCGAAAAACATGCTGTGCAATACAGAAAACATAACATCCTTATCTCGATTATGACTATTCATCTTCCTTATAAGACCATAAACCTCTTGCATAGGCTCGAAATTATTAAACTCGTTCGAGTCTAAAAGAAAATCAAAGTCATGAATATTCCACTCAACTCTAAGAGAAGACACTTGGATGAGTCGTATACTGGGACTAGAAACCCAATTTGACAACCTACGAATGACTACGAATTTTGCTAAAATTTTCTCAATATTAAAGCTGTGGAGTTGACAGTTTAAGAGTACTAGTTGATATTTATAAGTGGGGGGTCAACCCATCAGTTGACGCTTATAACACTCGGGTTAACATGTTGTCGACACTTCATACCTCTTAAGTCTCAACCTAGGATACACTAGTTGTTGACATTTGCTCTTGAGGTGTTGATACTTTCCAAAATAAAAGGTCGTGCAGTCAACACTTCCTACGCCTTATTTCATTGTAATGCACGATTGATTGACAGTTCTTCTGAAGTGTCGACTCTTCAAACTCATGGATTCTCGCTAGAATGCACGACTGGTCGACACTTCCTATATTTCACGAACTCTCGTTCGTTGGAATCCACTCAAAGGTCGATACTTCCTTTGCCCCCAGGTGGAGGCCAGCATGACGGGCTATTAGTGAACTAAGTGGTCAATTCATTTAACCTAATATTTTTGTTACATGGAGAAGAGGAATGCCTGATTTCGAATCATGAAAAATTTTATTATATCTACTTTAAGAGTTTGTTCGTTTTACATAGACTTATAAAAAGGTGGTTTTTTTTTATCTAAGTATTAGCTTAGTTTCTTCTTTCATATTTCCTTCTAGTTTTTTAATTTTGAAGCTTCGCTTTCAATTTTCTTGGCTTGTATGTTGTTGCCGACACTATCCACCAAACTTTGTGGTAGAATTCAAGATATAATTAGGCTATCAATTGACAATAAATTTTAAACTTGACAGCTATTACCTACAGAAATATCAATAGAGATTTAATAAGAAAGTAATCGTTACTATTTTATGACAATGGATGGCCAACTTATCCACTCCATTTAATTGACAAACCTGGTCCAATTCCCAAGTTGGGCGATCCTCAAGAATGAACTAAGCTATTTATCATATTATATATAACTTCTTCCCACCCTCATTGTGAGTGCAACTCAATTAAATGACGACCAAGAATTTGGTATCATCCATCTAGTGCCCGCAGCAATGGCTCCCGAATATTCACTTTTGATCGTGCATGAAAATGACCAAATAGTTGGTTATGATGCGTTTCTTGCACACTTGTTCATTTTTATTTGTTGCAAGTCAAAACTAGTGTTACACTATTAAACTAGTGTTACACTATGAATAACATGAAAAAATGAAGAACTTTAAGAAAGTTTGTTGTTTACCATGTTGAATCTAGGTTTTGTGGCTATTAAGGTTAAGTGAAAGCAGCTATAGTCCTATAACTTGTTAGAAATCGAACGATAAACTAAAAAAAAATGACGTGGGAATCTAGATTCATAGAAAAAAATTCTTTCGAGAAAAAACGATAATTAGATAAACAAATCTACTATGAAGATCGAAATATAACCACGAGTTTTGTGATTTTAACTTACATGAATTTATAGATAAAATAAAATCGTAATGAAATTTCTAACGTAGATTTAACTAAACTAACCCAAATAAAATTCAAGGTACAATGAAATATAACAAGTGTCAACGTTTAGTTTTGGCACTGCTAAATGTTAAGAAATATAAAAACATCAACACATTGAAATCGAATAACAAAACTGAAAAAGAACAAACGAAATTAGATTAAGATTTTAACGTAGAAAATTCTAACAAAAAAAAAAAACCACTAAAAAATTACGAAAATCCAATAACAACGAAAATAAAGTGAGTGTTGCGATTCTATATATAAGAGTGTGTGTGCTAGCTAAAGAATATTAATATTAGGCATGGATCCAACCTTGCCAATTTAGTCACGACCCGAATTTATTTTTGAATCATATTCCGAAAAGCCACTTTCCCAAAGGACACGAGAACAAAAAGGTGGAGAAAATTGATTGCCTTAAGAACAAAATGGAAGATCGTGAAAGTTCTGCACAAAAAAGCAATGCAAGCAGAGAAGATTTAAAACCTCGTCCTGCCTTCCTAAAACAACACTCTTTCTTACGAAAATGCACCATCTATCCAGTTAATTTTATCTGCTTTTGTGACTTGGCTTGAGGCTCACATATCTCTCACAGACTGCGACGTAAGATTTGCAGATCTCTTGACATGAGGTAGATCTTCAACCATTTTTGTACTAATAAGAGAGGTTGCCACGTTTGAAAATATAAATTTTTACCATATTAGGTACTCACTCTAGTTATGTTCATTTGGAATGATATAATGTCATGTAACGGTTAAATAAATATACTGTGGATATGATTACTGAAAACATGTCGTGAAATCATAGGGAAAGTACATTCAAGGTACGGAGATACATTTGTATAACTCTTGAAAACCACATCACCACTGTTGAAAATGCAAATTTCAAACCTTTTAATATGTGCAACTGTTGAGCATTAGATGACGACTGTGTCTCCCCATTTTCTCTCACCTGCGCCTACACTTCACTTTGATGGTGAGAGGGTTTGCCATCTCGCACGAAAGCTTCAGGCGTTCGGATAGATTGACTCGGTTTTCGCCTTCGACCCACTCAAACTCGTGCAACAAATAGGCTAACCAATATGTCACAGTTGTCATACCCAATGTCTTTCCCGGGCAAACTCTTCGACCGGATCCGAACGGTGCGAGCCTCAAGTCGGATCCAAGCACGGAGAATTCTCGGTCTGAACCCTCCTCATACAAGAATCTTTCGGCAGAAAACTTAAGCGGGTCTGGCCATACTTGTGGGTCCCTTGAGATGGCCCACATGTTAACCATTGTTGTGGTTCCCTCAGGCACCTGATACTCATCCACTGTCGTGTCTCTAATGGCTAGTCGAGCCCACGATAGAAGTGGACCTGGAGGGTGTAGTCTTAGAACTTCCTTCACCACTGCCGATAGATATGTCAGTAATTGAACGTCAGATTCCGTCAACGCTCTTGATTTTCCGACCACTCTATCAAGCTCATCATGGACCTTTGATTGTACATCCAAGTGGAGTACCAGCCTGGCTAGAATCCACTCGATCAGAACTGCAACAGTGTCTGTCCCTCTGAATATCATCTCCTGCGTAAGTTATAAGATTATGGTAAGCTTTACCATGATTACAAATGGAACAATAACTGAAAAAAAAATACAACGTAAGATATTAAATTTACGTGACATAACTCTAACCGGCCAGCTCAAATAGAATTTGGGTCTTTTTTTAAGTTTAAAGAGTTGAGTTATTTACCCACAGGACGGCTACCATATCATTGTCCGACAACTTGTCGGGTCCCTGAAGAGATAGAAGAACATCAACAAAATCATAGTTTCTGTCGCCGGTTCGAAACCTATGTTCTTGAATAATAGAGCCGACAAAACTATTCACTTTAGGAACCAGTTTACTGCATCGGAACCGGATCTTTTGGAGGTCTAAAGCAGCCAACCATGGAAGATGGTCCGACCAATTAACCATCCCTAATAGCTCGTACCCTTCTTCCACAAGAGCTCTCATTTCTTCCTCCTCTGCGTCGAGAACACCCAATTCAAATCCACGTCCAAAAACAGACCACATCATGTTGCAGAGGGAAGCTTGTTTCAGTACATCTCTGACGCGGAACTCCCCCGGACGGTATCTAATCATTTCCGCCATTTTCGCTGCGATTTCCTGCCTCTGAGGCGCAGAAGATTGGATTTGCTTAGGGCAAAAGAGATGGGTAGATGCGATTCTCCGAAGGGTTCGCCAGTATACTCCATAAGGAGCGAACCCCATTGCTCTATCGAACATCAGATTATAAGCAGACTCTTTCACGGGCCTGTCTGCAAAGTCTGTGCTGTTTAAGATCTCTTTCGCCACGCCGGGATCGGAAGTGACGACCACTCGGGTTTCCCCAAGACTGAAAGCCATGAGACGCTTCGCTCCGTACCGCATCGCCATGTGGGCTAGATTTCGGTGAGCGAGGTTAGCCATCAGGCTCATACTACCGAACAACGGCACCCCTCTTGGTCCGGGAATCACTGAACTGGACGATTTACGTTTTCTCCAATAATATCTGCCCCATGCAGTGCCGCCGGGGAATAGCCAGCAGAAGACTCCCTTGAAAATCCAAGCAATCAAAGCAGAAAGAAGAAGGAAAAGAAAGGCTTGGGAAGAGAAAGAGTTGGACTTAGTCGCAAGAGCGAAAACCCAAAGGCTCTCCATCTCAGACTTCATAGTTAGAAGAAGAAACTGAGCGACTGTTACGGATTGAAGCGCAGAAGTGGAAGCTGCCATTTTATAGAGAAGAAGAAATTTGTGATAGAAACTAGTTAATCATAACGTATAGTTGATAAGAGTAATCTAATTTAACCAAGAGAAAAAACGGCTCAAGAAAAATGACAGTTCCGGAAGTATCAGACTCAGCCGTCATAGCCACAACGGAAAGCAGTGGTTCCAACTTTTGAAAACTGAAAAGTCACTAAAACGCTTGGTTTAGGATGTGGCCTCTCCCTCTTCCCTATCTATTATCTGTTTCATATCATTAATGATTCCCGTTTGATCCACTGGGTCTGAATGTGATTGATAATATAAACCTTAATAGCGCCACTTTCGTAAACAATTTTTTTTTATTTTTTTATTTCATGAGTAGTAATTATATAAGAAATCTTATATTTACTTGTTTTAACTCTCCTAATTTGGATAAAGTTGAAAAAAACCCTCCAAATATGTTTATCTTTAAAAATACTTTAAAATATAAAAAATGAATAAAAAAAAAATCCTTAGCGAGGATATTCACCCTCCATTCACTTTCCGTTCTTAAGAACGGTCATCTGTTCTAGCAGGGGTGTTCACCCTCCATTCACCATCTATAATTTATAAATTAATTTAAAACAAATATACCAAACGATAACTTGAAATTTTTACCATATATTTACCTTATATTAACCACATAATGAAAAAATAATCAGAAAAGTTTCGTGATTTTTTAACACTTGTACGATTCATTGTAATTTTAATTGATTATTTTATAAAATAATTATAATAAATCATACAGGTGTTAGTAAATCAAGAAACTTTTCAGATTATCTTCTTATGATGTGTTGAACACACGATAAAACTTCAAGTAAATTGAATGTCGTTTGGTATTTGTTTAAAATTAATACCCGTTTCTTATTCACTTTGTAGTTTAAGATTTTTTTGTTGGTGCTAGAAAGTGATTGTCCTTTCTGTTTGACTGAGTCGGCCCATTTTGTCTCATTCGAATAGACTGCCTATTTTAAACATTTGTGATCGTATTACAAATTCCTAGTTCGCCTCCTTGTCGCTCGTTCGGGGCATTTTTAATCAGGTCGATATGTCCAATTGAATTTTTAGAATTTTTCTTTAATTTGCGATATCCCATTGTTTTGCATTTGAAATTGGATTAGCGTTGAATTTTTCCCTTGTCGCGTTTGAAATGTCGATATTGGTACGTGTCGGAAGTCAGGATTTGGTGCGTTTAAATAAAAGGCGTAAATATTTATATAGATGCATATATGTAAAATTAATATTATATTATTTTAGTCATTAATATAATATAAAAAATTAAATAATTTAATCATAAAATAAATTAAATAAAGAAAAGAAGAGGTTGTGTTGTGCCGCGAGAGAAGACACGGGGCGAGGGAGGAGAGAGCATAGTGAGAGGAAAGAGAAGAATTTTGTCAATCAACCTTTGAGTCTCAATTGTCCCTTTCGTGATTGTCGTCCACTTTTGTGAAGGAAGTTTCCACGGTAAGCAATTTTTTCGTTGAATGGTAGGGTTTTTGGGAGTTTTCATTTGTCGTCTAAAAACTCAATTCAACATGGGATTTTGGTACTTTTGTGGTGAAAATTTGTTTGGATGGAGAAAAGGGGTGGTTGGATGGTGGTTTTGACGCCGAGTCGCAAGCAGCATTGCGGGGGTAGGGAGTAGTGGGTTGAGCCAGGCCTCGTTGGCATGGTCTTGTGGCAGGTCAGGCCGACCCTGCCTAAGGTCCTGGTTAGGCTGGCCTAGACCAGACCGGACCATCGGTTTTGGTTCTTGGGTCGAGATTCCCATCGGTTTTGGTCCGTTCCTCGAGCTCAAAATCCCAAAAAATGGGATTGGACTGGACTCTTAAAAAAAAATTCTGAAATTAGGGCTTTGAATTTTCACTTTCCAGATCCTTTAGTCTCGCTCTCGTGGTCGCTGCTGCGCTCAATGCCCGGTGCTCGCTGGTCGTTGCCTCGCTCGGTGCTTCAATTTTCGGTCTTCGCTCGCTCAGTGCTCACTGGTTGCTGCCTGCCTCGCTCGGTGCCTTCTCCAATTTTCTCTTCTTCTTCTTCTTCTTCCTCTGTTTGGTAGTGGGTTCTTTGTTTTTCTGTAATGGGTCTCGTTGCTGAATCTAAATTTCATGTTTTGGCCTTTGATGATAGTCTTATTGATCAAAAATTGATAGAAAGGTTGCTCAAGACCTCGTCGTATCAAGGTAAATTTTCTGTTTGGCGAGCAGGAAAATGATTCTCGAAACTCGAAAATTTGATTGTTGTTTTTCATCTTTGTTCTGAACAGTCACTGCTGTTGATTCTCGTTCTAAAGCTTTGGAATTTCTGGGTATTAATCAAGATGATAAATCCAACGTTACTATTCTTTTGATTTTTCCGAATAAAGTTTGAATTTTGCTTTGAAAATGGAAAATCTCCATTTTTTCCCAGAAAATTTTCAGAATTTCTATCAATTATTTAGGGTGGGACATTGAGGAGAGCAAAATTTGAAAGGATTACAAAACTCTCTATGCTTTTTGATTGGAAACACCCACGATAGTAGAACACAAGCATCGCATGACACTTAGAAATATTAGTTGATGGGAGGAACCGGACCGGACCGGACCGAATTTTTGGTCAGGTCCTGGTTCGGTCTCGGTGCCTCCCAAGGCTGGTTCCAGTCTTTGGAAAAAAATCTCAAAGGCTCGGTCCGGTTTCAGTCTGGGCTCGGGACCAGACCGAATCGGCCTGTACCCACCCCTAGTTCATTTTAACCCCTATTCAGTTGGTTTTTTAGAAGTGTTAAATTGTCACATCTATTTTGAGTTTTTTACTATTGAACAAGTTTTAACGAGACAGGAACAAGAGACAAGGGATTAGGGCTGAGAAGAAAGGTGTTTTTAGAGAAGAGGAGAGAGTCTTGTTCTATCAAGACCATAGAAAAGGATGATGAAGCTAGTTTCTTCTGTTCTTCTACTGTGTATTGCTATTTTTTTCTTTAATTTGATATTGTCTGTAACATTCTCTTCGTAATAGAAGAATTCTTGAGTTGTGACTCTAGATGTAGGATACAGTGTCTGAACCACGTTAAATCTTCTGTGTCGTTCTTTCTTTAATATTATTCAATTTCTTTGTTGGATATTATTCTGTGATTGAGGTTCAATAAATCACCACAATTGGTGAGGTGAGCGTGGACGGCTACTCGTGATTTTCAGATGGCTAAGTTTGAGTGGATAAATTTATTGGAAAACTATTTAAGCTTATGGAGAATCAAGTGAAAGTCCTACTTATTCATCAATGGTTAGCTCGGGAGATCGACTATGAGGCGACTGAATGTCTAAAGGCGACTGATAAAATCAAGCCACTGGAAATAGAATCAAAAGCTCATAGTGTCATTCTGTTGTGTCCTGAAGGTGAGGTTTTACAGGAAGTAACAGAAGAAAGGTTGGCATTGTCGGTGTGGGCGAAATTAGAGGTTCTTTATATGAAGAAATCCCTTGCTAACCATTTGTATCCCAAGAAGAAATTACTCACACTAACCATGGATGATACAAAGGAGATGCAGAAGAATTTTGAGGATTCCAACAAGATTATTTTGACCTAAACAATATCTATGTAAAAATCTCTAAGAAAGATCATGTGACAATTATATTGAGTTCTTTACGAAAGTTCTACGAACATTTTGTGGATACAATGTTGTATGGAAATGAGATTTTGACTATGGCCAAGGTGAAGACAACTTGAAATTAGAAATAGCTTGGGCTATATTAAGATCAAAGACTAAATATGGAAGAAAATGATTTTTCTGCAACAAAGAATGTCATTTTAAAAGTGGCTGCTACGAACACAAAAGAAAGCAAGCTAAAAAGAAAGTGGAAACAAGAGATGCTTCTATTGTTTATGATGAATATTAGTCATCCAACGTTCTTGTTGCATCGAAATTAGAATCAGGCGAGCAGTGACTACTTGATTCTGGGTTTTCATTTCAAATGACACCGAAGAAAAAATAGTTGCTAAATTTCTACAAAATAGCAGAAGGAAGAGTAAAGTTGTGTACCATAATTAGTAGATAAATATGGATAAGGGGGCATTGAATACGTATGGTGAGCTATAATAATGGTTAAAGAATCTAACATAGCTAGGTTAATAGATAATTGAGCATGTTATAATGTTGTTAGGATCTCATATAATCATTTATGACCTTACTTGTAAATGGACCTTTATGAGATTCTAAAATATCTTTTATATTATGACTAATGTCCCAGTTGGTCTTATACATATGACATGCTATCAGGAAAAGAATTGCGATAGCTAAATGATGACGTGAAATATCGCTTAACCATAGACCTCTAGTTACTGGATCTAATCCTCCGTGAAAGTAAGAAATTCTTCGTATTTTGACCAATTCAAAGGAACAATAAATCTTTCTATGTAGAAGGAGAATGATCCATTAAATTGAAAATGTATGATGACTTTGTTGGTTTGGTTCAAGGAGATAGGTATGTTCCTCAATTGAAAAGAAATTTGCTATCAATAGGAATGCTTGATTCAAATCAATGTGCTGTTAAACTTAAGTTGGAATATTGAAAATTTGAATCTTAACTGTTTTTAAAGGGGAACTTTACAATGGTCTATGCATCTTAAATGGTATTAACTATTATAGGGGAGAAGCGAGTTCAGTCTTTGGAAATATCTTGGATATGACAAACACATGATACTTTCAGTTAGGATAGGTAAGTGAAAAGGGTCTAATTGAACTACAAAAATAGAATGTAATCGGTAGGGACTAGATTACAAATATGAAAATTTGTGAAAGTTGTGCTTTGGAAAAAGAATAAGAGTGAAATTCATTAAATCTTCTTGTAAAACACAAGGGACGTTTGACTATATACATTCAGGCGTATGGGGGCTTGAAAAGTTCCTTCAAGAGGCGGTGCTCATTATTTCGTTACATTCATAGATGACTACTCAAGGCAGGTTCAGGTATGTTGTTTGAAGACTAAAGATCAAGTCTTCGAAGCATTTAAAACATGGAAGAAAATTATTGAAAATTAGGCATGTTGAAAAATTACGAAATTACTATCAGACAATGACATAGAATATTGTTAATCAAAATTAGAAAATTATTGCAAGGAGGAAGAAATTATCCATCATCACATGGTGAGCTACACAGCTCGCACAACAATAAAATGGTCTTACAGAAAAGATGAACATGACTATCTTGAAGAGAGTTCACCACATGCTTGTTAGAATTGGTTTACAGTGAAACGTTTGGGCTAAATCAGTTAAAACTGCTTGTTATCTTATAAATTTACGCAAGGAAGTGTATAATGCTCGGTTATGAAGAAGGTGTTAAAAGATATAGACTGTTGGCTATTGAAGGCAATTATGAACAAATAATAGTTAGTCGAGATGTATCTTTTAATTAAAAGAGTTTTCCACATAAGAGAAATGATGAAGAACTTCATCATGCAAATGCTGTGGAGAAGGTTCTCATTGAGGTGGAGAATAATGATGATGACAAATCTAAGCAGAAAAACCTTGACAGTGAGCAGCAGGAAAGCGATCAAATAGATGCTGAAATCCCTATGCGCGAAGTCGACATTGCGGGTTACCAATCAACCAGAGGTCGAACAAGAAGGATTATAAAGCCTTCTCAAAGACATGGATAAGCAGATGTAATAGCTTATGCTCTGCATGTAGCTTCAGATTTAAAAAATGCAAAACCAATATCATTTTCTGAAGCTATGGCTAGAAAAAATAAGAAAAAATGGTCATGGTTGAGGAGACAGATTCTCTGCTTAGAAATAACATTTGGATTTTGATCAGTAAACCACAATAGTAGAAAGTTATTGGTTGCAAGTGGATATTTAAGGAAAAGAAAGACATTAATGGGCCGGAGAAACCACAATACAAAGCAAGGTTAGTTGCTAGGTGTTTTGCTTAGAGAAAGGGAGTGGATTTCAATGAGATCTTCTCGCCTATGGTAAATTAACATTCATCCGGGTGTTGCTGCCACTTTTGGTTGTTCAAGATTTAGAATTGGAACAAATGGGCGTCGAGACAACATTTTTGCATGGAGATCTTGAGGAGAAAATTTTTATGACTCAACGAGAGGGTTATGAAGCCATTGATAAAGATAAAGTATGTATATTAAATAAATCCCTTTCATAGTTTAAAACAGTCTTCAAGGCAATGGAATAGGAAATTCAGTTCATTACAATAATTTTCTTTACTAGATGTGTATGCATAATAATTCCACTTATGCGAGAAAGAAAAAAGAGGAGAATTGGAGAAGGATTCGCATTTCAACTAATCCGAACTTAGCGTTTGCAATAAACGACAATAGAAAATTTATGGTTAATCCAAGTAAATGCCATTGACATGCTTTAAAGTGGTTAATGAAGTATGTTTCTAACACTTTAAATTTGTGCATTGAATATGGAAGAGCAAATATGGATAAAGAAATTATTTCTAAATATGATGATGCTAACTCTGTTGGTTGTCCAGATTCTTTGAAGTTTATATCACGATATATTTTCACTGTATATGCAGGTGTTATAAGCTGGAAGTAATGTTTTCAGAAGGTTGTGTAATTATCCAACACAGAAGCTGAATTTCTATCGGCCCTTCAAAGTCTAAAAGAGGGTATTTGGTTGAATGGATTAGTTTATGAGATGGGGATAGAAAAATCGGATACGACTATTTATTGTGATAGTCAAAGCCCCGTACACCTGTTAATGAATCATGCATTCTATGAAAGGACTAAACATATTAAGAAGCGGCTATACTTGATGTGCGAAGTCATTGATGGAGGAAGCATAAAGGTGAAGAAGATGACAGCCGAAGAAAATCAGGCTGATGCATTGACGGAGGTCCTTCAGGTCACTAAGGTTAACTATTGTTTAGACTTGAGGAGAGTCCGAATTGTAAGTAAATTGGTTCTCATTTTATTAGTTTATTTTTGGTTTTATATTGGTTTATTTTAACCGGATCGGTTTGTTTCTCTTTGTCATTCTTTGCTTTATATTATTCAAATTCTTTGCTGGATATTATTTTGTGACTGGGGTTATCACCACACTATCTCTCCCTTCCCCTCTCTTTGCCTCTCTCCATTTTCTTCTATCTAAACCTTTTCCTCTTCCAATACAAAATGACCTGCAAAGAGATGAGGAAGTGGATCATTTCTACATCAATGGTTTCAACATTGCTTCTGGGTTCTCTACGTCGCCACTACAGATGACGTCATGTGTTTGGAAGGAGTAAAGAACTTGCTCTCTAATCCACTTGAGAAACTCAACTCTTGGTGGTTTGATAATGATTGTATAGCTTCAATATATAGGTTCGATGGAGTTTCATGCAAGAATGAAAAGGAGAATTGCCTCATTAAACTTCAGCTTCCAGCTGTGGAGCTCTCCAGCTATTTACCAGGTTCTCTTGAGTTTTATCCTAGTTTTCAAATTTTAGATCTCTCTCAAAAAATCACGACTAGAGGGTGAGCCAAAACAAGAACTCTTAGTTGAACGATAAAATTCTAGAAGAAGATCTGATTGTGCAACCAAAAGTTAGTTGTACATATTTAACAACGAAAGACTTAAAACCAAATTTAAAGCGATAAATTGTGTCCGATGGACTGAAGTTCATAGAGTGATCAAGAAAATAAAATAGTAAAATAATATTAAACCGAAATTGAAATACTACGTAGGAAATAGAAAAGCACAACACCCAATATAGTTATACATACTCAAGAAAGGAAAGAGAATAGCCACTTCAAAAAGGAAAGAATTACAAGGGGAACAAAAGAAATCGCAAGAACAGCTACTCCTTTGTTCGGACCATCTTGATTCTTCCATAGAATAATAAATAAGCAATGTTTTAGGCTGAGCAGATGAAACTCAATAGGAATCCAATCACCCGTACACGTAAAACTGATTTTATTATTTATCTCAAAAAAAATGCCCAAGTGAACTTTGGGTCACCCAAGAAATAACCCAGCAAGGCCCTATAGGGCTTCGTATTGGCCCCAAAACTAGCTGCTGTAGCTAATCATTGTGTCAACAACGTCTCATATCACCATGCACTGCGGCGTAACAAGTGTCACGTATCTGGGCTATATGGAAGAACAACCCAGCAGCATGGCACGATGTCCATTGATGTCATGTCATGGCAGCGATCTCCAGCACACCTTGTGGTGCGTCCGATGGAAAATTGTCTTTTTGTTGATTTCTCATTGTTCATCAACGTCGAACCCACAGCAGACCACCTCTAAACGTATATAGAAATCAACCAATAATTTAAAAGTTTCAACTCGTAATTGGAATTTTCAACAGAAACCCAAAACTCAAAAAAAAAACTAATGATAACGATTTAGAAATCACGTACCCTAGTGGACTATTGTTAAAAAACGAAGACTAAGACTCTAAGAACTCAGATCTGCAGCAAAAAATCTCCTCCTACTGGCGGTGTCTAACTCTCTTTCTTGCTGTTTCTTTCGAAGCAAGGGGCAGACCCATTTCTAAAATTATTGTTCGTATTTTTGTGATATATATAATATATTATTGTTTATATATCTATTGAAGGGTAAAAATTGTTTTAAACCTTAAATTATCAATTTTTTTAAAAAAAATCCTTAATTACTAACCCGAACAAAACAAACTTCAAAATATCAAAAACCTAACAAAAACTCCGAAAATGGCCGATAACCTCTCGTTTTCATTTTACAAAGAGAATGAAGAGGTGTGCGAGAGTTAGCGCCCTCCGTTCTTCTTGAGGGACGGCTGATAGCCCATCGTTTTCATTTTTTTAAAAAAAAGGGGGCTGTGTGAGGTTCATGCCCCCCGTTCTCCCCGTGGGACGACGCGGGAGTGCTCTACCCCCAGCGCACGTGCTCTGCACCTGTCAACGCGTCCCGTGATCAATAATTGATCACGGGTTGAAGAACGCGAGGGGCCTCGGCTCACATGCGGTTCCCCGTTCTTTGGCCTGTGATCAATACTTGATCACGGGCCAAAGAACAGAGGGTTGATATTCTTGATTATTTAAATAGGTTAGCCATCCACTCTCACTCTACACCCTCCCAAAAGCCTAAAATCTTGTAAATATTTTTTTCCTCTATCGATTGGTTGCTTTAGACAAAACAACAGCTTGTAATATTGATATGAATTGGTATTCGTATGACACGCCTACGTGTATGGTGATTTTTAAGCTTTCGATCACTTACATGAAAATGAAGAAATATACGTGCATTCGACCTTTAGAACTCTATACGATGAGCTTCGAACACCTGTCGGTTTGGAGGACGATAAAGTGGAAAGCCTACTTGTTAGAGAAGAAATCTTAAGGAGAATTTTTTAGGAAAAAAATATAATTATTTAAAAGAAATTAGAGAAGAAATAGTTGAATATTCTTTGAAAAATAGTTATGAGATCAAAATTTACAAAAAGTGAAAATTGACGACTGATGGCTAAGTATGAAGACGGGTGTGAGTGGCGACTGCATGCTTCGAAGATGCAATACGAGCTTACGTTTTAAATAAAAAATTTGATTGATTCTCATAACTGTTTGAGAAAAATTGAGAATCGACACGCTAAAGCAAAATGAGTAGTAAATCATTATCTGGATAGGTTCAAAAGTTAACCTACGCAGAAAATTTCTTCCATTATCAATACAGTGAGAAAGGATTTGACTGTCAACATTACACCTAGTATTGTAAGAAGAGAAAGAAGCATACCTCGAACACTTAACGAAGATAAAGACAGCGAATAATACAAGTTAGTTTGGTCGTACGCAGCAGAAATATGTAGATAAAATCGAGATAAGACATTACAAATACATACTTACGAGATGTGGTGTGATTCATTGGTATGCCAAACAATGTATAAGTGCATGGTTGCTTAAAGGGATGTTTGCTGTAGTACGGTCGATCTATTATAAGTTTGAATAACTGTCATCTGAAGAGTTCGTGTCTCGACCAATTACTCACAGCCGTCCGTATTGATGACAACGGTGGAATATATTCTGTTGCTTTTGCCAACGTCAAAAAAGAGTTCACGAATATATGGACGTGGTTTTTGCAACATTTGAAACGAGACTTAAACACTGGATTGAGCAACGGATAGACAATTATTTCAAATCGACAAAATGTATTGTTTCTTGTACTGCTTATTTAGTGGTATAATTGTATTGTGCAAGTGATTTCTGTTTACGAGACTGGATTTTAAGTGAGTCATTTTGTGACTCCTGTAGACTTTCTTGAGAATTTTCTTGGAAAGGTAAATCTAGCTAAGGAGACTATCGAGAGTAGTTTTTCTTGATAATTACCTGATTAGTACTCTCGACGTTTTAAATCGGTGGTTTTACGTTCACTTTGTTTTTCTTTCAAATATTGGAGTTTAGTGAAGACCGTTCAAGATCAATTTACAGATGCCAAACACCGTTACTGTATCTGGCATTTGTAAGCAAATTTCAGAAACACATTTCAGGGCAGTGCGTACAGAGATGTAATGTGCAATGCAGTCAGAGCAACCACAAGTTATCATTTCAAAATAAAAATGAAGAAACTGCATCAGCTTAACCTAGATGCCCACACATGACTTCGAGAAGAAGAGTCTAGATATTGGGCCACTCATGTCTTCTCTTCGATCGCCAAGTGTGAAATGGAACTAAATAATTTGTGAGTTATTCAATGTATTTCTATTACTGGTCAGAGACAAATTGATCATGACCATGTTCAAGATGATCCAAAAGTGTTTGATGACTCACATTGTGAAAAAATTTGAGAAGTTGACCCAATCAACAAACTTCATGTGTCCCTAAATAAGCAAAAAGCTTGCAAAATTAGAAAGTGTAGCTTAACATTGAAGTGCTGTACTTGCGAGAGCTGCACAATTTGAGGTCAGCAACAACTACGAATAATACATTGTAGACATGAATGTCGATACGTGCAATTATAACAGGTGGGAGCTCACCAGAATTCTTTGTGTACACTCCATTCCCTGCATGCATTTCTTGAGAGTGACACCGAAAAATTACTTGCATCCATACTATCACCAGGTAACTTACATACAGATGTACTCACAATTTATTCGACTCGTGTGCGGCCACCAAATGTAGCCGCAAATGTCAAGTCTGAAGGAACCAATTTCGTCCAGAAGATATCGCCAACTTGGTAGGCCGAAGAAGACAAGAGTGTAAGATGTTTATCAGCCGTTTGGTTCGACAATTAGTAAAAAGAACTCAAATATGTCATGCGGTATATGTCGGCAATAGGAGCCTTTGACCGAGACACCGGGATCGCGTCGCCTTACGACACCAATCAAAGTCATTTCTAATGAGAAGGAGGAAAGTCAAATAAAGGGAATTGAAATGGATCAGCCTTAAATGAAAGAAGTAGGGAGGGAAAGACAAATCTCCCCCATAGGAGCGAACTCATTCCCACATTCGTTAGCCGCAAAGCTAGAAACGGCAGCGACTTACCGGTTTGTCACTGACTTTTGAAGGTATCTCTGGTGATCCCCTTTACCCTATTCATGGCTGACTGCGTACATCAATGTCTCCCCACTAATTAGGCGGACGACAGGACTAGTGTCGCACAACGCCAATACCGTATAGAATGCATAGTCCCATTGACTATATGTACCGATGAATATAGTCGTATTTGTCCTTACTCAGGGTCTACTTCAGGCATTGCTTTGCAAGACACATTTATGAGTTTCAACATATTTGACAGTACGCAAGTACTGTTTAACACATTCCGCTCATAAACACAGAGACATTCTTTTTTAATATTATTTTCATTATGTGTAGTAATCTGCTACGCACGGCCGAGACAGAAATTATTAATTGTTGTAATTAATATTTGAAAATGAAAAGAAAGATGAAATCGAATAGGAAGGTATTCGTTGACTGTGGATCGAGTGAGCTTCAATCCATTTTTAGTATGAAAAAGATTAACTGTAACGACATACGCAACATGTTGGATTCACATTTTGCTGATTTAGATTGATTATCAGAAAAATGTGAATCCAACATGTCGTGTATCTTGTTACAGTTAGTCTTTTTCCTAAAAAAAATGGATTGAAACTCACTCAATCTCCGGCCAACGAATATTTTTTTATTCGATTTCATCTTTCTTTTTATTTTCAAACATAATAAATTCGTGTTATATTTATTTCATTTTAAGAAAATTTCAAAGGTTAAAGGTTATTTAAATTATAATTATTTATTTTAATTTATTTAAATAATTTTTATTTATTTTTGATTATTCAAAATTATAATTATATTTTTTTTTTTACTTTATATAATTATTCAAATTAAAATTTTTACTTAAAAAACTCTACTATAAAATAATTTGCATAGATTAATTAATATAACTAATTTAAAAAATAATTAATTATATTATTTTGTATAGAAATATATATTTAAATAAATTATAAATAATTACATATATATTTTATGTTATTCAAATTATAATCATTTATTGTAGTTTATATTAATAATACTTATTTATTTTAGTTTATTCAAATTATAATTATTTTATTTCAGTTTATTTAAAAAATTAAAAATAAAATTAAAAAAATGGACAGAGTTCTTTTGTTTTATGATTTCTACATAGCTATCTTCAAACAGTTGCTGCAAATTTAAATCACAAACACATATCCAGTAGCCAGATTCCAATACAAATAATAAACATCAAAACAAAAAATAAAGTACATCAAATTTACAGGCGAAAAGTAAAGTATATAAAATGAAATTTAAAATCTAAACTACACTACTTTGGTGGGACATCGTTATCGTTGTATCTGGCTGGCATTCAATTCGCAATCTTGTCAGTGAACTTTAAAAAAGACTCACTAAAATAGTACTGAAACTCAACCATCTTTCTCTGGCTCATCGCGAGCTCCTCGACCTTACCTGTGAGAAATTCCATCTTTTGCTCCCTCTATTGCTCCATTTGCTCATGCGTTTGATACCTTTAATCCAGTTGCTGCTGCATCTGATACATCTGCTGCATTTCATACATATCCTGCATTTCATACATCTGCTGCATATGCTACATCATGTTCCAACTACTAGCATGCTGAGAGACAAATGGCAGTGCGGTCACGGTGCATGAGGTATCCTCCTCCATTGAAACACCCCGAGATATGGAATCTCTTAGATCTCCCTTCACCATCTAAGACCTAGCGAATTTGGCTAGGCTTATCCGAGTCAAATGAATTTGTCAAATGCATCGCCGGATCTCGCAGCTCTCCACTGGGCAGTTGAACCGGAGCTCGCTCCACGAGCTTCCAAATTAATGTCCCATACGATAAATTTTTGTTGCGTGTTTGCCCAATCTTTTCTATGTGGCCTAAAATCGTGTACCCTAGGTCGAACATCGTGTTGTTACAGAGCTTCTTCATGCCATAGAGATCCATCTAGCTTACTAGATCTCTATTTCCATCTCTCGACAGCAAGTTGTGGCTGATCAGGTTGTGAACAACTCGAGATTGAATGTTCAAGTCTTTCAATCTTGGCTTAAAGGCTGCAATGTTCGAGTTATGGTGAATTTGTCGAAGGAAATGTAGGCCCTCCGCTAATCTGGCAAATTCACACTCTCGAAAAGCGAGATAGTATTTGGCTGCGTCTTCTTGAGCAAATCCAATCAATTCGTTGACATCGCATGGACGTATGACCACCTCTATACCACATAAGTACGTCTTCAAGAACCTGAACCTCCGGGTAATGGTCGAGTTTGGTAAAATAAGCAAACAATCATGTCAAAACTGTCGCCACGCATGTTGTACACCCTACGCAAGGTGATGCGGTCAAAAATCTCCTTGATCTCCAAAAAATCCCAACCGTTGAGGTTTGTAGTCTTCTCATAAATAATTGAGTAGAATGACATATTCTTCTCGCATTTTTGTCGACACTCCTGGTTTCAGAATTCCATTGACAAAAAACCAGGCGGCAATCGTAACACTCGATCTGTGGCACCTTGTGCCAAAGGTGGCCGATTTGAGGGGCTAGCTTGTGTTGGGGGGTGGGGATCCTTTCGTTTAAATATTAATTTTGGGTCCATTTCAGCAAAATTGGCTTGGCTTTGAGGATTTTCAAAAAAATATGTTTGTGTTTGGGATTTTCGGCAATTAGGAGACTAGGGTTTCGAATTTTTGGATTTTGACGCTCGGTTTTGGGTTATTGACAATGAGGCTTCGACGAAAATGAGGATTTTCCTCTCGATTTTGGGCGACAGAGGGTGCACTAGGGGCTGATCCTATTTATACTCATGGGATATGGGCCTCCCACGTAAAGGTGAACGCCCCCCGTTTTCATCCTTAGGAATGTGGGTGGCCGCATTTTGAATGCAGTCGATTGCACGTGCGCTGCGGGTGTAACTTGGGTCGCGTTTACACGTGCAGAGTACGTGCGCGAGGGTGAAACACTCTCCGCGTCGTCTCCTTGAGAGAACGGGGTGCGTTAACCCTCGCACGACCTGTCGTTCTCTTTGTAAAAAGAAAATGGCAGGCTATCGGTCGTTCCACGAATTTTAGGTTGTTAGGTTTTTGATACTTTGAGATTTGTGTTGCTAGAGTTAATATTTTAAGGGTTATTTAAAAAAAAATACTTTGAGGTTGATTTTGGTTTTTACCCTATATTAAATAAATCTTGATTCTTGGGAAATTTGAATAGTAATCTAAACTTCAAGATAAGATTTTTTACCACGCCATGACTTTCGAACTTCTATCAGTTTGACTATTAACTCAAAACTTACCATTTACCACGACAATTATTTTAAAAATTTTCAATCAACCACAAAATATCTAATCTAAAAAAGCACAAAAAATTGCTTTGAAATTTTATTTAAAGAAAAAAGTCACATATGCTCATAGTTGCATATTTAGTTATCGTTGATCTCTTTGTGAACCAACTTTTTGGTTTCATTCTACATAGATGATGAACTGTAACTCATGTGCGCGTTAACGGGTTTCATTAACGAATAATTTTTGGACAAATTGCTTACTGCAAATAGTTTGGGATCCGAATTTATTTTAGAGTAGTAGCTGCAGGGATCCCCTAAGTTCAAGGTAATTATGAAACATTACGCTATAAGTTACCATCAACGTGAATCCTTTTTAAGTTTATTCATGTTTTCATTACTTCTTTGTAGGGTTGGAACCAAGTTTGTTCGATTTGGTAAGTCTTCAAAATGGATCAAACCTGCTCTAAAAGTTGTTAGAACCTAAATCGAACCAAGTCTATTTATTAGCCTGGTTGTCTCCTTTCCAAGATTAAATATTGAACTTGTACTACATAAGCCAGTGTAATGGTTCTTTTGTCTAAGGAAGGACGAAGGAAGGAGGATAAATTGTTTGAACAGCCCATAGTATGTTAGAAAAAGGGAGGTAAGTCAAGGAGGGGCAATCAGTTTATTAACTTGTAGGTCGGTTTGAACAGAAATGCATGATCAAATGATTTATTCTATAGAGAGAATTCAATCATTCAACCCAATGCAACCAACATTTTATGTAGAAAAAAGTTTCAATGAAAAAGAGAGGCAACTCAAGGAACTCTCTACACACTATAAAAAAAAAAGTAGTGATCTAAAAACCAGACAACATCTCATGAGTGAGGAAGAAAAAAAAGTGGCAACGATCTGAATACTAGACATCATCACAAGGGTTGTTGGAGATCCGAAGGCCAATGACGATATAACACGTAAAATTATACAAACAAATACACCATGATCAGGTTTAAAGATTTGAAACTCAATGAACGCGTCATTACAATCCTTCTATTCGTTTTTGTAATAGTGAGAACAAAATATCTTTACTAATAGAAGATGTATTTGTGACAGCCCAATCGGCCCACCGCACTAGACATGATCCGTTACTAGTTATATACCGGCCCGGGTCAGCTCAGGATCTGTGGTGCTACTGTCCACTCATGACCTTTTTTCTTATGGGTAGAGGAATATTTGTCCTACCCAGCGAGTCGAACCTTGTACTCCATAATAATATTCAAAGGTTCTAATATGCTGGTGCCACTTGAACTACTGGGAAAAAATGTCATGAGTGCACAGTGACACCGTGGAACCTGGGACTAACCTGAGCCACTGTATAACAAGTCGCTGATCTTGCTTAGTGTGGTGAGCTGGCTGGGTTGTCACAGTATTAGAATAACATCATAATGCTGTGACGTTGAAGCCATACAAAGAATCAAAAAGTTCATCCACCAGTGTATCATATTATCAAAAAAATTGAACCATACACGTATGAAGTAAATGTGCAAAACCTAAAGTGCATATATATAAAATAGACATGTTGTCAAGCAATCTCTGTCAAATTTTCATATATGGCAACACACAAAATAATGATTTGAAAACATGATGCAATTCAATACATTAAATTAATCTCCTATGTCAATGACGATGACAACTTTACTCATCAACCCTAATGCACCATCGGCAATAGGCCTCGAAATCCGTAAATCATTGGAACAATACAAATTTGATATCAAATCCTTAGAAATAATAAATGGATTCTAAATCATGATTAGAAATTCAAATTGGAAGAAAATGACAAATGACTTTAAACTTAGCTGAGTCACTCGCGCATTAGAGACAAAATTCAAAAGTTCTAATCATATATGTTAGAATTTTCAAAACTTGCTAAATACTAGAATTTAGAATTTATCTAATGTCAAACACCTATTGACCTAATTTAGAATTTCCTACTTAAATATCCATATAAACTTTTAGAGTTCATCTTGATTTACATTCTAAACTATCATGATGAAATTTCATCAAATAGAGGCCACTATTGTGTTCAGAATGTCAAAAGCAATTAGAAAATAGGACCTTTTAAATTTTCTAACATCATTAAGCGTTCCAAAATCAGAGTTAAAGATTTTGACAAAAGTAAGGTAAACGGTTGGAGTCATCACAAACTCACAAGCTGCGTAACAAAGCCAACACATGCCAGTGAGTCAACTCCACGTAGAGTAAACACCACGTCATTGGATCAATGCCATGTCATAGTGGCGTCAATGCCACATAAGTACCTTTAACTCCGGCGACCAACTACTTTTTTGGAAAACAACAAACAACAGAGATCAAAATGAAAAGTGTTGAGTTATGAAGGTCTCAGTCTCTTGAATCCAACGGTAGCATTGGTTTTCCAAAACGGCAACTAATGACTCATCTGGCCACCATTTCAAGTGATCTTTGGTTCTAAATGATTTTACTCGTCGAGAGCTTTTCTATGGTGGGTCGAACATCATGATTAGAGTTTGATATGGAAGAGGTATGGAAGACTTCCATCCAAGGTGACTCTGACAAGCTCTGCAAGTTGCTGCGTGAGTAGGCTCAAAAGGAGAGGAAATGAGAGAGGCAAATAGATGCCGGTAGAAAGAGTTATGAAAAAATAAAATTTTTAATTAATTTAATATATAATAACAATATATATATTAAATAACATTTTTAAATGCCAATTCAATAGAAAATTGCAGGTTATGGCCAACGTTTCGATGCGTCAACCTCAATTCACCAAACACTAACTCAGATTTTTAACAACACAAACATTAAATTTTCACCTATTCGACCAACTGACCTAAAACACACAAGTGTAAAAGCAATAACAAGTTACGATTCTTCAAGTCAATAGCAGTCAAATTGACCTAAAAATTCATAAAAAATTTACTTGGAATTTTATAAATTTAAAATTTACGTGTTTTACAATAAGTGAGGGAGGGAGGGTGCTTGTACGTGTTTGTTGAAGTAGGTAAACCAATCGGGGGACCATTAAGGCACCAAGTTTGTAAAAACTCAAATTTCACCCACTAATACAATACTATTTATTTTGAATTTAGAGTTGCACGATTTTATTTTTGAATTTTATCTTAAATGTTTTGAATTATATGGAGATGAAATCCTCAGTATAATCTATCACTTCAATCACACTCAACCAATATGAGATTATTTATTAAATATTCTAAGTACTAAGAATTCACTCTAATTTTGGAGACTACTGACTTAAAGTCGACTAAACCAAAATAATCACTCTTCTTGAGTGCTCAACGACCCCGTCAACCATAATTCTGTTTAGTTATTAGCTCTGATAACATTATTAAAAACATAAACTTAACGAGCAATACAATATTGTATTATATACTCAATTCTGCCCAAGTGATGTATGGTTAGCACCATGGTGCTTTGTAGGTAATTCTGATTTTGAGCCAGCTTGACGGAGAACGGTGACTGATCACTATAGGCTCAAATTGAAGCTGGAAGCCCTAGGAAGTACTACTCCAAAGATCACGACTGTACGGCTGACCATGAAATCAGGAGCGTAATTTGGAGCCCTCTAACATTGCTACCTAACAACAATCTTTCAAATTCAGATGCAGTAAAACAAACAAAGATCAAGATAAAGGGAGCTCTTTTTCAGTGTCAGAATCTCTCTCCTCCCTCCCTCTCTCTCTCTCTCTCTCTACCTGCAAGCAGAGGGAAAAAGAAATGAAATCCCAATGAACGAGGCTTCCCTTTTGGTGAATAATATATAGTTACCCATAGCCATCAGAATGCCCAGAAATACGTAAAAAATGTTTTCTATAAACAGAGAAAAAGAACCCCAGAATTCATGTTTCTAAAATAAAGCTGGTGAATCAGCTCCAACAAACCTTTACTCGTATTTCTCGGCTTTCTAGTTTAGTCTCTTGTCATTGTCAAACCATATCCATCATTTACCATGTAAATCACACTCTGTTAATCGCTTCCTAAACCCTAATTATGGCTTCATTATTTCCAGCAAACCTTCATTATACTTGCCGTAACAGTGATGGGAATGAAACCATTAATCATTACCCCTAGCTATTATTTCATTTGGTTTAGAATTGCCAAAAAAGTGAATCTAGTGAGAGAGAGAGAGAGAGGAGTAAAGAGAGTGAGAGAGAAAAGGCATGGCTACTTCTGGATTTGAAATCCAGGCCGGGTAATCAATTATTAACAGGGATCTCTGTCCATCTGCGTTTTCTACTCATCCTCTCAAACCATGTTCATTAAATTACTTTTCTTGCTCTCTTAATCCATAGGATGAAGTTTAATGATGGGAAGACGTCTGTTTTGAGGGGAATGTTGTCTGGCTCGAAGCCACCACTGTAACTCATCAAGCTTTTTAGTATTAACTTCTGGGAGAAACTAGGGGTTAGCGAGGACATCGGACCAGGCTTCATTCCCCTCAATTTATGCTTCCATTGCCTTCGGATTCTCGAAACTGCAATCACCTTAATCAAAAGGTAAAGTAAGTTTTTCCATTGTTTAGTCATAATGTTATGAATTATTGCTGGATATTAGCAGATTGCAGCAATGATGATAGATTACGACTGCTTTTTTTAGATCTTTTTAGCTGATAGAAGAGGAAAGGGTAATCATTACTCGTTATTAATTATTTATTATATAAGCTTTTTTATAAATATATATTTCCTTTCATCATCACAGATGTTCGAGTCTTTTTGTTCGATTCCATGATCTAAGGCAGCTCTCCCACCTCGTTATACTCCAGACTTTATGCTCATGTTCTCATTTCCTTTTTTCTTTATAATCCATCATCACTTAAGGAATCTCCTTCCAATGTCCAGGCCTGGATTTCTTCATAATTTTTCCTTTTTTTATTTCTAAAACTAAATCACCTTCAAACTGATGAAGTTCAAATCGTTGTGCTTTCTTTGTGCTTCTCAATAAATGTTCATAATGAATGCTTGAAGTTAAACGTCTGCATACTACGTACATAACATATCACCAGTTGTCTCTAACATATAACCAGTCGTCTGTAGCAGCCCTCGACAGACATAGATTAGAGGCATATCTGGGTTGTCGTAACGTCACAAGTTGAATTACCAAGAGTTGTTTTAATAAATTATGGTTTTTAAGCTAGGGTTTCTGAAGTAGGTGATTGGAAAGGTGAAGGAAGAGGAGAAGTAGGCTCACCAGAGAGGACAAGCATGATGGGCCTCTGCGTTGTGGTCTATAGGGTAACGTGCCTCCTTCTGTCATCAATTTCTGAAGCTCATACCATATGCAATATTTGCAATATTTAAATGCCTGCCTCTCTCTCTACCAGAGAAATCTGAATCATTTGTTACGATTCAGTTAAGTCAACGTCAGTATTTACTCCCGGAATTCTTCTTTGCACTGTCATTAATATAGAGAGATGCTGCCTGTTTCGAAGTAGACTTTCCCAATAAATTAGAAAAGAAAGACTAAAGTTTTGTGCAGTCTCTCCATGTTTCGAAATTCAACCAACCATTTGAGTTCTCTTCTTCGTCTTCAATGAATTTGGTTTACTGCTTTGTTTGTGGTCGCCAGAATGCATAGCCATCTGTCATTTATGGTGTTTGTTCAACCATACATTTAGATTTCTAGGGCAAGAATTTTGGCGTACATCAATTAGTAAAAGTAACATGATAAAACGTTCATTTCAATACAACATGCAAACTATCGAATCACACATACTATATTATGTCAGGTAAGCAATTGTGGTGAGACCTGTCTTGCCTGGGCTCTAATGACCCAATAATAAAATAAATTGTGACCCAACCCAAATCACGAGCATGTATAATTTCACATCAATTGGATGTCATTGATTTGAATAATTTATAAGTTGGATTCCTCTTTACACTGGCACGATTCGTTTCAAGTAAATCTTTATAACAATATAATATAGAGACATTACAATAAACTAAACTGAAAAGAAGTGTTCTGCAGGAAAAGTAAAATTTTTCGACGTCCAATATAGCTATACAAACCTGATGGAGGAAATAGAAATAACAAAGTATTCACCCAAAGGAAAATAAACACTCAAAACGAAAGAAGTAAAGAAGGTTAACCACCATAGCAATCAACACCTCCTTGCCCTATACACATCAATCATTTGTTGGAGAGATGGGTTCTATTTTGGGTTGAGCAACTAAATTAATTGAAAATCCTTGACCAAATGCATTAGTTTTATCTTTTAATCAGATAAAAATCAAAAGTTGATGAAAAACTACACGCATGAACTTACATTAAAAACTTTTAGCACTTCAAAAATAGGTTTTATAACCCATCGATGAGGCAAGTGTCAAAAACAATGTTACATGTTATAGCGTAGCTGTATAAAAAATGAGAAATTTATAGATCTTTGTACAATGAATGTCCGAAAAGAAACAAGAAAAAAAAGTTACTGTCCTGAGACTAGTCACAATGTAATGAAACACCCAAGCAAGTGCTAGGGATTTGCACGTAGTGATATGATTTTAAAAGTTGTCTAACTATGGTATCACCCGTGACAAAATCACTTTCTTGTGGTAGAAGGTGTGTATCAAATAAATGACCTAGATTATAAGTCCAATATAGTTAGATACTATGTTCAAAGTATCAAATAAAATGTAATGCATGTTGAAAGTAAACATGTGAAAACCACCATATATATAGTATAAAAATAGAAATGTTGTGTAACTTGATACGTTGTGTTTTCTATGTGATCTATCATAAAATAAGGTTTTGAAAACCATGATCCACGTACAGCAAAGTGAAAGAACACCTACTTCGATTGTGATGAGCCTTGTTGCTGCTAGGAGTGGGATGCTTGGAAATCAGTTTGAAATCAACAAACTTGTTTGAACCTACAAGTTTGGAATTTTTCTTTTGTGAATAAGGTGATTCCAGAGAACACAAAAGGAAACTGGACTTGGTCTTTTGATGAAGGAAGCATATTGGCATGGTTGGAAAAACTTGACTTTTCTTTTCGAGGTATGAATAAACCCAAATTTTCTCCTTTCCTTGTTGTCATGTTGATCTAGCTATTTTAAGATTAGGAGAAGGCTTTTCAGACTTGAGATTTTGTTTTGTGGATGTGATTTATGTTACTTTTGGTCTCTGTAGATTGTGAAGCATTTGGCTTCTAAGTCCGTTGAAAAAAAATAGAACTTCTACGAAAAGAAAGGAGGTTTGGTATTGTACCAATTGACATTGAGTCAAGGCTCGGCATAGGCAAAGCCGAACCCCGACCTTGTCTTCGGGCCCAAATTGGATTATTGACCCAATCGTTCTTGGATTGTTTCAAGTTCTATTTTGGACCTGAATTGGGTTATCGATCCAATCATTTTTGGGTCGTTGTTGAGCCTAAAAATTTACGATTCAAAGTGTAGAATTTCAATCGTAATTTTAGGATAATGTTATGGTTAGGGAACTTATTCGATCTTCTACGCCATTGTGTTTCATTGAGTTTTGCTTGGGCATTTGGATTTTGGTAGTCCCAATTGAAATATGGATTTAATTTTATGTACAATATATTTATATTAAATATTTACTTTCAACAAAAACATTTAAATTGAGCATGTTTATTCTCTTAAATTTCTTTTATTTATATGCAGTGGAAATGAGTAATAAGGCGGTTGTATGTGTTGTATTATTAGATTGAGAATCCTTAAACCTGATCATAATATTTTGTAATTTGCGATCATTGAGTATCACATTCTTTTATTTCCTATGACATGTTCTGCCAATAATCTGTGAATGTCTCTATTTTCACTAAAACAATATACTGTATTAAATTATTTTTCTTATCTACTACATTATAATGGGTGTTTTACCATTTGGTCTATTGTATGATTTGTAGCTTTCTTTCTTAAATTGTTTTCTAATTAGTATGCTCACTTACTGTTTAAACTAAATGTTAACATAAAATTATATTTTTATTGAGTTTAATCAACTCCATTTAAACAACTCCCACATTTCAAGTTTAAGTCAAGGTGATCCCTAGTTGGTGATGCAAGAAAACTTGCTATGTAAATTTGGCTTGGAAGTTTATTTCTTTTAGGGGATTTTATTTCATTTATAATAAGGTGAGAATACTAGTTTATCTTTTTTATTTATTCAAGTGCTTGCACAGTCATTCGACTTGTGTTATTATAATATTTGATGTCACCGTTGAAACTAGTTTAAACTCCATTATTTTGGGCTATGACTTATAATCAATTGTAAGACTTCCACCGTATTGATAAATATTTATAGATAAGAGTCGGATGGTTTAATCTATTTTGGTCTGGATCGTTTCTTGTTCTGTTTCAATTTCCATTTAGGGCGTGACATATATAATATAATTTTTTATTCTTGTCCAACTAATTGTTATTTGAACCAATTTTTAATTTGATAATGCTTTGATTATAATTACTGCATACACTCATCATGTTTTACTTGGTAAATAAAACTGGTTTTTAAGATACAGTGATAGAAATTTTTATTGAGTTTAGTCCTCAAATAACTATATTTTTCCTAGAAAATTATTGAGATGGTCGGGATTAGGACTAGGCGAGTTTCCTTGGAGTCCCCTTCATTTCTTTCTTTTGAAGTGTTTATTTTTCCCTCAGTGAAAATTGATTATATATTTATATATATATATATGGTGTGATATATCTTTCTTGCATAGTATTTTCATTTTTAGCTACATTTAAATCATTGCAATAACATATTTTTGTTATCACCAAGTAAACTCAGATCAACTTTATACTTTTATGTAGGATTTGACTTGAGTTGAATTTTGGTTTAAAGTTTTCTGTTGCAAACGATAGACCAAAGCCTCAGCGGGTCTTGTTTGAAGGTTGGATAGTTCAACTTAACATTTTTTTTATGACCTATCTCAAGGTCGTGACATTGTCATTGATAAATCTATATTTCAAAAAGCAACCACTATGAATTGAAATTAAATGATCAAATACAAACCCTCAAAGGAAAATTAAAGAAGAAATATTATGCTTTATGTTAAAAATATTTACGGATAAAAAATCACAAGTTAATAAGAGAAATTCATTATGTCAAATTTAAAGTATATGTACGTGTGACAAATATAAATTCTTATAGAAACATTCATAATTTTGCTTCAAAATTTTGTCACTCTGCGACGTTTTTTTTTCATGACAAACAAAATTTGGTTAACGAAACTCCAATATACTTCTTTTTTTTTTTTTTTTTGTTTTGTAGTACAATAATTAAGTCTTCTATTTAATTAATTTGTTATGTTTATATATGGAATTAGATAGAAAAATTCTTTGTTTGGGACAAATGTTGACTCAGTTAACTGCACCATGTCCTTCCGCAGGAAACATCGCAATGTGATGGACTTTGGGCTTTCATCTTAAAACCTTGGGCCTATGTTCTTTCATTTTAATTAATTTAGGTTATTTATTATTATTTTAAAATATTTTATTATTACCCTAGTTATAATTATCTTTATTTTCATAGTTATCATCTAATTATCAACTTGTCATTCCCACACTAAGCACCATCTTCAACAATAATAGAACATTGATAGGTTAATAAGTTGATACAGACAATCTTTCCAAACTTTCAACACTCCGATTCCAATTATTTAAACGCATGCTATTTTTTACTCTAAATTTTTGTAGGATATAATAAGAGACGTAAATTACTTGATGAATAAAATGGTTCTCCATAATGATGTGATTGATTGGTGATTCAATTCCATGCCCACCATTTTTCTAGTCGCTTTCCTTCCAAAGCCAAGTTTTAGGCCTTTTTTTGTCTTTTTCTTTCCCTTTACGTTTGAACTCCCGCTGTTCCGTTCGTCGCACCTCCAATTTTCGAGCCTCGACTTGGGAATTTCAGACATAAAGTGCAAGCATCTACTCATAATGCATGAATCTCGAATATCTCTCGGTGTCCTCAAATACTATCTCATATAAATCAATCCACGCATTAAGGAAAACCAAAATAATCTATAAAAATTAAACATGTACTTAAAACTATATTTAAACAGCCACAGTTAACATATGTGTGTGTGTTTTAAAAGACTCAAACTAGATTTCATTTATAAATATGCATGGGTGATGACTAAAATAAAATTTAGAAAAGATAAAACCAAATCTTTTACTTCAACTCCTTAACTTTATACAATATTTGACTACCTTTATCTTCTCTACTGTCACCTGTGCCAAAAGAAATTGGAGGAAACCATAATGAGTTTCATAAGCACAGTAAATATATTCATCTCAGTATTATATAAAAGAAATCAATATTACATTAATAATTTATTTGTTTCTTACATGATCAATCCTACAATCTTTTTTTTTTTAAATTAATGTACACATACATCCCAAGTTTTGTGTAATACAAAACTCTCTTTACATTTTAAGTAACTTCTCATATTCTTTATATATTTATCATATTTTTTTTACATGTAAAATGTATAATGCATGTAAGTAAACTCTTAGGCTTATGATATCAGTGATCACGGCCTAAATGTCACAACCTACGTACTCACATATCTCTCTCTTCAATAACGGTTGACTTAATATATGTAAATCTTAATACCACTAATAATATACACTTAATCTCTATTTCTATACGCAATGATATGCAATGTGAATATCATAAAAATGTGATGCATTTCTTACCCAGTCATGCTATGATTAATGAATATGCCTGCATATGTACATATAATTTGATAAGGGAATCGATACTTGTATCTTTTCAATTATTTAAATGAAATCTTTATTATCAAGTAGCGCATTACCATTTTTTATGAATGCTAATATATATGATCATATATAAAACCCACATGTTACGCAAGAGAAGGTAACTGTTGAGAAAGTTAATGGCAAGAGATGTAGAAACAAGTCAAGTTGGGAAGGAATTTGTAGAATACAGAATAACTGAATGTAACTTAATATTGTTGTAATTACACTTGTGAAATAACTGTAGTCATCAAATATAAAAGAGATTAATCAATAAAGAATGATAACGAGAATTTCAGTCAAGTACCATAACACTGGTGCTTTCATTGACCTTTGTCTTCTATGGCAGAGGGTGTTGTAAAAAATAACAAAATTAGTAAGAACAATAATAATGTTATCGCTGTAAAATGTGGAGAGTACTGATTAAGATGATTTTAAGAAAAGACTGCTATTAACAGGCTCCTTAGACAAAATTACCTATCTAAGTAAGTTCTGAGAAAATACTAGAAGATTCATAAATGGTTCCACTTAAAATCTAATATTTTAGATATAATTTACTTACACAGTACAATTACACTACTAAATAAGTAGTACGAAAAATGATAGTAGATGTGATCCGAAAAATATTAAGAATATTTTCCCACATCGTAAAATTATGACAGCCAAGAAGTAAGAAACCAAAATCGGGAAAAAACCAGGGGGATAGAGTCCAGAAAGATCTCACTAAAAAAAAAATATGATTTACAATATTTTTCTAGATATCGAATATTATAGAAAATATTCCTTAAAAGAAATACCCACTTTTAGAATTCTCAATGTATACAAAAGCACCACACCTATTTTTCACTCACACTCTTTCTTTTCTTTCTTTAAAAAAATAGATTTTTTTATCTCTTCAGAAAAAATCTTCTCTTCCATATTTTTGGATGCTTTAGATGCAAAGAAAACTTCCATATTTATATGGAAATTTTGTCACAAAATGATAAAAGAACACTTCTCTTAAATTAAGGGAGGCACCGATTGAAGAAAGAAGAAAAAACTTTTTTCTTCTTTTTGAACATTTTATTGAATGATATGAGTCCCTCATCATAATGGAGGGACCCCACAAACACCCCCTCTCGACTTATGATGAGGTATTTCCAGTTCTGTGAAATCTATACAGAATTCATACTTATTTCTTTGCAAAGCTTTTGTCATCATGTCTGAGCCATTATCATCTGTGTGAATCTTCTCAAGTTACACTTGTGATAAATGTGTATTTTACACATTTAATTGTACTCTTTTATACTTGATTCGGTAAATTTTTCTCAAGTGTTTGAAAGAATTTAATATTTTTTATGTGAATGCGCAGATAAAAAGAAATATAACAAGTTAGCATTTCAACACACAAAATTGGATGCCAAAACGAGACAAATTGGATGAAAAAACGAGACAACTTGGATGAAAAACCTAAAGCAGCGCCAATTACTTGCCACATTTGAGCGATCGATCAGCTAATGTATAAAAAATTTGAACTTTTAGAGAAGAAGACAGAAGCACTGCTGATCGATCGACTACACGTTAAAAGTCAATTATCTTTAAGCAAAACGAGTGTTGATCGATCGGCACATTGGAGCGATCGATCGGCTTAAGCGATGTAAAATGAACAGCAATGGCACCGATCGACCGCCACACCTCCACCGATCGATCAACTAAAGCGTGAAAGTGATGATGTTTGAGTAGAAGCAGTGTCGATCGATCGGCTATACCAAGCAATTGATCGGCTGTGTGATTAAAAATTGTAATCCGAATTTACGGGTTTTAATTGGATTAATCTGGCCCGTTAATTAAAGTGGAACGTTGATGTTAGGTCAGAATTAAGTTATAAGAGAGGAGAGGCAGTTCATCACAGGGGGATCACAAGGATGAAGATGGAGATTGGAACAGAGAGAAAGCTTTAGGAAGAGGATTTCGCATCGACAAACATAGTTTTCTTTCTCCTTTTCTTCTAAAACGATGAACTCTATTATTTCTTTTGTTTTTCATTATGCTAACATGAACTAATTCTATTTTCTAGGGCTACGATGTGACCGAATTATGACCGTTTAGTTAATTTTCTTTAATTTAAGTTATTGATTTTTATTTCATTTACGTGTTGAAAAAATTATTGTTGTTCTTAATGCTTGCGATTGCCTAATCAACAATAACATGTTCGTAAAGTTGTTTTGAGATGGAAAGATGAAAAATAATTGTGTATTGGATAATTTACCATGAAAAGGATGTTATACTAGAGATAAAGATGTTAAACGAGCGAGTCGAGCCGAACCGAGCTGAGAAAGACCCGGCTCACTGAGCCTACCGAGCATAACGAGCCGAGCCTAACGAGCCTACCGAGCTTAATGAGTCGAGCCTAACGAGCTGACCTTAAAAAATTTCTAACCCGAGCTGGCTCGCGAGCCGCAAGTCTAATGAGTCGAGCCGAACCGACCCAACGAGCGTAACGGGCCATTGCGTTGCTGAGCGGTCTGATTCTCAGCAACGACCTGATGACCGTTGCTTAGAATTTCAGCTTCTCAGCAACGGTCTGATGACCGTTGCTCAGAATCTCAGCTTCTCATCAACGGTCATCACCGTTCTTTGACACTTTAGTGTTTAGTGTGAGAAAAGAAAAAAAATCGAGGGGAAGAAGATTGCTGAACTGAGGGACAGAAAGTCAACCGAACTGCTATCCCAGCAACGATGGGCGATTTATCGCCCAGCGCTCGGACGATCGATCGCCTAGTGATCAGAGAGCTAGGCAATCGATCGCCCAATTCTCCCGACCCCGACGACGATAAAAGATGCTCGAGGGCCCGAGCTTTTGGATGCTGCGTTTCCATTGGAAACATCGAAAAGCTCGCCTAGCTTTGCCCATCGTCGCAGGACAATGATCACTCAACGCTTGGATGATCGATCGCCCAGCTATCCCAACCCCGACAACGATCGAAGATGTTCGAGGGCCCGAGCTTCTAGACGCTGCGCTTCCATCGGAGACGTTGGAAATCTTGCTCAGCTTCGCCCATCGTCGGAAAGCTCAGTGCCGAACTAGGCATGACCGAGCTTGCTCACGAGCAGACTCATCAGGCTCGCGAGCACGGATTATCGAGCTCGACTCGACTCGTCTGTGTGGCTCGAGTCAAACCCGCTAGCTACAGTAACGAGCCGAGCAGGCGAGCTGGCGAGCCAGCCCACTCATTTAACAACACTAACTAGAGATAGCTAATGCGTTCATGTGGTATTTGAAGTTCTTGTTCTTAATGTATTCAATTAATCCATAGGGTTGGAAACCGAGATGTAATATTCCGTTAATTGAAATAATTACTCGAGAGAGATTGATAAGTATATATATGAAATTTCCATCAACACATAAGAATAGATTTGATAAATTGAGTTAGGATTACTAAACATGATTAATTTAGGTGAAATCAAAAGTTCTAGATTTTTCTCTCATTAAATCCTACAGTTTTATTTAATTTCAAGTTACTCAATTAAATTTTATTGTCCACTTTTAATCAAAATTATCAAAATTCTGTTGGTCATCTTTAATTAGAATTAAAGTCGTTTAATAATTAGCGAAAATAGTCCTCATGGGTTTGACTCGTATTTATACATTTTATTACTTTTGCGACATGTTCACTTGCGGTTGTAGTATTTTTCGCAACAACTTGCTTGGTGTCCAATGATGCTTGATATATATGCATTTCGACTTCGAATGAAAGTTCGAATTCTTGTTCAAATGAATAATACAAGATATACATATCTTGTTAATGACTCGATTTTGTCAGAAATTTTTGCATCCACAAAATTTCTTTGCAAGTTTCTATCGCTGTAATAAACTCAACTTTGTTGTAGACAATGCCATTGATTTTTGCCGTTTAGATTGCCATGAAACTGTTCTCCCTCCAAATGTAACCAAATATTCTGATATTGATATTCTGAAGTCAATGTCTCTAGTCATATCTTCATCAGTATAACCTATTAACAAAACCTCTTTACTTCTAAAACACAAATTGAATTCAGAAGTACGTCGAAGATACTTAATAATCCACTTCACTGCATTCTAATGCTCTCTGACCAGATTTGAAAGAAATTGGTTGACTACTCTAACCAAATGTGAAATATCAGGTCTCGTACAAATCATGACAGATATTAAGTTGCCAACTGCTGAGACATATGAAATTCTCTGTATTTATGTTTTTGCTTATTTAGTGGAAGGACTTTCTTCGGAAGTAAGTTTGAAATGTTTAGAACTTTCTTGATATATTTCTCCTGAGATAGCCATAACATTCTATTCTTCCTATAGCGAGTGATACTCATCCTAAGTATCTGTTGTGCCTGTCCTAAATCTTTCATGACAAAAGACATGTTAAACTTATTCTTTAACTTAACAATCTTTACTTTGTCTGGGCCCACAATCAGTACGTCATTGAGATAAAGTAGGAATATTATGAATGTGCACTCTGTGAACCTTTTCACGAATACACAATGGTCTGAGAAAGTTTTTCTATATGCTTGATTTACCATAAAGGAGTCTAACTTCCTGTACCATTGTCGTAGTACTTACTTTAATATATACAGACTCTTCTTCAATCTACAAATCAGTTATTCTTTTCCTTTTACAACGAACCCTTCAGGTTGTGCCATGTAGATTTCTTCTTCTAGTTCTCCATGCAACAAAGCAGCCTTCACATCGAGTTGCTCGATTTGCAAATTGAGACTTGAGGCTAATCCAAATTCGACTCGTATAGATGATATTTTCACGACAGGTGAAAATATTTCCTCAAAGTCAACCTCTTTATTCTGACCAAAACCTTTCATAACTAGTCGTGCCTTATACTTTGATTGTGAATTTTTATCTTCAACTTTGAACCTATATACCCATTTGTTCTTGAGTAATTTTTGCCTTTTTAGAAGCCGAACCAATTCATAAGTATGATTTTCATGCAATGATGTTATCTCATCTTGTATTGCATCTAACCAATTCTTCTTTTATTGATGCTTCATGGTTTTTTCATAGCACTCAGGTTTATTGCTATCAGTAATCATCACGAACTCGTTCATAGAGTATATTCTTGATGGTCAACAATCTTTTGTTCACCTCCTTGGTTCTCCAAGTGATTAAGGAGAAATCTCTCTTTCTCTTTGATTAACATCATCAGTTGTTTTATCACTAGATCCTCCAGCATCTCCCCGTCAAAAGTTGATTTTTCTAAACCAACTCTTACTAGATGCTCATCACTGATCTCCATATGTTTCTTCTTGTCTTCAATGGTTTGATTATCAAAGAAGACAACATCTCTGCTTTTGAAAATTTTCTTATCAACCGATCTCAATTCCTATATCTAAATGCATCACTTCCGTATTCGAGGAATATGCATTCCTTAGCTTTGTTGTCTAGCTTGGACCTCTCATCTTTGGGAATATGGACGAATTCTCTGCAACTAAATACTTTTAAATACTTATAAGAGACGTCTTTTCTAATTCTAAGTCTATTTGGCATTTCTCCAATCAGAGGTTCTGATGAAGATAAATTAATGATGTTTACTGCAGTCTTCAATGCTTATCCCCAAAATATTTTGGGAAGTTTTGAATGTGATGACATACACTTTATCTTCTCAACGATCATCCTGTTCATTCTTTCTGTAACACCATTTTGTTGAGAAGTCTTTGGAGCTGATTTTTCGTGTATGATCTCGTGCATCTTGCAATATTCATTGAATGATCCCATATATTTGTCATTATTATCTATGCGAATGCATTTTAACTTCATTATAGTTTCTCGTTCTATTAAAACATGAAACTTTTTAAAAATGTTAAACACCCCATCTTTTGATTTGAGTGCATAAGTTCAAACTTTTCTTGAGTGATAATAAATTAATGTCACTATATATTGGGCACCGCGTAACGTTTTCATTGACATGAGACCACTGACATTTGAATAGATGACTTCTAACACTTCTGTTTCCTCGATGCAAAATTCTTTTGAAAGAAAACTCTATGTTGTTTTTCAGCCATACAATGAATACACTTTGACAAAGATTCATGTCTGAGATGTGGCAGACATTCTCTCTTGTCAAGCGTTGAAGTCATTTTTTGCTCATTTAACCAAGCCGTTGTGTCATAACTCAATGAACGAGTCATCTTGTGTAGCATTTACAGATACTTTCTTTACAGTCACTTGAGTCACATATAAACTAGACTCTTTTATTCCTTTCGCTACAACTAGCGAGCCTTTGCTGAACTTTCATTTACTATAAGAAAATTTGCTCTTATAACCGACATCATCAAGAGCGCCAACCGATATTAGATTTAGTCTAACATCCAAAACATGTCTGACACTTTAAGTACCAACTCACAACCCGTGTTGGTCTGAATACTGATGTCTCATTTTCCAATTATTTTATAAACGTGACTATTCCTCATTTTAACAATGTCAAACTCGCCACTAGTGTAAGATGTAAAATATTCTGCTTTTGCAGTAACATGATAACATGCACCACACTCACATACCTAACATGATTCATTAGTTATTAGGTAGACAACATCTTTGGATATGATTATATATTCATCCTCAGAGACAGTTGCAGTCGTATTCTTTGTTTCTTCTTCAGCATCTATTGTGTCTTGTTCTTTCTTTAACTTTCAGCAATCTTTTTTCATGTGACTTATTTTGCCACAATTATAGCACTTGATGCCCTTTTTACTCATCAACTTTGACCTGCCTGGTGTGCTACCTCCAAATAACCTACGTTCTTTTAATCTTCCCCTTATTATTGATAAGTCATCCAAATAAGAGTGGTCCTTGTTCTTCCGTCTATTTCTTTCTTTAAGAATCACATCTGCTATCATTTACTATTAATGTTGTCTTTGAAGCATTGTTAGCCAAATTTATAATGAGGTAATCGTAAGAATCAGATAAACTTTGAAATAAAAGTTCAGCTATTTCATTTTTGTAAATTTTGTGCTTCAATGCTGTAAGTTAAGAAAATAATATGGTCAGTCACTAGTCAACTCTGACATTCAAAGAGTATATAATTTTCTTTTCAAGAAAAATTTATTATGCAACGACTTTGTCTCATATAGTTTTGTCAACGTATCTCATATCTATTTGGCAGTTATACTTTCTGAGATACTTGACAAAATTTCCATCTGCTAAAGTAAGATGCAAATTGGCAATAACATCCTCATCTCCTTTGTTGCATTTTTTATCTTCAATATTCGTCGGTCTGTCGCCAATGACTATAGCACAAACATCTCTCCGTAATAGCGTCTTCATTTTTAATTTTCATAATAAGAAATTATTTTTATTAAAATTTTCAATTTCAATCTTTTCCGCCATAATAACGAGGCTCTGGTACCACTTATTTGGAAATAATAAAATTAGTGAGAACAATAATAATGTCGCTACTATAAAATGTGGAGAGTACTGATCAAGATAATTCTCAGGAAAGACTACTTTTGACAGTTTTCTTAAGCGTAATTATCTTTCTAAGTAGTTCCCAATAAAGGTTGGAGGGTCACAAACGATTCTATTTAAAATCCAGTCTTTTTAAACAGAACTTACTTACATAGTACAATTACACCACCAAATAGACGGTATAAAAAATAACAATAGATGACATCCGAAAAATATCAGAAATATTTTTTCACACGTTTAAAATATAATGGTTAAGATGTAAGAGAAATAAGAGCGGAAATAAACATCGAGAATTTTTCTTGGAAACCCAAATCGGAAAAAAATCATAGGGACCAAACCTAGAAAGGTCTCAATATTTTTCTAGATAACGAATATTTTAGAAAATATTCACTAAGAGAAATCATTACTCTTAGAATTCTCAATATACTCAAAAATATTTTACTTATTTTTCTCTCAGACTCTTTCTTTTCTCTCCCTCCAAAAATCGTTACTATTTTTCTCATTCTTCTCAGAGAAGATTTCTTTTCTCTTAAAAGAAACTTTTTCTAATTGATCTTCGGATGATTTTTCTTTAATCAAGAACTCCCTATTTATAGAGACGGTTCCTCACGCGGAAAGAAAATTCAATTATCCTTTTGCATCTCATAAATTTCTTTCTATATCTTTTAGTGATATAGGTCCCTCATCATAATGGAAAGACCCCACACCTACGTGTCAACAAACGAAGTATGAAACTTGAATATCAGCAAGCTTGTTACAACCATTGAATATTTCAGTATGAATTTGTTAAGATTTCTCCATAGATTTTATTAATGGATTGTGAATGTTTAAAAGATTTATTACTGTGTTGGTAGTAGTAGATAGACTATCAAAATATTCCCACTTTATTATTGTGTTGATAGTAGTAGATAGACTATCAAAATAATCTTTTAAATAAAAATATTATCTACCTTAATGTTTTACTTATAAATATTCGCAAACTTTATATTGTCTTATGTTTCTCTCTCGGTGAACATTTTTGATATCTGAAAAGTATGAATTATCCAGATAATGAGTTTTTATCTCAATAAATAAATCTAACATATAGAATAACCAATTCAAAGTTTATTTACACCATATAGGATCAATTATCATCTTTCACTATAATAATTCTTTAAAAATCATATAAATTATGTCCTTTTGAAAAAGATGCAAATGTTATAAAATTATACTCGCTTGAAATCAATTTTTTGAAATCACTCAGCCATTGTTTGAAATTATTTTCATCAAATAAATTCAAAGCAAATATAATGAGCTTTGCATGATTAAAACCATATTTTCAAGAAAACTTTAATGCATTTTTTAACAACTAAATGTTTCTATTAAAAATGCAATACACTCTAATCCCAACATGTATAAACGTTACACAACCCTACATATTCTTGGACTTTCTCCGGCAGGGCTGTAAGATTTATGTATTGCTTCATCTCGAGGTTTATAGATTTTCAACCCAATGAGAACATTAAGTTGATCTCCTTCTCATTTCCATAGTCACACATCGCACACGAAAAGACAAATTCAACTATTGAGTTTATGCGTTGCCAAGATTGTCAACTTCTTTTTTTCCTCAAATGCATACTTTAACATATTTTATAAAGCCAATGTCATGCAAATTTAAAACCATACAACTCATCTATGCAAATGCTTTTTAAAACCAGCATATCACATTAATTTAAAACAATGTTTTCAAAATATTCATTGACAATACAATTTGAAAACATAAATCTTTTTATAAAACACCATGCATTTCATATCAAAACAACATCCATTTAATTACTTCAATCTATAATTAAAATTTTAAGTCTAACAAGAACCAATAACATAACTTAAATCTATCTCTACCTAAACAATGCAATAAAGGTTAAATTAACTATTATAAATATAAGATTTAATTACCTATTTAAGGTTTCACGTGCTATAGAATTGTCTCCCCAAAGTTGAGTAATTTTTCTTTGACGAACAACTCCAAAATCCCACGTTTTCTTGCTCTTTTTCTATCTTCTTTATCATTTTTCTCTCCTCTTTCTCATGTTCACTTGAGCTGAATACTTTGCACAAAAATGACTGATTCTTCAGTATTTCTTACCCTTTTCTAAAGAGAACTTGAAGTATATTTACTATTCTATCCTTTTTGTTCATGTACGAGTACTATTTGACCTTTTCTTGCATGATAAATTACAAAAATCATAATTACTTATGTTTAAGCTTACATAGTTGAAAATAATTAATTTTGATTAGTCTTAAATTAATTAACATGATTAGCATATTTAATTAGCCTTAATAATACATAATTAACTTAATTAATTATTTAAGCAAACAACTTACTTAATATATACTGTCTGCCACGTGTCTTAATTACTTTGGTTGTCCAATGTTATTGGATGGATACATACTACAAAGTGTTAAAACCATTTTTCTTTCTTTAACTTTCTTCAAATTCCTACTTTAAGACGTACTTTAAAGTCATTTACCAAAACAGTACAGTTTAAAACATAAACTGCATTCATTATATTAGAAATTAAATAACTTTTGCTACATATATTCAATTTCTTTCACTTCAAAGCTATTTTTTTTCGATACATGTATAGTTTAATACTGTTAAATTTAAAAGTAATCTAATTATTACAGCAAAAGTTATTATATTTACAATCAATTCTCTTCCTACAAAATAGTTTCGTTCTTAGCACTTTCAAGAATTTTGTACTATTTCTTCAATACAACTTCCAGAATTTATATTAATATATAATCTATAATAAATATTCATAGTACATTATTAACAATCGAATATTAAAAGTTCAAATTATTACACATATTTTTTCATATTTCCTTATTGAAACCATTCAAGAAAGACGCTGCCATTCATTCAATAGTATTACCTCATATATTTGTTCAACAACTTCCATTAATTGAGTCTTTATCAGTTTTAAACTCAAGGAGTGACATTCCAGTTATATTGTGAAGATTAAGCATGTGATCACTTGCCTCTTACTTTGAGAATCAAGTCGCGGTTCGCGGTTTGAGCGAATCAAGCCACAAAAAAAGCCATCTGCCATTAGTAAGAGTGAGCATAGTTTGGGATAAATTGAGTAAACCGAACCAAACCAAACCAATGATTTAGGTTCGGTTAGTTTTTATTTTTGAAAAAACAATTTTAGATTTGAATTGAGTAAAATTGAAGTTATCGATTTGATTTTCTATACTTGTTTTCAAAAACTTGTCAGAACCGAACCAAATCGATATTATGTGCTTGTCATTTCATTATTACTTTAAACAAATGCAAAGTATCTAATTATTACTTCTAAAAAAGAGTTTATAAGACTTACATATAATGTAAATTTTTCTTATGGCTGGAAAAATAAATTAGTAGATTCAATGACTGATTTTAATAAATTAATAAGCAAAGCATAATAATAGTAATAATAGTTGAAACAATTAAAATTCATAAAAAAATCAAAATATTTTTTCTTAATTCAAAATCAAAACCGAACCAAAATTGAACTGAACAAAAAAAAAAATTATTTTGGTTTGGTTCCGTTTCAAGATCCAATCACTTCGGTTTTGGTTTTAAAAATGTTAGAATCGAATCAATAAATTCAATTTTAAGTAAGAGTGTAACCGAATTGAGTCAGAGCGTCCCCACCTCCGTCCATTTTTGTCTCCACCTGCACCCATACTTCTCAATATGTTCAGATGGTAACCCTTAACACATTTAAGGGAAAAAAATATTAACTTACTGTATTAGTCAATTAAAGCGATTGCTGCGACACATGAACAACTTTCATTTAATATATCAATTTTAAAAAATATTTCTTTTTTTTTTTTTTTTCAAAATTTACTCAGCAATTTCTTCCAAATTCTCACGTTTATTTATATTTTTTCATAAAGTTATTTTTTAAAGCAATACTACGATGACTAGCAACTTAATCATTACTTTTAGTTGAAATTTTCTCGTTGAGTTCGCTGCTTGTGGTAATTTTGTTATGGAACTATCTTTTCAACAAGTCTAGTTAAGTTTTGACTATGATTCTTTGCTTCCCCTTTTCATCATCGATATTGCTGTTCCGTTGGAAAGCAGCAACAAAATAATTGAAGCAACCTTGTAATTCAGTCTGTAGATCATAGGAAGGAAGGTTATGATTTCAACTAACTATTATTTTAATGGGTTGTCACGTGTAAAAGTACGACGGATTTGATCACTAGTACGTCGGTTTTCTTGCATTTATTTCTTATATAAAAATTTTTTGTCTCGATTCAGCATTTCTGCCCCGACTCGTCTTTGGGTAATGATAGAAATCTTTTATTCATCCGGAATCTTGAACCCAAAATTTAGATTAATAAAAGAATGCAACTTGAAAGCTGCTTAACTAATCCACTTGGTATTACCAGTCATTTTAACACGTCTCTTGAACCAATGAATTTGTCAATAATTTGATGCAATCACTACAAAATGTCAGGTTTCTCTGTTTTTCGATTAAAATTGACATCAATCAACATTGTTTTCACGTGAATCTCAATATTATATTTTCTAATTTTAACTCACAAATTCAAAAGATACACAAGTTGCATACATTGAACAAGTCAATGGCTTGACGATGTTTCTCCTGTCAAGGGCAATAGGCCACAAACCTCGTAAACAAACGAGCTTTTTGAACTTTGATTTCATGATTCATGTGCTCTAACTATTATTGTTGCCCCACCTGTCTGTAGGCCAGGGAGAAGTATAAACGAAGGAATAGGCCCCATGCAATTATAACTACCCACACGCATGAATCCAAGGTTTTCAATATCTTTGCGACTTCTGTTAGTATTACCATATTAATATTATATTCATTATTTTATTATATTCAAGTTTATTTTCATATCAAATAACGATTAGTGTAAATAAAATAGAATTTATGTAATAAATTAAGAGTTTATAATTTATTTAATTAATTATAATAATAAGTATTTGACATGTCAATAAATTTTTTTAAAATAATAGAATAATAAAATAAAAAAAACGTACCATTACTCAACCAAAACACATTTTTCCTGCATTACTCATTAATTCCAAGACTTAATCCAATTCTCTTCATTTTTAGCGGCCATCGACTTATTTCGGAACAGGGTTTTGAAAGCTGGTTTTCAGGGAGAACAGCCTGTGATTGTAACTTTATTTAGAAGTTATCATTTTCTTTTTCTTATTTGATGCGATGAATATAACATAGGATGGCTGAGGGGCATCCATTGTATGGGAAAAGTTGGCTTTTTAGATCCTGTTTTGGTCAGTTTTTCATGGTTGAAATGGGATGGAATCTTCAAGTACAGAGTGTACAGTTAACTTCTAACCATTGGGCTGTTTACTTTTTCATGGGTATTTGCAGAGAGAAATAAAATAATGTTCAACGATTATTTTCTTGATGTCACGACCGCAAAAATGGAATAAAAAGGTTTGTATCCCGTGTTTGAAATTGAGTCTCTATTAACTTGATTGATTAGCCACGTCAAAGTTGAAGAATGTGTATTGTTAAAGGAAAGATAATAATTAAAAATAAAGATAATTTCAAACCATTTTTTTGAAAACAATTGTTTCAAATATAAAAAATAATAATAATAATAATTATTATTATTAGTCAAAGAATCAATAATTTAACTCATTTTTTCACGTTGATTTTGTTTTTTGTTCTTAGATTCATGAACCCATGATCATAAGAATAGTTAAGTCTTGGCAGATTCAATTGCTCAATAAAAACACATTTTTCTCGTTGTCCATTTATGTCACTCATGCTTAGTATGTTTCGTTTTACTTTAAAAACTATTATTATTAGTTTGAAATGAGGGCGCAAAATCAATAATTTTAACTCATTTTTTCACGTTGATTTTGATTTTTAACCCAGGGCAGAGCTCAATAAAAACATGTTTTTCCCACTGTCCATTTATGTCACCCATTCCCGGTATGTTTCGCCCTTCAGTTTAGGTTAAAAACTATGGTTTCTATTTTTAGTAACTTTTTTGGGTTTATCTTTGTTATTTATATCAATTTTCTCATATTTGTTTAAGCTTTCCTGTATCTTTTTGTGATATATTGGCATCGTAAATATCTCTTTGTTTGGAATTTTTTTACTATTATTGATTGAGTAGGATGAGAAATCATCAATTATTTGATAAGAGAGAGAAATGCAGAGTACAATGAGAAATCATCAATATATGCTAACAGAGAGAAACGCAATTTTGGAAGACCAAAATGTTCTTTGGAAGCCACCAAGAAATGTTTTTGAAGTTCATGATTTGTTAAGTTTAGCTAGTCATTGCTGTCACTTTATTGAGACTTTTTTTTTTTTTACCAATTGTTTTGTGGTTAACACAGTTGTCCTTAAAATATGCATAAATTGTTGGGAAAAAATAACAAAATGGGCTGGAACGATAATAATAATATCATCGCTGTAAAACGTGTAAAGTACGGATCATAATAATTATCAGGAAAGAACGCTTTTGGCAATCTCATGAGACAGAATTACCTTTTTAAGTAAGTTCTCAGGAGAGACTGGAGAGTCACAAACGGTCCACTTAAATTTCAATCTCCTTAGCAGAATTTACGTATACAGTATAATTACACCACTAACCAAACAGTATAAAAAACGATAGCAGATGCGATTCAAAAAATACCAAGAATATTTTTCCATGTCATAAAATTATAACGGCCAAAAAGTAAGAGAACTAATAGCCAAAATGAACACCAAAGATTTTACGTGGAAACCCAAATCGGGAAAAAACTACGAGAACCGAGTCGAGAAAGATCTCACTATGAAAAATTACAATAATTTTCTAGATATCAAATATTTTAAAAAATATTTACTAAGAAAAATTTATCACTCTTAGAATTCACCATGTGCACAAAAGTATCATACATATTTTTTCTTCATATTCTTTCTTTTCTCTTCCTCCAAAAATCCTCACTATTTCTCTCCCTCTTGTCAGAGAATACCTTCGTCTCTTCTCTTAGATCCTAAAGGATCTACATGTTTTCGGATGCACTTCAAAGTTCATTCAGGCCTCTATTTATAAAGACTCTAGCGGAACACATTCCTTAAAATAAGGAATGTGAACTGCTGCAATTGAATGCGCCATAAGGAGAGAATGAAGTTTCTTCCTTCTGCATTCATTAATTTCAATTAATGAAATGTGTCCCTCATTCTAGTGGAGGGACCCCACAAATTTATTCTCCCGACTTATGATGAGGTATCTCCAATCGTATTAAGCCTCTACAGAATTCATGCTTATTTCTTTGCAACGTCTTTGTCATCATGGCTGAACCATTGTCATCCGTGTGAATCTTCTCAAAATACACTTACTTGTTGTCTAACACATCTTGTATCCAATGATACTTGATATCTATGTACTTTGACTTTGAATGAAAGCTCGGGTTCTTGCTTAAATGAATAGCACTTTGACTGTCGCAATAGAAGATATACTTATCTTGTTTATGATCCAATTTTGTAAAAAATTTTTGCATCCAAAAAATTACTTTACAGGCTTCTGTAACCGCAATGAACTCAGCTTCTATTGTAGACAATGTCACTGATTTTTGCCGCTTATATTACCATGAAACTGCTCCTCCAAACGTAATCAAATACCCTGATGTTGAACTTGTTGAGTCAATGTCTCTAGCCATATCTATATCATTATAGCCTACCAACGAAGACTTTTCACTTATGAAACACAACCTGAATTCAGAAATACCTTTAAGATACTCAAAAATTCATTTCACTACATTTCAATGCTCTTTGCCCGGATTTGTTAGAAATTAGCTGACTACTCCAACAGAATGTGAAATATCAGGTCTTGTACATACCATGGCATACATCAAGTTGTCAACTGCTGAGGCATATGGAATTCTCTGCATTTCTGTTTTTCCTTCTTCAGTGGAATGACTTTCTTTGCAAGTAAATTTGAAATGTTTAGCAAGTAGAGTACTGACCGGCTTCGCCTTATCTATATAGAATTGGCTGAGAACTTTCTTGATATATTTCTCCTGTGATAGTTATAACTTTCCGTTCTTCCTATCGCGAGTGAAACTCATTCCAAGTATCTGTTTCGCAGTTCCTAAGTCTTTCATGGCAAAAGACTTGTTAAGTTTATTCTTTAACTTAACAATCTTTTCTCTGTTTGGACTCACAATCAACATGTCGTCGACATAGAGTAGGAGCATTATAAATGTATCATTCGTGAACCTTTTCATGAACACACAATGGTCAGAGAAAGTTTTTATGTACCCTTGACTTCCCATAAACAAATCAAACTTCTCGTACCATAGTCTTGAGGCTTGCTTTAATCCATACAAACTCTTCTTCAATTTACACACCAGATGTTCCTTTCCTTTGACAACGAACTCTTTTGGTTGCTCTATGTAAATCTCTTCTTCTAATTCACCATGCAAAAAGGTCGTCTTGACGTCGAGTTGCACGATCTCCAAATTGAGACTTGAGGCTAATCCAAGTATCATTCGTATAAATGACATTTGCACAACAAGTGAAAAGCTTTCCTCAAAGTCAACCCCCTTCTTCTGACCAAAGCTTTTCACGACCAGTTGTACCTTATGCTTTGGTTGTGAATTTTCATCTTTGAGTCTGTATACTCATCAGTTCATTTCTCCCCTTTGGAAGTTGAACCAATTCATAAGTATGGTTTTCATGCAATGATCTCATCTCATCTTGCAGCGCATCCAACTAGTTTTTCTGGTGATGCTTCATTGCTTCCTTATAGCACTCAGGTTCATTGCATCAGTGATCATCACATACTCGTCTACAGAGTATTTTCTTGCACCAAATTCGCTCTCAATATATCCACCCTTATTTTGACCATTTCTCAAGTCCTTACCAATTATTGGCTACCCTTTATTACCTTTACCTTTGTACATAGCAAACTCCTCAACTAGCTGAGCAACAACCACATCAGAAAGGAAACCAAACTCCAATGCAAATAAATGATAATGAATCCTAGTCTTCAGATTCACCCTAAATTTCACCATTTTGTCCATTGGATACATCTCTCTAATATACTGGGAGATCTCCATAAATTTAGCATAACATTTAGCATAGTTGGACTCTCTTACTCGAAATTATGGTAGGCATTGGTCATGTTTTGATGATAACTAGCATTGCAATTTATCCTCTAAAGATCGTTTCAAACTTACTCCAAGTTATATTCTCAACTGGGTAATCCAATATCAGAGACTTCCACTATACTTTAGTCATCTTCTCAAAATAAAATGTCACAAAACCAACTATTCTATTGGGATCCCAATAGCAGTTAACTTCTTCTGCATCACCCTCAACCAATTTTCAACATTTTGGGGATCAACATTGACTGCAAACATTGGCGGGTTCAATTGTTTGAGTTGCATAAGTAAATTAATGTGGCAGGTCCAGGGTCTTGGTTGTCGCTCACTGGATAAAATTTGTAACACATCCATCAAGGCTACAATAGGATTCGGTTGCGATCAACCATCTGCATAATAGTAGTTGCAGTAGTACGATTTTTAGAGATCTTCTTAGTTTTAGTTCATTTTCTTTCAAGTACTTGATAAATATAAGATCAAGTAAATAATATAGTGTATACACTTACATTGTTTAACTTATCATGACATAAGTGGTGTGTGACAGTTACTTTACATACTCATTACATGTAGTTGAGTATAGAATAAGAAATTGGTATATCCTAGCATCTAGGCAATGATTTAAATTGTCATATTCATTTATATGCATTAAATAATGTCTAAATGTGGAGAAATGTAATAAATATAATTAAAGTAGATATTAATAATAAATGTCTAATGAGCCATGTAATAGACATGTGGTTAAACATTCATCAAGTATGTCTAGTAAGTTTTATGGATAAAGGTATAAGAGTATACATTAATTGAGTATAGCGAGTAAATTGTCCGAAGATTATGTAATTAAGTTTAGACATAATAAAATGTAGTTTGGGTAAATATAAACAATGAAATTAGATGCAAAGTGAAGATTGCATATGAAGTTAAGAGGTGTATAAAGACTAATTTCACAATCGAATGAGAAATCAATTTAATAAGCTGTGATTATTTAAATCATATACTTAAGCATTAACATATATGATCAATACGCTTCTTAGATAAAGAGATATGACACGTAACAAAACATTAATAAGAAATGTTCAAAATTTATGTTTAATACTTAAAACATAAGTGGTATGATTATAAGAGTTGATCTAAGTATGGAAAATTGAAGTGACTATTATGAGGACTAAAAAGCGAGATATATGATTAGATAACTAGACATTAAATAAAATCTCTTATAGGTATAGGCGCACATGAGTACTAAACGACGTACGATGGACTTATATAATTAAATTACACTTACAAGATAAATATAAATCTTATAGTGATTTGAAAAATAAGACAATAAAATATCAATAATATATCTTTTTAGTAAATTATGAATCTAAGAAAGATATTAACCTTGATAAGCAAACATTAATATATATGTTTATAAATTGTTAGAGTAAGATATAATTTACTGATAAAAGCTTATTATATAGACTCTCCTTATTTTCAGGTTGGACCCAACAACTCTACTGATAAAGACAAAAATGTAAAGTGCATTGTTTTTAGGAGTTCGCCGTAACATAGAAGTAGAGTTATTTAGTTACTCTTTGTATGAAATTCATCATAGTATGATCCATGTTTGTAAATTAAATTCGAATAAACTCTTGTATCTAATGAGACTTGTATGTAAATGTGGGCTGCATTAAATTATTATGGTGGCTCAACTATATATAATTATGTTTATTTCACTGCATAGATAGTTTATTTAACATTTTCACGTCGAGAATTCGATAGTTACGGCTCAGGTCCTGACAGCTTAGGTTGGCTTTACATGTGGATTTAGGGTGGTTCTTCTAACCCTTACATAAGAGAGTCTCGAGAGGCCAAAGAGATATCAAGTGGTCTCATCCATGCAGATGATATGGTTGCATGTTACCGCTAGAAAATAAGAAATATCAACTCTTCCACAATGACAATGATTCAAAATTTTCTTTAGGAAGAGCAATGGTGTCAACTCTTCACCACCGTAGGAGCCTCGACTCTAAGCAAGCTACTTTGTGGTATGCGGTATTCTACAATATGTGGGCACTAGTGAGCCAAGACTCTATAATTTCGACATTGTTGACCATGAGATTGGGAATAATGACTGCAAATTCAATGTCGTAGAGGAAGAATTATTGTCATCAATGATCTTGTGGCCTGATCATGCTTGCTTCATATGCACATTAGGTTGCGTTAAAATCTCGAGAAATGACGTATTGGGGAGAGTGCCCTCATGTCCATTGCTTATTCAGAAAGTGCGTACATGGTCCAAAATTCAGTGTTAGTGGGTTGCAAGTGAATCAATCATAAGCAGCCTTAGTCATCGCTTGTTAGTGTTGTTGCTCACATGCGCATATAGGCCTATTGGTCTTAACAGACTAGCCAGAAAGAGTTATGAGTTTCGGTATCGCACGGTATTGGCCGCTAGTGTTGCGCCACTAGTAGTAAGGAGAGGAGTAAAAGCTTAGTGCATTCCTAGAGCTCTTTATCGAGAGTTTGGGTCATGTTATCTATTTTTCTTTCGGTTGGTGAGTGAGAATTATTATTTTTGTTTAAATAATGGATTGTAATAATAACTTACCCGCTGTGCAAGCACTTTTTATGCACAATTTATTTATTTGTCTTGATTTTGTGATGATCATTGTTATGGAAATCATATCTCATATTTGGTTCATTAAGTTTTTCATTAGCAATCAAACTCTCTTAGAAGGCCATTGTTTTCTTCTCAGGATGTTACTCACAAAAAGGAGGCATAAGTGAATGTGAGGTGACTTGGGAGTTGGCGTCGAATGTGTGTCATACTTGGCCTCATTTGTTTAGGCGCACTGCAGTGGTCCTGCTAAATTTCTCTGAACACATTTAATTTTCCGCCAAGTTTATTTTCATAGAATGATCATTATTGCGGAATAACACTTCAAACTTCATTCAATAAGACTTTCGCTAGAGACAACTCAAAATTTGAGTGAGGCCAGTAGACTCTCTTTGAGAGTTTAATCAATCGTCGGGTTAATTTTATTGCAATTTATTTTTAGATCGTGACACCATAACTACTCCTAGTAGTTCACGAAAGTGTGAGAGCTTGACTTCCACGATGGGGACTTAATTTATTTCATATTTTTTCTTTTTTTACTGGATTTTTTATTTTTATTTTTGTTTTTGTGGCCGACCACTTTATTTTAATACTGGATTTGCTCCTCTCCCCTTTTCCAATTAAAGTGTGTACATAAACATTAGTGATAATTCTTCTATTTTCTATTCCTTATAAAGTTTCTATGCTACAATTATTATTAGTACAACTGCTATAATTAGACTTTTGGTTTCATTCTTTCTATTACTTTCCAGCTCATATTTTGTTTGATCTTCGCCATTCCTCCATATTCATTTATACGTATGTACGTATTAATTTCTCTTCTTTTTTAATGAAAACTTATTTGAGTCCAAGACTTTTTCGAAGTTAAAAATAAACTTTAAATATATTTACTGGATAACCTAAGAGGCTATGATGATGCTAAATTATCATTATTTTATTTATTATATATTAAAAAACAAACAGTTTTTGTCCCCACAATTTTGATCAAAAGTCAAAATTGTGTTGGATTTTAATGTCTTTGTAACATTTTCAAACTCTCATTACTATAGCTTCTCTGTTATAAATAATTTAACTTAGAAGCTACAAATTATTGTATTCCATCGAGTTAAACTTTAATAAAATATTTATCTTCTTTATTTAAATCGAACCCTACGACATACTTGTATCATGTCTGTCTACTAGTTTTGAACTTTTAACACTCAAGAACTTGAATTCTTCCTCTGGATTCCCAGTTTTCAAACACTTGTATCTAAATAATATTTTAATCTATAATTTAGATTCAACAAGTAATCGAAACCTTATCTTATTATCATTATTAGCGACAGCCTCTTAAATCGTAAAAAAAAGGACAGAAAATGATGTATTGAGTGATCAAATGTATGGTTGAAATAAAAAAGCCTTTCGTCCCAATAACTTCTGGAGATAAGAGTGTGATAACTACCCATGGCTATTCCTCTACGTTTTTTTGTCAAAACATTTTGCTCAATTCAACCAACAACCCATATTGTTTCACTGCATTCTTTCCTACCCGAAATTTGTCGTCTCACGGTACCAAAAATTATGTCGAGCAATTATGGTTTGATAATGGGATAGTCTAAAACCGAATGGTTGATGATTCAAAATGACCCGCTTGAGTAACTTGATCGATACATCCTTTTGATGTGGTTTTAAATAAAAGAAAACCGGCCGATTACTTTGGTTTGGTATCTAAATACTTAACACTTGAATAAGAGTAAATGGAACCAAAATATTAAGAATAATAAAATCTTTTTCATAAATTTTAAGGACGTCAGGTTATTTTTATTTACGTAAAAGTTAATGATATTATCAACCAAAATAAAAAATTTATAAATGATAAATGAGTAAATTTAACCACTTATATATCAGGAATTTATTTTGATTATTATTTTTTATATTTTATCTCACATATATATAATATATATATATTAATATAAAGTTTGTATAATTAACTGATGAATTTTTTAAAAATTTTATAAAACATAAACTAAAACTCAAAATATAATTTAATCTACATAAATGTATTCATATATTATAAATTTTTTCTATTACATACATAAATCCCAACATTACCACTACTAGAAACTTATAAGATAAAAAAAACACCCTCTTTTTTTGAAATTAGTGGTTGACGAGAGAAAATACCTCCGCCAATTGTGTAGAATAATTAGTCCCTAACTTTTCGCGTTTTGTGTTATAAATTGTTAAATTTGTCACTTGTCCAGAATGTGACATCTCATTCAACCTAGAATACTCGGTGAATCAATTTGCTAACTATCGAAAAGTAAAAAATTAAACTGTTAGAAAAAAATTATGGGTGTGTTATTATCTGTGGTGAGAGCGTGTTGAAGTCATGGATAACGTACAATATATAAGTCAGTCCCGTAACATTTTTTTTTTTTTTCAATTTTTTATTAGCTTTAATTTATTTTTGTTTTTCTTTGATGTATACTCTCATTAAATGGGTTCTTATAAATAATGAGTTTGATTTAAAGTTTTTTAAGTTTCAAGCTTACGTAGGAAATTTGGTTTGAAAAACCAGGCGACCATGAAAGATTTAAAGCAGCTCGCAAGAGTGTAATACAGACTCTTGTTTTCATTTCCACTTCTGCTGTAGAGGATTCCAGAGATGGGATTTCCAGATCTGATCAAAGAAGATTGGGAACTATCACAGCTCGGAAAATCTCCCTTCCGATCTGATATTTGGAATAACGTGAACTCCATTGATGCAGGTTTGCTTTCTGGATCTCAAGAAGAATGGAGTGCAGTCCAGGAGAAGCAATACCCAGAGAAGCGCGGAAAGATCGATACTTATCTTCTGCAGGGAGGGTCATCGTTGGATTCTGGCCGATCCAATTCCGACGGAGACTTCGATCGGATCAATCAAACCAAAAGACGAGGGAGAAAGCCGGAGGAACAAAAGGAAACGGGGGTCAACCACGTGCAGGCGGAGAGGCAGCGAAGAGAGAAGCTGAACCGGAGATTTTATGCTCTCCGATCAGCCGTTCCAAATGTGTCTAAGATGGACAAAGCCTCTTTACTTGCCGACGCAGTTGTGTACATAAACAAGCTAAAAGCAAAGATTGAAGAACTGAAACTCCAACTGCAATCTATGAATAGTCCTAAACTGTCGACTTCCGTAGCTAACGCTGCTACAGATTTCATCTTTAACGACGGGGAATGGTCGTCGGAAAATATTTTTGACAACGTTTACAAAATCCAACCACTGTCCTTGATTGGTGGGTCCGCCGCCATTGACGTGGACGTGAAGATTATGGGCACGGAGGCTGTTATCCGCGCCCACGGCCATGATCAGGACCATCCACCGGCTAGATTGATGAACGTTCTTCGAGAGCTAGATCTTCAAATTCACCACGCAAGCATATCGAAGGTGAAAGAGCTGATGCTGCACGATGTTGTGGTCAGACTTCCTGAAGGACTTAACAATGAGAAAGCCATTGGAAGTGCTATTTTCCAAAAACTGAATAACTAATCGCCATTTCTAAATGTCTTCTGTATTTTCTTGTTTTCCATTTCTCTTGTTCTTCTCCATTTCTGTATTGTCTTGTACTAAAAATGCACCCCTTGATTCTTCTGTTACTTGTCTTAATCATCGGAAGTTAGGTTCATTATCCAACAATTCCAATTTACCATTTGTAGGGTTACAAGCTAAAAGATCCATCCAAGCCATTGTCAATGCTTTTGTTCCCGCTGGTATGTCTGTTATATGTTTCTTCATTGGCATCAATTCATAAGTCTTTGTGTTTATGATCAGTTATAAGATAACAAAAAGCAGGACAATATCTCCATTTTTTATGAGTAGGGTAAACGAGAAAAGATAATAATTGACCTGGCAATTCTGCTCCCGCCTGTTCCTGAATCATGACAATAACGTTGTTACTTCAACTAAGTACAATATACCTTTGTTAAAACGAAAAACAAACTAAACAATATTGTATTAACAGATGTAATGTTATAGCTCATTCTTACTGTTGTTGGAATTCAAAATCAAGTGATAAAATCATAATCAATTGTTGGGGTATTTAGGTGTACTATTTTACTCAAATTCCAAGTCAAAATAGCTTAAGACATTAAAATTCTAGAGCGAAACATGTAGGCTTCAGTCTACTTGTTTTAGCTTTTCATACTGTAACGCCTCGTAACTCATCAATTCTATTTACCTTTTTTATTTAAAGAATTCAATTAAAATTTTGAAATCACTTTATAGATAACATAAAGCGGACGTCTTAAAATTTATCAGTGTTCATTAAAATAAAATCAGTTATCTCAAATGATCATTTAAAAATAATACTTAATAAATTTATTTATAAACATAACGAAATAATAAGTGATATAAAATTTTTTTAAAAAAAATAAAATATAATATAAGTTTTTTTCTTTGTAGGCTCTGAATCGCTATTTGCATCAATACCACGTAAAATTGTCATAAGATCACCTCTTCAATTGCATTTTTCATCGTTCACATTATAAAATTTCTCATTTATATCACAAAGTTCAAACAATGAGTGTAATGCTCAGTAAGATATGTATAAACTATCATGAACATGTATGCAGATGCAATTTTTGTAAAAACAATCTTATCATAGTTCTTTCTAACTAAGTCTTTTATTCTTGCTTTATTTTTTATATACAGTCCTTTTGTTAGAAGTAATTCAGTCTAAGAAATCATGAAAGCACCTCATGATTAATCTTATGGGATAGTCAACTCATAATCCCGCCTCACAACAAAAGATAGGGTTATTCAGTCATTTTCTCATCTTTCTGTCTTTCTATCTTGTCTTTTTTGTTAGTCTTTCTTTTTTTCTTTCTTTATTCTCTTTAAATATTTTTTCAACATAAATTCTTTCTTGTGATGTATGAGTCATGTCTACACATGGCATAAAACATAGCATATCCTCGAGTCAATTTGTTTGTTCTTCTTATTCAATTATAACTTACTACATATCATAAAAGTATCAATATTTCTAAATCTATCAAATCATTAAACAAACATATCCTCGAGTGATATCATTGTCAATATAATCACATAATTTAACAATAATCACAGTCAAAAGCCTACATTATAACATATTCTCGAGTGTCATCAACATCATATAATCATAAATCACAATAAAAGTTCATATATAACACATTCTCGAACGTCACCATCGTCAATATAATCATAACATCAATCGTAAGCTGCATCATATCATAACAATTAAACAATTTCTCGAGTCATTAATGTTGTAACGCACTAACAGACAAGTTCTCAAAGTCTTATCGTAACAAAACTACTTAACCTAGCACTTACATTCATCAACGTGTCATATTCAAGAGCCTATAACGTAACATATCTTTCAACAATTTCATCATTATTATCAAATCGTTTAATAACATTACAAGATCTCATACAACATCACAAGCAATATCATCATGGACATCTAAATAAAATATGTCCTGTAATATAATTAAAATGTAAAGAGATAACATATCACTTTACACTGCAGACCGACGAGTCAACACATACAAATATCTCTTACATCGATCCTTAGTACATAGACTTCAGTTGACGATGAGTGTCATCATATTTAAATTAACCTATCCATAGGGTTGTGACATATTAATGAAAGAAAGCGAAGAGAAGAATCATAATCGACGAATTTCCATGGAAGAACCCTAACTATAATGAAAATCTTACCTTGAATACTCTGCAGAAACAAGGAGACAACTCACAAGTTCCGGACGAATAAGAGCTAGGTTTGAGGTGCGTAAATTGGTACAAAGTGAGTGTTTAAAAGATCAAATAAACCACAAAAAATAATAGTAAATAGTCAAAAATATCTTTAAAAATACAAGAAATCTTAATAAATTTAAAAAATTAAATTTGAAAACTTTAAAATGTCAAAAATGTACTAAAATGTATTTTTGGAAAGTCGGGGAGCAAGAGGATCACGCTAGTGTTAATGATTTTCTATACCTAACGCTTCGCTAATAAAGTAATAAAGAGTAAGTAAAAGTCGATACCACGAGGATAATTTTAACTAAATTTAATTGTTATAAAATTATATGAACTAAAGATGAAATATAAAGAAAAATAGCGTGAGCGGTAGAATAATATAAACTTAGAGTTTACACAGATATGATAAAGAAATAAATTGAAATAATTTATGCAGATTATGATAATAAAAGCCTTGGTTATGGTCGATTTCCTCGTTACATGTAAATTATTACTGATACTACAGAAAACTACAACATTTTCCACTGAACAACAAGAACTAATATTTTCTAGGTTTCTCTCGAATTGCCTAGTTAAATTCGTCTTATAATTTATTTCCATTTTTGAAAAAACAAAACTTAATCCGAATTTCTTTAGAATCCTATTTTCAATGTCAAACAAATTAATGTCAATTATTTTGTAACAATTTAATTGATTTAATCAATCATGCATTTCAAAATTTCTATCTACCCCCCGATATAATATAAACATGTAACATCAAATTTGTTCGTCGACACAATTCAAATTAATCAACAAACATCATGATAGATTATTCAATGAAAAATAAGCAAATGTTTATAGATCTCAATAAAGCACGTAACGAGTACTTTCTCTCCTAACCAAGATTAAAAATTTAGCCCAAAATCATGATAATACAATCCAAAATAATAATATTCATTAAAAGAAAAATAAAGAGTAGAAGAAGAAGAATTGTTGATGTTCTTCTGTGGACCAATCTCCTAGCAGTAACCCTCACGTCCAAGAATTGAGAGGAGCAAAGAGAGATCTCTCTTTTTGCCCTTTTCTCTCTTGTCACCGGCTAAGAAATACGTGATAATCCTTTCAAAACTAATTTTTTCTTTTATTGTTTCAGCCTACCTTCTCTTTCTTCCTTGATTCTAGGAAATTCTCTAACAACTTTTCTATCTCTCCTTGATTCTAGAGATTTATTCTTTTAATTGCTCTTTCTCTTTGGTCATTCAAATAAAAATTTGATTTTTCCTTTTTCTTTTTCCGCTAGTAAATCTGTGGTCAAATATGATAACAAGAAAATTTAAATTAGTAATAATAATATAATTTTTTCTAAAAATATACATAAAAATCATTAAATTCTTAAGATCTCTTCGTGTCACATCAACTTACGGTAATTTCTATAATTTTGACCTAATTATTTTATATTCACTCAAATCACACTAATTTTAATAAATAAAAATAGTATAAAATAACTCTATTTTAAGAGTTATCAGCTGGCCGCGCGCTTGGGCGTTGACTACGCATGCTCATGTGTCCTCGGCATGCCTAACGCGCTTCTTGCGTGCCATTTTGCTCCTCTATCGCTACCAACGCCTCGACTCATATACTATTTCATAATTGTCACTTGGTTGGCTTACAAAGTACACTTTAAACGTCTTTTTGAATTTTACTCATATTATTTTCTCCAAATACTCCATAATCATTATAATAGTAATGCAAAATATAAATTTGTCTTTGAATACAAGATTAGTTCTTCCTAGAAATTATTGGTGTTACACATACACTGGGAAACCTCATGCAGTGGTTTAAAGAATTTTGTTAATGAAATTCATTTACCTTTGATGAAATATTTTGCTATTACTCTCTATGTTTACCATTAATCGATTGTTTTGGAATAATATTGTTACTTTTTCTTTGCTGGACATGTTTTGTTTTATTGTATGGATGAAATGATATGTAGCATCTACCTTGTGAAACAAGAACAACCTAAAATTCTATTTGATTTTGAGGATCCAAGTCATACTAGTGGAGATGCACAATCTCACGTAATTTGGGAGAATGAAAATTGAGTGCTTTATAAGTAGAGTTTCTCTTCATACTTCTTACAACGATATTTTTTACTAAGACCAAGAACAAATTTCTTGGAGATCTGATTCAAAACAGACAATATTATACTAGAAGCACTCACATGATAAGTGTACTTTGTTGGAATTTCAACACGTAAGGCAGAAAATGAATTGTTAGCCAATCTAAAAGAATAAAATCACTGTGGACTAAAGGCAAAACCCAAGACACTTCCCATCAAAATAACTTTATTTATTTTGTCATACTTGGATAAAAATGGACAGGGATTATTATTAGAAGTGTTCAAACTCGAGCCAAATAATGTTAGGACCTAGTTTTTTGAACTGATGTTTGTTAGATTCTTAAAACGATCTAAACATATTTTGTAACCCAAAATTAAAGCATTTAGATCAATGCAGAAAAAATTTAAAATACCAACATATTGCCATTGATGTCTCCAACGGGGACAGTTGCTTTCCTTTTATTTTTTCAAGTTTAGTTACTTCTAAGCCTTAACAATTAGAATACAATGATATATTTTTTTGAAGAAATCATTTCGCTTAGGGGGACCTCTCTCTATTTGTTCTCTTCTTTTCTCAAATTTTTTATCTTCTTCCATCAAGAAGATAAATAGGCTAAGATTAATAGTTTCTTTTACGAAAATGAACGGGTGTGTTGGAGTGGCCAAACGATTGGCCAATTTCTTTGACAGAAACTGTCTAAAAATCAAACCTATTAATGGGTCCCATTTGTTGAAAAACCCAACTACTCTAAAATTGTTTCACTTGGTCTGTGTTTTACATTATTTTTGTAATAAAAAAATACAATACATGAATTATAGCGATAAGTTCTTTTAATATAATCAAGAATTATCTTTCATATATCACAATGCATTATATTTCTTCTTTGCCCATAAACATAATAAATAAACTATATGTTTTATCTAATCCAATACTTAATTATATTTCTCAAAATAAATGTACACATAATAAATATCAACATGAGAAATATCATAGGAAAAGTTTATCAACATTCATTATTACAACGAAAAATTACATAGGGAAAACAAGTCCCATGCTTACTCCATGATCCTTAAATTTCAAAATCAGCATGCCTTTAGTCAAAAGATCAGCTATCATCAATTCAGTGCTAATGTGTTCGACTCTCACTTTTGTTTTTTTTAGCTATAAAAACAGCAACTGAATTGTCACAATATACCTTAAGCAGACTAGAAATAGAATCCAAAATTCTAAGCCCTAAAATGAAACCGTTGTGAAGTACCTTCAAAATATGATACGAACTCAGCCTCCATAGTTGATATAGTAGTCAAGTCTTGTTTCTTCTCCAAGATATAGCTCCATCGACAAACATAAAAATGTATTATGATGGTGATTACGTGAATCAACATTACCAGCAAAGTCGAAATCTAAGTAGCAAATCTTATCCAAGCTATCAATCTGTTTGTACATAAGTATATAGTCTTTGGTTCCTTGAAGTTACTGCAATACTTCCTTTGCAGCAATCAAGTGGTAATGTTAGGCTTTGTGCAGACCTGAGTATATATCAGGCTTCCATCAACCAAAATATATGAAATGTTGTCCATTTGCTCCTTCTCAAAATCGTTCTTTGAGCACTAGTTCTCATAGAATTTGTCACTCTTTCCAATTGGAGCTTTACTAGGTGAACAATCTTTCATATGAATTTTCTCTAAAACTTTATTGATATAAGTTTATTGAGACAAGCCTAAAGTTCTATGGAATCGGTCTCGATACATCTTAATACCAATGACATATGATGCATCATCCATGTCCTTCATATCAAAGTTTTCATAGAGAAATTGTTTCACTCATGCAATAAGTCTTTATCATTAGTTTCAAGTAAAATATCATCCACATATAGAATAAAGAAACAAATTTTACTCCTACTAAGTTTTTGGTATATAAATTGATCCATGACATTCTCTACGAATGAATAAAGAGATAACATCATGAAACTTTAAATACCACTAACAAGAGGCTAGTTTAAATCAATATATGGATTTCTTAAACTTACACAATAAATGCTAACCAACACTAGAGGAGAATTTTTCAGGTTATTTCATGTAAACCTCTTTCTCTATCTTTCCATTGAGAAAAGCCATTTTCACATCCATTTGTTGCAACTCAAAATCATAATATGCAACTAATGCCAAAATAATGCAAATAGAATCTTTCTTAGATGCAGGAGAAAAAATCTCCTTGTAAACAATTTTTTCTTTTTGAGTGAATCCTTTAGTAACAAGTCTTGCTTTATATCTTTCGATGTTGCTCAATGAATCTTTCTTAGTTTTAAAGACCTGTTTACTTCCAATGGCTTTTAAACTATCAGGAAACTCGACAAGATCTCTCACTCTGTTTGAATTCATAGAATTCATTTTATCTCTCATGACATCATACCATAAATTTAGTTCACTACAACTTATGGCTTGTAAAAAGGTCCCAGGATAATTTTTGGCTCTCACATTGTAATCTAATTCCTGTAAATACGTCACATAATCACTAGGAATAATTAATTTTCTCTCTAGTAGATCTATGTAGTGTTGTTCCAAAAATTTCTTGAGAAATTTGTTATTCAACTGGTTGGTCAACAATTTTTTGCACTTCCTCAATAATTTAATTTACAAGGTTATCATCAGTAACTTGTGAAATCTCATTTATTGATTGTTCAACACTCGTTTGGACTCAAGTAGTGTTATGCACAATAATCAATTCATCACTCGAATTAGAAGGTTGAACATCAATGTGATCTCTTTCAAAAACAATATCCTTAAATCGATCACTCCCACTAACCAAGTCATTTTCAAGAAATTTTGCATTTTTTGTTTTCACAATCCTAGTACTATAAGATAGATAATAGAATATATAGCATTTATACCTTTCAGCATATCCAATGAAATATCCACTAATGATCTTTAGATCTAATTTCTTTTCTTGTAGATTATAAATCTTAATCTCAGACGGGGATCCCCAAATTCATATATGTCACAAACTCGGTTTCCAACCTTTCCATAGCTCAAATGGAATTTTTTTCGACAGCCTTGGTTGGAACTCGATTTAATATATAAGGCAGTCGTCTTAAAGCATCAGACCATAAGAAATCAAAATGCTTGGAGTTGCTATGCATACTCGTCATCATGTACAATAATGTTCGATTTCTTCTTTCTCCCACACCATTCTGATCTAGAAAACCATGCATAATGTATTGAGCAAGAATTTCATGCTCTTAAAGAAATCTAACGACCAGACCAAGTACTTGTCCATCCTCAATGTATCTACCATAATATTTTCCATCTCTATCAATCTTCATGATCTTAATATGCTAACTACATTGTTTCTCTAGTTCTGCCTTGAAAACCTTAAAGACATCTAATACTTTATTTTTATTCTGAAGCAAGTAGAAATACATGTATCGAGAGTAATTATCAATAAAAGAGATGAAGTATTTCGGACTATTAAGTCTGTAACGAGACGAAAAATATCTAAATATATGATCTCTAATATTTTTAAGCTTCTCTTGGCATCTTTTTTAGACTTGTTGGTTAGTTTTCCCTTAATGCAATCTAGGCAAGTATCAAAATCAATCTCTTAATTCTTTAAATGGAGATATATTCCAATCTTCGGTGCACAACATAGAGGAATCTTCATTTATAACCTATAGTTTCAAACCAATATAAACATGCTTAGCATTATCAGTGGTATCATTTTTTAAATCAATAGAGAAAAAATCATCAGACATTATATCATTTCAAATAAGATCATATTTATAAAACAAACTAAAGTTTATATATGAAAAACTAAAGAACGTACACCAACTTTATTGAAATAAAAATAAAACTACTACTAAGAACCAAAGTGCATGTTCCAACAGCTTTCACATGTAAACTCATATTATTTTCTCAATAGATGCATTGTTTACTTCCCACTTGTTTTCAAAGATTTCAAAATATGAATTGTAGAACTAGAATCAATGCACCAAGTGTTATAATTAATATCAATCATATTAGATTCATAACAAATAAATGAGATTAATTTACCTTTCTTTTCGAGTTACAACTTAAATTTGATGCAATCTTTCTTAATGTATCTATTCTTGTCACAGAAGTAACACTTAGGGTCCTTCTTGATTTCACCACTTTGTATTTGTATTTTACCTTTCCTTTTATCTTTCTTTGTGTCTAGAGTCTTTTTCTTTCCATGAAACATCATGAATTTACTATCTCCCATTTCTATTGTCAACCTCCCTTCTTCTTGAACACACATGGCTAGTAATTCATTGATTGATCATTTATCATTGTATGTGCTATAAGAAATCTTAAAAGGACCATATGGTTGTGGAAGAGTGTTTAAAATATAATGCACATGAAAGAATCAGACATATCAACCTCAAATGTCTTAAGTTAAGCTACAATATCTCTCATATACATGATGTGTTCACGCACACCAATTACTGAATTGAGTCTTAAGGATGAAAATTTCAATGAGAGTATTGACAAGTGCTTTATCTAAAATCTTATATTGCTCATCAATGATCTTCAATAATGCCACAACATCATTATGCTGATCAACAAAACCAAGAATACCAGCAGCGATCTTAGTCTTTATGAACATCACATTAAGGTGATTTGAACGTTTCCAATGTTCATAAAAAGCAAGCTCATCAAGAGTATTGGTTGATGTGATAATCAGTTTGTCTTTTCGTATAGCATAATCAATGTCAATACAGGCCAAGTGAATAAGAATTCTCTTCTTCCATATTTTGTAATTATTACCCTGCAAATTGTATTTAGTATCAGAGTAACTCAGAGAATGTATAACTATAAAATTAAATTATACATGCTTAAAGTTGATACTTAAACTATAAATCATTCTTTAACAATGTTAATCATGCTAAAAATATCCTGAATCAAGTGATACAAAACTTAATTGTGGGCTAGGTGCAAATATCATGCTTTAACAATTACATGGTTTAGGCGCAAGTTCAAATCACCACGTAAGCATATTAAGCAGTTTTAATTTTTATACTAAAAGTAGTTTAAAGAATGTATAAAAATTAAATCTTAAAATATTCATAAAAGGGTTCTGTCCGGGTGACACCCTCTCTTAGAACCTCGCATGACGTCTACGGCTTGATCCCTGAGGCGCTATTTTTCCTCATTTAAGCAGCCCTTTAATGAAATTACACATAGTTTCAGAAATCAACGAAACGACTTGCAGTTTCGGACATTAGAAAACAATTTCTGTGATACCTGAAACAACACGTAGTTTTAGAACTGCAAGAAACTACACGTCACCTAGAATTCCGATGATTTCTCTTAATTCCAGACACCGAATTTGATGATTTTTATGCAGAATACTCGTATTAAAGTTTCTGAGCGATTCGTAGCATTTTCAGGCTTCAAAAACAACTACACCAAGGATTGAAAAAATAAAATTTTGCAAACTTCAATTTTCATAAAAACATCAAAACAGGGCGTTTTGCTCTAATACCAAATGTTATATTCTTAAAACGATCTAAACATGTTTTATAACCCGAAATTTAAGCGTTTAAATCAATGCAGAATAAATATGAAATACCAACCTCTTGCCATTGATGTCTAAAGCAGGAACAACTGTTTTATTTTTCTTTTTTCCGAGTTTAGTCACTTCTAAACCATAACGATTAGAATATAGTTGTGTATTTTTATGAAGAAAACTTTTGGCTTGGGGATCTCTCCCTATTTGTTCTATGCTTTTCTTAAGTTTTTATCTCCTTTTATTGAGAAATAAATAGGCAAAGATCAACAGTTTCATTTACGAATTTGCATTTATTGAAAAACCAGAGCACTCCCAACAATATTTGCCTTCAATCATAGGAAACAACTGACTCTACGCTCAGCTCATTATCAAGCTTTAGGTACTTTCCATCGACGCATGCATTAAAAAATATGCTCCACTAATCAATACTGTTTAGATGCTCATAATATACTCGACTATATATATAGTATTCAAACTGGATGAACACCTTGTAGATCTGTTACTCAAATAATATCATTTGGGATAATATTATTTTGTCTATTTTCAAATAGTATGTTTCATTCTTTGTTGAATTTCAAACAAATTATTATACAATCTTATGAACTTTGGGATTCATTACAGTCTTCAAATAGGATCCAATAAGTTCATTATCAACTCATTGTATCACTTATTCAAATGCGTCTATAATGGTATCTAGCATTTAAAAGCTAAAGAACGATACAATAACTAAATTTCAAATGTTACTTTGGAAAACTGGATATCTCTGCTACATTATCTATCTTCTAAACCCGATTTACAGAAGATATTGATTCAATTTAGAGCCCTTTTTCAAAACCCTGTGAGAACCTACGTAAGCGATAGCAAGTTTATTTTAGAAAAATCAAAACTATTTATCCAAAATCTAGTTCAGCTCATTAACCAACGTAGTACACAATACCAAGCCTGTCACTTAGCCTAGCCCATTGCATTGCCTCGCCCATTAAACGACCTAACTCACTCTCATGCAGCCCAGTGCCCAACCTACAACCTAGCCATATTATTCGTTTACTGTTCATCTTCAGTCGTTTATTCTTCATCTTCTAATCTAGCAGCTTTCCACAAAATCATCAGCATGCAGCAGTATGGCCACGCAGTCGTAGAGAAGTATGACCACGAAGTCGAAGAGAAGGCGTCACTTTCATTTTCAGATACGATGAGACGAGGTTTTGGAGATCGTAGTATGCAAAGCAACATTTTAATGGGATGCATTTAAAAACTCCTCTAGCTTCTTGTATCTCTCTGGTCATGTGTATGCACGAATTCATATACTATTTCAATCGGTGCTAAATTGATTGTTCCTTACATAGTAACATTTGATTTGTTTTTTAAGGTCTTTTAATTACTAATATGCGATTATGTTTTTGAGATAAAAAGAATGTTTGATTCATGGGTTCGGATTGACAAGGGTAGCTTTCTAGTCTCTTTTCTTTCTTTTTTTTTTTTGTCTTCCGTATCTTTCTTTGTTGTAGAGATTGCAGTATCACAGATAAAATATCGAATAAACAGAATATTTCGAACAAGTAGCCTTGAGTATATCACTGCGAGGAATTTATGGAGATAAAGAAAAAGTTTCATGCAGAAACAGAAAGTTTTACAGAAAAAGTGGATTTATGGAGAGAGAGAGAGTGTGTCTTCCACGAGGGGCTGAAGATGAGAGGAAGATTTCCTATGGAATAATCTTTAACATAATGATAAATTTATGGAGGGAAAGATAAAAACTATATAGGTGACAAGTTAGCGAGGGAAAAGAAAAATTTTAACTTTTTCTCTCACCACTCTTTGATGTTTTGCTCCTCAATTCAAATGGTGGATTTCACGTTCTCCCCCACTTAATAAAATTTCATCCCTAAAATTTGGATAACTATAAACACATTATTAAATAGTTGAGATACTTTATTCTTATCTCCGATTCAATTTTTTAAGTGGCTTCTCTTTCACTGTGATTCCTCCACTGCACTCTCACCAAAAGTACCTCACGGCGACGTAGAACTTTAATATCTCGGCTTAAAATTTTCTCAGACTACTCTTCATATGAAACATTTTCATGGATAGACACCATGGTCTAAAATATGACATGTGATGAGCCAGATATATATTTCCTTAACATAGAAACATGCAAAATATTATGGACATAATTCAATTGTGGTGTAAGTTTAAATAGTAAGCTACTGAACCAACTCGCTCTATGATTTGAAACAGGCTAATATATCTAGGAGCTAATTTTCCTTTTACACCAAAACGACTTACACCACGACTGAGTTTTACTTTCAAAAACACGAAGTCCTCTACTTCAAACTCGACTTCTCTTCTCAAAAGATTATCATAACTTTTCTGATTACTTTGAACTATTCTCAATCTTTCTTTAATTATTTGAACTTTCTCAATTGTCTCTCAAATTATATTGGATCCGAAAGTAACACGTTCCTTGATCTCAGCCCAACACAAATGCGATTTACAAAGTCTTCCATATAAATCTTCCTATGGTGATATTCTAATACTCGTCTGGTAACTATTATTATAGACAAATTCTATAAAAGGCAAATGGTTTATCCAACTATCTCCAAAATTTAGGACACATGATCTCAGCATGTCTTCAAGAATTTGAATGGTACGCTCAGACTGACCATCTGTCTCACAGTGATGTGTTGTACTCAAAATCAGTTCGATGCCTAAAGCTCTTTCAAGAGCTCTAAAAAATTTTGATGTGAACCTCAGGTCTCTATTAGATACTATACTCGAGAGAACACCATGAAGACAAACAATATTTTCAACATACAAATTACTTAATTTTGTCAAGGAAAAGTTTATTTTGATTGGAACAAAATGAGCAGACTTTATCACTATCGACAACCACCCACATAGCATCAAATTTTTGTACTGCCTTTGGCAAACCCGTTACAAAATCCATGATGATCTTATCTCATTCCCGAATGGGAATGAGTAAAGGTTGTAATAACCTAACAGGTCTCTGATGCTCAGTCTTAACCTGCTACCAAGTTAAATATCGATAAACGTATTTTGCTATATCTCGTTTCATTCCAACCTACCAATATTGATTCTTCAGGCCATGGTACATCTTCGTGCTACCTGCGTGTATAGAAAATTTAGACTTATGGGTTTCTGCTAAAATGACTTGTCTCAATTCTGAATCTTTAGACACTACAACTCGCATTTTGAATGACAAAATCCATTAGGGCTGGCTTTCCAACCGTCAAATTATTCACAGACTTAATTTTCTCAAGCTTTTATTTTAATTCATTATCAAATTTCTGCATATCTTTAATACGATGAAAGAGTGTGGGGGTAGCAACCAAATTAAATACTAAAATTGTTTAACTATCTTCCTTGTAATGCATTTCATAATCTTCTATAATCATACATCTCTTCCAACTTTCTAACAAAAGACTAGAAAGAGATCTCTGAGGGTAACGACTCAAGGCATCAGCTACAACATTGACATTTCCAGGATGACACTCTAAAGTAAAATTATAATCTCCCATATACTCCATCCATCGACACTGCCAGAGATTTAGATCACGCTGCGTAAATAAATACTTTAAGTTTTTATGGTGAGAAAATATTTCAAATTTAGCTCCATACAAATAATTTTGCCAAAATTTTAGAGCAAAGATAATAACAGCTAACTCCAAATCATGTGTAGGGTAATTTCGTTCTTGTGTCTTTAACTGCAAGATACATATGTTATTACTCTATCTTGTAGCATTAAAACACATCTAATCCAACTATCGATGCATCTGTATATATTGCATGTGGTAAACTTTCATCATGTACTGCTAAAATCAACGCAGTAGTCAACCTCTGTTTAAGCTCCTCAAAAGCCATCTAACATTTATAATCCCAAATAAACTTTATGTCCTTCCTGGCTAATTGAGTCAAGGGCATAACAATAGAAGAAAAATTTTGAATGAATAGTCAATAATAACTAGTCAAACCAAAGAAACGCGGTACTTCAGTAACATTATTGGGTGGTTTCCACTCTAACACCGCTTTGACCTTATCGGGGTCTACTGAAATACTATTTTGAGAAACGACATGACTTAAGAATTTCACTTCTGTCTTCCAAAAGTCACATTTCTCTCACTTTCCCAAATAGCTTATGCTCATGCAACGTCTCCAAGACAAGCCTTAGATGTTCCATATGTTTCTCACGAGACTTAGAATATATTAAAATATTGTCAATGAACACCACAAAGACTGATCAAGATAAGGCCGAAGAACTCAATTCATTAAATCCATAAAAGTTGTGAGTGCATTAGTCAGTCTAAACAAAAGCACCAGAAATTCATAATGTCCATAGCGAATATGAAAAACTGTTTTAGAGATATCGTGATCACGAATCTTTAAGTGATGGTAGTCTGATCTCAAATCAATATTCGAGAAGTACTTTGATCCTCCGAGTTGACCAAACAGATCATCAATTCTTGGTAAAGGATATTTATTCTTGATTGTCACGTAATTTAATTTTCGACAATCTATGCATAACCGAAGCGAACCATCCTGCTTGTTTGTGAATAAAACTAGTAATCCCCATGGTGAAATACTATTATGAATAAAACTATTTTGTATCAAATCATTTACCTGAGTCCTTAACTCACTCAACTCAGCAGCAGCCATGAGGTACGGAATAGTTGAAATTGGAGCTGTATTGAGCACTAAGTCGATATTGAACTCGATCTCGCGGTCAAGTGGTAACTCAGGAAAATCCCAGGAAAGGCATTAGGGTAGTCACATACCACTGATAAATCAAAATCGTGTCTGACCATAACATGGTTGTTGCTAACATCAAAAATATTCTCGTATAGCTCCAATCTCCTCCGACCCCCTAAACAAGCTCGTAAAACAGAATTAACAGATAACATAAAAGCATTACAGGGATGTATCAAAACTTTTCTATCTTTCAAAGTAAGGGTTATACTTCTCCGATGACAGTCAATTATTGCCTTATAGCCGCACAATGAACAATGAGATTCATCTCATATTTCTTGCTCATAGGGATACTCAAAATAAAAGAATTATTAAGTTTTTTTGTAGCTACACCTAAAACATGAATAGAAGATGTAGAAATAAACGAATGTATTGCTCTAATATTAAATAAGACATGCATCATAGTATTAAATAAGGAAATCATACTATCTATGACACCCTAGCCAGATAGATCAAGAGGCTCAGACCCTGTAGCTGTATAACCTTAGCCAATCATCTTTTCCTTTCCTCTTTTGCTGCCTCCGAATCCACCCTCCGATGAATTAGGATTAGTATCAACTATATGATTTGAATTGACAATAGGAATTGTGTTTGAAGCAAAGCTCTGCTGGTACCTAGTAGACTTCTGGAAGTTGGTACCAGAAAGCTGATATTTGTGCTGATAACGTGGGTCCTGACCAAAAAATCTCCTGTTACTTCTAAAACTAGGCCTGCTAGGGGTTGTCTGAGAAGGAGCTAAGTTAGTTTGAGGTTTTTAATGAGTAGGGCAATTCTTCCTCAAATGTCCAGGCTATCCACAAAAGTGACAAACATATGGTCTTCAACGTCCATTAGAATAAGGTACAGTACTAGAGGATCCGCTAAAGTTATCTTGATTATGACCTTCATGGTTTTTCCTCTTTTTAAAGTCATTCTTGGTTATCTTGTCTCCCACATCCTAATCATTCTTCACTTTCCCTTTGTACACACCGAATTGTTCTTCCAAATCTGCCTCAACACACTGAGCAACAATAACTAGCTCAGAAAGGGAATTGAATGCAAAGCCTAATGAATGGTGTTTGATCTTAGACCTTAAATTCAATCGAAACTTCACCAGCATATCCATCGGTCTACGATACTAACATACTGAGAGAACTTCATAAATTTGGCATTGTATTATAGTATGGTAAGATTTCTTTGCTCTAAATTATGATACGTCGTGATCATCTTTTTACGATGTTCGGTATTGCAATAATTGTCTCTGAAAATGGTTTCAAATTGAGTCCACGTCATATCCTCCAAAGGGTAGTCCAAATTCATTGACCTCCACAAGACTTTAGCCATTTTCTCGAATTGCTAAGTTGCAAATCCAACCCAATATTTTGTCGGAGCTTTCATAGCTGTCAACTTCTTGAAAATTACTCTTAACCAATTCTCTACAACTTGAGAGTCAACATCGCCCACAAACACTGGTAAGTTCATCTGCTCCCACTGCATAAAGTAATTCATGAGGCGGTCATCTACGTTCTGATTGCCGCGTCCTTATGATATATTCTACAGTGCATCTCTCACAGTTATGATTGGATCAATAGGCTGCGATTCAGCTGATTACGCAATAGGTGTCGAAGGGGTACGGTTCCTCAGGACTCTTCTTGAGGGCATTTTCGAAAAAATCTAAAGAAAAAAAATTTTGATTTACATTTTTAGGTTAGAATACGTTCTTTTGCACAATAATAATTCTTGTATATAATCACATCATCTATCTCACAGGTGTCACTTTTCAAGATGGTAACCTGGCTCTGACACCAAAATTTCTATCACACCCCAAAGGGGATCCGAGGCAGAATAAGGAACGACTAACTCGAAACCCGAGTCAAATTGTCCAACTCTTAATCTTATTTACTTGAAAAAGAAAAATGCAGCAAAATATTTATAAATTAATATAAAACCAATGCTTGCAACACATGGATTAAACATGTCCAACAATTGACAACAGATAATGTGATGATATAAGTTCAAATAAAGTAACCAAGTGAAAGAAATATAATAAAGTATACAAATTCTCAATAGTATACAACCTTAAAATCAAAATAAATCTTCAAAGAAAATAAATTTATTCAAATAGAAAATTCTTGTCAAAACACTGCTACCGAGTTGATAACTATAACTTTTCTTGGTTAGATCCTTAAAAAAAAAGGGAGTCGTTTAAGATGAGTCGACTAAACTCAATAGGAATAGAGTTATTTTCAGCATTTATAAAATGTTCAATATTATACTCAACAATTAATACAGAATGATACTTGCCAATATATCCCACTAATATGTAGTACATAAATAAATTAAAATCTAATTATGGTATTTTAAAAGAAGCCATAAATAAATTCAGTAAAAAGGAAGTCTCTCATGGACTCCGAACATCTTATGTCATTGGCTATGATTTAAAATATCGACACTCGACAATCGTAGTCAAATAATTACCCTGATTAAATTTAGGGTTTCGCGCATAAGGACACTGCTATTTAGCTAGCTGTCATGTTATTTCTAATTAAAACACATAATTTACACCAAATGATAAAAATATGCAATTGATAAAGATGTGAATAAAAATAATAGCACAAGATTAAATAATCATTCTATACTAAATAAATAAATTTAATTATTGAATTAAAAATAATGTTTAACCGAAAATAAAATAAACATCTACTTCAAGTACATTTATAATAGGTCAAAACCTAATAAATCTAAGAGTACAAGTCAATAAGTCCACGCTTTAATTCAATAAATTTATAAAATTATTTAATATTGAGTTAAAAATTGATACACTTAAATTATATATTGGTCTCCAACATTGAACCTGTTACGAGAATATCTACAAATCTAAATCCGATTTCCTTCCAACATTGAGAGAAGATAAAAATTTAAAACTTTTAGTTAACAGAGAGAAAAAAAATGGCGAATAAGAAGTCAGATTTGTGACGACCTCGTATTAAAAATTTCCAAATGATTTTCTGTAAAGTCCTCTTCCGCTTTAATCGAAGAGTGGCTCAATCTTCTTCCAACGGATGAATCAATTCAACGAGACTCTCCAAGTCCTAAATTAAAAAGGAGAACAAATTGACTTACCAAATCGGCTACCTTTTTCCGTTCAAAAGCCGAGATTAGTGTTCTGAACATCTAGTGGATAACAGCCAAAAAAAGTATAAAAGAAAAACAAAAAGGTTCTGCAGGGAGAGAGGTTACCATTTTCGTTGTATTTTTGGACGATAAAGCGAGAAGCTGATTTCTTAGACTTGCAGAAATTGACTTCTGGGTCAGCAGTAGAAGGTGTGAGAGAGAGATAAAATATATGGGAGAAGGAAAGTTTTCTTTCGTCTCTCCATAAATGGAGAATCGTCTCTAGTCTCTTCCACATCTCCCTCGCTGTCCCTCACTCTCTCTCTCTCTCTCTCTCGTTGCCTTTCGTCTCCGTGGAGGAAGTAATTTCAGCAACGGAGAAGATTTTGGACGAATTGACCTCCGCCTACGTGTCAAGGATTCATCGACCTCGGTAACTCGAATGCTCTCCTTGCAGTGCTTTCATTTCTTTGACATAATCCTTAGGGCGTACAATTCTTCTCTGTTAGAATAGGAGAATAGGTCGTCTTTGGTGTGGGTTCGGAGGAGGAACCACCAAAGCTTTGATAAAATCAGTCCAAGATTTCTAAAAATTTGGTGTGGACATCAGAGGTAGTTAAAGACTCAATTCCTCTTTTGGTTTTCTTCCACTCTCTATTGAGTTGATTTTGGATTGTATAATTTGGTATATTTTGGATTGTGTTCGTCAGAATGTTGATGAGTCAGACGAGTCCATTTTAGACGGCGCCAGGGAAGAGTTTGCCGAGCTGTGATTCCGATGCTTTGGGTTGCGAACTTTGCACCCTTGGGCTCGGTTGTTGAGTGACATGCCGAGACAGGAGGTCTCGGCCACTTGCGAGATAGCCAGGTCGGAGAAGACGACCTCGCTCTTCTCTGGAAAGGAGGCTACGAGAACAAAAACCGGGCCGCTGTTCCGACTGTCCTCGGACCGCGGTCTGCTTGTTAATGGTCCGTACTCTGTGCCCCCGTCTACTTATTTTGGGCCATACTCTTGGCTGCGGTCCAACCTTCTTTTGGATCGCGGTTCAGCACAATTTGATATCAGGTTTAGGTCTCTTTTGGCACGGATTTTTAATAATTTCCCACCCAAATAATTATGGACTTTATTTTTTGGAAATTTGAAAATTTAAGGTACAAAAATTTAGCCCAAAAGTTTACAAATTTTATTTTTAATTAGATACTTCAGAATTTAATTACATTTTAGACTCTTGAACATTGAGTTTGGATTATTGAATTTTGAACATTGGTAGGCCCACAAGATTTATTTTATATTTAGTTTTTTCATGTTTTATTTTAATTATTTTATTATTAAATAATTGTTAAAAATCCATTAATGTTGTTTTATTTTAATGCATATATTCTTTTATGTGTTTTTTTTTTATTTTGGCCTAAAAATCATTGTCTTAATTAGAATAATAGAATAGAGGACTGTGCAAAATTCTAAATCTTGTTTTGGGTTTTTTTTTTTCTTTTTTTTTTTGGCGATCACTGAGTAGGATCATTTTTATTTAAATTGCATATGACATTGAATGTTGGGAGATCAGGAGTGGTTCCATTTTTATTTGATTTTAATTTGTTAATTTATAAAAATTGAACATAAATAATTGTTTTCCTCATTGAGTTCAGTTGACTCACGCCAAACAACTCGTTTTGTTAGGATTTAAAAGTCGGCTAAAGGTAGCTTCAGAGTGCAAATTACTTTTATTCAGCACATTGATTTTCGAATATATATCACTGCATTATTTTAGATGTTATTAATGAATTTATATTTTAGCCATTTTGGTTTGGAATTTGACTTTTAGTTGTCATGTAAATCTTTCGCCGTCTAATATACTAACAAACTAAGTTTAAGAGTTGGACGGCTCAGTCTGATTTTTGAGTCGGATCATTCTTCATTTTGTCTCGGATCTTTTTTAGAACATGACAAAAATTTTGGTATCAGAGTTAGATTGAAATTTTGAAAGTGGCATTAATAAGATAAAAATTGCAGTGATACATAAGAAATAAAAAAAATATATTATTGTGTCAAAGGACATGATACAAATACTAGTTTGGCTTAATGTGTTATTTGAGAAGCATCTTGAGGTTGTTCGCGAGAGAATTAAGATATTTTTTTATTCGTACACCTGTCATTTAGAGGGATTGGAAATTTAGCGAGTTTTTCTCCTAGCAAGATGCTAAACTTTAAAACGTATATTGAAAGTGAAAATTTATATGCAAAAATGTTGTTTGACTGAATAATTCAACTTAATAAAACTCAACCTAGTATTAAAATGCTACGGAAAATATAAATGCTTTCAAAATGTCGAGTGAAAGCAACAATCATCATGTATTAAAATTTCGTGAAGATTAGAAGGCAAGTGATTTTTGTACATATTATTCGTGATTTTATAAAGTTTTTAAAAGTATTTTATGACGTGATATTAAAATTTTTTGCATTTTTAAATTAAATGTAACTTATTTTTCTTTTAATCACGTAAATTTATATCATTATCATAAAATTACTATAAATGATAACATATCACTAAGAATCACGAACATGATATTCAGAGTAAGTATGAAAAGTAACGAGAGAGTTTTAGTATCATTTATCATCTACTCCATGCAGTTGTTATGCTTGATCCAAACGGTGCCTTAAGTGATTGCATGGACATAATATTACAAATAATTTAACAATTGTATTCTAAATTAGAAATTTATGTTTAGAGTACAGAGTAGATTCACAATTGGATGTGTGGAACAAGCTTCTAAGTATGTTTGTATTGTTACCGATGATAATGTTCATGTTTTTCAAAAAATTGACCCAAGCTAATGACTTAGGTATTAAAAAAATTTAAGTCGACAAGTGTTTGTCTAAAGGAGGGGTTTAAGCAGAACAATAATCTCCCTTCAATTCACTTATCACGACCCCAAATAGGTTCGAGATGCAAAATGGCTTGACCTAAAAGGAGAATGAAACCGGTTGACCTAGTCGGGCATGGGCTAATAGTGGTGTCTCTAATTAAGATTGGAAAGGAACGTCAATGAAGTGACTAAAGTAAACTTCGTTCAATGAAGTGACTTGAGTAAACTAAGTGGAGATAGAATTTCATATTCAAATGTACTAACGTTAATAGGCTTTCCAAACCTTCAAAAGGTTTGTTGTTGACATATAGCAAGGATAAGAACCAACTCATGGATTTTATGCAACAATCTTAATCAAGTAAAAACACGTTCAAGTTAACCCAAAAATTGTTCGGTTGTCCAAATATCAACTAAACAAAACTGCCACAGTTGCTTATCTAGACGTCTCACCAACACGAGGATACCAGCTCGACTTGCCGATAGACCAGTCACCTGAGCATAGGCTCTGGGCATCTATTATCTCAAGTAATTGTCCCATAACTTTAAAAATTATGACTCTTTTATGATGTCTTACTTTAAATAACAATATATCAATTCTAAATCTCAATTAAGTCGGTTTCATGCACGCATATTCAACCTATACTTATCGATTTCAACACACTACTCAAAATTATAAACTTTTTTAAATCAAACCTTAAGTTTGAAAGAGGAGAAAGGTTTTTATAATCAGAATTCAATGTATGGAGATTACCCACTTGACATTGTTTTGACAAAACTCTGGACTTCCTACCTAATATGATCAAAAAGTTTAGATATTCTAGTTTTCCAACCAAATTCATTGAAATAAAACCCTATTTGTGACTTATCTTTAAGATCATATACTCAATGTTATGCTCCATGTTTTGATTTCCCGATGTGAGAAATCTTCTGAACTCTCTCAAACAGTTGGCAAAACTAATGATTATGAAAAAGGTGGCGAGACATTATTATTACAAGGAACTTTTTGGTCGCCCGAACAAGTACATAGTCCATTAAAAATTTGTAACCACCACAAATATTTTAAACTTCTATCTTTAAATATGTAATGGAAGCTTTTGTGTTTGATGAAAAAAAAACTTTCATTTGAAACGTCATTTAAAACCCGAATGTAAAAAGGTAAATTCTTTTTTTTTTCCCTCCTTCCTTCAAAACATTTTGTACCAAAATTTCTTTCTTCCAATCCTAACTTTCAAAAGAACATATCATCACTTGACATCATGCAAACATAGCATTTCTCCTCCATAATTTCAAATGTTTCATAGCTACTAAAAAAAAACGATTAAAAACATGTAGCGGAAGTCTTAAAACACCTGGAAAAGCCTTTTATCAAAATATTTTATATCGAACTGTATTTAAACCCCAAGCAAGTCCAGCATTTTTAAAACATAAATTCTAACTATACATCTATTTTAAATCATAAAAACTTATACCAAAACGTTTGGAATTCACCCACGGGTCAAAATTGCCTGGACAACAACAAACGCTCTACCATGAGCTCACTCCCCCAACTGGACCTATCTATTGACTTGAGGCTCAAAGTCTTCACTTGTAAAGTCGTCACCTACATCACAAAGTTTAAATTAATGAGCTTAGAGCTCAGAAATAATATATCAATACAATAAAAGGCCTCGTGCATACATGATTCTTTTAAAACATGTACATTTATTTTCTTACATTACTGTTCAAGTGACATGATGGTTAAATAGACGTGTTAGGGAAGTAAGCGTAGTAAACATGACATGTGTCCCCCTGGCCCATCCAGTGATAATGATCCGCAGGGTTTTAACCACCCCCTAGTCCACCAAGTGAAAAGAACACGCATGGCTTACAATGGAAGATAACATATATCATTCTCCATCCTCCAACTAAACCAGTACATTACATAACATGACATGTTTTTTTCTTTATTACATAAAATATATGCATGAAAATCTTTTGCATGATTTTATAAAAATATGATGCATAAACATAGGAATACACATAATATAAAACAATTCATCAATACATAACATAGACAATTCCTCAAGGCATTTAAATAAAACAACTCACTTAACTCTAAACATCTACTAATAACATAACGACCCTTAAATCATACCCTATAAAAGCACATAGACCTAATACCTTTATGATGTCGGTTTTAAAGCCCAAACACATACAATATAAACTTACTTGGAGTTCTTAGTAATTAAAAGCACTTGGTGAATTTCCTTTTGAAACTTGAAGACCTAAAGCACATTTACTCAAATCATCAACGTTCACAATCGCAAACTTCAATCACAATTATCATTCTAACATCAATTTCATTCCAACAACTCAAAACAAACATTCTGGGCAATTAACATTTCAACCAACTTTAATTAAACAACTTGATATCAAGTAAAAACTCGGCTTTGGCCTATAATTTCGGGCAAACTTCGAAATTTTATAACTTTCTCTACAAATATCAAAACGACTTGATTCAAAAGGCGAAGGTTTACCCAATGTGTCTATTTTATCCCATTAAAACAATTTGACAAACTAAAATAAGGAAGAGGGTTGGCAAATACCAAAACCGAAACATGCCTAAATTTTCTTCATAGATTTTGATCCAAATTTGAAAAATCATAACTTAATCTATACTTATCCAAATTCAATGATTCAAAATACTATGGAATTCTTAAAAAGTCTATTTTCAATGATGTAATTCAATTTATTAAAACGGAACTCAATAATGGGCAGAAAATTCAAAACTGAACTGCCCTATTTTTGTAACATTTTTCAACCTTAATTCCTAGCATTGATCAAACCTTAACCAACAACGAATTTCTTCTATAAACATCCAACATATCCAAATTAAACTTTAAACTAACCAAGAAATAGGAAATACAAAAACCATTTTCGTGCATCACCAATAGGGTTTGACAAACATCAAACAAACTCAACTCTTCTTCTATCTTTTTAAGCATAAAACTTATAATAATCATAACCCATAATAAAATATTCATCTTACCTTGAGTTCTTAAGTAAGAAAGAGAGCTTTTATTCAAGGAAAAGCTTCAACAATAGAGGAGAGAGAGAGAGCTCTACTTGAGGAGAGAGAAGGCTTTAGGGTAAAATGAGAATTTATCTCTCTTAAGAGATTTTTAATTGTTTAAGGAGTGAGATGTTTAATTTTTAGTTAAATGTTAACCCTTTTCTTTTCCCTTTCTTTTCTCTCCTAATAACATAGAAAGTATTCTCTCCTTTTTCTCTTCTTCGTCTTTCCACGACAATTGCATCAAAATTTTTCTTCACATTTTGGGTTTTCAACACTTTACATCTTACACTTTTCTTTTGGCTTTTTCTCCTTTATTTCCTTCAACTTTAAATTCTATTTATCCTTCCATTCTTTGACTTTTCAACCTTTTAGAATTTTCCCTTGGTTGTTTTGTTTTTCACTCTTTAGTCTTTCAATGTGAATTTGCATTTTACCATTTAGAGTTTGACTTTTCAAACTTTGAATTGTTTCTCCTTTCTCGCATTCTTTCATTTTCAAAGTGAATGTCATTCTTCTTCTTTTCCTTTGACTTTTCTTTACTTTCTTTCCTAAGTTCTCATTCCTTTCATTCATTCATTTTTCTTCTATCTTTTCTGACACTAAATTTCATGAAAAGATACATTGTACTTTTAACAAGTTTTAAACAAAATATGCTAAGGACATGATGAAATTTCGGGTATTACAGTCAATGCTCTCATTAAACCTAAATTAGAATCATATACTAACTAATGATAAAGAAAAATGTGATAACTAAATTTAACCAAGAACTTAATGCTCCCATACAAGTATTGGGAACTTAGACCCGAACTTCTCATCTCTATAAAAAAAAAAAATTGATATCGAAATCAGTGTAGCATACAATGATTATTTTCCACAAAAGGTCAACTCAACTTAGCCATAAAATAACTCATTCTCATTAAAATAAAAGAAATGTACTGATTTGCAAATCAATCCAACACTTGTCATTTAGGTTTATGAGTATGTCTTTCTTCTTGTAAATGATTAATCTTAATCTTTACTCTTTGATCAACGTTTCATTGCATTGCATACACGTTATATTTTGGTCATTTGAATGTTATTATGTAGTAAAAGATACTCTTTAAATCGATTCCTAATGAAAAAGGGTGTTGGCTATTATACCCTCGTACTATGAGATTAATTAGATCGAAAATGGTCTTAGTTGCTTCCCGTTCTTAGAATCTATATTGAAATTAAAAAAAAAATATATATCATTTCTTTATTTTCTCAAATTGCAAATCAAATTGGATGAGTTTAATGTTACAATAAATTTTGAATCACAAATTCTACATTTTCTCAAAACCAAAACTTTAATATTAATTGCTAAAATCTAATAATAAATCAAAAAACAAAAACAAAAAATTCTAATAATAAAAAATTTACATTTTTCTTCTTTTTCGATTTATTGTTCTATTTTCACGCAATAGCTGATTGAATACTAACTTGAAAATGTAAAATTTGCGTCTGAGTTGACATAAATTATGTTTTTGCCAACTGTGTGAATTTACATCGTCAGAGTGAAGTCTGTTCCCCCACCATCTGAACCAACACACTGCTTTAGTCAATGTCGGTCCCTCTCGAAGAAATTGCAGACATGTTCCATAGGCTCTAATCTTCAGACTTTTTGACACCTCTACACTCTACACTACCAAATTATTTCGAAAGGATAATCAATGAATAACCGGATTTACGTATGAATTTATGTTTGGTTATGAACAGAAATGAGTTCTGGGTGTTTTGTTAAGTTTACTGGGGTTGGGAGTAAGTGGAAGGCTAGGCTGGCTGCTGATGAACACATAAGAAAGAAGATAAATGGGTAGAAAATGAAGGATGAGAAGCAGTAAATATCATTTATGAGAGTAAGAACAAATATGTCAGAAATAAGTAAATATTGTCGGCTATCAAGAAATTGCTTCATTTTTTAGGCAAGATTTGTCAAAGCCAGTATATCTCCATATGAAGAAAGTCCCTATTTCCCACTCTATCCATCTATCCATGCTGCCAAAGTTACACATGATTCTTGTATATAAATAAATAGAGTATATTTATACATTCTACATTTGTTTATAGTTTGAATGAGGGCTTGAATTTGGTTTTTGATTATTATCACTCAAGAAACTCTTTATTTTTTTATTTATTTTTTCACAGTGCATTCTCTTCTTGCTAGTAAGTTTTTTCTGTCAGGAATTTTATATAAATTTTGGTGTTATAGTCTCTGCCTCGGAATTTCTTCTTGAATTACCAGAAAATATATATACATATATATAATTAATTTGTAATTTATTTAAAATAATTAATATCTAAAATTAGTTAAGCTAATGAGTAAATAACACGCAGATGACATGTTTAAGTTCATGATTAATATGTAAAATCAATACATTAACTCCTTTAAAATATTTTTTTGATAAAATATAGTTTAGAAATAAAATTGAAACTATTCAAACTTTCGTATTCATTAATAAGAAGAAATAAGATTGAAACTTTCTTCTTGTGAGTTCTTTGTAGAACTCCACAACATTCAATGTTTAATTCTCAATGTTTAATTCTTCATGCGACGACAAATAATTGATGAAAATAATAATTTATTTTAATAATTTATACTTTATCTTAATTATTATATTAACTAATAATTCCTTGACTTACAAAGATATCTGCAGTTAGTTTAGAAAAAAATAAAAAAACTTCAGACTTATATAATCTCAATTTTTATATAAAATATATTGCTTTTTCATGACTTTAAATTTCGACCATATAAACATACACGAACTGCTTGGGCAACATTAAATTCCACCAACCCACTAATACAGGGAAGATCAACGATTTTAAGGAACCCTAATGAAAACCCATTAAGGCCAAAAAAAGAAAAAAAAAACATGAAAAAAACCTTCAAATTTCTGAGGTTAATTTCTTGGACTTCATTACCGAGATACTAAAATTAAACAGTTGAATCCCTCCAGATGTGCTCCAGTTCTAACGCGAAATCCTTCTGTCGACCGACGACAATCGTAATATGATCTTTTTTCTCGATTATTTTGAGTTTTGCTCGAGGAATTTTGGCTTGTACATCGAGACTACACTCAACTGGAATAACTTCATCGTCTCTCCCATGGAAAATATTAACACTGCACTTCAATCTATCTCGCACTGCATCCAAATACCCTTCAAGTTTTCCTCCGCTTCCACAGATTATGTTATGTAATGTATGCCAGGCTGCATTGTGAGTGTGACAGCAGAACCCTTCTAACAAATATGTTCTCACCCTGTTGCAAAAAAAAAAAAAAAAAAGAGGTTTATTCATAAAATTAGAAGAACAAAATATTCTTTAATTTTTTAAATATAAATGACGATGTTATGTATTAATAATTTATTATTTTACTTATTTAATCAACTTTATCATATAATCTACCTTATAACCAAACTAGATATCATAGAACCGAACGAAAAAAAATAAATGCAGAAAAATAAGAACAACAAGATTTACGTAAAAAAAAAATCTAAACCAGAAAAAACTGCAAGTACAAAAGAAATTTACCGTATCGAAATCAAAATATAATTAATTTTACGACTAAAAATCCAATATATAGAAAAAAATATAAAACTTTAATTTTTGAGTCCTACGTAACTCTAAAAGTACCATAGGTGACATTTATATTAAATAAGGAAGTTTTGCTAACTTAATTCCTAGACAATCCCTCAGTTGAAAGACGACACGTTTGCTCTTATTCGCTGTGAGATTGTTAAGACCTAAGACCCACCTCATTTAAACTAAATTAAATTTACTGCAAGGGTCATTAAGCTTCAGCCTTCAAGTACCTTTTGACGTATCAGAGCTTTAATGTTTCAAATTTGACTATTTGACTCCCATCTTTATTGCTATTTTCAAATTTCTAACAATATTTGTCATCAGGGGTTATCAAATGTAACGCATGATAACTTTAAATTGTGATTTTAAGTGAACAGTCGCTATACTTAATTTAGTACGAACCAGAAATAAAAAATGGAACCAAAGATTGAATTTTGGAGAAGTTTGGTGGTAGGAGTTTACCTGTTTCGAGTGATGAGTTTGGTGAGAAATTCCCACAGCCGGTGGTTCTTGCAAATCAGAACGCAAACAGTTCTAGAGATGTGTTCGTACCAGCACGCAATGGACGCGCCCATGGCAATCGGCGGCCACACCCGCCTCGGCGCTATCCTCCTCATCACGTATTGCGCTGCCTGTTCACCCTTTGGCACATGATAATAGGGCTGAAAAGACCGTTGGCTATGAGTTAATTTTGACATCTTTGACAAATGATTGCAAATCGGAAAGTCTGTCGAGAGAGGAGATGGAACTAACCGGCGCAAGTAAAGTCAGAGACTTGACAGATTCAGGGTATTTCGAGGCTAGTGCTAAACCCAATATGCAGCCAAGAGAATGAGCCACGATATGGAAGGATTTAACTTTGTATGGTTCGAGCACAGACCTTTCAATCATCTCCAAATGCTCTCTCAGAGTATAAAGAGAGTCCGCTGGTTTTGGGCTCCTCCCAAATCCGAGTAGATCGACGGCGAACAGTCGATAAGCTGATTTAGCTGCGACTGAGAAGTTGGGGAAGAGGGTTTCCGTCCAAAACGCCGACGAAGAAATGAAACCATGAATGAACAACACGTCTTCTCTCGGAGTTGCGTCTGAAAATCACCGAAAAGCCAAGTGATTAACAAAAAACTCAGAAGCAGCAACGCGAGGAAGACAAAAATCCATTACCTTGCCTCCATTCTGCTCGAACGAAGAGACTGTCATTGCCCGGAGAGTTCCATTGGTTGCAAATTTCACAGTCACAATCAGACCATCTTGGGTTTTGATGGGTCTTTTGAGCTCCTATTTTTCCTTCCAGCATTTGAAAAATGGTGGAGTTTGCAGTGAAGTACGATCTGATATTCCCCATCCTCATCTTCTCGCAAGATTGGAGCAGATTTTGATCCACTTTTAGCCGTTTTATCTCACTTACAGTCAAATTTGAAAGATGAGAGAGTAGAGAAGGACGAGTGAAAAGAGTTTCTGATATTTCCTCCAACTGAAGTTTGCTTGAACTTACGGACACAATCTTCGATTCTCCTTGCTCAGAAACATAGATCTTGCCACTGTTAGTAATGGCGTTTTTAGAGGATGAGCAGTAACAAGGCTTCCACTCTGCTTCAACAATGAAATCAGCCATTTTGAACACATAGCAGAGGACAAGATCAAGTAGGTCAAGTAAAACAAACACAATAAAGCTAACAGCTTCGTTAATGACTTTCCCAGTTAAAACCAAAACCGATCGGTTTTTATCCGTTGGAGCCATCAAACAGAAACAACTCTGAAAAAGCCAGAAAAGGGTCTAGATTATAGCAACTAGGGTTTCAAAAGGAATTAAAGAAGGAACAGCTCAGTAAGAATCATAGGTAATGTATTCCTCCAACAAACAGCTCAGTGCGAAGAAGGAAAGCAATAGTTTCTTCTGTTTTTAAGCCTCTGGATTTGCATAAACAGCTCAAAATAGATAGGAGCAGCAGAAGGAAAATGAGGTTTTTTTGCTAAATGTGCTTGTGCGTAGAGCCCACATCGGCCAACTGCTTGACAACTCCCAAATTACTCTCCTTACATTGAAACTTTATGCGTGTGGATCTTCTCTTAAAATCCACGAGAGAAGAGAGAAGAGTGAACAGAGAACAGAGAAGGTAGAGAGAGAAAGAGCCAAGTCCTGCATAAGCAGATAGCAGATGAAAGAATTCATTGTTTCATTTAACGTGCTTTCTCGGCTAAGAAAAAAAAAAGTGGGTGGTTGTTGAACCTCCGGCTCAACTCTATGTGAATAAACAAAACCCTCCGCCCTAACAATGGAAAAAATAAATAAATGTAGATATACAAAATATTAAAATTTACACAAAAAAATTCTAGACATGAAAAATCTACTAACAAAATATAAATTTACTATAATAAATCATCGTACAATTGAGTTTTACTATCGAATTGTCAATTGAGTTTTACTATAATAAAGCTAAAAAATCATAATATTAATATGCAGCCTCCCTCTCAGTGTAACAACTCTCTTAACCAATGTGTTAGACAAAGCCTTAGCCTTCCCATTTGGTACCTAGAAACATAATTTAAGGATGTTTATTCACAGGAACAAACCAAGATCTTGTTGTTTCTTGCAAACCCAAAATATTAAACCACTGCTATTTCTTCTGATTTTCTCATCGGTTAAGTTCCAGCTCACCTATGCAGCGTTACTCAAGTGTGGCCCTAATCATTTATTCATAAAAGACTTTTGTCCTGGTTAATAAATAGGTCACTCTAATTCCAAACCTCTGATATTTATTGTGATATGATACTTGGCAAGCACATGACTCCCACCCTCCTTAGATAGCAACTTCACCACCGTCCTAGGGAGTATGGAGTACGGTCTAGCATATAGATATAGTTTATGAACCTGACTTGTTAATCTTCATTCTCTAGTTAATCTTCATTCTCTAGATCACAATATAGTCGTCAAAATGAACCGAAACATATATAATTTATAGGATCGTTTTAAACTCGGCTTTTTATAATTGTTTTTGTGATAACTAAAAAAGATGAAAAAAAAAAAAACACAAGTGGTATGAGTGATTGAGTGTGGTTTGCAAGAGGCTACACCCATACCAACTTGGAGCATTTTTCTTCCTCAAAGGGCAGCCCTCCGCCTTCTTGTTCTTCATTTGTTTCCCACACAGTAGGAGGATGTGGTAACTAGAGATGTTTAATTGTTATTTGACGGTTGCTGCCCCCCTTTTACTTTCTTTCCCTCCTCTCTTCCTATACAAATTCACTTGTCTCTCTTCATTTTTTTTACGAAATCTTATTCAATCTCTTAACTTCATTTCTTAATTAGTTTTCTCAATCAATTTATTTCTTCTTACAATACAATTTATTCTTTCCTCATTCAATAAGGTATATTTTCATTTATTTTTTATGTATATTTATATAATTTTTAATTATAGTTATATTAACTAAATTTTTTTAGGTTTCGTATACGTGGAGTTGATCAATTCACACCACCTACAAAGTTTTGTTGGACATTGGTTTTGTGGTATCAATTTATTATTAAAAATTTAATTTTATATTTAGTTTTATTTATTATAGATCCTCGCAATTATAATATTGATGATAATGATATAGAGAAAATTAGAGAATTAAATCTTACATTTTCTATGAGACAATCAACTACACAAGCATTCACTTCATCTAAAAAAAGAAAATATAAAACTTCAGATAAATAAAAGCATTTTGATTTAAAAATATTAAAGTTATCGGCAAAATAGAAACAAGAGTCCAATGTAAATATTGTGCTACAGATTATGCTTATATTTCTAGTAGGTTTACTAGTACTATTGGTAAACATTGTAAAAAATGTCACTTAAATAATAAAACACGAGATTCAACGCAATCTCAATTAAATATTAGTGATGGTGACATTTTCACATATTCACAAAATAGAATTAGAGAAGGGATAACACAATTTGAGTTGTCTTTATCATTCACCAATAGTGAAATGTTTGAAAAATTTATGAAAGAATATGATACTCTTAGTTTGCAAAGTGTCCCTAGAAATATTATGAGAAATGATATTCTTAAAATATTTATGGATATGAAAAATGAATTAATTACATTTTTTTCAAATGCTCCTTCAATATCTATTTGCATTACTTCTGATTTATGAAGTGCACGTACTGCTGTTGGCTATATAGTTATAATATTTCATTTTATTGATGATTATTGGCAATTAAATAAAAAATATTTAAAATTTTGTAATTGTGAATATGCTCATTCTGGCAACACCATCTATAGATTTATTATGACAATATTTGAAGAATATTCTATTAAAAATAAAATTTTAAGCATAACTCTTGATAATGGTAATGCTAATGATGTTGTTATTTCTCAATTTAAGGATTATTTATAATTAGATGTTACTCCTGATTCTCTTTTTCACATGAGACATGTGTCTTATATTTTAAATTTAATTGTTAAAGATAGTTTATATTTCATCTCATATTGAATTAATTAAGTCAGTAATTTTTTATATTGTTGGGTTTAATTTGAGACAATAAGAATATAAAAATTTTTGTAAAGCTGCCAACTTAAACAAAAAAAAATTAAAAACCGACGTAGATAGTAGGTGAAATTCAATTTATCTAATTTTGCAAAATGTTAAGTCATATTGGTAAGTTATTTATATTTTTATTAATGATATGACGCAAAGTATTAAACTTGACAAATCTAGTTGTGATATTGCTAATATCATTCTTAATTTTTTAAAACTTTTTTATGATGTAACAAATCAATATTCTTGAATTTATTATCTCAATTCTAATATTATTCTTCCTATTTTTGTAGATTTAACACGTAATTTTGCAGAATATTTACTAGTAAATGAATTTAGTAATATTCTTAATAAAATAGAGTTAAAATTTAAAAAATATTGTCATAACATTTTTTTTATTTTTTGTTATGCATATATCATGGAGTCAATATTTAAATTAAAAGGAGTATACGTTATAATCAAATTTATGTATTGCATCTTTAATTACTGGTGATGACATAACAAATAGAGTTGTTAATTTATATGCTTATTATAAAATAAAATATTTCAATGTTAATCGTTATTATTCACGACCTCTACATACCGAAAATTATTCTTGTAGTAGTAGTGGTGGTGAAGATAATGTTAGTCAACAATATAGTATTTATTGTATATAAAGTTAATTACAAACTGAAAATTATTCTACTTCTTTTACAAATGAACTCAATATTTATTTTGAAACTTGTTATCAATTTTCTCAATATGAGAATTTTGATATTTTAGATTGATGGAAAAAACATTCTACCACATGTCCTATTTTTGCTATACTGTTAAGTGATCTTCTAACACCTTATGTTTCTACTGTATCATCAGAATCTGTTTTTGATGCAGGTGGCATGTTTATGATGAACGAAGAGGAAGACTTGTACAGTACCTTGTGGAGGCATTTATTTATATCAAAGATTGGACCGATGCCAAGACGAGAGATCAACAACGAGAGAATGAAATTCTTGAGGAGTTTACAAATTTGGATGTTGAAGACTAGAGATTTTTTTTTATTTAATTTCTTTTGTAATTTAAAGTAAATTTTTTTTTAAATTGTAATTTTTTTTTAATTTGTAATTTTTTTTAAAGTTAATTTCTTTTTATATGTCTAAATATTTTTAATTATATTTATGTGATATTTTTTATTGGATAGTCTTAAATAATTTATTTATTAATACATTAAATTTTATATACCTTAACATAATTAATTTTTAAATTAAATAAGTAAATATTGTTAACATATTATTTTTAATACTTATTACAATTTTAAATGAATTTTTTAAAAAATTTATATTATATTAATATAAGTTAAAAATATCTATATACGCTCGACTCGTTAATACTCGTTGAAATGCATCGAGATGGCCAATGATTGCTTCCAAGGGAATTGAGGTTAGGCAGGTAAGGTCATTTTTGTGACTAGATTTGTATGTGTTCAAAGCTTGGATCGTTCCTCTCAGTAATCTTGTCGTTGTCCCATTTTGGATCATGATAGATTTTGAGTCAAAACAGTTTTTGTAACTTTTAGATTCTCGAGACAGAAGAAAATACTAACCAAGTAATTAACCGACAATTATTAAGATTAATTATACAAAATAAGTGAGCCGCATTAATACCAACATGTAACCCAAGAGATCAAGCTTCTATTTTTAAATCAGCGTAACTAAGTATATTAATGCCTAGATTATAATTCTTTCTCATCAAACAATAACAATTCATATCCTCAATTCACGAAATACAGTCAACCAATCAACCTTCCTCAATGAATATCAATACATATCATTTTTCTTTCAACTAATTTTTATCCAATATCGTAAATCCACAGATATCAACAACAAACCCCATAACATTACTTATTCCACCGAACTATGTAATGTAGCATAGTTAAGTAAATAACTTGGATTAGGTTTCTTACCTATTAAATCTCCTCCTTTCTTCGCTTCCCCTATTTGATTTTAAGTTCAAAAGTATCATCTTGAAGATAGAATTGTTAGAATTTGGTGCGACCTCTATTTGGGTCAGGTCCGGTCCGTATATCAATATTAATGTTTTATGTTTTCTCTAGATATTGATGCTTAAGTCGCAAAACTCATTGTACCGAATTTAATATTAGTGATTATCTCATTTGCCCGTAGTTTTTTGCCTTATAGCGTTTCCACGTAAAATTCGGTATCCATTATTTTCTTGTTTTCTTTTTCGGTTTCGCGTTTGATTTTTCAACAATTGGTATCAAAGATTCAGGCTAAAGGTTCCGAAAAATCAAGTTTTGATTTTCGAAGGTATCGAATGAATTTTTTGTATTCGCAATTTTGTTGGAAATTTGAAATTTTTAGGGGAAAAGAAATTGGAAATAAATAAAAAAAGAGAAAGGAAAAGGTGAAAAGAAAAGTCTTTTGACCTTTATCTTGTTAGTCTTCTTCACAACGAAGAAAAACAAAAGCAGCAAGTCTAAGAGAGGGAAGCTGACACCGCTGCGCCGAGAGAAGAGAAGCGCCGCCACCGTCCGACGAGAGAAGAATCATCTGTTGTCCGCCTCCGTGAAGAAGAGACAAGAGAAGAAAAAGTCGTCGCCTTTCGTCACTGCCGTTTTTGAGGAAGGAAAGGAAACCTCTCATCCGACAGCCTGTCACTGCCAATTTTGCACAGATTTGTGCAAAAACCTACTGTCGATCTGTTCTATTTCTCCACCGCTAGTCAAGCTCCGATCTTAGGTTCCCTTGCGTCCGACTAGTGAACAAATTCAAACATTCAAGTTTGGAATTTTGTTCTGTTTTGTGTAGCAAATTTGTGCTTCAAAATATTTGTTAAACTTTGATACTTGGAAATTATTTAGGAGAATTGGTTATGGTAATGAGTTAATTTTGGGGCTAAATATTGGATTGGAATATCTAGGTAACTTTTATTTATTTAGAATATTTTTGGGACGAGTTTATTTTGATATTGTGGAGCTATTTTTTGGATCATGGAAAGTAAGCCGAGCAGAATGGTCACGTTGAACGGCTCTAACTATCATACGTGGAAAGGGAACATGGAAGATTTTCTACATGTAAAAGACTATTATCTGCCCGTGTTTACTGGAGCGTAGCTAACAGCTAAATCTGATGCCGAATGAGAGTTGTGTCATCGCTAAGTGTGTGGTTATATTCAACAGTGGGTAGATGATAACGTCTCAACCATGTCAATGAGAAAAAGAATGTTCAGAATTTGTGAAAAAAGCTTGAGGGATTGTATGCTCGTAAGACCAGCAACAACAAGTTGTATTTGTTCAAGCAGCTTCTAGGGTTGAAGTACCATAATGAAAAAACAATGACCGATCACCTGAATACATTCCAGGGAATCATAAATCAGTTGGCTGGAATGAAAATCAAGTTTAATGAAGAGGTTCATGGATTGATGATTCTTAGTACTTTACCGGACTCTTGGGGGAAATTTAAAATGTCGTTGTCCAACTCTGCCCCAGACGATGTTCTAGCTATAGATATAGTCAAGAGTAGTGTTTTGAATAAGAAGATAAGAAGAAAGTCAACAAGTTTCTTTTCAGATTCAGACGTTTTGATCACAAAAAGCAAGGGGAGGAGTCAAAGCAAAGGTTCAGACAACAGAAACAAAAGTAAGAGCAAGTCGGTAAAATACACCAACTTTGAGTGTTATCATTGTGGCAAGAAAGAATACATCAAGAGATTTTGTCAAAAGTTTCTTCAGGAGAATCCGAATGCTAAGAGAAAGGAAAAGAAGTCCGAAGAGGGTGACACGGACGAGGAGGTAACGACAACCACCGATGAGCTCTTTAGTATGTACGACGGAGATATCGTAAATCTCGCTTGCCAAGATACGAGTTGGGTGATCGATAGTGGTGCTACGACACATGCCACTTTGCAAAAAGATTTCTTCATATCCTACACTTCGGGTGACTTTGGAAGTGTGAAGATGAGAAATGGTGGCGTTGCAAATGTCATTGGTATGAGAGACGTGCGTTTAGAGACCAATATCAACAACACCCTAGTTTTGAGAGGCGTGAAGCACATCCCCAACATTCGCAAGAATTTCATTTCGTTCTGCAAGCTTGACGACAAAGGGTTTGACAACACATTTCGTGATGAAAAATGGAAGCTTACTAGAGGTTTAATGATCGTGGCGAAAGGAGAAAAATGTTCCTCATTATATGCGATGCATGCTAAGATCGCGGATTCCATAGTCAATGTGGTGGATAATAAAGCTGAGAAGTTTGTGAATTCACCGTCTAAGAGAAATGTTGAGAAGACTCGGAAGAAGTTAGGTTAAGTTCAGGTTGGGATCTGAGGCTACATCAAAGCCAGTGAGTTAGCCTATTACAAATGTTCAGTCACCAGTTTTAGTTTCACGTCAGAACGATCTCGTCAAAGGCAGAACCATGTGAAAGGTTAAAGCTTTGGGGCGATATGGTGAAACTAAGGATTATGGGTCGAAAGTGCACACCAGTGAGAATGATTCATATATGTTGACGAAGGTTTTGCCGAAAGAAAAGTTCGAGGCTTGTCCGCGAAGAGTGAGTTTATTGGAGCCCACCACTTGAGCCAGCCCAATAGGGACTTTTATGGGAGAGGATGTTATTTCTAATGGAGTTTTGCAGATTGGTTTCCTTGCACCAGAATTTCTTTGAAGGTAGAAATTGTCATAGTTCAGTGTTCTGGATTCGTTTTGAGTTGGGCTGAGTAGCCCGTTGGATCTCTCATGTGGAATTCGTGTCAATGTGGAGATTGTTAGAATTTAGTTTGACTCGAATTCTAGTTGAGCTGGGTTGGAACCGTATATTAATATTAGAATTTTATATTTTTTTTTATATATTGATACTTGAGTCGCAAAGCTCATTATACCGAATTTGATATTAGTGATTCTTCGTTCTACCCGTAGTTTTTTCTTTTTAGGGTTTCCACGTAAATTTTAATGTCCATTATTTTCTCGTTTTCGTTTCCGGTTTCGCGTTCGATTTTTCAACAAGAACAACTCTTCTCAAAATTAAGGGTCAATTTCCAACTCCTTCCCTTAAATTTGTGTACTTTCTCTCTCTTCCTTCTTCTTTCTCGTTTTCATTGTCTTTTTCTCTCTCTCTCTCTAGATAAACTTAGGAGCACGACTTTTAAGCTCCCTCCCAGCAGTTTCTAATAGATAATTTCTGATTTTTACCGCGAAGTGATAAGCTCTTGAATTAACTTTACAAATTTACCCAATTTTGTCTCACTAAAATGACACTTTTACTTCTCTCATTTGCATGTAATTGCAAAATAACCTTACTTAATCAAGTTTGAAGTATAATTAGCTTAAAATAATTAATATTGATTAGTCTTAAATTAATTATTCATATTAACTTAATTAATCATTATTGATTAACCTTAATCACTTTTTCATTACAAATTAATGAAATAATTAGTGACTAATCTATAAGTTACATGTGACACCATCTTATGGCCGTTTTATTGTATTGCATGATCACATACTTGAAAGTGTTGCAAACATTTTTCTTTATATAACTTTCTCTAATTTCTCGATTTAAAATAAAATTTAGAATCATCAAAACTGTACAATTTAAAATAAAATACAGTTCAACCAATTTCGAATTTGCATAATATTTGCTACATACATCCAAATTCTTTCAATTCAAAGTCATTTTTTTAACATGTCTACTTTGACATTGCAAATTTTTAGAATAATCCAATCACCACAATAATTGTTACAAACTTTGCACTCATATATGTTCCGATAAAATATTTTTAACTTTAACATACAAAGTGTTTCATACTTTTTCTCATCACATTTAATCGCTTTATTGTGATTATTATAATTAATCTCAACTTAAACTATCACAATTTGAGTCGCAAAAAATCACGACTCTCTATATTCTCTACACTTACATTGGCAAAAGATGACAGAAAACGCATTGTTTGATTTAGGAACTACAACCGTGATTATATAATTATTTATGGACTACATTTCACTTCGACTGTTTATCAAAATAAATCCTAAACAACTAGTAGATATTTAAATCTCAGTAATCTTAGATTGTATTTGATTACTTTAATTAACTTGAGTTTATGATAATTTGTAATATATAACTACTATTAAATATATGAGTCATAATATAACTATCAAATTATATCAAACAATAGTTTCACGCGTAAAATCAAGTTTAAGAACACATCAACTTCACCCACTATCCTTGAACTTTAAGTGGATGAGGCTTATTTGAAGGTAGGTTAAATTTTTGGTATTCAAATGCCATTGACAATTATGGATTGGTGAAATTATTAGGCATATCTAGCCATGTACTTAAGTATATGAAAGAAAAGAAAATGAGATTATCTTATTATGCATCTTGAAACAAATTTTCTATTTGAGTTTGTTGATCTGAATTTTTTTTTCACTGAAAATCTTACTTCATTAATCTCTTTCATGGCATTGTTGTCGAAGTGTAGATTGTTAGAATTCGGTAACCTGAATTCTTTTGAACTATTTTGATGGACCTATATCATAAATTTTCCTTAAGAGTTGTATTTTAGTCTATAAATACATGTATGCTTGAATTGAAAGACTCCGAATTGTAATTTAGTGTATACATAGTAAGTTCTCCTCTCACCAATGTTTTTTCTTAATATGGTTTTTCCACATTAATTGATTATATTCACTTTTTATTTTTCTTTCAATATATTGGTTGATTTCTATAACTTTCATTTTTGCACAGTTTGTTGTAAGAATGTAATTAAGTGATAAATAGATTGATTGTTTATGTTACAAATTTACGATGCTTATGATGCCTACACTTCAAATTTAATTACACTTGTAAGGTTAGATATGTTTGTTGTGGTATCACATCCTGTGATTGTAAAGAAGACTTAGCATCATATACTTGAGAGTGCAAAATATATTAGGGAAACTACACAATCTAATGTTGTTTGGGAAACATGAATTAGTTCATAAATTGAGTTCTTCTCGTAATATAGTCCATTACATTTTGAGGTAAAACTCAATAACAAAAATGTTGAGATTTTCACCTTAAAAAGAACAATAATATGTTAGCCAGTTGGTTAGATTCATCTAGTTTTATAGTTTCTATTGAAGTTTTATTAAGGTTTTGATTTTTACTATTACATGATGTATCACCCGTCTTGTGTGAGCAAGAATGGTCGTGATTCAAATCACTACCAAGAAAGTTGTAAAATCTCACATAAGTTATGAAAGACAGAGGATATCAATAAATAAGTAGATTTCTCTCCAATGGATTAATAAAATTTATTGTAAAATCTCGCGTAAGTTATGGAAGACGAAGTATATTAATAAATAAGTAAATTTCTTTGCAATGAATTAATAAAATTTATTTGGGTAAAACTCAATGACAAATTCACGGAGCCCTCCACTCGAAACAGACAATATTCTATTAGCGGCAACAACACTCCGCACATGAATAGTTACTTGTATGTTATGGTATTGAATATTTATTTCAATTATAAAAGAATAATCCTCCTCATTGGCAACGTTTTAAAATTGTTTCTTCTTTTTAAAACTTTTGTTAAGAAAATAATTCACGTTAAGTGCCACAACATCGCTAATTAATTCAGGACAAGGAAATCTATATTGTGACTCAAGTTACATAGTTTTGTGCAACGCGAACAACGTTGTCCTTAGCTAAACCTTGAATCCGTCAATAATTGGTTGTTGTTGTCTTGGATCAGCTACAAACCAAGACATAAATTTTTGGTCCTCTAATTTAATTCACAAAACATATAATTCTATTAAAGATACCAACGGGTGAAGGAAGATTAAGAAGTCACGTTTTAATGTCTTGCACTAATTTGGCACTTAATAAACAATTTAGATGAGGTTGTTTGATGCAACCACGTGCTTGCAAAACTATTATTAATTATCATTACATTTCTTCTGAAAAGAACTTTTTTTTGGCAAATTATTTAGTTCCCTTGGAATTTTTAGGTGTTCATGGTAAATTTGTTATTTTTATATTAATAAATTTATCGAAAAGGTTGTAATTCTTTAATATTAGACCATCTCTGATTTTTTGGTTTGGTGGTTAAGTTGGAAAAATTTGAGAGATAACATGCGGTTATAAATTCAAAATTTACATTTGGTAGTCGAAATTGTCTTGAATAGAGTTTTAGATAACACTTCGAGTGAGAAAAATCAAGATTTACATATATATATATATATATATATATGGAAATATGTAACATAATACAATAAATAAAATAATAAAAATTATATATATTTAAATAAATTTATAAAACAAATTAAAATTTTAATTTTTTAATAAGGGTGTGCGTATGCATATGTGTGTGTCCGCGCTCGTGTGTGTGCGAGAGAGACATTTTCACTGTTTTACCTTCCAATTTGAGTTCCTAGTTTCATATTCTGTGTTTGAGCAACAATTTTCAAGGGTGCATCAACTTTAAGTCTCTCTTTTCGTTAGTTTTCTCGTTCGGTTTTTTTATTAGTGCTGAATTCGGATATTGAGGTTGGAAATTTGAATTAATTGATTGTTTTTGTTTTATTTGGATCAATCTTTAGTTTATACAGTCTTTAAATTGGAGGCAAAAAAATTTGTAAAAATGATGAATTTTTTGGAAAATTCATCATTAGAATGTCATCTTCTATCGTCTGGAGGATGCAGACCCATGAATTTATTTGGTTTTATCCATAACATGAATTTATTGTCTTTTACAGGAAAATTCGAAATTTTGTACCATTACTTTTGATAACTTATGGTTGATTTGTTAATACAAGAATATTTGAATTTATTTATTTATTTATTTTTTTTCAGTAGGAGGCAAACTTCTTTGGTTTTAAATTTTGAGATATTTGTGTTTTTGGCTTATTTTTTGTTGGGATTTAGCTTACAAGTTAAATTATTTTGTATTGAAATTTCATGCTTCAAGTTTTGAATTCGGATATTGCGTTAATGTATATGATTTTGAGACTTATATTTTTGTTGAAAATTGCAACTTTGGGTAATAGATTTTCATTTTTCATTGTCTAGTGTTGTTGATTTAATCACACGAGTACACGTATCGATGTAGCAAGTAACATAAAAACAATAATTCAAATATCATTCCACGTAGAATCAAAATTTTAATTAAATTTATTGTCGATATCTTAGACTTGTTTGTTAGTCGAAAATTTGTTTTCAGATCTAAAATTTGAAGGGTTTGTTAAACCCTATTTGAGAAATCCAATAATGTTAAATGTTTTGCTAATTTCTTTCATTTTGTATGATTGATTACATTGTAATAGCGTATGTATGGTTTTATTTGAAAAAGATGGGTGTTTGGTTAATGTTGGTGAAAACCGAAAATTTTGGATTTTACAGGACAGTTTCTGTTTTTGTGAAAATTCTGTTATGCTGTTGAAGTTGGGTTATAAAATGGATTTGACCATTAGAAACTAGACTTCTCAAGGTTTAAATAGCATCTTGATTCATCAAATTCTGACCTATATTCGATTTGTTACGGATTTTAGAATCTATTGTACAAAAATTAGAAATTTGAGTTTTTGAACCGGGGCAGGTCTGGTTTTTATGTATTTCGACCAAGTTGTTTATATTGAAGTGATAAATGGGTCTCAACAATTGAAAATAGACGTCCTAAAGAGTCTGTAGCACTTTGAATCATTAAAATCAGATAAGTATTTGATTTGCTATGAATTTTCGAAGTTAGTCGAAATAAAAGTCATTTCGGGTTTAGTTAGGTTATGCTTAGATTGTTGCCTTCTTTTTAGAATTTCAATAATTGGAGGTCATTAAAGTTCATAAGTATGTTAATGTTATAGATTCCCCAATTTAAATTGCTAAGGACGCAAGTAAATAGTGTATGTATGTGCATTGCCTTCGGGCCTACATCACAGATCGATATGTTTGTCTGCATATTTATTATATGTTTTTAGTATGATATGTATTATGTTTTTAAAGATACGAGCACGAAACAAAAATAAGTTTGCATATTTTTACGAAATGACATAGTATGACGTGAAACGATAAGATATGTAAAAAAGATAATGAAAAGTGGGGTTGAGGTATGGTTGTCCTGAAAAGTGGACCGCGATGTGTGCCTCTTTTTCCCCCTCTTTAGGTGAGTTTAGTCATCCCGAGAGGTGAACCACGAGATGTGCTACTCTTTCTAGGACGAGGTATGGCCTTCCCGCGACGTGGATCACGAGTTTTGTCTCCTTGATCTAGAGCGTAAAGAAGTAAAAAACAATAAGTTAATGAACGTGTAAGAATGAAACGGAAACGAAAGCACAAAAAAAAAAAACAAACGAAACAGTAGAACCTTCATATGTTAAGATATAAGTTATTTACAATGTTTTCATTTCATTATGCGCTATTTACTTAGCACTAGATTAATAGATAAGTTATGTGATGTAGGTGACGAGGTGATAACTTGATTTTCAAACGTTTTGGTATTCACTTTAATGTATATACTGCTTTTGGAATTATATGGGGATTTGTTTTGATTGATTTAAAAATGCATGAAGTTTTGGTTTTAAAATATTTAAATATTATGCTGTTCAAAATTTTTTAAAGAAAGTTGTTTTGATTTTAATGACGGAATTTCCACGCCTAGCTAGTTTTCCGTTGCGAGTGGTTAAATATTTTAAATAATGTTGTTTTGAGTCGATGAATAAAATTTCAAAATTTTACACGAATTTCTAAATATAATTTACGTAATCAATTGTCGATATGAGTTCAGATAACTCGTGTCAATGCAGAATTAGTGGTCAGAATAGCGAACCGAGTTTAGATAACTCGGGGCGCTACATAATATGCATGATTAGAAATAAAATTGATAGTTATTCATAAGAAGGATTAGAAACATAGACCTTACTTTTGAAAAATTTAGATATTATGGTACAATTGAATTGGTAAACATGTTTAAAATTTCATGAAATTTTATGATCAATTAGACATCCCAACGAAGAACATGGCTCTGGAATTATGAGATTTGGGATTCTGTACCTGAAGTTATATATTTTGAAGTTGATTGAGTATATTAAACACTCAACTACAACTTTCAAAAAACACTCGACATAGATAAAATCAGTAAGAATTTGAGAATGGTCAGTAATAATTAATGTTATATAAAGAATTTATCTATGATGTCATGTAATAAAATGTAGTAGGGTGGTGCGACATTAATGTGCATGATAACTAAAATACTATTGATTTAAGTGAGTATAAGTGGATTTATATCAAGCAAGTAGCTCAAACTGCAATACTTTAACAATTAAAAGTAAAATAGTTTTTTGACTTTAATTATTTAAGGCAAAACTGTAATTATGCATAGAGACCATTAGAATCCTTTCTTTTTATCTGAAAAAGAGAGGAAAAATTGTGTTATCTACTCAGAAGAAAAGAGAGGGGGGAGGGAGAGAGAAGTGAAACCCTAGTTGTATGAACCTCACCAAGATTAGCGAGATTCAAAGAAAATAAAAACAGATCGTTATAAATCAGTTTAAAAAACAAACACAATTAGCAGATATTGACTTTTTATCTATAAAATATAAGAATAAAATAAATACTATGGTTGAAAAATAGAAAATCTTGATCCGTCATCTATAAAGAGATAAGAAGCAATAGTATAAAAAATATTGTAAATGTCACACTCGAAAAAGATGAGAAGATTAAGAGTGATAAGTTTATAGAGAATTTAAAGTATTCTTTAATATCAAAACTATGAATGAAATTGTATGACAAAACACTCGAACTATAGCACCCTAATTTTTATTATCATGTAATTGTCCCTAAAATATTCTGTACACACACTTTGTTAATGTAATGTATATTTTGGATGCAGATTTTGGTAGAATGACTGATTGACGAAAATAAATGAGGAATGAATGAAAATTAGTAAGATGTTTTGAAAAGTTATGATTTAATAGATAAAGGATAAAATTAGGTAAATGTATGTAATATTACACAGTGAAAAAAAAAAAAGAAGAAAAATGAAGAGCGAAGAAAAGTCAAACTTTTTGCAAAGTGAATTAGGGGACATTGAATGTTTGAATAGTCAAATTGAACTTCAAAAGATAAATCATCACGTAAGAGATAAGAAGGGTGAAATGTGGTTAAAAACTACATGGAGTTAGGATGAAATTCATGTACAATTAGGTAGGGTAAAAAGTAAATTTACTTGGTTGAGAATTAAATACCATTACAACCTTTTTTGAATAGCCCGAAGTCTTCTTTCCTCTTCTTCTCCTTCTCCACGAAGACACCAACCACTCTTCCTCTATTTTTGGTTTTCTCCCATGCCTAGCATCCTTCATTTGGAGATTAATGTAAGAATAAATTGATTTAAGGGTTATTACATGCTAAAGGATGAATAGTAAGAAGTTTTGTGCAAGTTTTGTTCATGGGTTTTGAAATCCAAAAATTTTGAAATAGTTGTTGGTTTTTCTTCTCTCATTTGATATTTCATCTTAATTTAAGATTATCTAATGGTCTTGAATGGATTGAACAAGGAAATAATGCATGTTGGACCAAGATTTAGAAACTAGGTTTGAATGTTGCAAAATACAGGGCAGTTTCGGTTGGTTGAAATTCTGCTCTAATTTTCTATTCACTTTTGATAAATAGATGGTTCTATGTTAAACTAGACATTATAAGGTTTCCAAAACATGTTGAATCGTTGAGATCAATTAAGAATTGAATAAGTTATAAATTTTTGAATTATTGTGCAAAAAACTGGAAATTTCAGTGGGCAACTCGGTTTTTGAAATTATACTGTAATTTTCGATTTGCTTTTGATAAATGTATGACTCTATGTTAAACTAGATATTATAAGGTTTCCAAAACATATTGAATCATCGAATTCAGACATGTATACGATTTGTTGTGAATTTTTGAAGTTGAATAAAATTAACAACGAAAAACAGGGCAGTTTTGGTTGCTGAATTTTCTACCTATGTTCATGCTTTGTTTTTGAAAAATGAATTCCACCATGATAAAGTGGACACCTTAATAAAGATTTTAGTTTATGAATCGTTGAATTCGGATAAAAATTGAGTGAGATATTGAGGTTTGAAGTTGAGTCATTTTAAAAGCAAATTCGAGTATTCTCTGAAAGAGTTGGCTTGAGTTCTTAGTTTATTATGCTCAAGCCATTGTAAATGGTTGTTGAATGCTTTTTGTGAAATTTTGGATTTGAATTGGACTTGGATTTTTATTTTGCTTGGTTGATTAATTAGTACCTATGTAATGTTATTAATGGTTCAAAAACACATGTTCTAGGTTATTGAAACTTCAAGGAAACGTCAAGGTTTGCTTAAATTCTGAAGGACTAAAGGTAAGTTTATATTGCATGTATTTGGCCTTAAGGCCTACAACACAGAGGTACTAGATTTTATATACTTTAAGGGGTACATTTATAGGTAATTAGGTAATTACAAGTTGTTTTATGTTAAGTGTTATTGTGTTGCTAAATGTCTTGAAAATTGTCTATGTTATGCATTGAGGATATGTAATAAGTTATATGCACACTTTTATGTTCATGCATCACATTTTCTAAGAAATCATGCAAAAATATTTTATGCACATGTTCATATAAGAAAGATAAAAAAATGTCATATTATGCAATGTATCGATTAAGTTGTGGGACGGGAAATGACATACGATATAGTCCACCGTAAGTCCTGTCTATCCTTACCACTGGGTGGGTCAAGAGGCGGTTAAAACTCTACGGATCCTGAGACTGATCTGGGTCGGAAGGAAACATGACATGTTTACTGCGCCTACTACTCTAACACGCCCCTTTAATCACCATGTCACTGTAACTAAATAAAATGTGAAGTATATACATGTTTTGAATTTAAATGCGACTCATTTCTACTTTAAACGAATCCTTTTAAATATGTTTTAAGCACGTTTTCAACTGTTGTTTAAGGTATTCAAATGTCCAAAAACCGATTTAAAGTTTTAAGGAAAAGTCAAAAAAATTTTACATCCAAATTGCTTTCAAGTTTATGTAAGTTATGTCAAGTCCCGTTGCGACCCCGTACAGTCTGAGTTATGACACAAACCCTAGTTATAATAGTCATCTCATTAATGAAAAAATCATACATAAGAAAAAATCACAATTAAAATATAATAAAATTATTTTAAAATAAAAGAAAATGTTAGAACTTAAAAAGTGAGCTGGGGACATAGGCCATAACACATTATCGTCTCGGAGTTAAAAAAAGAATTTGACCTCAAATTCGATTGTTCCTTCCATTTGTGTCATTGATGAAGATGGCAATGTCATACAACTTAAATCAACGAGTTTCATTTGGAAGAAGTTGACTTCATGTATTTACGGCACTATACATTACTTGAATTCATTCGAAGGGATCAGAGACATTCATGACTAACCTTCTAGACTTTTAAGATGAGAACACCATAGCATAATCTTAAAAATGCTGCAGCACTTTTAGGTTTTTGAAGTTTATTATTTTGCCTAGAAATGCTTCTATGTATTTTGATTTTCTTAACAGTGAATATTGCTTAGTTGTTTGTGGCTTTTTTCATAAAATTGTCAACAAAAATGATTAGCACATGACCAACATGTCTGAATGTAAAATTAGAGTTTAAATAAAGTTTTATATTATCTTTTTGCAAGAAAGAAAAATTTGGGGAACATGATTCTGACCATTTATCTTTGTGTAAATGATTGACTTGCAATGCTAATTAATCTTAGACTTCTCAAAGTTTTTATGCCTAAATTCATCTGTTTAATCACGGGCCATGTTGATAGATTTGATGTCTTAGATACACGTTGGACACCAAACATTATAAGCCAAATCTTGAACTACTAAGTTGCTCAGTTTTCGGAATCACCTAACCAAATCATACATTAATCTATGCACACATTACAAAATTCATCATTAACTACATAATTACTAAATCTAATAATCTTGTAACAAACTTGCTTCCTTCTATCAAATATTAGATCTCGAATTTGAATCTCATTTGTATCGTCAAATCATAAAATAAAAAGAAAAAATAGAATAATAAACACCAAATTTTTTGTTGACAATTTTTATGGGAGAAAACACTACAAGCAAAGAAGTAAAAATTCAATGCGCAGAAAATCAAAGTGCAGATAAGCATTTCCAAGCAAAACAATAAACTTAACATCACGGCAGGATTTCTAAAATTATGTTGTGGTGTTCGTCTTGAAAGTTTAGAAGGTTATTATCATGATTTGGGTTAATGATAAGGATTCTCTCCTTTGAAGATGACATGTGTGCACAATACATGGACTAAAGTATGATATCGTTTAAGTACATCATTATATATATATATATAGATAGATAGATAGATAGATACACACACATATGTACATACACATATGCATATCTGTATGTATGTCTGCGCGCGCGCGCGCGCACACACACATATATAGACACACATAGGTACATATATGTTTACATATGTACATATATACATAGATATATCTGTACGCAAATATGTACATATATATGTATGCATATGTATACACGTGTGTGTACGTGCGTGCGCGTGTGCATGGCTTACAATGTTGTGTCCTTGAGTATCTATCTCTAAAATTGATAATCGTGTATTTTGGAATATTATATATAAAGTACACCTTGTAATATCGTGTCCCCAGGTAACAAAACTTGATCATGGTTTATAATTTATATCTATATGGCACATTTTAACTTTCTTACATAACATCTTCAGTTCCATTGAGTTTAAATCTATTGCACAGTCATATAATTTTTATGATGACTTTGTAGACCTGACATCTCATGAGTGTTGTAACTTATTAACTTATAATTTTAAGTCTTACCTTGTAAAACATAAATCAAAGACTTAACTAGACGGTCAAATTATTTTGAAAGATTAGAACGTTCAACTCAACACTTGTAGTTTGTCTCGTGTCAAGATCTTCACGTTATAATTGTTATCCTTTGAGAATGAGCAAGTCTCAATGGGGCCGAGTTTGAGCCATGTGTATGTGTGTATTTGTGCATGTACGTGAGGTTATACATAATTTAGTAATATTTTTACCATAAGACTTTCAGTTTTGTATAGAAGATTCTCTGATGTCATGCCTTTGTGTTGAATGTTTCTCCTGGAAACCAGTGTTAAGGAACTAGACACCTTTATTGATTTAAGACAAGTTATCAAAGACATCACTGATTGCACCAGCTCCATCTTCGGACAGGCCAATTGCTGTGCTCTATTTTAAGGTTAACCTTTGGCTGACAAATTATCTCATCTTTTTTACACTCCCAATATTAACTAACACAGCTGTTGTGTCATATCTATAGCAAAAGTCAACTCCTTCTACTGTCTTTTACAGAATACTAATTACCGAAAAGTCAAACCCAGTTTCTTTAAAAATAATAATCAAAGTATGGGCATCGTCTCAGTTGTTCAAAAAACTCAAAAAGACTGCTGGTTTCTGAACTAATATTATAATCTATCTGTCATATTAATAAAAAAATAATTTTCAGCCAAGATGGTAACATTTTACTGGATAATGTTAGACAGTTATTGAAAAGACACTGAATAGGATTTGTTCATTCCCAAAGTTTAACCTAATTTCCATGAGAGAGCATAGGAAAAGAAATGATGAAGTAAGAGTTGACTATTTTCATTTGAAAGCGAAGAAGACAGTCTGAGCTGAACTGTTCGAGTTTCAGTCTACCCATTGCCACCTCTGCTGTACATGCATGGCCCTTGCTGAATGTAACTCGGCCACGAACATGGGGGAAGTAAATGAAAAGCCAAGTGATTAGCTGGAAGACAGAGAAAGTATTGCCGCGTGGAAAGTTTTGATTAATCTGCTCTCTGCACTCCCTTGGAGCAGTGAGCCAATGATAGAGGTATCTGTTAATGGCTGGGATTTGGCCAATCTTGATACACAATTCTATATTTTCATCCTTCTTACGTTCTTCTTACATCATGTGCTTACCAATAACAAGATTCCTGTTGAAAAGTTCAGCAGTTATAATGAAAAAAAAAAATACAAAAAACATCAAATTTATGCGAAATTTTTTTTTAAGAAAACATTATGGAAAAATAACAAATTTACTATAAACATTGAAATATAATCGCGAGTTTTATGACTTTATCTTATATGAATTTATGAAGAAAATAAAACTCTAATGAGATTCTCAACATAACCCGATCTCTTTAAAATTCGGGTCACACCAAATTCTAACAATTTTTACCTTAACACAAATTCTACATGAAATATCCAACAGTCTACTCAACCCAACCCAAAGCAAATATAGAACACTGAACTCTAACGATCTTTATCTTCAAAAATATCTCTGCTCTAATAATCAATTTCCAAAATTTGCTCACAAATTACTCTTTAAACTAGTAAAAACAGAACTTTTTCACTTGAAGGCAAACTAGATAGTATTCGTTTATGAAAATTGCAGCTTGTCGGTGTTCAAAGTTGGATGGCGCTCTCTCAAGCAACGCCCTTCTGTGCAGCCTCAACCTGCTGCGCGAGGTGGTTTTGCGAACGGAGAATCGAACGACAAAAGAGAACAGTGGCAGATTTCTCTCTTTGCGGCAGCGCTCCATCTCGTTGCTCACTCTCAGTCAGACCCTGCCCTCACCTAGGGCTTCTGTTCTGTTCTTCGCGAATGGCGGTGGCGTGCGATCTCCACTCTCGGCGCAGTAATAGCAGCTTCCCTCTCTTAGGGTTGCTGCTTCTTTTCTTCTTCGCTGGTGAAGAAGACAAACCAACTTTTCCTTTTCTGTTCTTCACAACAAGAATAATAAAGAAGAAAACAATTGTTGAAAATTCGAATGATAATAATTTGAAAAAGAAATAAAAGCAAAAATGCAGGAACACCAAGTTTTACATGGAAAAACTCTTTCGGAGAAAAAAACTACTGGGAGAGGAACAAATCTACTATGAAAATCGAAATACAATTGTGAGTTTTGCGACTCTAGCTTACATGAATTGATAGAGAAAATAAAACCCTAATAAGATTCCCAACATGGCCTTAATTGGCTTGGCTCGCATAGAATTCGGGTCACACCAAATTCTAACAATTTCCACTTTGACATGAATTCCACTTGAGAAATCCAACGGGCCACTTAGCCCAACTCAAAGCAAATACAGAACACTGAACTCTGAGAATCTCCACCTTCAAAGAAATTTCAATGCAAAGAAACAAATCTTCATCTTCTACACATTTCCCTAATAGGTTATCTTAGCAATTAATGTTGATCAGGTTTAAAAAAGTTTAAGCCACGATGATGACATCTTCAAATCCCACAAAGCGTGATCCAAATCTTCTAAGAAATTCCAATGATTGGAGTATCCTTGGTGTTCTCATCTTTTGTCAGACGGAGACAACGCACCTCACTAACTCGACTCTTGGAAAGTCGTTCGGAGTCTCTTCTCGGCTTGCAGTGGTTGAGCTTATCTCTGTCTCTGCCTCTGTTAATAGTAACACAGTGAACACCTTCAGTTCTCAGAGTGCTTAGCAGCCAACTATCGAGGCTTCTTCAACAAGCTTTCTCGTTGGCTTCCACGATACTTTTCTCCTGTCACGGCTGCAGACAATGTCTTCGCAGACGCTGGTTAAAATTAGGGTTATTACTTTGAAACTTTACTATTCTTCACTGACGGCAGACTCTTTTCCCAGTCACGCGACTATTCTCCTCTCTTCATTGTTCGGCAATGACGACAGTGGCTGACTTTTTCACGTTAGAGTTTTCTCCTCTCTTCACTTTTCGGCAACGACGAAGTTTTCTCTTCTCTTCACTGTTCCACAACGACGACAGTGGTTAACCCTTTCATCTTAGGGTTTTCTTCTCTCTTCACTGTTCGACAACGACAACGACAACGACAACAGTGGCTAACCTTTAAGGTCTTTTCTCTATTTCTTCTTCAAGGCTGGCGAAGGCAGCAGCAGGTTCTTCTCTGTTAAAGGAAACTTTTTTTGTTTTCTCTCAATGCTCGGTGGCGAGCTCTGTTCGATCAAAATTTCCTCGGTGTTCTCCTATCCAATAACAAGATATCAAACCTAAGCAAATTCATCGTTCAAAAACTGGCTTCAACAGAATATTCAATTCCTAAATATTCAATTCCAAATATTTGCATCCCAAAACGATATCCTAACCAAAATAAATCAACTATCTTCAAACTAAATCTAAATATCTAAAAATACAAACTAAACAGTAAATCCAACCAAATAGTAAATTTCAATCTAACTTCCAAACCATTAGAGATAAAAATTAAAATGAAATCACTAATTGTAAAAACATCAAGTCATCAATGTATCATCTTCTACTTCTATAAAATTTTCATCGGTAGGGTCAGCGCAATTTGCAAAATGAAAATATTAAAGGCATTAGTTATTCATTAGAGATAAACATGTGAAACAAATAAACATTAGAATGTTTGAAGCTTCTTCTATAGTTGTGATAGTAGTATCTTCGAAATCATCCTCAATGGTTATACTTGTAGAAATTTTAAAATGATTAAATGTTTTGAGCCAACTTTGGAAGTATATAAGAACTTCAATACTTTGTGAGCTTAGAGAAATGCGAAAGGCAGAACACGACCACCACAACTAAAAGCAGATTATGCCGCCACCATAGAAATTGGAATGATTAATATATCTTTTGCAATTGCACTCAAAACTCGATACTTATCAGAGTTCCTCGTCCACCAAAATAATATGTCAGAACTGTCTGAAAAATTCTCTAATTTCTCAGACAAATATAGATCAATCTTTGATGTATTACTTTCCTCATTTATCTCAGAAGAATTTTCAGACCCATAAAACATCGAATACACTGCATTTGAATGAGCTTGTGCTAAATAACTCATTGACGTTAGAGACCTTCATTGACTATTGCTGGTACTTGGAGTATGGTCTTCATTGGTTGTATCACTTTTATATTCGGTATACAATTTTTCAACTGCATCATCCACCTGCTTTGCGTATTGTGCAGCTTTTTCACTGCGAAATATAATGGCTAAATAATGCTGTAAAACTACAAACTTAGTTCTTTTCGATTCGACATGGAAACTTTCTCTATGAAGAATATTCATCCTATCGTGCAGGCAAACACAATAAACTGATCAACACATTAATCACCCCTAAATCAACTACCCAAATTAGCACAAAACAATAGCAAATTAAATTGACATTCACAAACATGATAGTTTTTGGAAGAGTTTAAAGGATTAACATTATGAGAATTTGGTAAAAGGTTGAAAGAGAAGAATCAAGGGAGGGAAGAAAAGAAGACAGCGCAACTATCGATCGATCGACCAAAGGGCGCCGATCGATCAGTGCTTGAAAAAGGGAGAGAGCGATCGAGGAAAAGGGGTTGCCGATTGGTCGACTAAACATACCAACCGATCGCCTCTCGAAATGAAAAAATGGCGATAGGCAGAAGGGGTGCCAATCGGTCGACTAAGATAGCCGACCGATCGCCCCTTGCTTGAGTTCCAGAATTGGCACCAGAGAAGATGCCGATTCAATCGGATCTCTTACTCCTCCTAAAAGCATGCTTAAGAGTGGAGGTTTGGACCTAATATATATACTAACTCAGACAACTCTCTGTTTCCCATGGGGTATCACATCATCCCTTCACCATTTAAGGACGACTGCCTTAGTCGGCGATCTTACAAGGACACCCGTAAGGTGGCTGCCTCAATCGACGGTCTACCTGATATACCTAATCGGCCGACAGAAGTGAGACTCTGATACCAAATGATATGATATCGGGTCCCTTACTCTTCCCAAAAGCACGCTTAAGAGTGGAGGTTTGGACCTAATATATATACTAACCCAAACAACTCTCTGTTTCCAAGGTGGTATCACATCATCTGATTCAACCCTAAGATACTAGAGATCTTAGACCCAACACAGAATGGGGAAATCAAAGAGAACTATGCTTTTATTGATTTGAAAGAACAAGAAGAAGGAACTTGACCCTAATTGAAAGTTAGCGATGAAAATGAAGTTATCATAAAAGTAGCTAAACCCGAACCAAACTCGTTGGTTGAACCTAAGCTATCAAGTTCAATCTTTTCAAGAATACACTTGAAGAAAATCAAGTTCTAATCCAAAAACTTAACAAGAGAATTATAAGGATCTCACTTCAAAGCAAAAAGCTTCATAAAAAATAATCAATTCACTCCAAAAAATCCTTTAAATCTATTACAAGTTTCCCTCAAATAGGCAAATATATAAATTTAATAAGGTAATAATGTAATTTGAAAACTAATAAAATACCATAATTAGATAATAGGAAAGTTGCTAAATACAAGAAAAGGAAAATTGATATTTGGAAAGTGGTGCAAGTGGATGGTGGTCGCAGAAATTAAGTTTAAGTAGAGTGAGTCTAGAGTTAAATTTAACTTGTGGGTCTAGCTTAATAGTTTGAACTTTGAAGTTAAAGAGGTTGGAGCAGAGTAGTGCCATATTGAGTGATTATGTGCGAAGTCTTTATTTTTGAGACATCTCTTACGTTTTGCACTTCGTTTTGGGTTTCTTTTTCAATCCTTTCATCAAAACTTAGTAATATTATGGTTCGTGCACATCTTGTGATGATTCCTTTTCTTGGATGTCTTCGATTAACATTTGTAGTCTTTTGTTTATTTTCTTTTTTTTTATCTCCTCATTGGTTCTCCTATATTCATCAATGGATTTTGGCTCCCTATTGTTTCTTGATTGTTTTTGGTTGCTCATTTGACTGCATAATTCCCTCCCTCTTCAAAAAAATTTGTTCTCAAATCTGCATCAAACAAAGATAAGTCACTAACATTAAAAGTAGCGCTTACATTATCATATTCGCTCGGTAAATCAATCTTGTAAGCATTGTCATTGATGTGTTCCAACACTTGGAAGGGTCTGTCTCCTCGCGGTTGTAACTTATTCTTTCTCCACTCGACAAATCTCTCCTTTCGTAGATGCACCCAAACCCAATCGCCGGGTTCAAAGATAATTTCTTTTCTACTCTTGTTGGCTTGTCGCACATAGTGCTTGTTCTTCTGTATGATGTTTTCCCGAACCTTCGAGTGAAATTCCCTGACAAATTTAGCTTTTCTTTTTCCATTTAAATCAACCAATTCATTAGAAGGTAACGGTAATAAATCAAGCGGTGTATGAGGGTTAAAGCCATACACAATTTCAAATAATGAGTAAGAAGTAGTAGAATGAACAGTTCTATTGTAAGCGAACTAAACATGTGGCAAACAATTTTTCCATTGTTTTAAATTCTTATAAATTATTGCTTTCAACAAAGTAGATAAAGTTTGATTTACTACCTCGGTTTATCCATCCGTTTGGGAGTGTGACACGGTGGAAAACAACAATTTGCTTATTCTATAAGGTTCTCCAAAAGTGATTTAGAAACTTCACATCCTTATCACTAATAATTGTTCTAGGTAATCCATGTAAACACACAATTTCTTTAAAAAATAAATCTGCTATATATGTAGCATCATTAGTTTTAGAACATGCTATAAAGTGTGTCATTTTACTAAATCGATCCACAACCACAAAAATACTATCTTTACCATGTTGTGTCCTTGGTAAACCAATTACGAAGTCCATGAAAATATTCGTCCAATGATGCTCGGGCACGAGTAAAGGACTATACAATTCATATGATTTGATATTTGACTTTGTCTTCCTATATTTAATGCATATTTCACAAATAGTTATAACATCATACTTCATTTTTAGCAAAAAGAAATATTCTATCAAAACATGCAAAGTTTTGTCGATTCTGAAGTGTCCCATTAATCCTCCATTATGTATTTCTTTAACAAGCAATTCACGTAATGAGCATTTAGGTATACAACGTTTATACTTTCGAAATAAATACCCATCGTGTCTATAATAATTAGCACATGTAATTTTCTCACAATTTCTCCATACATGACAAAAATCTATGTCGAATTTATACAAATCATTTATAAATTTAAATCCTAACAATTTAGATTGTAGAGAAGTGATTAGAACGTACCTCCTTGACAACGCATCAGCGACCACGTTATCCTTACCTTTTTTGTAATGGATGATATATGGAAAGGTTTCGATGAATTCCATCCACTTGGTGTGTCTCTTGTGCAATTTACCTTACAACTTTAGGTGATTCAAACTCTTGTGATCGGAATGAATGATGAACTCCTTGGGCCACAAATAGTGTTGCTATATTCGTAACATTCTCACCAAAGTGTAGAGTTGCTTGTCGTATGTTGGATAATTTAATACCACTCCACTAAGCTTTTCACTGAAGTAAACAATCAGCTTCATTTCCTACAACAAGACACCTTCAATTCCTTTTCTCGACGCGTCACATTCGATTTCAAATGTTTTATCAAAATTTAGTAAGACTAGAAGAGGAGCATTAGTTAATTTCTCTTTTAACAAATTAAACACTTTTTCATGTATTTTGGTCCAGTTAAATTCAATATTCTTTTTAACTAATTCATTCATAGGTTCAGCAATAGTGTTAAAGTCTCTCACAAATCTCCTATAAAAGCTAGTCAAGCCATGAAAGTTATGTACCTCATTTGCGTTCTTTGGTGCAAGTCATTCCTTGATTACTCTTACATTTTTCTCGTCCATGGATACTCCCTTTGAACTAACTACAAAACTGAGGAAAACTATCAATTTCATGCAAAAGGTACACTTTTTAAGATTAGCATACAATATATTCAATTTTAACACAATAAATATGGACTTCAAATGCTTAACATCTTCGTCAAGTGACTTACTATATACTAAAATATCATCAAAGTAAACCACAACAAATTTTCCAATAAATTGACTTAAAATATTATTCATTAATCTCATAAAGGTGCTCAGTGCATTACATAGTCCAAATGGCATAACCAACCATTTTTACAGACCATATTTTGTTTTAAAAGCTGTTTTCTATTTATCTCCTTGTTTCATGCAAATTTGAAATATTCGTTCTTTAAGTCAATTTTGGAAAACATACATGCACCATACAATTCATCAAGCATATCATCAAGTCGAGGAATAGGGTGTTGATACTTTATCGTAATTTTATTTACCGTTCAAAAATCGACGCACATTCTTCAGGTGCCATCCTTTTTCAAAACCAATATGACTGGAACCGAGCATGGGCTAAGATTCTCCTTCACTAGGCCTTTATTTACAAGCTCATCTACTTGCCTTTGAATTTCCTTGGTTTCTTCTGGCTTTGATCGATACGCGAGTCAGTTCGGGATCGTCGCTCCGGTGATGAAGTTGATTTGATGCTTGATTCATTTAAGCAGGGGAACTCTTTTAGGTAATTCCTCTAGAAATATGTCCTCAAATTTCTGCAAATGAGAGGCAACACTTATGAGAAGAGAATCTGTTAGTTCGTTAATAGAAAAATAAATATCTTTGTAGCGTAACAAAATCATCTCCTCACATTTCCTCGAGTTTAATTCAACTTGTGGGCATAGCTCAATAGTGTGGCAGTTATAAGAATTTTGAAGTTAAAGAGATTGGGTTAGAGTAGTGCCATATTGGGTAACCATGTGGAAATTTTTTATTTTTGAGACATTTCTTACGTTTTGGGCTTCGTTCTGAGTTTTTTTTTCCAATCCTTGTTTCTTCATCAATACTTATTAATATTATGGCTCATTGCACATCTTGTGACGATTCCTTTGCTTGGATGTCTTTGATTAAAATTTGTAGTTTTTTGTTCATTTTCTTTTTTCTTGATCTTGTCATTGGTCCTCCTATGTTTACCAATAGATCTTGGATCACTATTGTTTTTTTATTGTCTTTGATTGCTCCTTTAACTACATCAAAGGGGCTGCCGATCGGTCGGCTAAATATACCGACTGATCGCCCCTTGCTTGAGTTCCAAAATTGAAACCAGAGAAGGTGTCGATCGATCGCTCAACACTGAGCGATCAATTGTCCCTTCCTGTTTGCAAAATGGATTAGCCGATCGATCAGCCTAAATTGCCCGATCGATCGCCCTTTGTTCTGGAAAAACCAAAACACAGGACTCGGCGAGTGACATACACCCGAGCGCTGCTGATTGATCACAAGGGCATAGGTGACATTCACAATTAAACAGCAAAGAAAACAATTTAGATTTGACTAAATAGTAGTTAACAATAAATGCACATATTGCCTCTTATCGTAGAATGTCGAGTGTTGACCTAAATAGAAGTTAAGACTTGAGTTGCTGCTGCTGAGTGCGTGATTCATGAGCTATGAGTTGAAGTTCAGTTGAATGCTGCCTTGTGTGGCCTGTGTCGTGCCGAGTACGTGAGCACGGCTCACTGAGCCGTTAGGCTTGAAGCTTGAAGAGAGACCGGCGACTGCGAGGGAGAACTGAATGATCGTCGCGACTCGCGAGTCAAGCTCTAACTTCTCATAGACTGACTCGTGAGGATTGAGGAGTGACCGAGTGAGGCGTAAACTAACCTGACCTGAAGGCTGAAGTTGTGGAACTGTGATCCAGATTGCAGAATAACCGAAGAAGGTTGAAGGTTGACTGCGTGAATTGTGATGAAGATTGAAGCTACTGCCACTGCCAGTTAACCTAAAGCCTAATGGGTTTGGTTCCACAGTCCAGTTTCGGGATTTTAGTTACTAGACCAAAGACCGGACCGAAATCCATGAGATTTTATCAAGGAGTACAGGTCTCGAACCGATGTACATGGAGGACCGACCGAAACCAGATCAAAACTTTCGATCCTATCTGGTTCTCAGGACTCAGTGTTGTCCTACTGACCCCTACTAGGTGAGTTTCTCTTAAAAAGAGGACTCTCATCTTTCTTTGTTGAAGAACACCGATGGAAGCCAAGGGGAATTTCTTTCCCCTTTTTTTTTATTTCTTAATTTTCTTTTTTCAAAATTGCAAATTTCAATTTTCAAAATTGGAATCCCCAATTTGTCTGATACATTCGAAAAATCGAAATCTAATTTTTAGAAAATCTTCAACTTTGCTCTGATACTAATTGTTGAAAAATCGAACAATAATAATGAAAAAGAAATACGATGAGGAAGACCAGATTTATGTGGAAAAATTTTTTCAAGAAAAAACAAACCACGGACAGAAGAACAAATCTACTATAAAGATTGAAATACAACCGCGATTTTGCGACGCTATCTTACATGAATTTATAGAGAAAACAAAATCCTAATAACATTCCCAATATAAGCATAACCCGAGTTGTCTAGAATTCAACCCTAATAATATTCCTAACATAGGTCTAACTTGAGTCGTATAGAATTTAAGTCACGCCAAATTCTAATAATTTCAGCTCATTAGTTGAAGTATTATGCATTAGAAGTTGGATACTCAACATTCTCACTTAAAGGCTAAGTTGGATACTCAACATTCTCACTTAAAGGCTGCAAGAAGTCGGGAAGGGACTTTGGCGTAAGTCGTTAATTGCGACTAAAGGTGGATAATCATATCAAAATGGAGAAGTTTCCATGTCTTTGAGTTCGATAACTCCATTAAGCTCAAAAAAAACCCTTGATGCAACGTATTTAGTGAATTCAATTCATGAGTATTTTTTTTCGAATTCTATCATAAAATTCGGTCGATGGGCTCGATCATGTAATGAATCTGTCCTTACCCTATTGTTTTTCTAGTGTTTATTCATTTCATTTAAATTTTTATGTTCTTTATATTTTGTTGCACATTCTCGTTCTTGTCTGAAAAAAATTAGATGCAACGAAAAATGGGGATTCAGAGGCAAAGAAAATCAGTGGATGTGTACAATGAATTAAATAATATTCACAAATCTCATTGCAAACACCACTATGATGCCCAACTAGGCTTTCCCACAAATGTAGGATTCGGATCCCAAGATCACTTGATTATGAGTCAAAATGGGGCTGGCCTGTTGGTACGTACTGGCCCAGCAAATCTACAAGAGGGGTGCCATAACTTGGTAGACGTTACAAATGAGTAAATTACAACTTACGTCACAACATTTGAGGTTATTTATACACTGAGGTAGGCAGTCGTCAGCTCTCTCTCTCTCTCACTCTCTCTCTCTCTCTCTCTCTCTCTCTCTCGCTCTCTCCCTGCACAAGTAGGCATTTTCTTGGCTATGTTAGATTAGATTCCCGAGAGATGGAGACATAAAGAAGTGATAATGCCTTGGTAGTTGAGTCTCTCGATATTGAACCAACCCTGCTCCGAGCAGTGACCTTGGAGTCTTCATTGCCTTTTCACAGCCCTAATTCACAGTGGCAAGCGTTGAATTCATTCCGTATTCGAGTTCTCACTTCTCTGTTCGCCCTACGGTCGTCATCGAGTTCAGTTCCAATTTCAAAGTTCACATGCAGAGTTTAGAGCTCAGTTCGCTGTCAATCTTAGAGTTCAACGATCATTGAATTTGTTGTCGATTTTAAAGTTTCGTTCAGATGTTGGGGCTGAACTCTGAAACTCGGTTTGGATCGATTCGCTTCTTGAACTTTATGGTTTCAGTTTCTGTTCCAATATTGGAGAACCGTGGCTTATAGGTCGTCTCGATTCTATGTTGGAAACGAACCAAATCGACCTGTCCCAGCTCTAAAATAAATTATAAGATTAAAATATAAAAAATATAAAAAATTAAAAAATAAATATAATATTACTCAACAACTAATACAACTCGTCGAAGCATATGATTCCATGTTGCCCATTAAGATATTTAAAGAACACTACATTCATTTCAACTCTAAGAACATATATGATCATCCTTGCATGAAGAATGAATTTTAATCTCAAAGTCTAAAAGAAAACAATCATCGAACAAAGTGAAATAATTTAAATTTATATGAAATAACCTTAGAGTTATCATATGTATTCATAAAATGATTGTGTTTCGTGATGACATGAACTCATGGTATTAAACAAAAGTATTCACTACCAAGAGTGTAATGCGGTGAACTGCCATGATTATGTTAAAGTTTAAGGTTAGAAATCAACTTGATTTATTTTCTATTTGGGTCGAATAGTTGGCATGCATTTTGAATCTCACTTGAATTTTTGTTTTTCTTTATAAATTTATATAATTTAGAGCCGTAAAATTTATAATTATATTTCGATCTTTGCATGGTAGAATTTATTTTTTACCCATGAATTTTTGCCGAAAAATTTTTTTCGTGTATATCTATTAATTTCACTTTTGTATTTTCTTTTTCAATTTATCTAAGAGCCTGCGGAGATTATACAATCTGAGTTTTAAAATTTATCAGAAAGTCAATTATCTCATGTCGCTATGCATTAAATAAGTTTTTGGTAGTTTTCAAAAAATTACAATTTGGGAAAATTAAATTAAAAAAAAAAAATTCTTCTACCATTAGTTTTCTTCATGAAAATTTGTTTTTCTTTCCTACCCAAAAAAAAAAAAAAAAAACTAAAAACAAAACATCACTGATGGTACTTAATCAACTCGAGCTCAATCTATCCCAGCCAAAGAAGATTAATGCCCCTCTATCGACTATCTATCATCTTTGGTCAATGCTCTCATTCTGCAAGTCGTCTTCTTAGTAGAGAAGAAACCCATGAGGGTCGGCGTCTCTTATTTGAAGCATATATTTGTTTCCAAAATTATGATTTTTAACATTAATTAAATACTCATAATTTTGTCTTTCCTTAATGAGTTTTGTTGCAAAAGTTTTTTTTTTTAATTTATCTAAAAGAATTTTAAATTACTTTTGGTTAAAACTTTAAAGTTTGAATCCAAACTTTCATTGTTTGTGATTTTTTGGGAATATTTTTAATTTTTAAGTGGACTTGATTTGATATTTTGGGCAGTTTAAAAATTACAAAAATGTATCAATCCTTGACATTGTTTTTTATTTAAATTCCAACCAAATTTGAATTTTGTGATCTCTGTGATTACTTTTGGCCGATCTTATTTTTTATAACGGAAGTTGCGTTTGTGCGTTTGTTATCACAAAATATCTAAATTGAGTGGATATCTTTTAAAATATTGTGATATCAAGTTTTAATTAAATATTTTGATGAAGATAATGATTTTAGACTATTATTGGATATTTTTTGTTGGAGCAGTATAACGATAATGAAATCATTCAATGTTTTGAAGGACATATTTTATATGTTGGGTAAAGATGTGTAATATGGTAGCACAAATATTTGGATGACTCTTCATGAGATTTTAAGGAGATGTTATCGTTGTAATTTAAATATTTCGTAAACCAAGTTAACATCAGTTGTTGAATTTATTTTAAAACTTTTACAATTTGGTGATATGTATTTGTATCTTTTTTCGAAATGGACAGATGAGTCCGCATTGTAAATTTTCTTTAAAGGTGTGGAAGAGAAAAATTAAAAAATTTTAAATTCATTCATTGCATAAGAATTCATTTCAAGGCAAAAATTATCTGAATTCATAGTTCATGATTCATGTTGGTTTGGGCTGACATGTAACAACTCTCATTCCGTATTGAAAAAATACTGTAAAATTTTAAAAAAAATTTGACTTGAAACTATACCGTTTAAAATGTTCAACGGAAGCTTTATCGTTTGAAGAAAACAATCGTAAAAACTCAATTTGATATATATATATATATATATATTTTAATCACTGTCTAGTCGACCAATTCTATTCCTCCTATTCTTTTCCTTCAAAAACAACTCATTTCAAAATACTTCGAATCCATCAACCTAAAACATATTTCTACTAACCAAGACACCTCTCTTTCAAAAAAATCGGCAGCATAACTATTCAATTTTTATGAACCCGAACTAAACAAATCATTAGAAAACTAACAAAACATTTCTATTCAAAATTTCAAACTTATCAATTATATTATATCATCTAAAAATTTATATTATACTAAAACAGGTTTACCAAAATTTAAAACTAAACATATATATATAAGTTCTTACTTCAAAATATATATACGCTCGGAGTTAAATCGTCTTAACAAATGACTTGATTGTCGAATGAGCGTACTCCTTCAACTGCCTACTAGTCCTGCACCTGTTCATAAATCTCACTCGCTAATTATTCGTCACCTACATCACTAAACTCAACTATTATCCTAATGTCAAGCAAGTAATGCAATAATGAATCAAAACAGTTCACATAACTCATATTCTAGCATATGCAATTTCTACATTCTCGTTTCGTTTTCATTTTCGTTTCCATTTCGTTTTATTCATTAATTCTCTTTATGTTCCATTTTTTTTATATACTAGATTGAGTAGGCACACCTCACGATTCACCTCACGGGACGACAAAATTCACTCTAGAACGTTTTTGTTTTCATTTTTATTTTCATTTCGTTTTATTCATTCTTTCTCTTTTCTTCACATACTAGATTGAGTAGGCACACCTTACAGTCCACCTCACGGAACGACCATACTCACTTAAAGAGGGAGAAAATGAGGCACACCTCGTGGTCCACCTAATGAGACGACCATACCTAAACCTCACTCTAACATAGTCTTTTACTTACGTTTCATATTATTTCATTTGTAACATTTTACATCGTACCATGTCGTTTCATAAAAATTATGAAAATTTTCAAATTCATGATGCGTGACATAATCAAACATACAATAACATAAAGTCATAAACCTAACGTTATGTGATGTAGGCTCAAAGGCAAAGCACATACGTACACTACTTACCTGGATCTGCAGGCAACTTTTTTCAATACGTATACTAAATCTTTAAAACCCGAAATATAAACGACATTCAATAACTTATATCCTATAACATAATCAAAATGAATGCATATAAACACAGTCACTAGTTCCAAGCATTCAACTAAATCACTTATGCATCAACTAACCATAATTCATACGTTTTCTTATCAAATTCTCAGATTTACCATTTTTTCGTCCAACTTCAAAAATTCGTAACAGTTTAATTACTTGTCCCAATTCGGTGATTCAAGATGCTATACAATCTTTGAAGTGTCTAGCTTCTAATGGTATAAACCATTTATCAAACCAACAACAACATCATAGCCGAAATTAGCAAAACCGAAACTACCCTGTACATAATTCTAAATTCCAGTTTTTATCAAACTTTCAATCAACTTCAAAAATTCGTAATAAATTGAATATAGATTCGAATTCAGTGATTCAAAATGTTGTGAACTCCTTCAAGAGTCTACTTTGACATTTCAATGTCAATTTAGAAATCAAAAACCATCAAATGATTCATAATTACCAAAACCGAACCATCCCAGAAATTTTTCCAATTTTTGTACAATAGATTCAAAAATTCGTAACAAATCGAATATAAGTCCGAATTCGATGATTCAAGATATTATAGAAACCTCAAAGTGTCTAGTTTCTAATGGTAAAATCTATTTTATAACCCAATGTCAATTAGATCAACCGAAATTGGCCAAAATAGAATCTGCTCTGTTTTAGCCTAATTTTCCAGATTTCTTCAATTTTCAAAAATTCAATCAAACAATCAATTACTTTCCATCTAATTCGCCAATAAGTTAATCTAGCATGCTTAAGCATTCAGTGGAGGAAGAAAAACAGCAACCTCATCATAATTTTCAGAATTCACTTTAGGGTTTATCAATCATCAATGAATCTAATAAAACTTCAAATCTATCTTCCCAAACCAACCTCTTTTATAAACAAAGCCTATTATTTAACGAACCCTAATTTTTCCTTGCAAGAAAAGAAAAGGATTGGAGTAGAAAACTTCAGCAATGGAGGAGGAAAAGGGCTGCTATTACGTGAAGAAGGAGAAGGGAATTTTAGGGTAAAAACAAGTGAATTGTGTTTTAATCTCCACCATGCAATTTATTTTTACTTTTAGCCTTAACTACATGTAGTTTTCAAATACTACATGTAGTTTTCCTTCATCAATTCTTCAACTTTTCTCCAACTTTTAAATATACCAAAAAGTTGGCTTTTTAACACTTTTTAACACTTTACATTTTTCCTCGTCTTTTCTTTTAATTGTTCAATATCTCATGCATTTTCCTTCTTCCTCGTCTTTATTCTTTTCATTCATTAATTTTTTTTTATCTTTTTTAACACTAAATTCCATGAAAATTTACATTATATTTTTAACAAATTTTTATACAAATTATGGTAAGAACATGAAAAAATTTTGAGTATTACATGAAAGATCCGCATTGTGGATCATTTTTATGGAAATCGTTTCAAGGTTGAGAGTGTTAGAGTTTTGTGTCATCTAAATTTGATTTAGTTTTCTTTATAAATTCATATAAATTAGAGTGGCGAAACACACGCAGTTGTATTTCGTTATTCAAATAATAAACTCTATTATTTTGCTTATAGTTTGCCTTTTTTTTTCTGAAAAGTTTTTTTCATAGAAATCTATGTATCCTACTTTTTTTTCTTTCTTTTTTCAATTTATTTTTCGATTTTTAACACCTAATTTTTTGAAATATGAGTTCACATCTCTTTCAAAATCAAAAGTAAGAGTAATGTTATTTTATTCTTTATTTTACTCTCTAAACATACTTGCTAGCTTATCCAATTAATGTAATAAATTAATTATTTAAATTTTATTATATTAATTACACAAATCATTATTTGTTATGTCAGCAAATATGTTTAAAAAGTAAAATGAGAAAATAAAAAACATAGTATTATTCTAAAAGTAATGGTAAAATGTAATTTCAAGCTAAAGCTTGGAGTTATTTATAAATTTGGACAAATCTCATTCACCTTTTAGATATTGACAATTTAAACATTATTATCAATTTATCTATTAAATTCAAATATTTTCCACTTAATAAGGTTTTTAACTAGATATTTAAGCTTTTTTGTAATTTTTAACTTGATTTCAAAATTTGTCAAGTGTACAATAGTTACATCGTGTTAAAAATCGCCAAATGAGTTAAGAATTAAATAAAAACACATAATTAAATGAAAAATGCAGTCTACATTTGTTCAATTAACGGATAAATTAACTGCAAGATATTAAGTTTTATCTTATTGAAAACGATGAATGTTCAATTAGTTGAAAAAAATAATTTATGATCTTATTCTTAAATGACTCCAAACATTAAGATCTAAATATTACTTTACAGTAAGAGTAAAAATAAACGTTGCATTTATTCTTACATAGAAGAACAACGTATTAACCCAAGTTGATTAATTGTCAAGGCATACAATCTTGTAAAATGGGATTAATTTGCTACAATTAATAACCTTTAACGAAATTGCCTTATGCTAATAAATTTTTTTATTAAAATCGCTTATGCAACCACATTAGATGTGTATAGAGCTAACAATAAAAAATTGTGCAACATTTGAATACTTGAATGTGTTAGATTATTAAAACGTGGTACATGTTCATCAAAATCAGCATTCTCAATCAACATTTGAATACTTTAATGTTTCTCCATTTTAAAGATCAGCCGCTCATCTCTCTCTCTCTCTCTCTCTCTCTCTCTCTCTCTCTCTCTCTCTCATGCATTGCTAATTATTAAGACTTTTTTTCTCACCTCTAGAATTTAAAATGGGTGACCACACATGTGAAGCTCAAGGTTACCCTCAATAGAAGTCACGTGATATGTGGAGCTAAAACTAAAAGTATGGCTACAATGTCAAACCCTAAATTCTACCATTTGACTTCTTCCTTCACGTGTCACTCACTTATTTGTATAATTTCTAAATTTAATTAGTATTATATTAACTACCTATCAATACAGTAGATTCAAATCAAAGTGATGAGTTGTCTAATTTCTAAATTTAATTAGTATTATATTAAATGCCTATCAGTATAATAGATACAAATCAAAGTGACGTGAGATACAGAGAAAAATAAAAAAAAAAACAAAAAGATTATTTGTACATTCAACGTATTCAAAGCATCTGTATTAATCTTCATAATTCTACCTACAAAAATTTATTTCTACCTTTTCTAATAAAAAATACTCAAAATGATTAAATTTTTCTTCAAATTGAGAATGTGTCACACATTACTAAGTGTCCTAACAATTTCATCAAAAACTATGATTCTGATTGTAACAATATCAGCTATCATACGAAATATCTTTTACTTATCACAGAGCACTTTTATTACAATCTTATGTGTGGAAAATTAATTTCCATTGAAACACATATACAAAGAACAAGTTGCATATATAATTGAATCATTGAAAGATTTGAAGTTTCGTTTATATCCAACTAGAAGATCTCCATCGTCATCATCTTTTTCTTCTACAATAGTAGATTCACTGGGCTTCTCTAAGCTGCTTTTCATTTCAATTTGCAATTTGCACCCCTTAAATTTAATGTGCCATTTATTCTGACAAAAGTAGTAATTCTTAATTTTGATTTGTTATTCTTATTTGAAACATTAACATTGCTAATATTATTCTTCTCTTATGTTCAACCATAAACGATAAGTTTCTCTGCTCGAAACTCATATCCAACAAAAAGTTGTTTTATCTTCTCTTTTGACAAAAAGACACTATATACTTTTTCTATAGTTGAAGTATCTCGACTAATTAAAATAGTCTCTCTGAAAGTATCATATGAAACAAATAAAAAGCCCAGTAATATTAATCTCTGTTCTCCATCATACTTACTTTCCATAGACTCCAAATTCGAATTTGTTTTATTTGAACGTGGTCAAGAGTTCTTCAATATAAATATACTTCATCGAATTATAAAGAAGTTTATGGTTCTTCAATAGAGTCATAAACTCTTATGAAGTTGAAGTATCTCGACTAATTGACATAATCTCTCTAAAAGTATAAGATGAAGCAAGTAACGAATCCAATAATGTCAACCTCAAATGTTGTTCATAATAATTGTTTCCCGTAGACTCCAAAATTGAAATTGTTTCTTGAATATGGTCAAGTGTTCTTCAATAGAAAAATATTTCATCAACTTATGGGAATAAAATTGTTGTTTCAAATGCAATTTTCTAGTTAAGTTTTTTGTTTTCATACATAGCTGCTCTTATTTTAACCATAATATGATAGTAGTTTTCTCTTTTTAAGACAACTTGCAAAATTTGATTTCATAAATGCGAACGTATCAAAAATAGAATTTTTCGATCATTATGAATTTTCTCCTCTCATTCCTAGAAGTTGGCATTTTATCAATCTTAGCAACACGTCATCTAAATCTATTTGGGCGAATACATCTTGTATTTTCACCTACTACAACAGAAATACTGTATTATGATCCAATAATAGAATATCAAATTTTAAGGAACCCATCTCCCAAATATTTTATCACTTCACTTAAAAGTATTTTAATCCAAATTATCTAAACACAAATATGAATCTCAAAAATTGTGAAAACTATGTATCCCAAAACATTTCATGCAGTAATCTCATATATGTACCAGAACGAAACCAACAAAAATTAGAAAATTTTTTAAACTTCAAATAGTAAAATTTGAACTTTTATCCCAAAAATTACTCAAAAATATGAAAATCCTCTTCGTAAACAAAAATAAAATCATCGCACAAAATCTTCGGCGACAAGGCATCCAACAACAAAGGAATGGTAGAGAGGCTTCCCGTCGGATCAAAGAAGCAGAGACAGAAGCAGTGCCTAACCGAACGACCTCAAATCTGTAAAGGCCAGCCTTCTCTGCGTGTGACAGATTGACAAACTCGGGTCGTTTCTTCACCGTTGTGTGGCGGCAGCTTCTTTTCTTGTGGACGGTATTAGAATAAATTTCAGGTTAACATTGTTTAATCCTTGTATTATATTAGAGAGGGCAAGAATTTGAGCTTCCTAGCTCTGAGCCTATAATTTTGGAGAGTTGTCCAAAATATTCCTTCAAAAAAAAAAATAACATTTGGTGTCACATTCTCTTATTTGACAGCTTTTTCATTGGCGGCTAATGGGAGAGATGAACTTCTCTCTGAATTTTCTGTGATATTACGCATCCGTGACTCTCTCTCTCTCTACAGACAAAGTAAGGATTATCCATCCTGATCAGCTTCAGTACCCTAACACCTTATATCATGGAATCCAAAGCCTTTCTCTGTTTCGTCACGAAAAGTTGACATTTTTCTTCCGAACATTTTCCTGGAAAACTCTATAATTTAAGGCATACAAATACTGGTGAAAATTATTAATTATTCCTCCCCGTAATCTCCTACTATTTCTTCCTGTTTCATAGATTGCTTTATCCAATTGTATGGATAAAGTATGCTCTCCTCACGACATCACCTCCACTTTGCCGCAGTTGATCCCGTGACCTGCACTCTCTCTCTCTCTCTCTCTCTCTCTCTCTCTCTCTCTCTATAAAAGCTTTCCTCTGAGGCCCTTGAAGATGTTAACTGAAGTATGGCTTCTGCAGCCTCATATTCCTCCAACATGCAGATTCTGTGCGTAGCCATTCTTTTATTGCTCAACACCGGCTGCTTCGGCTTCACTTCTCGAGACTACTCCGAAGCTCTGGAGAAATCTATTCTCTTCTTCGAAGGCCAACGATCAGGAAAGCTGCCACCTGACCAGCGCCAAACATGGCGGGCCAACTCCGGCTTGTCCGATGGCTCCTCTAACAATGTATATACTATTTTATTCCCAGTCTCTAACTTAACAAATCTCGTGATGAACTGAAAGTTCTGATTTTGAGGTGTAAATCATCAGGTGGATCTTGTAGGTGGGTATTATGACGCAGGAGACAACGTTAAATTTGGACTTCCGATGGCATTTACGACGACATTATTAGCTTGGAGTGTTATTGAGTTCGGCGACTTAATGCCGACTCAGATCGGTTATGCCAGAGCGGCCATTCGGTGGAGCACCGATTATCTCGTAAAGGCAGCCACTTCTACTCGGGACACCTTATACGTTCAAGTAAGCCACCAAAATAAAGATTAAAATCATCAAGCAGAATGCTTATTATTTTATTTAGCCTAGAAATAGAACATTAAACTAAAATAAGTAGAGATTTACGTGAAAAACTCTGCAAAAAACTATGAGCAGAAGTAGAAATTTCATTAATATAAAATTCAAGACTCGAACAACATTACAGAAAATAGAGTACAAAATCCAATATAAATAGGAGATCCTCTCAAATCAATTAAAAATAGAATAATATTATATTTCATCTTTTATTATACCATCTTAATATAAATAATTAATGTAATAAATTAATTATTTATAATTTATTACTCTGAATACATGTTATTTACATATTTTAATATAATAGAATAAGAAATTAAAAATATAGTTATTTAAACTCTAATAAAATACATCCAAAATCATAAATTTCGAAAAACCTGTCACACTATATCACATTTAGAGAAGGAAAATAATTATAATACGGGTAGTCACAGTAACATTGGTAATAACTTACCCAGTGTACATTTATTTTTTCGCGTATCAATTATTTGATTACTATTATCTTGAAAATGGAAACTCGAATTTGGTTTATTGAAACTTTGATGCGGACCACATCAATACCTCGAGTTGGCGATCCAATCCTCTTTGAGAGTCGGATTGAATAATTCTTTCTAATATTTACATCACTGTCCAATTTTATGTAAAAACTTATTAAAGTAATTAATGTGACATCACTAACTTTCCAATGAACCAAAAACAGAATCCATTTTACCACACATTGGCCTGGGCCATATTTCATTGATACTAGTAAGAAAATTAAGTTGTAACGCCAATTAAGGCCCATATCTGAGACTTTCAAAGGTTGTGTGGCTGTGATTATGGAAGGTCGGAGATCCAAACACCGATCATCGATGCTGGGAGAGGCCGGAAGACATGGACACTCCGCGCAATGTCTACAAAGTTTCCCCTCAAAACCCAGGTTCTGACGTTGCCGCCGAGACTGCAGCTGCGTTGGCTGCTGCTGCCATGGTCTTCAGAGATTCCGACCCTTCTTATTCCAACAAACTGCTTCAAACCGCCATGAAAGTAACCTCCCAAATTCTTTACCCTCTCTTGATTTCTGCTCATCAGTTCGCTAAGAAACAAACTGATTAATGAACGTTTGCTTTAGGTTTTCGATTTTGCAGACAAATACAGGGGATCTTATAGTGATTCTTTAAACTCGGTGACCTGCCCATTTTACTGCTCCTACTCCGGCTACCATGTAAGAATTACCAGTAGCTTACGTCTCTCTCTCTCTCTCTCTCTCTCTCTCTCTCTCTCTCTCTCTCTCTTATAGTATAGATAAAAATGGAAGTTTTATCTGATCAGGACGAACTTCTATGGGGTGCTTCATGGATCTACAGAGCCTCACAGAACAGCACGTACGTAGCTTATATACAGTCCAATGGCCGCACCTTGGGAGCCGAAGACGATGACTACTTCTTCAGTTGGGACGATAAACGGCCTGGAACCAAAATCCTCCTATCTAAGGTACTTTTATTTTACGATAAATGTTTACCAGTTGCTGATAATTTCTCAAGTTTGAATGAAATTCCAACGAATTTGTGCTTTATATACATGAATTTGGGGAAAAAAATCAGGACTTTCTGGAGAGAAATAGTGAAGAATTCCACTTGTACAAAGCGCATTCCGACAACTACATTTGTTCTTTAATTCCAGGAACATCCAATTTTCAGGCGCAATATACTCCTGGTCAGCTATCCTCTTGCTCCTTCTCTTCACCTTCGTCTTCTTCATAGAAATTCATCATTTCTTTAATATAAACAGGAGGACTGTTCTACAGAGGAAGCGAGAGCAATCTACAGTACGTCACTTCCACAACTTTTCTGCTCTTAACCTACGCCAAATACCTTGCCTCCAATGGCGGAGTGACCCTTTGTGGCTCATCGACAATAACGGCGGAGATCCTCATTTCTCAGGCGAAAAAACAGGCCGACTACATTCTCGGAGATAACCCGTTGAGAATGTCTTTCATGGTCGGTTTCGGACAGAGGTACCCTCTTCACGTCCACCACCGTGGGTCTTCTTCACCGTCGATTCAGTCGCACCCAGATCGTATTTCCTGCAGCAATGGCTTTCAGTACCTTTACTCTGGCACCCCTAATCCGAGCGTGCTCGTCGGCGCCGTTGTCGGTGGCCCTGACAGTCGGGATAATTTTGCTGATGATCGGAATAACTACCAACAGTCTGAGCCGGCTACTTATATCAATGCTCCTTTCGTCGGCGTCCTTGCTTTCTTCTCGTCTAAAGCCTCTAACCATGGACATCGATATATCTAGTACTCAGTATTTAAATTTAATTTTAATGATAAAAAATTAGAAACTTGGTGTAATTGATAAGAGGTCAAGATGAAAAGCCAAGAACTGTCGACGTCATGAATAATCCTACTCGATTAAGAATAAGTCCTTAAAATATATATTTATAGAAACCCTTGCAAAAAAAAAAAATGAAGTAAATAAGATCCATACTTCACACCATCAACTTAATTTCTTAAATATATAATACCCTAACGTTGGATTCATCTATAAATTAGACTTCAATTTTTATTTAATAAATTGGACCTTAACATTTCAAATATCAATAATTTAAATATCATCGTTAATTTATCTATTATATACTACACATATATATATAATTCTACTTATTAAGAAGTTTTAATTTTTCGATCATTTTAAATTTTATTTTGAATTTTATAAATTTTTAATTCGGTGATGTTGAACTCGGTCAATGGTTCAATAGAATTCACATTTAAGTTGAAAAATTGATTAAAAAAAAGATTAGAAAACGAATTAACATATCTTATTAAATAAAAATATGATATACAAATATTAAATTTAACGAAATAAATTGACAACAATATCTAAATATATAAATTACCTTAGACATTAGAGTCTAATTGAGCTTTACCCAAAAACTCGATTATTAATTATTTTGAAGTGCAAAACATCACAAATTGAGAATAACACACTCTTAATTTAGTGCAGTAAAATATAGGTCTCTAAAGATCGATGTAAAAAGTTAAATGATATATTAATGTCAAATGTTATTCTCAATTAATGTCAAATGTTTAATTTTTCGATCACTTTACACATTGTTGTCAATTTATGTATAATATTTAGTACGTGTATATCATTCCACTTAATAAGGCAGCTTAATTCGGTTTCTAACTTTTTATGTGATTTCACCCCTTACTTTGAAAGTCTATAGATCTCTTATTTAGTGATTTTTAACTCTGTCAATGACTCGATAGAATTTAAATTTGAATTGAAAATCGAGTGAACATATCTTAAATAGAAAATGTGGTATACATGTGTTGGATTTAACGAATGAATTAATAGTATAGCTTCAATCTGTAAAAGACTTACACGTTATGGTCTAATAGCACTTTACACATTAAACTACTATTAATTATTTTGAACAGAAAAAAAGCACGATTCAAGACGGATTATAATTAAACACATACAATTCATCATTTCTTTCATTTTATTATATTCTATATGGTTTATTATTGAAAATAACACACTCTTAATTGAGTGCAATAAAACATGTCTCTAAAGATCAATGTAAAAAGGTAAATGATATATCAATGTCAAATGTTAAATGATAGTCTAAAGGGTGTCATGGTCTTGGCAATGAATTTCCATCTTCGCCATTACTCATTTTGGCCCTATTTGAAAACTTTCAGGCTTTTGGCTCTGCTAATTGGTTTCGGGTTCAAACTCAAGGCCTTGATGGCCCAAGATTTTATCGATAGGTCTTCAGAATGAGCGGTCCTTTTTTTCGTCGAGCATTTTTTTTTTGTCGGATCATTGTTAGTTCAAAATCCGGAAAAAATAATTATACTTCCCAAATCAACTTAGAAAATGTGTAATTAAACGAAGAGTAATAATACTTTTTATAGGTATGATTTTGCTTAGTTTTGACTTATAATAAATTTGGAAACTCAATGTAGTATATGCTTGGGTTGAAAAGACAATATTGAAAACAAAAACCAGTCGAGTCGAGTAACATCATTCAATGGATTGGGATCCCACATTGTTTGACATTAACCATGCTTTGTTGGTCCATTTTCTGGACCTTTCACATTGTATGTTGGAGGGTACACAATACTATCCACTCTGATTATAGATATTTTGTCCTAATGCACGTTCAATTTTTATTTTGTATTTGTTTTTCTTGCTATTGAATGTATTTTTTTTTTTTTTTAACTTTGATTAGAACAAACTTATTTCTTCCCGAGACTAAGATATTTTTCGAACAAACATAGTTGGTCTTTTCAGATTATCAGCGTCGAGCAACAAAAGAAACCGCACTAAAATGACTTGAACCCAAGTTCAGTTCATGTTGGTTCGATTTTGAACACTCGACAAATGTACACCCGTTTTGGTTTTTAGGAACCAAATTCTTCATTTTGTTTTTTTAGCTTTAAAAGTAAAGAATTGAGAAATAAAAAAAAATAATTGAAGAAACAATAAGAGGAAAATTAAACTTCACAATTAGAAATTTTAGAGTTAACTGCTATTTATATTTGAGGTTACTTATAGATTATGCCTTAAACTATTGTTTTGAACAAATCAACACTCAATCTTTCAGCAATCAGAATTATGGATATTATCGTCAATCTATCCACTAACACAACACATATATACCATACTTTGTATTTAATAACGTGTTTTAATCAAATTTCTAGTTCTTCCAATGATTTATAATTAAAATTTTGATCACTATCACGCAATTGACAGATTTCAATATCACTGGATAGGAGATCGTTGAATTTGAATTAGAAATTATTGGGAATGTTGAAAATTAGATTAAAATACCTTATTAAATTTAAAATTTGTTATACATGTATTAAATTTAACTGGCAAATTGATAACAATGATGTTCAATTTGTGTAGAAAAATAATTTAAATTTTAATATATAAATAAACGTTAGTTTCACTTTACCATAATCTTTTCTACGAAAATTTATATTTATATTTTTCAATAATATTGACCAAAAATGAGTTCAACAATATTCCGATAAAATGAAACAATCAGTTCCGTCGTGATTTAAATCTTATTCTCTACATGAAAAGAGTATATATTTGTCATTATTTTAATATTTTATTAACAATAACTATAATGAATCCCTAAACAAAATAAAATCAGCGATGCTTTTCTTTTTTTATTATGTTATCTAGTAGATATTGGTAAATAAAATATTTGAGTTTATTAGGAAATATATTTAATTTATTAGAGATAATTGCAATTATTTAAAGCTTTTAAATGTTTCTTTCCACGAAGTTGGATACTAATTGACTTAATTATTATATTTTTTAAGGGACATAATAATAATAATATTAATTTTCTAAATTTGAATAACTTATTTGGCCACCTTGTGGAAATTAGTTTGGATCCAAACAAAATCTTATAACAAGACAAAGTATTTGCTGTCATGACACATCAATGATAGTACGACCGAGTTAATCAAAGTTTTTAGACTACGAAGACATTATTCTCTTAGCACTAATCTAGCATCAAGTTAATTGCCACTACCAAAAAAAAAAAAAATTCTCGAGAAATACTTCAAAGTAAACTTATCTTATACAACATAACGATACATTTTCATATAGAGTCACTTTGATAACTAAAAACAAATACAAAATAAAAGAAACATGATTTACAAACACGATAATTTACTCAAAAAATCCTAAAAGGAAAAACTACGGTGCAAAAGAAAAAAATTCATAGTGAAAACAAAGTACATAAAAGAATTTTAAAACATATAAAAATAAACTAACTGTAAGTAAAAATGTGAAATAAATTTTGATAATTCGTCGTGAAAGTAATGACGACTCACGATTTTGTTGATGGTGAAGAGTCAATCCATACTAATGAGGGTGCACAAATCGTTTAGGAAAGTGAAAATTAAGTGATTTATAAATAGAATTTTACTCTTTACTCAGTACAATGCGTTTTAGAATAATTTGAAGAAAAAATCTGTACAGACTTTCGATTAAAGTAGACATTATTATCTTGAGATATTGGAGGACTCCACATAGATAAAATTTATAATTCTTTCCATCATTTATATTGAACCATGAAGTTTTCGACCCGAGAATCAAAATTCGTGATATGGTCATAGTCAAATATTAACATGGAAGGGGCTAAAGTTATATAGCTTATTTGTCACGTAGATATATATACTATTGAAAATTAAGAATTTTGCTTAAAATATAGTGAGCAAGTAGGAAAAGTCAATGTATGGGAACAGAAAATAGGGAAAGACGATTGGATTAACTCACTCCTTCGTCTTTATGACTCTATTTAAGATCTGCCGATGGAGAGGACAGCTCCATTAAGGAAGTTGCAGAGACAGTGAGGGAGAAAGAGAGAGGACGAAGACCACCTCCTTTCATCCATAGCTTCTTATTAAAGGATTAGGGCTTTTCGGCTTTTAGTCTGTCAGTACAGCATATGGGCCAACCTCACTTGCTTTCGTCCCAAAAGAGAATGGATTATCTCCATTAGAAAAAGAAAAAGAGAGAGCTAGGTTTTTATAAATTCTCAAAAGAAGAAGAAGAAGTGAGGGAGGTAGATGATGGTTATGATGATGATCAGTCGGACTGATCATTGTCCAACCTGGAAAATTTATGAAAACCCGTTTTATAATCCTCAGTTCAAACAGCATCAACCCCAAATTGGCAAGAATCTCTGTAGTTCCTCTCCTACTCTCTGGGATCTGAATCTGTTCTCGTCTGCCATGGAGTACGAGCTTGAATTCGCCCGAAGCCAGATCCTGGATTTGAGATCCGAGCTGGAGTACGAGCGCAAGGCGAGGAAAAAAATGGAGGCGATGAACAAGAAATTAACGAAAGAACTGAATGAAGAGAGAAGAGGGAGAGAGGCAGTTGAGAGGGTGTGCGAGCAGCTCGCCGGAGAAATCTCATCGGGCAGATCAGAGATAGAGAGAATGAAGAAGGAGATGGGGGAGGAAAGAAAAATGCTGAAAATGGCGGAAGTGATCCGAGAGGAAAGAGTTCAAATGAAGCTTACTGAAGCGAAGCTTTTCTTCGAAGAACAACTGTCGGAAATGGCGGATCTCTCCAAAACAACCACCTCAAACGTGAAAGAAAACGAGTTTTCCGGCCAGTTCAAACGATTACCCGTTTTCGGCGATTGTTATGCAGTATTTGATTCTTCAAAACAATCAGCTTGTGCAGAAGAACTCAACACTTCCACTGATCAGTCGAGAAGAATGATTTTCAGTGAGAAACAGGGTTGGAACGACAACGGCAATTCGGGCTTCCGAGTGACGGCCGGCGTTCATTGGCGAGCGTCGCCGGAGCCGGAGAATCCTCACATAAAGAGAGGGATCAAAGGGTTTGTGGAATTTCCGAGAGTGATTCGAGGGTTGGGGTCAAAAAGCAAACTTTGTGGAAGTAAGCTAGAATGGCAGAAGGCTCAGCTCAGGATTCTACTGAAGCCGAAAAGCCCAGTCCCATTCAATAATTTTACTGTCAGTTAAAGTGAATTTGCAGTTCATCTTTAATGCTTTCATTTACCGTTACTTACCAACCTATAGTGAATGTCACGCAAGAATAATCACTATATATTAATAAACGTTTTGTAGGACGCACATTAACTCAGCCTAAAGCTCACCTAGGATTGGATGGTCTAGTTATGGTCAAGACTCGGATTCAGGTTTGAAATTCATGTCTAAAATTAGCTAACAATTTTCATGGTTCAGAGTTAGAAACACAACCAATTAGAATTGAATCGTGAGATACGGTTAAATTATAGTTCGGTTATAATATAAAAACAAAAAATAATATAATTCAATACACGTATCTAATGTCTATTTTGAACTAGTTTCGTAGAGTTTGAGCCGCAGCGTGAATTACTTTTGAAATTTAGTCAAAATTAAATTGAATTTGAATCAAATTTCTGACCTATTGTTTACTACAATTCAGTTCGATTCTCATTTTTAGATAAAAATTTACGAACCGAACCGTGATCCATGATTCTTCTGCGATCAAAATGGGATCAAATTATCACTATTTCAAACAATGACTTGAAGTTATAACATAGTCCAACCATGGACTCGTACACACGGAGAATAGACAATTTGAGCAAATGATCCTTTTTCTCAACACACTTTAGACAACTTGCAAAACACATTTACTCGATTGAGCCAAACATACCTGCATGCGTCACTCTTAAAGTTACAAAATTAAAAAAATAAATTAATAATTAATAATAAAAATTTATGTTTTGATCATCTTTCTAACTGCTGATGATAGGTAGTATCGTTGAGAGTTTCAGTCAAACTTTAGAGCTCAAACTGAAACTTGGAAAACGGAGCCAAACTCTTGAAATTTGGGGACGAAACAGACACTTGTCCTCTTTAAACTTCATCACCTAATAACTCTCTGCAACAATTTTCCATTTTTTGAGAATGGCATCGCCGTCGCTTTGCTCTTTTCTTTAGCTTTCAGAGATCATTTGATTTTATCTAACTTCCACTGCTGCAGCCTGCAATGGGTTGTGTTTCTTCTCGTCTTCTTAACCATCAGAATGAGTTCTCCCAACTCGGAAGCTCTGCCCTGACTCAACACATCGTCTCGCTCACTTCCACCACTTATGGTCTTCTCACCCTCGACCCCACTCACTCCAATAACCACCACCATCCACCGTGCATTCCGCCTACCCGGTTCACGCTCGGATCCGTTTCTCCCCTCCCTCTCTCCGAACCCAAGTCTCTCTAAAGAAAACAAGGGAAATTAGTGGGTATGATGCATCCATTTTACCAAAGATGATAATTAGTTTTTTTGAAAAGTAACATCATTGTGTCATGGAGGGAACTGGGCCCAGTCGGTGAAACCCATTGTTGTTTTAGTAATATTTCTCCACAGTGATGAATGTATGATCCAACTTGTTTATTCGGATCAATCAAATAAGACGAGATCGATAAAATAAGATAGCTGATTACACGCTTGGCCCGAAACTTTAACATTTGAAAATATTTACAAATTATATCACGTTGTAAATTATTTTTTTAAATTCTCGATCTTTGTTCGTCTTGTATATTCAGTCGCAGTGATTGATGTTCAAATATCTTTATAATAAGTAATACATTTTTTATCATGGTTTGCTCGTATTACATTATTCGATTTAATTATCGAATTCATAATCCTAATCTTCAATGCTGAAAAATGATTTTTATATTAATAGGTATTAAGTGAAAAAACAAAAAAAGAATATATTTACAAAAACCCTTTTTAAAATTTTTAATTTATTGATATTCTAAAAGATTGGACCCACCAAAAAAATGACGACCAAATTATCAGTCTTAATTCAGGGCTAAAATCTGGGCATATGTTATGTTGGCTGAGCATAATGCTCTAGACTCCAACCCGACTTGATTCGAAGAGCTACGTAAATCGTAACAAGAACAAACATCGAAAATATAAAAAAGAATATACATATTATGTAAATAAATCATTATAAAAATTCTCGGAGAAAAATTCACAATGTCAAAAACCATACTAAATTTAAAGAGTTCTTTTGGCTCCAATGGCAACTGCATTATTGCATTTTCATTACGAAACTATTGAGATTTAGTAGCACTATCACATAGTAATAATTATAAAATAAAAAAATTCTTTGTATATACACTTGAACTACCGTGAGAAGCTATACAATGGTTTTGTCAAGCCTTCACGACATTAGTATGAATTTTTATCTCTTCGGTCGAACGAGGACTGCGGTCCATGAATTTCTAAGTGAATCCGGATCGAGAAGAGAGAGTTTTTCAAACCGTAATCAAGAGGTACTCATGGTGGAAAATCACGTCAAAATTGATGATTCTTGTCAATCACGGAGCACATAGCCAACGATCTTTGCCGTGTATAGAGTGGTTATTATTATAAATCAAACATAAAACAAACAAAATTAAGACACCGAGATTTTCCGTAGAAAAAAAACCAATACGAAAATATAACAAATAGATGAAAAAATTCACTATGTATATTAGACTATAACCATAAGTTTTATGACAGAAACTTACATCAAACCCTAATTGAGATATGTAATGCAAATATTTTAAAGATACAAGCACGTTCTCTAATCATGACCTCCTCCTTCACTAACCCTCTTTCTTCTCCCTATAATTCAGTCACTATCATTGATTAGACTCTCTCCCTACGTCTGTCTGCGTTTGCTTGGTCGATCGTCCTCCAAATCTACAACATTATCTGAAGAATTTAATCAAATTTAATACCCTAATTATCAATAAATGCTCTCCAGCCATTAATGATCGAAAAAAACTAGGAACCAGCTTCATTCTGAAAGCGAAAACTGAACTAGTTTCAGTGAAGTGTATCTGTCAAATGGTTAAAGATAGACGGACAGCTTAGCTGAAAACCTTACCAATAACAGTCAAATATAAAAAGATTCAACGAAAAGGGTGTCCATTAAATTACCAGAATAAATACTTGGTTACGTACATTTGGTGAAGACCCTCCTCCTAGCTCTTGTTCTTTGTCGACCAAGACGTGACGTGTTGATCATTTGGAATGACATGTAACGAATGTCACGGAACCCACTGTGTATCCTGTGAGTCAACGTAGTGTTATGATTAGAATTGATCGTTTTTTCAATGTGGTTAAGGATTTGGGTGAAGACCCTTTGCTAGGATCTTGACTAGCGACAAAAGCAAGAATATAAAATGTGAAATTATGAAGAAGAAAAGAAAGAATATCGTCTTTTACAGCAAAGTGGGATATTTCTTTTTCTAATTGAAAAAGATAACTCAAACTTTATTAATATTTTGTGATAAAGTGTAATTTCAATCTTAATGTTTGAGTTATTTATAAATTGTACAAACTATTTCTTTGACAAATTAAATTTTTATTTTTCAGTTATCATCAATTTAAACTTTGTTGTCAATTCATCTATTAAATCTAGCACATGTATACTACGTTTTCTGTTTGATCAAGTGCTTTAATTCGATTTTTAATTCCTCCAGTAATTTATAACTCGATTTCTAATTATATCAATATCTTTTTCAATGATTTTTGAACTCATTCGAAATATTCACATAGTTTAAAATCAGATTAGAAATCGCTCGGAGAAATTATAAAAAATATTAAAACAACTGCTTAAAACGTAGTATATATGTGCGGAGATCAATAGATCAAGAGGCAAATATTAAAATTGGTGATAATTCAAAGGTAATGTCTAATTTGTAAACAACCACAAACACTAAATGCAATTTAACTTTACCCATTATTATTGAAGTAGAACCAGAAATTAGAGACCAAAATCATAGAGAATATGGCCAGTTTTACGTAACTTATATCAAAATGGAAATGAAAGCAAAGTGGGACTGGAGAGAGTATCAGGATAATGGAAGACAGCGACAAGGCCATATTTATATCTTACACATCATTTCGTCTTCCTCGTAACGTGTATTGTCTGCTGCAAAGTACAGATCTAGGTTTAGCCGTAAAGCTCGGGTATTATTTTGCAACTATTTTTTCTTCTGCTTCCACTATACTGACAATTGGCATAATGGGTCCGATGATGAAGGAGATGACGGCTTATAACTGAATCCCCATAGATCATTTTCGCTGTTGCTGTTACTGTATGCGAATGATCTACGCGAGCGTAACTGCGAAATTTGTACAGAATCGGGAGAAGTAGAAGAAAAAGAAGCCATGGCTGGGTCAGCTAGACAGGACAGCTGCGTGGGTGATGTCTCTTCCAGACCATTGAGCTGGGATGCAAGGAGACAGTCTAGGGCGGCCCAGTCAGACGGGATGGGCGTGGCTCGGCTGCTGCTTGGTTGGTTGGTGGGAGATGGTTCAGTCTCTGCTAGCATCTCGTCCAATGACTGAAAACAAGGTTTTTGGCAATGGTCTTCTTGATCGAATGGTCCGCCATTGTTGAGTGGAAAGGAAGAAAGTGTTGGGCTCTCTAGTCTGGGAAGATGGACGAGTCTGTCATAGTTGTTGAAATCAAACGAAATTCGATTCGATTCTCTAAAGTTGTCGTTTTCCAGCTTACAAGTTCTTCCCATGTACGAAAGTATTTGATCCAAAACTCCATTATTGTCGCTAGAGCCAAGAACTAAAGCGTTGGAGTTAGCAGAATTTGTTGAGCTCTTTGGACTTTCATGGCTTTTTAGGTAGTTCTTCTTCCTGAATACTCGACAAACCACCCATCCTTCTTCAGAACCTACTTCCACCATAGAATTACAGACCTGGATCTACATGAAAAACCCATAAAAAAATGGAGATCAGAAAGTGGAAGCTCGTATAAAGCTGCAAATGTCTTACAGGGTTATCATTATCATGATGGTTTTCATCCAGTCGATATTCATGCATAATCCAATCTGATTTTCTGCCATGGGGAGCTCGACCCTTATAGAAAACTAGAGTTTTTCTCAGCCCGATCCGCTTAAATCCACTGTAAATGATCTTGTCTCGACCGGTGGCTTTCCAAAACCCAGCCGCAGTTGCGCGATTTGTACGAGTTCCGGTTGGGTACTTCTTGTCTTTATGGCTGAAAAAATACCAATCGTTCTGTGGCGTTGACCCTATTTTGCATTTCTCTGCTTCGACAAAACACAAACAACCTAAAAAAAACCATACAAAAAGACAAAAAAAAAAATCACTCGATTTAACCTTGAATATCCCATGGCTCGAGCTTGTTCAAATCGACATCCTGAATCACGTCGAGATCGATCTTCTCGTACGCCACCTTCTTCCTGAGGTAGTAATGGAGGAGCTCCTCTTCGGTCGGATGGAATCGGAAGCCAGGAGGGACTTGAGAGTGGCCATTGATGGACAAGTTCATAGCTTTTTCTTGCTGATACAGAAGGTTGGATTGGAATGTAAAATTGAAAACGATGAACTAAAACGGTTCGAATTCTTGGCGGAGAAGAAGAAGAGGTCGGTTATTTAGGAGGGAGGAATGAGTGTGAGATGGGGTAATGCAGTGATGATCATTTATAATGGTGGTAGGACATTGTATAGGACCTGAAATTTATGGAAAGTTTTGAAAATAATACTTATTATTGTACTGAAGGTTGTGGGGTATGCCTTATGGATTCGATAATGGGCCAAATGGTTAAATTAGAGAAGATATGACTTGTATCTTTTATATAACTTCAACGGTTAAACCAAATTTACACCCTTAATAATGAAATTTTTTAATTAATTCTTAAACTAAAAAATTGAACAATTAAAATTTTAAACCATATAAAATATGACAAATCAAATCCTGACGGAATGTCACCACCCTCCGATCTCACGTTGAAGCCGACATCGGGAGGTTGATTTCTCAATTGCTTATGTGGCGCTAGACAGATTTGATCATAGGATAGAATTGGGGACAAAGACGGGGGGTTACAACCCTCGAATTGGCTCCTCATTCTATATTTTCATTTTCAATGCTATCGGGAACGGAAAGTCACCACCTAGAGATCGACTCCCCGTTATCTAAATTATTGCTCAGAACGAGGGGTCCCTACCCAAGATCGCTCCCCCATATTCAACTTTGATTTTTGAAATCGGGGGGCCAATTCAGCTTCAATGTTAGAAATCGGAGGGTTGATCCCAAGCAGTGACCCCTAGTTCTCATCCTCTTTTTCGGATCAGGGGGCCAATCTGTGGGTAATGACCCCGTTCTCGAAATTAATACTGACAACGGAGGGTCACAAAAATCACGTCAGGGGGCAAATCTCTCACTCTATATAAGTACTGATCCCCCATTCTCATCTCTCGTTGTCGAAAATTTTAGTTTTCTCTTAACCCCCTCCGCGATTCCAACCCAAAACCCGACTATTTCCGTGTTTATTTTTCCAGTACTAACTGTTTTCTTCAACTTTTAGCCAAAAAATCTCACAAATCCAAGTCCGAAAAGCACAAAATCCCCAAAATCTCCAAATCCTCCTAAAATGTCTCCCAATATAGTTTTTAAACAAAAGGCTCCACTAGTACAAGAAGGTCTGTCACAAAGGGGTCCGATAAATCGGGCACTAGCGTCACAAGGTGCGCAGGCTTAAAAGCAACGACCGCCACCTGAGTACGTCTCGATGGATTTCAGAAACCAGAAGTGTCGAGCGGTTTGAGCGGAATATGTCAAACCGCTCTATTATTTGTTCGAAGATTGTCAACTTCATAGATTGAGAGTCATTGCAAGTGAATGAGTTGTTTAACAGAATCGCCCTACATGAGTTGTATGTGTTGAGGGGCGACAATAACTGTAATGGTTTGAATTTTAATATTTAGGTCCAAAATATATTTGTGGTTATTTATATATGAATGAGATGTAAATATTATGTATAAATTATTTATTGAAGGAAATTGGTAAAGATTTTGGAGAATTTGATAGTTAAAACAAATAGAAGTTTTGAAAGACAAAACTACTGCCGACCGATCGACGCTACAGTAGCCGATCGATCAGTACTTTCATTAAAAAAAATTATGATTTTCAAATTTCAAATTTGTTAATTTAATAAATTATATTATAAGTAATCTAATTTCAGTTAGATTAAAATTAATTATCATTAAAGATTAATTAATCAAGATATTTTAGTAATAAATCAAGAAGAGAATGACAAAATGGTCTTTTTTATTAGATAAATATGGTTTTTGAGTAATTTTACCCTTCAAATTCTTTTTGAGAGAGTAGGTAGCATTCATGAGAATTCATTGAAAGTAAGAGAGAGAGAGAGAGAGAGAGAGAGAGAGGGGAACAAAGGAGAGGAGAGAGAAGAGAAAGAGAAAGGAAAGAGAAAAAGAAAAGAAAAGAAGGGAGAAATATGAGATTTGTCGATCCGTCATTTAGAATAAATTGTTTAGCTCATCGAGAAAAACATTTTAGTGAAAGAATCGATAGAGTTGGTGGAGATTTCGAGGAAAAGTAGTGGAACTGACATACGATTAATACCTCTAACAATTATAACAGTTAGTTTAAATTTTATTATCTTAATAGGTCAAGATAATTTTAATTATTGTTTTAGATCTGGATATGATATATTTGATTGGATGTTGAAATGAAGATTCGATATTGTTTTTAATTATTGAACGAATCAAATATTGTTTTCACGCAAAATTGAACATTGAATTGTATATTTCTGATTTTTAAGAACTATTGAAATGATGAATTTCGAAAACGACAATTTTTGTTAAATTAAGTATATTGATTTTAATTATTAATTTCATGGGTGGGTTGAGTTGCATCGTTTTAAACATGCATATTATTGCTTTATAACTATTTTAAAGAATTCATTTGGGAAGGAGTGATGAGAAAAACCGCAGTAACATAAGAATCCATTGGATTGGACTCGCCTCTTCATGTGTGATAAATATGATTATGAAAATGATAAGAAGATTAACTATGTGTCCTCATTGGCTTTAAAGTCCCTAAACCTAATAATAAAGCATTGGTAGGGTCCTACAACATTACCGGTGAAAACCCGAAAACGTATAGGTGTGCAATGGTTATATGTGTCAATTAGAGTAGATTGCATTTTTACATTTCAAATTAAATATTAAAAATGACATTAACTACTTTAAGAAAATGATGTTTTTAAATCATTCATATTTACTATAATGCATTTGATTTATCTATTTGTTGAAAATGATTTTAAATCATGGTTGATAGAATTTTAAAGGTTGGTTGTTTTAAACTGTGATTAATGACATAGATCTTAAATGGCTCGAATTGCGAATATACATGCACTTTATGTAAATGACATGAATTTCAAATCAAAACATAATTGATTTAAGTTGATTTCAAAATAATCAATGATTAAATGGAGAATGGCGTTTGGTTCTAAATAGTGTGGAAAGAGTCTGAGCTATTTATTTTAGTGGTTAGATTTATTCGCTGGACATAAAGCTCATTATGTAAAATATTTCTATTTTTCAGATATTAAGGGCGTTCACCCGAGACGGAAAAACTAAGGTAAGCTAAAGTGTGCAAAGAGGCATATGTGAAAGATCATGGTTAGGGGTCTTTAAGATTGTGAAAAGTTACATGTCGTGACTTATATGTATTTCTATGTTTAATTGCTTCCGCATATGTACTCTAATGTGAATGATGAGGATGATGATGATGTAAACTATTTCAATATATGAAATGTATTACATTTTGAATTGTTTGAATTGTAAGATCCTAACTCAAGATGCCAAGATTAATTGATTAAGTTTATAATATATTAGATTAACATGAATTATATTGATGAATATCGGATGTAGGTTGTCGTTCGAGAATCGTGCCACTTTAGGAATTTGTTCCACCTATCGGGGTTGGGTCCTGACAATAGCGAACAAATTGTTCGCATTTTTTATGTGAACTTGATCTCTACCGAGAGGGGAGAAATGATAAAGACCTACATTCTTGGTATGGAGATACTCCTAATCGCACAGAAGAACAATGAAGTGCTCGGATTTGCTGATGAACACATTGATGTGGATAGATACTATCACGCTTCCCAAAATTATGACTTCTTCAGTACGGCGAATGAAGTAGAGTTACTCAGGGAAATTCATCGCAATGCCAACCTTATGGGGTTCGTGAAACCAAAGTCGAAGGATTTGAACGTCAAAACTCGAATTCTTCACAAGTTAAAACAACAACAGAGTCAACATCAAATAATATAACTTTCACAATGACCTAATACTTTAAAAGACAATCGAAAATGCATTATATCTTTTTTCGATCTGAAGCAAATGTCCATCCATATTCTGATTTAGTCTGTAAGTCTTCCTTCAATAATGTCAAAAATCATGTTTAGGAGTCCATACATTCTGATTCCATATTGTCAACAACAACGAAATATATTTCATCGTTGTCATCAATGTTGACGGCTGTTAGTAATTAGCTAGGACAGTAGCCTTTTAGATAACATTCATTCAAAAAGATAATAGTTCTACCACACTACAGCAAACCTGTCTTGCAAGCAGTCATACGCAACATTCTTTCGCATACACATGTCTCATTATCAGCAGAACCCACCAGGTAAGTTTGTAAACACAATATGCTACCCAGATTTGATCTACAAATTTCTTCCATGTACGACCTCAATAGATTGTATTGTTCGTCGCTATTCCCTTCATTTAGTTTTCAAACTTCATTTTTTGCTCTTCTCGCAAGACTCAATATAATGTTGACATTCAAATCTTTACTTACTGTTTCGATAATGATGGAATTTCCCTTGTAGGTTGACTTTTGAACCTGTCAAAATAGTGATTTGCCACTCATTTCGCAGTAGCGTCTCGATTCTCAATTTTTCTTGAACAGTTCTTAAAAGCGTTGAAACTCTGTATTTGAAACGTAAGCTTATTTTGCATCTTTGAAACATGCAGTCGCCAATCACATTCGTATTCAAACATTGCTATTAGGCGCTGAGATTCACTTTTAGTGAATTTGATCCCATATCCATTATTCAAAATATATTATACTATTTCTTCTCTAATTGTATTTAAAAAATTATATTTTTTACCCAAATAAAATTTCATCAAAATTTCTTCCCTTACCGGTACGCTTTCCACCTTATCATCCTCCGAGTCTACTGGTGTTAGAAGATTATCGTCCAAAGTTTTCGACGTCGATTGTAACTCTATTTTTTTATTACCATCTAGGTGATCGAATGTCCGAAACTCACCATATATAGATGTGAAGTATGAATGACAATCCATATTGGTATTACCAATTGTTGTTTCGTATAAATCAACAGATCTACTAGAATTAGACTCCATTGACGTCGCTAATAGAGAGAAATTTTGCCGAAACAAAAGAGAGTAGAGGGTTGGGGAAATCAATACAGTGAAGGTGTGAAATGATCGAATTTTGGGGTGGAATTGCAAGGGGTCGAGAGAAAATTGAGGTTTTTCACTCCGCACCTTGACCTACAGATCAAATCTTTCGAGTGCCAAGTAAACACTGGATAAATCGGGGAACTGATCTTTTTAGATTGTCCCCTGATCTTGGCTTCAATGTGAGATCGGGGGGTGAACGAAGGGTATGATCCTCTGCCAGGATTTGATTTGTCACATTTTACATATTTTAAGTTTTTAATTGTTCAAATTTTTACTTTAAAGATTAATTAAAAAAAAACTCATAATTGACCGTTTAAATTAGTTTTAACCCTAATTTTAAAATTATATGTTAAATTTATATATTTAATAATAATTATTTACTAACTATCTGGGTTTTAAGCCTCTAATAAAATATGAGATTTAAACATGTAAATATCAATCGTGCAGTCTTAAATTTTATGATTTGGCCAACTAAAACTTGATTAATAAATTATGAATAATGTATTTTTACTCTTTCATTGTCCTGTATCAAAATACAAGCTGACATATCAAATAATTATTGATGTAATAAATTAACTATTTATAATTTAATATATCAATTATACATTAATTATTATTATTATTATTTGACACGTTAACAAGTATTTTAAAAAAATAGAATAATAAAGTAAACGTAGAATCGGCCATAAATTATATATTAAGGGTTATCATTCGTAGGTCAAACAATAAGTAATCACTATTCTCTTGGTCTACCGTCAATTTAGCTAATCCAATTGTGTTGGAACTTTCTATAGATATAACTATTATGATCTATAATATCATAATTACCATACGAATAAACTTCATAATTATATTTTAAGATGATTTCATGAATTACATTCTTAGTTTATTTTGTTAATATTACGTAATGACTCCGGTTTTTGAATTTTAAAGAATGAATAATACGAATTTAAGTCAAATTTAACTTAATAAGTTAATATTTCGTATTGTTGGTATTTTATAATAATGTTCAAATCTATGCATCCTCTAAATTAAATAATTTAGAAAATTAAAATATTAAAATATAAGGAATAATAAAAGAAATTAGATAGTGAATCATCAAAATGACAATGAGAGAATAGGTTAAAAGTGAGAAAAGAATCTGCGGGTTCCCCAGCAAATGTGTAAAAATGGGCCCACAAAAAAGAAACCCCCTACTCTTTAGCGAGGCAAGGCATGAATAGATATATTGCAGGCGGGGGGAACGCCCTTGTCTCCACCTTGACCTTCGACCTTAAAATCCATTCTAAAACCCCTTCATCAACCACTCTCTCTCTCTCTCTCTCTCTCTCTCTCTCTCTCTCTCTCTCCCCTGTCTGTGTTTACTTGTGCAACCACCTCGATGATAAAAGGTAAAAGGAGATGAGATGAGATGATGGGGTCGGAGGCACTGAGCTTTCAGGGTCCGGGGAAGGAGGGAAGGCTAGAGCAGTATGTATTTAGAAACTTGATGCTATTATTGCAGTCACCAACTTTCATTGCTACCGCGCTTGTCACTTCATTGTCTTAAAGATGAGCCTAGCAACTATGAAGAAACATTATGGTTCAATGATCTTGCATACAATAGATTTGAAAATCATATTTACTGGAAATATTTTCGTTGCATATGTAATAATGATTTGATGTTATTAACCAAGTTTAATACATTGATTAAGCATGTGATTTAGACTATATGTGATATAATCTTGAGCATGTTTAAAACTATTCTGATTTTTGAATTGGGAATAAATTCGATATTCTTATAGTAATTTTATTTTTGAAATTGAGATGACCCAAAAGATGTTTGCAACTAAACGAGGAACGACTAGACTAGAAAAAATAATATCATTTGACCCTCAACAATAATAAAAGATACTCACAGTGAATGACTTAATAAAACGAAACAATAGTATAACGACTTATTTTTCTAGTAATATATTGTCTACTCTGGAGATTGGGTCGTACCTCGATATATTCCCCTCACAGATTTATTTGGCAAGAAATTCTCAGTCGCTCACCCAATATGGTACTATTCTCGCCGAGGCATTTTTAACTTCGGAGTTCTTATGAGATTTGTTGTCAATTGTACTAAAAAATGCATCTTATTTTTTTGGGAAGGTTTCCTTACATATATTTCATTTCCATATACCTCCCCAAACGATATAAGATTGTGACAACCCCATTTTTACTACCTGATATTTGCATATACTCGAGTCCAGGATTTGCCTACACTCGGCTTAGGTCTCGAGATTTGCCCCGCAACCCAAGGTTTGCCCGCAGTCAAGCTCATATGTACACATTCGGATCATCACAATCACCCCCTCGGGAGCCCAATGTTCTCGTTGACCACATTTCCTGTTGGATACAAGCTCTGATACCATTTATAATGAACTTCTTTATCCTATTAAGATAATGTCTGCTTTGGGTCGCCCATACAGCTTTCACGGATTTGTTTTGGCAAGAACTTCCCTTATGCCGAAACACTTTTAAATTCAGAGTTCTTATAAGATGCGATGTCATCGTGCTCCCAAAATGTGTCTTACTTTCTAGGGAAGCATCCTTTGCATATGTTTCATTTCCATCTTCCCCCCAAGCGATGTGAGATTGCGCCCGACTCTGTTTTTCTTTCGTAGCGATCTAAGATTTGTCTATACTCGAATTCAGGATTTGCCTATACTCGGGTTTTTTTGAGGTTTGCCTTGCAATATGAGGTTTGCCCCGCAAATCGCACTTATGATCTTTTGGGTCGTCACAATCACCCCCGCTCATAGGGCTCAACATTCTCGCTGGCCACATTTTCAGTTGGGTAAAAACTATGATATCATTTGTAACAAACTTTTTTCCCTCAGTAAGATATTGTCTGCTTTAGGTCACCCATACAGCCATCCTGGATTTGTTTGGGTGATAATTTCTCAGTCGGTCACCCAACATGTTACTGCTCTCGTCGGAGCATTTTTAACTTCGGAGTTCTTATGAGATCTGTTGTCAATTGTGTTTCTAAACTCGTATTACTTTTTTGAGAGGATTTCCTTATATATGTTTCATTTCCATATACCTCTACAAGTGATGTGGGATTGTGACGACCTTATTTTTACGACCCGAGATTTACTCATTCTCGAGTCCGGGATTTGCCTACACTCGGCTTAGGTCCCGAGGTTTGCCTCGCAGTCGAGTTCAAACGTACATATTCGGGTCATCAAAAATATCAGATCTAACAACATTGGATCGATCTATATGTCAAATAATGTCATCTAGATAGTGAAAATTAAACGTCCAAAAATAAAGTATTGTTCAATAAATAACTTCATAATATATTCAATACGTAACAAACCATACTACATTGGAAAAGAGTTAGATCTCACGAACCGGTAACACTCAAGAAATGCACGACTAAAAATAAAATAACCATCGAACCAATCCCGCATTGGTTGATAGTAGTCTTTCTATTTAGACTCAAAAAGGAATTGATGGGGTTGGCGAGTCGAAAAACTCAGTAGGGATTCAAATATTATGGGTAAAGTTTTATCAACTTTATTAATGAACATGCTTAGGAGAAATTATATCTTAAAATTGAGAAAAATCACTAGTAGGGCAAAATGTCAAACATTTTGCTAGAGCACAAAACATATCAAAATAAGCCACTATTGTGAGAACATAAAATTTTAATAAAAATATAGTCAATCACAAACTCTGAACACACAATGTCAAAAAATATTGAAAAAGAAGATACTCAACAATCGCAATAGCCAAAACAATCTTAATCAGGTTTATGATTTTGCATCTAGTGACACGACACAGTTAGCAATCTCATTACTCTAGTTCAACGACAAATAAACACATTCTCGAATGGTCAAATATGCGTACCAAACAAATACCCACACAGGTTAATCAAATTTAACTCACACAACTGAGATGATCAATATCTCAAAATAATAGATATGCATGCTCAAATAAATCGTAGCATTAAAAACATATATATAACATAAAATCGATTTGACTAAAACGACTAGTTACATAAAGATATATGAAAACATATCTCAAAATAAGTTTTATAAAATAATGTATATATTGTTAAATATAATAAATTAATCCCCCACCTTGAGTGATGTAAATCAAAATACCAAATAAAGAGTCCAAAACTTAATTTTCCAATAAGAGTCAATCTCCAACACCTATATGATTATACCAATATTAATAAACTTTAAAGACCTTTGAGAGGTTTGTTGGAACCCATAACTAGGATACGAACCAACTTTTGAGATTTTACGAATCAATCCCACAAAACATGCCAAAAACACATTCTAGTAAACCAGAAACCAGTAAATGATCATCCAAGCTGATTGACTAGAAAAATTTCGTGGTTGATGGTTTGGGCATTTGCGCTGACATGAGGGTGTCAAATTCTCCAGACAATTAATTGTTTGGAAGTTTGGTTCGACCAAATAGCCCAACGGAGAAAAATAAAAAAAGTTAGATGCATTATTTAGTAGAAAGGGAACAAGGCATTTAAATTACATCTTTACGAAACATAACATATATACTAGACAATATTTATAGTTAAAAAAAGACAAAGAAAGTAATTATCTACTTTTAAATATCATGAAAATGTTGCTAGCTCAAAATCAGTAGATTACATTATCAGAGCAGAACTTCCATATACAATTATAGAAAGATAAGACTTAGATGGATATAGTTCAAAACTGAGTTAATCCTCAATATTATATAAAAATATTACTTGAACGATGTAGTTCAAACATAAGTTTACCCTCAATATTAAGATTTTTGTCTTCTATGGTAAAAAGAGATTTTATAAAAAAAAATATTAAAAGAAAAAGGTAAACAAGAGATATTTTGAGAGTTTTGGTGAAAGCATATGTTTAGATTTACACTTGTGGACGTCGAGTAATGGAATGGATTTTCTTTGTTTGATGACACATTATATTGATAAAAATAAAATAAAATTTATGAAAACATATTATTTATTCTACTATGATTGAATCTCCTTATAGAGTAATGTTATTATTGGATATGCTATTTTAGAACAAATTAAGAGTTGGAATATATTAACTAAAATATATTGCTTTAGATAATACCATTAATAATGATGTCACTAAAAGATTTTTTTGATTCGTTATATTTAATTGCCATTAAAATTATCTTTTTCGTATTTGTTGTCACGCGCATATTTTAATATAATTGTACAAGATGGTTTGATTATTTCAGTAGATTTGATTCAAAATTAGAAGTATAATTTGTATATCAATTTTTTACAAAATAGATGATAACTCTTAAGATAGAGTTATTTTATCCTATTTTTATTTATTAATTCGTGTAATTTGAGTGAATATAAAAATAATTATCTCAAAATTATATAAATTACCCTAGATTGATGTGGCACGAAGAGATCTTAAGAATTTAATGATTTTTATGAATATTTTCAGAAAAATCAGATTATTATCATTAATTTGAATTCTCTTGTTATCACGTTTGACCACAGATTTATTAGCGGTAAGGGAAAAAGAAAAGATCGAATTTTTATTTGAATGATCAAAAGAGAAAGAACAATCGAAAGAATAAATCCTTAGAATCAAGGAGACATAGAGAAGTTGCTGGAGAATTTCTTAGAATCAAATAAAAGAGAAAAGATCGGCTGAAATAATAAAGGAAAAAATTGATTTTGAAAAGATCATCACATTTTCTTGGCTGGTGACAAGAGAGAGAAGAAAGGGTGGCAAAAATGTGATATCTCTTCTCTCCTATATCAGGACATGAGGCAGTCTGCTAGGATTTTGGGTCCATATAAGAACATCAACAATTCTTCTTTTTCTACTCTTTATTTTTTTCTTGATGAATATTATTATTTTGAATTTTATTGTCATATTTTTCGGTTAAAGTTTTAATCTTGATTATGAGAGAAAATACTCATTACGTGTTTTATTGAGATCTATGAAGGTTGCTATTTTTTATTGAATAATCTATCATGATGTTTGTTGTTTAATTCGAATTGTGTCAACGGACAAATTTAATGTTACATGTTTATGTTATATCGAGAGGTAGATAGAAATTTTGAAATGCATGATTAATTAAATAAATTAAATTATTACAAAATAGTTTACATTAATTTTTTTGGCATTGAGAATATGATTCAAAAGAAATTTGGATTAAGTTTTGTCTTTTCAAAAATTGAAAGAAATTCTAAAACGAATTTAATTAGACAACTTGAGAGAACCCTAAAAAATATTAGTTCTTGTTGTTCAGTGAAAAATGTTGTAGTTTTCTGTAATATCAGTAATAAATTGCATGTAACGAGGAAATCGATCCTAACTAACGCCTTTATTATCGTAATCTTCTTAAATTATTTCAAGTTATTTCTTTATCATATTTGAGTAAACTCTAATTTTATATTATTCTACCGCCCACGCTATTTTTCTTTATATTTCATCTTTATTTTTTTTATAATTTTATAGCAATTAAATTTAGTTAAGATTATTCTCATAGGATCGACTTTTACTTACTCTTTATTACTTTGTTAGTGACACTTGCGTTAGATGTAGAAAATCGCTAACAATAGATACAAATAATTTATTAAATATTATAATTATAAAAAATGAAATAAAAAAAATATTAGAGATGATTCAAAACATAAGTGGAACTCAAAATATTGAACTTAGTTGTGGAATATAAAAAGGTTGTAAATTTATATTACATTGAGTTAGATAATATTTCACGCCAACGTAGTATTGTTATGCTCGACGATTGTGATTGGTAGTATGCGGAAGTGGTGAGAGCTTTTCTTAAAGTTTTGGATTGTTCTATGTTTTCACATGACATATAGTCGGGTTCAATATGCTCTTGTACAATTTACAACCGCTGAGTTTATTTTTATGTCAAATAAATCATGTATTGTTATATCAAATTTATTTTGTGACATGTTCAAATTTAAAATGACAGGTTTGTTTTTATACCATTTTTATAATTTTTTTTTTATATTTTCACTAGACATGTTTAGTTCGAGTATGCACATTTATTTAATTGATCATCTTGGTTGTATGAATCAAGTTTGATCGACTCATGATGGAGTCTTATTTTCATTATGTATATTCGACTATTGAAAAATATATTTATTTATGTTAAATAAAGTAATGAAATATTTGACTATATCATGTCTAAGTGTCCAAAATCTTAAATGTGATCAATGTATTTTTCATCATTTTTACAATTGTCGAGTATCACCGTTATTGTCAAATATGTCTATGGCATATTGTGTTTGGAGTGAGTGAGTCACTCTATTTTCATAATTTTCCGTTATGATATATTTTATGTAAGTACCACATTATAGTAAAATGTTTTAATATTTGTCTTATTTTGTATTCACGTACTCAGTTTTTCCATAACGTTTTATATTGGCATACTCAAACAAGCTTCTTTACTCATACATTGAATGTAAAACTTCATTTCTATTGAGTTTAATTGACTGAGTTCAAACGACTCTCTCTTTCAAGTTATGATCAAGAAGATTAGCAGTCGATGCAGCAATAGTCTTGGTAGCATTCAAATTTTAGTTTTATTATTTCTCTTTGTGATTTTAATACTGTGAGTTTAGACCTTGTTAGTTACATCTGCAAAACTATTTTATAACACAATTATTTTGACTTATACTATAACGTTATCTTAAATGTCACTTTTGGATTTGTCACAACGTAGTTGTTTTTGGGACTTGGCTAATGTTTTTGTAAGTCTTCCATTGCATATTAAATAAACTAGCATTATGGCTTGGGGGTTCTATTTCCTAGTCAGATCATATCTCAATCTATCTCAAATATCTTACAAGTCATGATAAAATTTTTGGTATCAAAGTCAAAACTAAACAGAAAATTATCAATAAGGACGTCAACCCTAAAGGGAAGAGATTGTGACAACTCGCCCTATGAAGACACGAACGACCTAAATTTTGTTATTGTGAGGGTTCAACGCATATTAATAAGGATGCACAATTTCATATCAGTTGAAAAAGTGAAAAATAAATTATTTATAAATAAACTTTTTCTCCATATATAGTACAATGTATTTTGAGTTAATCTAAAAAATAAAAACCTCGTGAGTTTCGACGCAAAATACATAATATTGTATTACGAAAATCGAAAACTCCATATACTTGATGAAATTTTTAAGTCATATTTTCATTTCGTGACAAAGTGTTATTCTTATTTGAGTTTGTTAAATATTATAATCAATGCATTTTTATTTTTTGCACAGTCCTTATTTTTAATATTACAAAATGATACGTTATTTACTATCAAGTTGGTTGTTGCCAACAGAGATTCAACCCATATTTGAGAAAGATTATCTTAAATTTAAATGGTTGGAAGTCTTTTTTCTTGTGTACCAAATCAAAAGTTTGCATTACGGGACCAATAATTCTTCCAGAGATAAGTCGACCTTCCAATTTCTATCTCCGTCTTGATCGTGACATAATAACATAACATTGAATGTCATTATTTATTTTTCAAGTAGGGTTTTATTTTTAATTGTTGGTTATGCTGTTCTTTGATTTTATTTTATTTTTCAACTGAAAAAATTAATATGTCGTCCAATTGAAATAATGCTCGAGTTGATGAAACATTGACTCTTATCATTAGTGTACTGTAGTCATACGATGATCTTTCCTCATCATGTTCAGCTTAATTAAAACCAAATTATTATATTTTTTCTTATATGGTAATACTATAATATTTGATTACTTTATTTCTGACTAAAATATTAATTAAATATTACAAGATGATACGTTTAAACCAGTGTTGGGAGAGAAGTCAATCCTGTTATAACTAGCTTCCACGACCAGCAGTCACTGAGTCTGTCCAATCACTCACCTCACTTAAAACATTACCCTAGCCACTGTCGTCTGGTAAGACCTTCTTCTTTCTAGAGAGAGAGAGAGAGAGAGAGACATAACAGTAGAGCACTTGGAGAAGGCACTTAAGCAGTAGACACATTCTGTTATGAAAAATATAAACGTCTTTGATATAATCATGAATTTTCTCACAACAAATTTCTTGTCCTAATCATGATTTGGAAAAAAACTTGACAGAACAACCACTTCTCACTAACCTGCACTTAGCGTTCTTCATTTTTCTTCATCTCCTTCCATTAATCTTCTTGTGCTCCATTTTCTGTTGCTTATGGCAAAATTAATAATAATCTCATAATCATATATTCCATTATCTCAGTTCTTCTCCTGTTTTAACTTCCTATTGTTCATCCTTAATGACGTGATTTCTGACGATTGATTTAAATAACAACCTTATCTGAAAAATTATATAAATTAAAATACCAGAATCTTAAAAGTTTGGATTACCTGAATACTGTGATGTGATAGACAAACATCATCTGGTGTCCATTAAAATGCGTTTATTATTTTATAATAAAGATAAGTAATACTTTTTTACGTGACATCATATGTGACATGTCTTAATAATCAGCATATTAAAATTTCAAAATCAGTTATCAGAAAATATCAATTTAATAAAATAAAAGACAAAAAATAAATAAAATAATAGCTCAAAAATCAAATAATTCAACTACAAGGTCACGAGTAAATTCAACTTCAAGTTCTGTCTAATGTTATACAATTTAATCTAGAAATGAACATATATTATTTTCGTGTAAATAGGTAAATTGTTATTTATATTCCAAAACTCTTTAACCACTTAAAGTATAACCTAATTTTTGTCATGTTATATTTAAAATATACTTATTTGATAACTTTTGAAAAAGAGTTATCCTAGTAGATTATTTTATGTGTTTGTTGTTTAAAATCGACGATGGAATAAATAAAAATATATGTTTTGTTACACAATGCTACAACATCACATACGCATCAAGTGTACAAGAAATATATGTTTTGGATATTTTTAAAGAAATATTCTTTCAAAATTTACATTTATTGTAGATGGATACGGAAAAATCGAGAAGTCTGGTTTTAAAAAACATCAGAAGACTACAATCAAGCATAAAAAAAAGATTCTAAAGAAGAAAAAAATAAAGCCTATTAACTTAAAATTTGGGAGGAAAAAGTAGATCTAATTTGATTTTCAAATTCAAATTAGAGAGGAGAGAGAAGATAATAAATCTTGATAGAAAGAGAAAATGGTGGCAAATAAAGAGGAGAAAGAAAGAAAAAATGAAGCGTTTAAAAAGACAACAAATAAAAGAGAAAAAGAAGGTCGGAGAGTGTGACCAACCAGAGAAGAAGACGAATAGGGGTTGCACGAAGAGAAGAAGTGTCACGAAGAAGATGAACATTGTTTGGGAACCATAGAAAATTTTTTATTTTTTCTTATGAATTTCATCGTAAATTACCTTCTTAATACTTTTTATTTCTTTTTCTCTATTATATATTATATTTTTTAAGTGATAAGAATTAAAAGTACCAATTTATGTTTCTTTTGTGAATTTCTTATAATGTTTAATTAATTTAATATGGTTATAACGTTTAAATTATTCAGTGTTAAAAAAATGAATAAATACTATAACTACTATTATATGTGATAGTAAATAGAATTAAAAAAATATATTGAATTGTGCAAAAATTAATTTTTTTATATCGATTTATTAATTTTGTTTGATTAGATAGAATTGCTATTAAATAGTTTCAATAAAGTATTTATCTCTCAGAAATAACGAGAAATATCGTAAGAACTAATCGAGTAACTGTGACAAGGCTCGATCCATAAATGAGATTATAAATCTTCTTATTCAATTGCTGCAGCATCTCCTATAATTTTTGTAGTAAAATAATATAGTAAGATAAATCAATTCTGATCAATATTTTATTAACTGATTACTTGAATTTTTGTGTCAACCGACGTTTTATACTATGTTGATTATTACTTTGATTCACCTTTATATTATTTTATTTAAATTTAATTCTTGATTAATTTTATTTTCCTTGATGCAATACTTTATTTTCACGTTATTATTTGATTGTGGTACATGTGCTTGCATAGTGAAATAATTTTGCACAATAAAGTATGTTTTTTTGGGCCCTACAGACACTCTTCTAGAGATTACTTCAGCAGCCTTAAGTTCTACCCAAGAAGAGGAGTTGGTGGAAATTTTAAAGAAATACAAAGAAGCTTTTGCATGGACCACAGCTGCCATAAAAGGTATCAGCCCAAGTATTTGCATGCATAAAATATTATTGGAACAGGATTATACTACGCCTGTTGAACAACAAAGGTGGCTGAATCCAATTAGGAAGGAAGTGATGAAACAAGAAGTTATAAGTAGTTATTATCTATCCCATATCCGACAGTTCGTGGATTAGCTTTGTGTAGTGTGTACCAAAGAAAAGTGAGATGCAATAATGTCGAATGATAAAAATGAGTTAATTCCGACTCGAATAGTAACTGGTCGGCGAATATGTATGAACTACAAGAAGCTCAATAAAATGACAAGGAAATATCACTTTCTTCTTTCTTTTATGGATCGAATACTCAATAGGTTGGTTGGGAGGAAATACTATTGTTTCTTAGATGGTTACTCAGGGTACAACCAGATAACTATCGCACCTAATGATCAAGAGAAAACCACCTTCAGTTGCTCATACGGAAATTTCGCTTTTAGAAGAATATCGTTTGGACATTGCAATGCTCTAGCTACTTTCCAAAGATGTATGATGCCCATTTTCTCAGATATGGTAGAGAAAATTTTAGAGATTTTCATGGATGATTTTTCAATGTTGGAAAATTCCTTTCAGGATGTGTGGACACTAATCTAGTTTTCAACTAGAAAAAATGTCATATCATGGTAACGCAAGGTATTGTACTAGGTCATTGAGTTTCATATAAAGGTATCAAGGTAGACAGAGAAAAAATTGAAGTTATTGACTTCCACCACCCACGACGGTTAGACGTATTCTTTTCTTGGACATGTGGATTTTTACCGAATGATCATTAAAGATTTTTCAAAGATCACTAAACCTTTATGCTCACTTTAGAAAATAATTCAGTGTTTAAATTTGATTAAGCATGGGAGAGAACTTTTAAGGAATTGAAAGAAAAACTTGTAACAGCCTCTGTTATTATTGCTCTAGACTGGTTGCTACCTTTTGAACTAATATGTGATGCAAGTGTCTTTGCTCTTGGAGTTGTTCCTAGATAAAGAAAAGAGAAAGTCTTCCATTCTATATATTATGCGAGGGACACTCACGAATGCGTGGTTGAACTATACAACTATAGAAAAAGAGCTATTAGGTGTAGTCTCTGTTTTTTACAAATTCGGGTCATATTTGATCGAAACCAAAGTGATGGTTTATACGGATCATTATGCTATCAAATATTTGATCACCAAGCCAAGCTGAGATTAATTCGTTGGGTTTTTCTACTTTAGGAATTTGATTTGGAAATAAGAGATTGAAAGGGGTATGACCAAGTAGCAGATCATCTATCAAGGATAGACAGGAAGAGCAAAATAACATAATAAGGTCCTTTCAAGAATCTTTTCTCGATGAACAGTTACTAAGAATTGATGAAACACCATAGTCTTAAATTATATTGTAAGTCAATCCATTCTATAGTTTCCACATTATTATCGAAAGAAGAAATTCTTGAAGGAAGTGAGAAGTTATTTCTAGGATGAACTATATTTGTTTAAACAGTGTGCTGATTAAAATTTTAAGAAGATGTATTCCAGAATCAAAAATTCCAGCAATCCTACAACATGGTCATGCAGTAACCTACGACGGACATTTTGGAGGCATTAGAACAACTTTCAAAGTTTTGCAATTTAGATTTGTACTGGCATACTTTATTTCAATATGCTAACAACTTTGTTAAATCTTGTGACAAGTGTTAACGAGTTTGAAACATTTCTAGAAAACATGAGATGGCATTGAACATCATTATTAAAATGAAACTTTTTGATATCTAGGGGGATTGACTTCGTGGGACTATTCCTCTCTTTGTATGGAAATCAATATATATTGTTTATTGTGAATTATGTTTTCAAATGGGTAGAAACTGCTACATTGCCGACAAATAACGCAAAAGTGGTGGTTTGTTTTCTGCATAAAAATATATTTACTCTATTTGGAACATCTCGAGCGATTATAAGTTATGGCGGTAGTCATTTTTGTAATAGACAGTTTCGACATTTATTGTCAAAATATAGCACAAAACATAAGGTGACTAAAACTTATCATCCACAAGTTAACGGTCAAGCTGAAGTTTCCAACCGAGAGATCAAGCGAATTCTAGAAAAAGCGATAAATATAACTCAAAAAGATTGGTCAATCAAATTGGATGCTCTATGGGCATATCACATAGTTTACAAAACATCAATGGGGACTTCTCCATTATCATTTTGTGTTTGGAAAAGCGTGTCATTTACCAGTTGAGTTACAACACAAGGCTTTTTAGTCTATTGCTCGCTCAAACGTGGATTTAGATGCTTCTAGAAAACAGAGATTGTTACAGTTGAAAGAACTAGGAGAATTCAGGCTTGGAGCATACGAGAATTCTCAGATTTACAAGAAAAAAAGTTTAAAATGGGATGATAGGAAGATGCAAGGGAGGAGTTTTGAAGTAGGCCAACAAATGCTATTATATAGTTCAAGGTTGAAACTTTTCCCTAGAAAGTCAAAATCTAAATGGACTAGTGCTTCTGAAAATTGTGCTTGTACACACCCATATGGAGTTTTTGAACTTTATAATGAAAAATCTGGAAATCAATTCAAGGTTAATGGGTAGAGGGTGAAACACTATCTTGAAAAAAGTTTGCAAGAATATAATCCAGTATCCGTCAATCTGGATGATGCCTTTTGAAGATTGAGCAAAGTCGGGTAGTCGACTATAAAACAAGCGCTTGTGGGAGGCAACCTAACTATTTTATATCTTTTTTGTATATTTAATTTTCGCAAGTTAATAAAAAAATGCTAACATTAATCCATAAATAAAATGTTGAGCTGAGCAGCATCCATTCTCTAAAGAAATAACATAGCTATCTTGAAGAGGAAAAATGAAAGTGAGTACACTTCAATTCAGAAAGACAAGGAATCACCATGAGCAAGGAACGTAAAAGAAAACTTTTGCTGCCAACAAAGGATTCTAGGGAAGCCCTTGATATCTCTCTTCTAGTTTTAAAAGCTTTATTTTTGTCTGACATTGAAGACACTGTCATTGATAAGCTTCTGGGTAGGGAGAATATTTGTTATCTGTTAATCTTATTTCAACTTTATTCCTCCTAATAAAATTCAATAATGACTTTTAATTGCCCAAAACTTAATTTAAAATTTTATCCTAGATCTATAAATTCTCAATACAAAACAAAATGTGATTAGATTTGAAGGATTCACAAGAAAATAAAAGAATAAGTTTCGGGGAATAAAAAATAAAAGAATAAAAGAAAATTCAAGTAAATAGTAATGGCAATTCCCTAATCCATTTTCAAACTCGAATGAGTTTTTTAGATACTCGATGGGTAGAAAATTACAATAATAAAAAAGAACTTTAGGAGAAGTTTCATCGCATGTTTTTAGCTATCTTTTTATATACGTTATCTCTCTAAGTAATATTACTGAATAACTAGATGTCTTCATCACAATTGTTGTGAGGCGCGTAAAAGGTAACGTGACTTAGAGAGAAGTCAACAAATGAATGAATAAAAATGCATTTCCCCGATTACTTATAATAAAAATTGAGCCGTGGATCCTAAATTTTTAATTTCTTTTTGTTAATAGATAGAATATATTGAACTATGATATAAAGTATTGAATTTAGCAATGATTGAATAAAGGATAATTAATAAAACAAACCTTAAACTATGAAGGTGATTAACAAATTCGTCTTTAAATTATGTTCATTAATAAACTCACCCTTAAACCACACTTTGTTAACAAAACAATCATCGTCGTCCATATCTCTGTTAAAAGCTATCTATGAAAGAGCCTCGTCTTAGAGATCGAGAACCCACGCCATGATATTGTGTTCGAGCACTAATCTGTTTTTTAATTGCGAAATCCTGCTTAGACAATGTCTGTGAAGCGGAATTCTGCTCTCTACAGCGGGCTTCCACTCTATGTACGTTATATAAATAACGTTGTCAAAATTTACACTCTGCGATTTCTCCAAGCAAAACTCTAATGCCTTCACTGTTTCTTCCTTCTACGCCAAAATAAATTTCTGAAACCTCTAATGTGACTCTATCTAACCATTTTTACAATATTTGTTGATCAAAGAGGTGAAAGTAACATAATTTGGAATCAATTTTAATTGTTGCATTTTATAAAACAGCTTTTGTGCATCTTTTTAATTTACATTCTTTCCAAAGCCTTTGAATCAAAACATTGTAAGTGAAAATATCAGGAATCACTCAACTCTCTTCCAATTTCCCTCATTTTCTTCCCTTGAAACTTTCCTGGTTTACAATACCTGTCTTTAAATTGATTTACGATGAAGTTAACGATTAAAGACGCAAAATTCTTCCTTTTACGAGAAATTTATTTTGGCGGTGAATGAGCACTGGTGAAAGCGTTAGAGTTTCACTTGGAGAGATGAAATCGTGCAGCGGGGAGATTTTGATTGCATTAATTTTATATTGTCCATAGAGTGGGAACCTCCTCTTCGACAGCGAGCTCCCGTTCCAAAGATGGTGTATATATTAATTTTGGAGCAGGAGCTTGCTATATAGAGCGGGATCCCACTACAAAGACAGTGTCTAAGAGTGGGCTCCGACTTCAACACAATAATTCACGAAGCATGATCCTACTCTCCAAGACGAGATTCTTACACGAACAAATTTTAACAGAGATATGAACAATAATGATTATTTTGTTAACTGAACATCATTTAAGGGTGAGTTTGTTAAATAACATAGTTTAAGGCCGAATTTTTTAATTACCTTATAGTTTAAGATTTTTTTTATTAATTACTCTTGAATAAACCTTAGGTGATTTGAGAAAGTTTTAATTATTGATACATGCACACACACATTTTGAGGGATATATTGCTTTGAGATTCATCTGAAATTATCTTAACTTGAATATTCAATGACGTGTTATAATTTCATCGATTGAAAATTGAAGACAATCTTGATAATTTTAGATGATAATTGTTGGAGTATGATTAAACTTGTTTGCAATTTCACGTCACTCGACTACGAGCAATAATTCAAGTTTGGGGTGTGATGAACAACTCATGAAAAAGAATTATTATAGAAGATTATTTTATGTATTTATTGTTTTAAATCAGTGATGGAATAAATAAAAATTGATGTTTTCTTACGTAATGTTACAATATCGCGTACAACATAGGTTTACATGGAATATATATTTTGGATATTTTTTAAAAATTATTCATTCAAAATTTATATTTACTGTTTGGAAAAGTTTACAGAAGGAAAAGAAATGACTACCGCCTTAAATTTTGGGAGGAAAGCGTACATCTAATTTTATTTTCAAATTCAATTAGATGGTAGTGAGAAGATAACAAATCTTGATGCAATGAAAAAATTGTGGCAAATGAAGGAGGAGAAGAGAAAGAACGAATGATGCGTTAAAAAAAAGGCAACAAATAAAAAAGAAGTAAAAGTCTGTAGAGTGAAGAACCATAGAAGAAGGAGAATAGGAGACACGTGGATTTCAAAAAGTCAAGAAGTTGGAACAGAGGTGTCAAGAGGAATGCCGTTGTTTGGGAAACAGAGAGGAGTTTTCTATTTTCTTTTCTGAATTCTATTATCAATTATTTTCTTAATTCTTTTATTTCTTTTTCTCTATTACGTACCAAATTTGTAACTGGTAGGAATTGAGAGTACCAATGTATGTGGTGATTACATTAGAAAACTCAATATATTTTTAACGTTTAATTTCTTAGTGTTAGAAGACATAAATAAATATTAGGGCTATTGACAGCAAATATAGTTAAGAAATATATTTAATTGTGAAAAGATTAGTATTTTAATATCTATTTATTAATTTTATATGATTAAATAGAATTATTATTAAACAGGTTCAATAAAGTATTTGTCTTTTATAAGTAATGAGAAAAATATTATAAGAACTAATCGAGTAATAGTGACAAGACTCGATCCATAAATAATACTTTAAATCTTCTAATTTAATTGTTGCAACATTTTCTACAATTTCTATAGTAAAAGAACTTAGTAAGGAAAATCAATTCTTATCTACAATTTATTAACTGACTTCTTGAATTTCTGTGTCAACTGAACTTTCTACTATTTTGATTTTTACTTTGATTTACTTTAATATCATTCTAGTCAAATTTAATTCTTGATTAATTTTGTCCTTATGGGTTCGATAATTTACTTTCACTTTATTATTTTATTATGACACGTGCACTTACATATAGTAACGATTTTACACAACAATACCCTGATTTCTAGAGATTATAACAGGCTCGTTAATTTCAATTGGACTGCTAAAAATATCTAATCTCTAATTCTCTTAATACAATATTATCCGCTTTGGATCAGAGGTTGTAAAATTTTTTTCTTGGAATTATCCTAAAACGCGTTCTACTAAGTAGAGAAGAGAACTCTACCTATAAATCATTTACTTTCTACTCTGTCAAGCGTCGTAGCATTGTGCATCTCCACTTATATAAGTTTGGCCCTCACAATCAAGAGAATGTTGGGTTCTCCTTGACTTCAAATGGTAAATTATCACAATCTCCCCCTCTTGAGAGTCTGACGTCTTTATCAGCCACACTTTGCGGATGAAATTTGGATCTAATACCATTTGTGGTGTCTCCAATCCTCTTAGTACAATATTATCTGGTTAGAGCTAAAGCACGTAGGATTTTATTCTTAGAGTTAGCTTAAAAATTGTTGTACTAGGTAGAAATGAGAATTTTTCTTATAATCCATTCACTTTCCCCACTTCTAAGTGATATAAGATTGTGCACCCCCACTAATAAGGGATAAGCCTTTACAATTAACAGAATCTTAAGTCGTCTTTGCCTTTACAGGATGATCTATCACATTTTCCCCTCTTGGGACCCAACGTTCCTATCAACTACAATTTTTGTTGAGCTAAGGCTCTGATATTATCTGTAGAATTTCCAATAACTATAATATGACATTGTTCTCTTTTACCTGGAGGCCGTATAGATTTTTTTTTTATGCTTTAGCCCAAAAAATATAGTACTAGGTAAGAAGGATAACTCTAATTATAAACCATTCACTTCCTACTCTATCAAACAATGTAAGATTGTGTAACCCTACTGATATGGATTGGACTATCACAATCAATAGAATCTTGAGTTTTTCTTGCCTTCACAAGGTGCTTGTCACAATCTCCCCCTCTCTAGAGTCCAATGTTCTTGTCAACCACACTTTTGGTTGAGCTTTAGTTATAATATCAAAATTTTTGTCATGATCGAAGAGGGACCCGAGATAGAATGAAGAACAATTTGATTAGAAAATAGATCGAGCTATCCAACCCATAATTAAATAATATCAAGTAGGTGTGCAATACTTCAATCAAAATAATCGTCAAAGCCCAAAACAACTAAGTTAAACCACAATTTCAACAGTGACATCTAGATAATGAAAAATATAAGTCCAGTAATTATGCAAAAATAAACCGAGAAAAAAAATTTCTCAACAAGAATGCATCAACAAAACTACCCTTCCATATAGATCATCGCCGCATGAACTTTGCCACTAAATTCCTAGCTTCATAGTGATCTTGATTGGTTCTAGCTTGTTGAGAGTTCTCTTTGACTTTGCTTAGCTTATTTTTGCACAATTGCTGATATTAAGTCACTCGGGTTTTCTTATAAGTCGATTTAGTAAAACATCTCTATTTTTCTCAAGTTTATGAGAATGATGATTTTCAAGACTTAATATTCTTGTTGTTGTTTATCGTGTACTTGTTATTTTATGGTAGAAGCTCACATCTTGCCATCCCGTATGACCGGCCCACAAAGTGTCGTGGCATTCCCGTAGAAGAGTACGCCGTAAGTTATTGCTTCGGGGTACATACAAACGGTTTCCTTTTGTGAAAAAGCAAGTCATTTTCAATCCAAAACTGCCGAGTCTTTCCTTCTTTCACAAGTTGCATGACCGCCCGCGCTGCGGCTTCGTCTTGTAAACTATCTCGGATATAATCTTTCAAAGATCCATTAACTTTGCTTGATGGAAGTTGAGATAGATCACATGCTTGCGCACTCTGCCTTCCGACTCAATGCATCGGCTACCTTATTGTTCTGGTATGACTTGTGTTCGAAGTGAAAATCAAATTCTGAAATTAATTCGTGCCAAAGTGCTTGTTTGGCTGAGAGTTTTGGTTGCTCAAAGAAATGACAAATTAAGCTGTTGTCTATCTTTACGATGAACTTCGACCTAAGCAGATACTCTCTCCACACACATAGACAATTACTATAGCCAACATTTCTTTCTCGGAGGCAATGTTTTTTTCTCTCCGCCTCTTTCAACTTGCGACTTTCAAAGGCAATAAGATGGCCGTTCTACAACATGACTCCTCCTAGAGCAAAATTTGAGGCATCAGTCTCTACTTCGAAGGGTTGAGTGACATCAGCTAGTGCGAGCACAAGCTCCTGTATTATAGCTTCTTTTAGATTGGCGAAGGATTTTTGGCATTCAAAGTTCCATGTCCAAGACACTCATTTCTTTAAGAGTTCTGTTAAGGGTGCGGCTCTCTTCGAAAATCCTTCCACAAATCGTCTATAATAATTGGCAAACCCGAGGAAAGAACACAGTTTAGTGACAGATGCTTGGTTCTTCCAGTCTTTGATCGCTCTTATCTTATCAATGTCCATGCGAAGACGACCATGTTCAATAATGTGGCAGAGGAATTCGATGCTCTCTTGAGCAAATGAGTATTTCTCTTTCTTCATATATAGTTGGTTTTTCTTCAGCTTTTCGAGAACTAGGCGGAGATGAGTTTTGTGTTCTTCTACGGTTTTGCTATAGACAACGATGTCATCAAGGTACACGAAGACGAACTTATCAAGGTACTCATGGAATACTTGATTCATGAGAGTGCAGAAGGTTGCAGAGGTGTTTTTGAACCTAAATGACATTACCAAGAATTCAAAGGCTCTATACCTTGTTACGCATGTTGTCTTGGGTTCGTCGCCCTCTGCAATCCTTAATTGATAATAGCCAGACCGCAAATCAAGTTTGGTGAAGTACTTGGCCTTATATAATTGATTATGTGAGCTTCTGCAATAAAATAACAAGTATACGATAAACAACAACAAGAATATTTGTGACGCCCCGAGAACTCACACGTCCCCGGTGCGCTACTAACGTTTACACGCTGTAACCTACAGAGACTTGACGCGAACTCACTTATTGTAATACCACTTTCATTTTCAAATCATATTCAAAAAAACATTTGTAAGTATAAAAATTTTCGACTCGATTCGAAAATAACTCGCGCCCCGAAGAGTGAACACGAAATCCTCAATATAGAATACACAGCAGAAAAGACAATTTAAAATAATTTTTAAAAATAAGAAGACAAAACTTGAAATTTCTATGAAGGTGTCCAACACATGTCTTGCGCTACCCGACTCAGTGCTGCTCGCCCGAGTAGTGGCGCTGCGCGCCATAACATAGCGCCTCACGCCCATGGTCCTGCGCCGCGCACTGCACGCGCACACACTCGACCTAGCGCCGCGCGCCCCACAACGCGCCCTCTCGGCGCCGTGCGCACCAACTCGACACTACCGCGTCACGCGCACGCCCATAGCGCCGCTTGCCCCACGCACCCTACCTTCGTGCAACACGTCGCACGACCCATGCGCACTAGCAAGGCCGCGTGTCCTGCGCGCCTATGGTCACGCCACGCTTCTGCGCACACCTCGACTTATTCCGTACCCTCTCGACTCCCCGACTTTTCTCTCGAAAATTTGGCAGAATAACGACTTATGCCCTCTTAAAAAAAGGATACTATTGGCCCCAAATGAAAGGTGATGTTATGCAGTACAGCAAAACATGTTTGGTGTGTCAACAAGACAAGGTAGAAAAGAACAAGATTGCAGGCCTACTAGAACCTCTACCAGTGCCAGAGATCCCTTGGGAGAGCGTTTCCTTGGATTTCATCACGAACTTGACATATGCCAATGACTTTGAAGCAATATTAGTGGTTGTCGACCGATTTTCTAAATATGCACGTTCATTGCTGCTCAGAAACACTGTCCTGCAGAGACAACCGCTCAACTCTTCGTCAAGCATATAGTGAAGTTATGGGGAATTCCTCTAAGCATTGTCAGTGATAGAGATCCCCGATTAACTAGGTCCTTTTGGGTGGCACTATTTCAGCTACTTGGATCAAGTTTGAATATCTCTTCCAGCTATCAACCCCAAATAGACGGTCAGACAGACAATTCAACAGTTTACTTGAAGAATATCTGCGACACTTCATCAATACTAATCAGAAGACTTGGTTGAGTCTACTTGATGTGGCGCAATTTTGTTTTAACTGTTAGAAGAGCTCTTCAACGGGAATGAGCCCGTTCGAAGTGGTTTGCAAGAGACAATTAATCATGTCCTACACCTTAGAACAACCTTATTCTGGAAAGAGCCCGAAGACATACAACTTCTCTAAAGAATGGAAGCACAATGCGAAGATAGCTCGTGCTTACCTGGAGCGAGCCTCTAAACATATGAAGAAGTGGGCAGATAGGAAACAGTGGCCAATGGAGTTTAACACTGGAGATTTGATACTGATTAAGTTGTTACTTGAACAACTTTGGTTCAGGGGGAAGAAAGACAAACGACTTATCAGAAAATATGAAGGCCCTATTGAAGTCATCGAGAATATCGAAAGAACGTCCTATAGATTTAATCTGCCGTCGTGGCTCAAAATCCACCATGTGATCTATGTCAGCAACTTAAAACCCTACCACCCAGACGACGAAGACAAGGAAAAAAACGACATCACCAGACCAAATATCTCCATCAACAACCAAAAGAATAAGGAAGTTGAATAAATCATTGCAGATTGAAGCATCAGAATAGGCCGACGACAATACCAGGAATATCTCATCAGATGGAAAGGACTAGGAGACGACGAAATATCTTAGGAAAAGGTGAAAGACTTAAAGAACTCAGTATAGAAGATCAAAGAATTCAAACAGAAGCAAAGTTGACGAGGACATCAATAGCTCAAATAATGAAGAATGTCAAGGTCCGAGATTGTCCAAGGCATGTTGTCTATGCCGCCCATACTATTAGGTAGATTTATTTCCTTTTTTAAGTACTTCAGTTGTATCTGTTTCTTTTTTTCTTTGTAAGTGACTCAACGCCACTATAGCATGTATACTCTTGCCATAGTGGAGATGGTCTGGATTGCTCTTTAAGGGGAAGAGGCATGATAGCACGTAGACTCCCCCTACCCACTAGTGTAATTTGCTGTCAATCAATTAACAAGTTTTTTACACATTCTCTCTTTATGCTCACAATACTCATTAATGCTCTTTTCGGATAATCTTGTTCCCTCATTTTTTACTCACTAGACAAAAAGCCCGTTTTAGTGAAGTGGGCACTCGGCGCCGTTGGCTCACTCATAGGCTGACCCATTGAAATTGCGACAGTGGGTGCCACACGGTCTTATTAACCCTCTTGAAAGTAGAACCGTGACACCACCCATGTTCAGTTATTTTGCACCTTCTGGATAATGTTCTAGCATTATAGTGCTATGCATCTAGCAGCGCATCATTGGTGAAGATTTTGATGGCCGTTGCAATGCTACTTATGTTACGGTGTCGCACCAACTTGATATGTAGAATAAATTTTGTAAAAAACCCAATTCTTTCACATATTTCCCTTTCAATTGGTCTATATTGATTCTACCACAATTATAACTTATTCTAACACTAAGTCCAATTACAACATCAAACACTTCAAAATTATAACTAGAAAACAATTTTTTACCAAATGTTTATAAACATGAACAAAAACTTAGTTTAAATGGCAATACATTTGCATAACTTTAATACAAGTTAGATATCAGTATGTCCACAGTGCGGATTCATGGTCAAATAGAAAGAAAAAATTCCCTCCCTAGGACTCTCTTTTCCTCTCTTGAGAGGTATCAAATGAACCTGAAAAGCCAATTCGAATGGAAAAAAATCTCTACGCCAATTGAGCTAAACCCAACAAGTTTATAGAAAAAGTGAAATCGAGTGAGCTTGCAAAATTTATGTTAAACAAGTCAAACGAGTCAAGCTAATAATGAGTATGGTCCAGTATGAGTTTTCAAAATTTTGTAATTTAAATCATATTATAATCATTGCAAAAGTTATTTATAAATTTATTATAGTATTATTATATTTTAGTTTATTAACTAATATATATTATTACTAAGATATTTAAAAAAACAAAATCAACAAGTACATAAAAAAATTATATTGAACGAGGATAACCAATAATATTAACTCATTCAACTCACGAGCTATAAATTAAACAAGTTGAGCTAAACAATGACTAAATATTAGTCATTAATAAATCTTATTAGATTTGAACCTGATATTATTATATATTTATATTTGTTATTATATTTATATAGATTGTGTATATTATTATTAATTTTGCAATATTTATTTATGCTAAATTATTATTATATATTACAGTTAGTTAATTTAATTTTTATATTGTTATTATATATATAACAGTTAAAATGATAATTAAAATTTTAAATTAAATTATGCATCAAGAAATAAAATATTTATATCACATTAAAAAAGGGGGGGAATGTTTATCCCACATTGACCTAAAGCTCACCCTACCTACTTGGATTGAGTTTGGCCCCGCCTTCCGTTCGATACTTCTACCCCTCTCATTTTCTACGCGACACTTCAACCCTTTTATATACTTAATAGTTATTTAGTGCTTATGCATGTTAATAATAGGTTTATAAATGAAAAATCGATATGAACAATACGGTGACTCACAAAACGCATCGAACCCAATCTAAATAATTCCAATTTATCTAAATTTTGGAATGAGATAACATCTCTTGTTTATGAGTAGATATACAAACCATAGAGTGAAACCATTGGCAGGCATACACTAGCAGTAGAACTTCTAACTTTGATTCATCCAAGAAGCAATCTTCTGACTTTTGGTTGATATATTGAAATTTTAAACACGTGGATGAATTAGGGTAATGAGTTTGAAATGAGTTATATGAGCGAAAACTATACTATATGTTCAATGTTGTGTGCATATATATATTCATCTTGAAGTTGCTTATGGAAAGATATCAAATAGTGGAGGCCCGGGGCCTCTAGCTGCCTGCTCCTAAGCCGAGTCTGGTTGATTTGAGGTGGATTTCGTCCTAATCCAACAAAATTTGCCAGAATTTGATGGGTCTTGTTGGAAGTATGTGGGAATCTAACATGACCCGCAAGATTCCGATCCGCCAGCCTGCGGGTCTATGTAGATGCTTCGTATTTCCTTCCTTGATTTTTTGATTGAAACAAAATTCGATTTCTTAAAAAGGAATATATTTTCAGAAAGGTAGAGACTTAGAATCAGAGTAAAGGCTCGGCCTTTACTTAGTCTTCTGCCGCTCTATTTAATGTTAAGGGTCAGGCGACTCAGTCCGGTTTCTAGGTCGGGTCGTTACCTATTCTATCACGAATCTCTTTTGAGACGTGATAAAAAATTTGTGAATTTGCTCTAATATCATTTATTGAGTCTCTCAGTGCTCGTAATACAACATTATTCGCTTTGTGCCAGACTCTGTACGAATTTGTTATTGTAGTTAGCCCAAAATGTGTTGTAATAGATAGGGAGAGAACTCTATTTATAAAACACTTAATTTCAACTCTCTCGAACGATAAGAGTTTATGCACCAGTACTAGTGTGAATTTAGTATTCTCAATCAACATAATCTTGAGTCGTCATTGATTTCACAAAATCGACCCGACACATAAATCCATATCTATAGAGTAAGAAAATGAAAGTTTTTAAGCTCTAATAAATAATGCTTACGACCAAATGACAGGTCACAAGCGTATGAATTCATTCATTTAATCATCTTGAACCTTACGATTCCGAAATAGAATAATCTGGTTCCAAACGACAAACGAATTCTGAGATTTTATGCTCTGAAGTCATTGTTTTGATACCATCATCTCTCACTCTCTCTCTCTGCGGCCGATTACAGATTATTTTTAGGGAGAATATTGGTAATTGTTGATGTAATTATGGTGGGTTGGGATTGATAGGCACATGCAAAGGTGTCGACAACTTTATGAGGCATTTATTCCCTGCAAAAAAGTAGGATGATAATGAAAACACTAAATTTTTCAGGTTGGGACTCACGAATTTTGGATCCAAATGCACTACCCAAGCATTAATATTATAAATATTAAAACTATAAATCTTCTGGAAAATAATTAAGATAATATTCAAACCAAAACTCTCAATCTTACCCTACTTCTAACATCACGATTGTGACCATTACCATATTAATAATAATGACCCAAATTCAACTCTATGTTGCCGTCCTGCATGGTTGTTCCAAGCTGGACTGCCAATCAGTGAGCAGTCATTCAATTAAATAAATTGTTAACATAACTTTAATATCCTCGTATTTTAAAAGTAAATAAAATAATTACCGAAATTTAACTTAATTAATTAATAATAATAAGATGGCAAATTAGCATCGACAAATTCATTTTTAGTAGCCAAGGCTGGCTCGAGAACCGAGTCAACCTACAAAGAGGTGAATTATCGGCGTCTAGTCCAACCGGGTTCTTCCGCTGCAAATATTCTGGACTGTAACCACAATCCAGACATAACAATGGAGAACCAACTCGGAAATTCGAAGACGGATTCCACAGGAAAAGTCATCACTTGCAAAGGTAAGATAAAAAACTCGGAGTTTGATTCTTTCCCGATTTCTGCTAGATTAATCAAATTGTTGTTAAGAGTCTGGGAAATTGGTTTTTCTTCTGGTTTGTAGCTGCTGTGGTATGGGGTCCTGGAGAGCCTTTCGTCATAGAACAAGTTAGAGTGGATCCGCCGGAAAAAATGGAGGTTCGACTGAAAATCCTGTTCACTTCAGTCTGTCACTCCGATCTCAGTGCTTGGAAAGGCCAGGTAATGAAAAAGCAATTCTAATCCAGTGGAGTGAGTCATCTTCTACCTCTAAATAGATTTTCATGGTTGCAGATACCTGGATTTCAACGATCTTATCCTATAATTCTAGGCCATGAGGCGGTTGGGTAAGTCTTGCCGACGAGACAAATCTGTTTAAAATCATTACTGATAATTGTTTTATCGTTTTGTCTGTAAGCAGAATTGTGGAGAGCGTGGGAGAGGGGGTAAGAGAGGTCAAAGCCGGAGACTTCGTCATTCCTCTTTTCAACGGCGAGTGTGGCGACTGCGTTTACTGCAAGTGCGAGAAGACGAACAAGTGCATCCATTTCGGGGTAGAAATGGCGACGCCGGTGATGGTAGGCGACGGGAGGACTCGTTTCTCGACGGCGGACGGGAAACCCATTTTCCATTTCTTTAACACTTCGACTTTCAGCGAGTACACGGTGGTCCAATCGGCCTGTGTCGTGAAGATTGACTCCGACGTCCCCATAAAGAAGATGGCTTTGCTTGGTTGTGGTTTCTCCACCGGTAACCTTTTCTTCTTTCACTGTATTATTAGCCATGTCCATTTCTTCAGAAAACAAATAAAATTCGGATTGGTACAGGCGTCGGAGCTGCGTGGAACACTGCAAATGTGCAGGCTGGATCGACGGTGGCGGTGTTTGGCTTAGGAGCTGTTGGTCTTGCGGTTAGTTCATTTTTTGTAGTAAAAAATTAGATAATTAAAAAAATACTTCAAAAGTTAGAAAAATTTTAACTTGGTTGGAGATGGGAAAAATTGGAACTCAACCCAACAACAACACAAAAGTAACTGAATTATTGTTTAATTAGTCATTGATTGTACTAATTAGTTTATTAAATTCATAAAAATTTTACTTTGAAAATATTTAATTAAACATAATATAATGCGTTACAAGTACAATGTGGAGTGATTAAATTAATTCATTTGGTCAAACGAATAATATAGTAAATTGGGTACTTTTAGGTTGCAGAAGGAGCACGTTCCAGAGGTGCATCTAAAATTATTGGTGTGGACATAAACCCTAAAAAATTCATAAAAGGTACTTTATATTTCCACTCTCACTTCTATGGGTTAATTCCATTTAATTTCAAATGTATTTTTAACAAAACAAACTCTGACGGGTCAATATTTCGAGATGAACGAGTTCCCTCTCAAATTAACGTCCCCGTTCTCACTTAACGTCACGAGAACAAGGACCCTCTGTCTGAGAACGGGAACCCGCTCTCAGACAGTACCCCCTAGAGAGGGCATCCGCTTCTCGCGAAAAAAAAAAAAAATGAGCCCCCCTGTTTTTTTTGTCTCTAGCCACGTTCTGACCTCCAAATTGATGCATAACACACCTACTCGACTGCCCTCACTATTTAGTAGTGAATCGCAGTCCATTTCACTACATTTATAGCTCAATATGTGTGCCCTAATATACATATGTTAAGTGAGAACAGGACCTGCTCTTTGAGACATGGTGCCCTAATTTGAGAAAGAACTCACAAATATTACACGAGTCCTAGTTCATTTTTTTCAAAAGAACGAGGACTCATTCATCGCGAAATGACGACCCGCTAGGATTTTTTTTTTTTTTTTTTTAAATTTAAAATTTATTTTGTTAAGTTACTCTCACTTCTATTTTAAGGTTTAAAATACATTTAATCTCATTTTTATAATCAATGTCATCTGTCAAGTCAATGATTTCATCTCAAAATAAAAATTATTTTCAAAATTATCGTCCTCAAACATTCTTTCATGCTATTTTAAACTCGTGAGCAATAAATGTCGCACAAGATAATTGAGATAAAAATGAAAACGATTCAACTCAATCACGTCTGACTCGTTTCAAAACAAATAATATTGTACCATAAGAACAAGAAATTACACGATAAATATCATAAATAAGTAGTGCATCATTATTATCAAGTGTGTTTTAATCCTAATAAATTACATTTTTAAATAATTTAGGGTGTGACAATCATGGAAAACTTTATTTATATTTTTTAATTGTTAAGCAACTATTATCCTTTAGAACATTTCATGTGAACACATGGTGTGGCTTAATAAACCATTTATTTCTATTATTATTTACTTATTAAAGTGAAATGAGTTGACATTAGTTGGTAATAATGATTTGATTAATGTGTTCAAACAGGCAAAGCTGTTGGAATTAGTGACTTCATAAATCCACTAGATTCAGCTGGGAGATCAGTAAATGAGGTTAGTGAGAGTGATTAATTTGAGAGTGATTAGAGAATAAACTTACCATAATCATGATTTAATTAAGATTGGTAGCAGATAATTAAGGAAATGACAGATGGCGGCGTGGATTATAGCTTTGAATGTGTAGGCAATCTTCCAGTTTTGCGTGAAGCTTTCTTGTCCGCCCACGAGGTAAGTTCAATCTCTTCTTCAAAGATTTTACAATTTAATTTCTGCCGCATTTTAATTAGTTTTGCACTAATTAATTGATGAAAATAATAAAAATAAACGAAAATTTGAGTTGAGAAATAATGCATATTGTCTGTCAAATATAACAAGCTCTAGTGTTCGGCAAAAACGGACGGGCTGGTCGCTCGGCGCGTTATTGTAGCAATCCCAACTAGATCCCAGTCGAAAATCCAGCATCTTTTTATGCAAGATTTCTATTTTTTTTAATTTATTTTTTTGAAATAAATTAAAAGTATTTTTTATCTTTCACTGTCTTCTTCGTATAAACTAGATAGTACTAATTTTCTTTTCGTATTTTTAATTTTTTTAATTCAATAATTTATATTTTTATCATCATTTATCTATTTAACTTTTTTTGTAATATAAATTTGTTAATTTTTCTCTTACGTTATCTCTTTAAATTTATATGAATATTATTTTATTCGTTAAGTTAATGTCAGTAATATAGTCAATACTTGTTAAATTATTTTACTATCAATAATAATGATTAAAAATTGAACAAATAAGCACAATACATGATGATTTCAATTTAGCAGTTACATTTGTCTATCATAATTATAAGTGTTAAACAAGTGAGTTGGTTCGTCAACACGCCATTCAGTTTTACTATTCTTTACTTTTTTCATCAAAAATTATTTTAATTTATTAATCTCTTTGAAATTATGGGAAACATTTATTTATGTTTTGATCGTTGAACCCGTGACTCGCGAGCCAGCTCGAGTTGAATTTTTTTAGTGAGATCGTTACAGTCAGCTCGTTAGGCTCGACTCTGTAGGATCAGTATGCTCGGTGAATCAGACTATTTTAGATTCGATCAACTCGTTTGTCATCTCTAGGTAGTTCTATAAGGTCATTGATTTTTGAAAATATCCACATCTTAAAAACTTAGGATTTGGGATTTTATTTGAAAGTAAATAATCTAACATGAAATTTAAAATTCTCGTAAGATTTAAAGTACACATTATCTCTTATAAGAGAAAGAAATCAGAGTGTAATTATGACAGTCTGTCTTATGAGGCCAGCCTATACTAGTGATAGTGCACAATCTCATATTGCTTGAAAGAGTGAAAATTGAGCACTTTATAAGTATAATTTTTATTCTTACCTAATACAACGCGTTTTGAGCTAATTTTGTGAACAAATTTTTTCGGGTTTCAACTCAAATCAGACAATATTGTACTACAAGCACCAGAGAACTCCACAATAACAACCAAACTACTCGAAACAAAGATTTTGGCCGAGATTGGCGATGAGTTTTTGGTGAATTGAAAAACTACTCTAGTTTATTTTCACATCAAGAATGATAAGTCTAGTCTGATTTTAAGTTAAACTTTTATTATTTCAATAATGAGTTCAAATTTGATCTAACCTGGCCTTAGAGAAGACTTAGATGTAATTTTAAATGGATGGACAGTTTAGGAACTTCATCTGATATGTCATCTTAGGGATGGTTTACAACTCTGCCTGTATGCCTACCATTAAGCCAACTATTGCACAAGGAAATTGTCTTCTTTTTGCAAAGTATAACTAAAGTCACAAATCGAGATATTGGGGCACATCTCAAGATGTCGGGGCTTCGGCTGAATTTTAAAACATGAAGAATCATCCAACTACAAATACAATCATAAATTATGCGACTACAAAACCGGGTTTAAAACATAGCGAAGAACAATCTTATCTCAAATTGCATTTTGTGTATGAAGGGATGGGGTATTCTTACATTGTTGGGAATCCCGTTGAGCCCAGATCTTCTTCCTATCCACCCAATGGAGCTCTTCTCTGGGCGTACAATTCTTGCCTCACTCTTTGGAGGGTTCAAGGGAAGAACTCAACTTCCTACTCTTGTCAAACAATGTGTTAGTGGATTGGTCAATCTGGATGAGTTTATTACACATGAGCTTCCACTTGAGAACATCAACCAAGCTGTCCAGCTTCTCGTCGACGGAGACTCGATCCGATCCATCCTACATTTCTGATTTTTTTTTTGTCACAATATTGCGTAGAAAAAGAGAGAGTATTATTATGCGATATTGTCTCGTCTACGTGCCCCTTCTATTAACTTTTGTCATTTTAGTTGAATTCTTGCAGTTTTATTTTATCCGTCTTGTAAAATACTTAATTGTAATAAAATAAAATTTATATATAAGAATTGCCAAACAATGTCAAGATTAGTTTGGCCACCAGATTATTGACCCAAATATTGTTGTAATTTAAAGTTTAAAAATTTTCATGATAGTTTTTCTCTTTTGTTTTACTATTTGCCTTGGGATGTAAATCCAAATCAAGCGTATATTTATTCGGAATATAGTATAAACGTAAAAAAATAAAACCGTAGTTTCAATTGAATTTCGATAAACAATACATCAATGAAAATTTAGGTCAAAACAGAATGAGAAGAACAAATTCGTATTCATTTACGACATCTGCAAATTACCAACATGCGCTTCCATGTTTTTATGGTACAAACCAAAAGATGATCTACCAATTTCGAAACACTAACCCACTCATCAAGAACACCATCCACCATGCCCTAACTTCTTCAAGACCTCCCTTCCTCTCCTGCAACAACAAACAAACTCAAAATCCTAAGAAATAGCACAAGTCTCGGTAGACAAATCGAACCTCTACCTTTTAAATACCAACAATTGGAAAACTCGAGCCAATTCATTTGTTAAATACAACGATTTTTAATATATCACATTTTTCGTTCGATCGTATGTTTAAACTTGATTTTTAACTTCTCTGACGATTTCTAATATGATTTAAAACTCTATAGATATATCTTGACCGAATTTAAAATCAAATTAGAATTGACCAAATGAATTAGAAATTAAATTGAAATATCTTATTAAATAAAAAAAATATGGTTTAATTAACAAATAAATTCACTAGTTTTAAAGTGTCTCAAAAGTAAAGCTAAATTATTAAAAATATTAGTTTAAGCTGTAAGCATTATAAGGCCAATAATGTCGTCCAAAAACATTTTGTCGGAATTGCCCTTAGGGCTCCTTGTGTTGCTCTTTTTTAATAATGTGAAACTGCTCTGTTCTGACTGACACTCTGTCAAACCTATCTTTTTTGGTATGAAAATGGTGGCCTCTGTTTACCTCTGCCACTGTCTTTTATGATTCAGTTGTCCCCACCACGTTGTTTTCAGAGTTTCCCAGTTATCCACTAATTAATTTCTCCAAAATCACACTACTCTGACTGAATTCTGCAACAAAAATCAAATTTTCAGATTACCTGGCCTGAAGAGAATGACAAATAGCCGGTGGATGAAGTGCTCGCCGGCGTCTGTTGACCCCCCGGGATCACCCCGGAACTGTTCTTTCCCCCGCTGCTCTTTCCCAACCCAAGATCGTACGCCGGTGTACCGTCCGGCTTGAACAAACCGTAGTTCCTCTCTGACTTCGGGCCTGGCTTCATATTCTCGTTAAACAAAGCGAAAACGTAGATATTCAGTTCGGAATTGGGTAGCGCCGGCGTCCCTCCTTTCTGACATAGAACCTTGATCAAATTGGCGTTGTACTTTTTGGCATTTTCCAGAGTCGCTCCGGCTTCGTCGTTGTCCCCGTTCGACGGCCAACCCGTCTCGGAGATATGGACCGGTATTTTCTTAAACCCGATCGAAGCGAGAGCGTAGTAGACGGCGTCGATCTGCGCAAAAAGCATGTTGTCGTAATGGAGATTAGTCGCCGAATCCAAAACCCCTTGATTCGGCTGGAAGAGTACGAAATCTAGAGCAACTTGCTTCGGATTCGACTTGTACGCAAAATAAGGATACGCATTGATCAAAAACGGGGAGCCCGTTTTCGAGTGGAAAGTGAGGATTGGAGTCAGACATTCGACTAGATCGCGGCGGAACCTGCCGGAAGACGGTGGGTATGAAGTTTCCAAAATGGCTAATGAATGAGCCGTTGTGACGAGGATTTGTTCCTCCAGCCCTAGATTGACCAGGGCAGTGTGTACATTCTCCATCGCTGGGAGGAGGCGGTTACTGAGGGAAGTGTCGTTGAAAGTGAGGACCTCGTTGCCGACAAAAATGGCGGTGATTTTAGTGGCTGGTAAAAAAGGTAAGACGTTTGTTTTCACCCATTCTTCAGCGCAGCGGGGATATTTCATCTTAGACAAGTACTCGTTTCCGAGTCCGACGGTGAGTTCGACGCCGGAGTTGGCGAAGGCTCGAAGGACTTTAGGGTTGGCATCGTAGAGCTTTACTTTGGTAGCGCCGATAGATTTGACCAACGGGATTACTTTCTCCGGCGGAGGGAGGTTGTTTGCTATTTGGCCGTAGTTTACTCCCATTGAAGCCACCATTAACGGCAGCCAAAACCCTACAAAAGAAACCAAAAAAAAAAAGATGAGATTCTCCAGATTTTGGGAGAGAAGGAAAAATGGGTAATTCGAGAAACCTGAAATGAGTACAGTAATGGAGGAGAAGAGCCTGAATCTGCAGAGCTTCATTGATCTGAAACTACCAACGCATCAAAAGAATAGAAGTTGCCAAGTACTGTGGAATCTAAAAAGAGTGGCACTGCTTCTGAAAAATGCAGAAAGGTAAAGTGAGAAGGGAAGAAGATGGGTATGGACAGTAATTTCGATCTGTAAAAGGCTGTTTGGTTAGGAGCTCTAAGTACAGCCAAGAGTTTCATAAAATTAAAATTTTATTCAAATTCAGGTAAAAGGAAAATGATAAAGAAGTAAATGTCTGATCAGAGTAGTTTGATGGCTTTATTGACGGACGTGCGGTGATTAATGGAGCGAAGAAGGTGAGTGGGCCAGTGAGTAATCTCCGACAATCTTCACATGACCGCCATTTTCGAAGCTTGTAAGGGTTGGGAGCATGGCTTTTTCTTTTGGGATTTGGCGACCAACTTTACTTAATTTTCTTGACGTTATCTTGATCGGCGAGTTTACGTTTTGATTTACAGACGAAGCAAGTCCAAACAGATGTCAATCAAGATTTTTAATAATCCCACCATTCTTAGACTCGTTTTTTAAATAATTTGTTGTAAAGGCATTGCCTTCTTATAGCCGTTGTCAATCCACGTAACGAATAGATCAAAACAAGACTTCTTACCTCTCTCTCTCTCCCCACTTTATTAAAAATCAATTTATTAGTTAGTAATTTAAATGTTTGGTAGATTATTACATTTAATTGTTCGTGCAATATCTAAATTCTATGGGTGGAATCATTGAAATCAGTTTCATTCATTTTTTGGCAAAATTAGAAGGGAGCTGAGTCGATTCGGTTTTGAGTAAAGAAAACTGAAACCGAATTGAAGAGAATCGGAAACCAAGGTTTGGTTCATTTTCGATTCTCCTCATTTAGTTTTGGTTTTCAGTTTAAACTCGATTTGTGTCAGTTTTTTTCCTGTGTTGATATAAAATTTAAAAATTTATATAAATATTATAGATTATATTCGATTTGATCGATTTTTGAAAAAAAGAACCGAGAACCAAACAGTCGGTTCCAAAAATTGATTTTCTCAAAATTAAAACTACACCGATTTGAGATTTTCAATTTTAACAGCACAGATTTCCACCCCTATAAATTACATCATTCATTTATGACTTATTTTAAAAAGAGGAGAATTACAATATAATAAACTCTGAGGTTCTTTAAACAATGTATTCCCATAATGTTTTCGTAAATTATGACAGTCATGTTGAGCAACCAGGGTGCCCAACCTTGGACCACCCTATTGAGGATCCTTGATGCAATATGCAATGATTTGGAATACAGACGTTATGCGTATTCATGCAACTTTACACAAGGCATAGTTTGATTTTTTTAAGGGAGAAATAGTGGAAAAATCTACGGATAAGCACGCATGATTCCACTTTAGAAACACTTGCATGAGATGCACTCATTATAAGCAATAGTATGATCATACTCATTTTAAGATTATACTGTCCAAAATGCAGAATCTACCATATACAGTTGGAGGAACTAAGACTACACCAGGAGACCACAGAAGGGAAATTAGTTGGATGGCATCTGGATTCTCACCCAGATTTATGCTGTCTTCCTGTTCATTAGATAGAGACTGAGAGGGAATCAAAGCGAGTATCCGATGTTATTAAGTATATTCCTCTTTGTCTACGCATATGCTTTTCCACTCACTCCAACAAAAACAATGATCACAAAGCCGACCATACTTACTGAAGGTGCAAAAGGGTTGAAAGATGGTAGAAAAACTGTAGTTGTTGCAATAGATTCAAGTACCTGATGAACATTAAAAGCCAAAAAAAGCAGAGAATAGGAAACACGAGAAGAAGTAGGACAATAAAGATTAAACTCAATTTTCAATGTTTCAATAGTTGTTTAGCAAGCATGACAGCAAAGCCAATCATCGACAACTCCTGCTCCTCATGGTTCAGAACATAAGGTTAAAAAAAAAAATCAGAAAAAAAGGACAGGGAGAGTAAATTCTCTTTCTCACAATTTTAGCCGAGGCAAAAACTACAAAATTCAATGGATCCCCCATGGATTTTAAAGCTCATCGGTGAGCTGTGACTAGGGTCTCTATGAACCTCAGACCATCAAACCTAGGAGCAAATCTCTCCATTCCAGAAGAGGAATTAGAATCACGCCTTCCATCATTACTCAATCTCTGCACATTGATTACATATTTCCTCATCAAATTCAGCAATTATTTCCATATTAGATAATCCGATACAAAAAAAGAAAAAAACAAGTACTATAAAAAAGAAGCTGCAATGTATATCGTATTTGACCAGAATAAAACTTAAGCACCAAATTACTAAACAAGCGACAAAATCTCACGGCGTTAAAGCGGAGGAAAACCACCGTGAGAACAAGAACCATCAAATCAATACAAGAAAAAGAAGAATAGACGCAATTAATCAGACCATTAAGAGAAAAAGAACAACAAAGCACCTCGTCGGATGCAGGGAAAGAAGTGGCATCGCGATGTGGAGAAGATAAAGACGACGCAAGAGCCATTGCCGAGGCGGCAACAATCGACGCCACTAGCGTGTACGAAGCCTTCATATTTACCGTCGCCCCAGCGTAGATCGGAGAATCGAGAAAGAATAGGGCGAAATCCGACGGAGGTCGCCGGATCTCGTCCAATCGCTGCGTTTAATTTTCTCCGCGTACGAGTGGTTGATGTTCACCTCCTTAGGTGTAGCTGTATTTGTTATTTATTTAAAAGACTTGCCCACGTAGAATCTACGCTATGTATCGAATCCCCGAAAACCCGGATCCTGACCCGGATCGGATATCAGCACTAATGGAACAATGTTTATTTCTATAATAAAATAATAATTTTATACATATGATTTTGATTTTAAAAAATTAGTTTTTTAAATCAAATTTACATGTTAATTATAATTGTATTATATCATTAACATATAATAATTATTTGATTAAATCTTTCATTACTATACTTGACTAATTTCTATATTATTTATTTTATAGTATTAATATACTATAAAGTATAAACGAGTTAAATTTCAGACTCAATCTTCCCGAATGTTGTTCATATGTGCTTGTTTAATTTTAAAAAATTTAAACAAGCCAACCCGTTTAGGGCCTCGTTTGGTCTCACAGTATCTTTTTTAATAATAATTGTTAGTTGTGTCTTTAAAATAATCAGATGTGAGAAAAAAAAAAATAACAATCGTCAGATAAATTAATTCATTAAAAGTGATTTATCAATTTTAATGATGAAAAAATTGTGATAATTCAATTATTAAATTTTTTGAAATCCATTAGAATCTAAAAAGAAAAGATGAGTATATGAGAAAATAATTAATTAAATATTACTATCTAAAAATTACTGCAATGACAATGAAAATACAAATATGTCAACCAAAATCCACCTCAACAAACTATTGATTTACGTAATTGAAAGTAACATGTTAGGTTTACATCGAAATCAAGAAATTAACACTTGTTCAAGTGGAATATCGAATGTGGGGTGTGGAAGAATTTGGTTTTTTTGTTTTCAGAAGTCAATTTTACGTGACAGAAACGATTAATAAAAATATCTCAAGTTTGGTCTAAAACTCATGAAAAACTAGTTTTTTGTGGATACATCGACAAGAGTTTCGGTGAAGGTGGATTATTCGAACTCGTGGAGGATATCTAACTCATCTTGTATGGAGTTTCTCTATGTTATAGTTGTAATTGGTTTCATTTTATCACTCAAAAAAAATCTAAAAAGGATAAAATTTTTAATTAAATTTATTTTATCAAACAATAAAATATGCCGCGAATTCTCAAATGGGGCTTTTAGTAGGAGAAAGCTCACTCATTTTACTCAATATTTTTTTTATTATTTAATTTGATTTTTATTTTGAAAAATAAATAAATAAATTGAGTAAAACATGCAATTAATGGAAATGGCTTGTGTAACACGAGTCCGTAAAGGAAGGTTGCAACTCAGTAAACCCTTTTTTGACTTGACCACGTAACAAATACATCCAAGTCGCCAAATTCAATTTAATTACCCAAAATATCGAAACAAATTACACACTCTTGGAAAAGCATATATGTCTAGATATTTAAATATTAAAATATGAATAATTATAAATTTTTATTTTTATTTTAATCTCTTATAATATTATCTAACGTGTCAAATAATAATTTATGTAATTAATATAATAAATAAATTTATTATCTTAATTATATTTATCATTATTTGACACGTAAGTATTTTAAAATAATAAGATAAAAATATTACTCTTAAAATATTATTAAGAGAGATTATACATGAGATTATTTGACTTGGAATAAAACCATCGAGTTCCAATAAGAAAAAATTAAAGAAAAGTACAAATTAATGTTTAAATTTAGGGGTCTTATCAATTAAATTACCAAAGTTAGATGTATCGTTACAAAAATTACATTTTTATCATGCGATTTCTCTACGAGGTGATTTATCCAGATAAACATTATTTTTATAAAAATATTTTAATAATTTTTAAATAAACAAGTTGAATAATTCGATAGACTCGTTAAAATTGTCAAATCTATCTATCGAGCTTTGTTTCTCACTAGAAATCATGCAAAAAAAAAAAAGATCACACAATAAAACCATACAAAAATTGAACAACATGAACTTAAAATTAGTGATTAGCATAAAAATAAAATTTAAAGATTTAATTGTTTTTCGGTCTCGTGTTTAATGACTAATATGCACTTTACACAAATTATTATCATGTCAAAACTATCATTTTTTATAGGCAATTCAACATGATTTAATCTTATAGTTATGGTTTCAAATTTGTTCTTAGACGTAAATTTTTTACATTGTTAAATTTAAAAGATGATACAAACTAATGAATTCTAAGCGTTGAATCTTCACTCTCTTTTAAACTACTACATAACAAATAATTAATTTTGTAAAGAACGGTGCGACATTGAAGAAATAATGAAGAGCCTACAAGCCGACCTAATGATCCAATGTCAACAAGTGAGGCCTCGGACCACCCACGAATCGGCGGTTCTGATTTCGTTACAACGGATTCAATCAGGTTGTCTAAATGCAGTGATGTAATCCACCAACAAATATTAGTTGAGATTGTGTGAGTATTTACTTCGATAATAATTCGAATACAAATTTGATATTAGAAAATGAGTTTTAATGCACAAAGGGTTGAAAAAAAAACTTTGGTGTTCTCCACTCAAATAAATAACCCTTGGTTACACAAAAAAAGACGTGAACCTAGAATTAGATCTTAGCGTTGATTTTTCTAAGGTTAAAGTTTGACCAATGTGTGGGACCCACACCGTTGATTGCGCGGAGGCCAAGACCAGACCACGCCTTCCACTATCCCAAACCACGTACGAAGAAACCTCTTCGACACAGGCAAGGAACAACTCTGGCGTATAAATACCTCCTTCTTCCCGTTTTCTGCTATTCCAACCGTCAGCTTAGCTTCCAACCTCCTTTGTAGTTCCCTCGAAGCCGCTATGAATTCGATGTTCAGTTCGTTTGACGCCCTGTGCGCTGAGTTGATGGGCCGATCTGTGAGGGCGTCTTTCCCCTCCCTCGCTGCTAACGAGGGTTTCTCTTTCAGGAGAGAGCCCGTCGCGGCGGAAAGCTTGGTGAAGAAGAAGGTGGATGAATCGAAATCCTCGTCGGAAGTCTGCGGCGACCGGAAACAGAAGAAATATGCCAGGTTCGCGCCGGAATTGGATGGGATCAACTGTTTCGAGACTCTGGTTTCTCGTTGATCGTCGTCTTCGCTAAACTGAAAATGGAAACTGTATAAAATAGATACTGGAAGTAGCAGAAGGCTTTCGATTTCTCGTTGCTTATTCTTTGATTGATTTCATGTGTACTCGACAAAATCCTGCTTTAGATTTCTTCTGGCGTCGGAAACACCTGCGATTATGATAATTAGCTGTTCACCTCTCTTTCTTGGTTGTATAACTGTGAATCTTGACGACTGAAAATCAATTTGTCTGATCGAAGAATTAATTTTGTTGGAAACCAATTTTTCTTGGATCTGCCATTAAAACCCTCAACTCAACTTCCCCGTTTCTTCAATAAAAAACCTTAACTGAACTTTCCGTCCTCATTCCGGCGATCGTCCGACGAACTTGCTTCGGTGTAAAGATTACCAGGTCTAAATTAGTTGTCGATAATTAGGGTTAGCTTGCAACTTAACACAAATTATTCATCATGCTTGCCGTGGACGTCATCCTAGATCCCAATCAAGTTTCAGCATCATAAAATACGAAATCAATTGGAATCTTAAATCCTTTTCTTGGATGTAATCGATAGTATATTCAATGCAAAATTTGTGATGTGTTTCTTCAAAGTTTAACTTTTTTTTTTTGTCTTAAATTAAGAGTTGGTTCCAAAAATAGATTTGAAAGAAAAGAGCTATAATTTGTTGCAACTCAAAAGGTACGACTAAACTAAGATTTGGGTCCTAATGCACTAAAAACCATTTTTGAAAGTGAACTTAGCATTGTTATGTTTGAGGGAAAATTACAAGAGTGAATCTGAGGATTGGTTTTGAAGCTTACTTAGTTCGATTTTCTATGAACCAAAATGATTCCACCCCTATTCAAAATTGAGGCAGCTAGTACAAGTCTCGTTAGCCGAACGCGGCTCGACCTGGTCTTACCTTGAGCCAACCTATGAACCTTATCTGGCGGATCAGCCTTTGGGCACATTAAGCTTGTGTTTTTTTTTTAATTTTCTTATTATTTTTCGTTATTGTTACGACATTCATTAGCTCCAAATATCTGGGCACCTCGACAGTCAGTCGGAGGACCAAGGCTCGCGAGCCTGACCCTGAACCACTGATGTAGTTTCAACGGACCAAGCCTTGCCGGCAAAACTAGGCAGATAGTCAACCAGTCCCGCTAAGATAAGCAAATAGTCAACCAGTCCCGCTAAATTGCACTTTATGCTCTCTCTCCGAAGACAAAATAAGTTGACAAATATAACAATTATTTGACTATATTTCCATTTCTGTAGAATCTAGATTGCACACATCTCCTGTAAATATATTTCCATTTCTAAATGCATACAACTCTATAGAATTCTTTTTCATTTCTACAACTCTATAGAATTCTTTTTCATTTCTAAATTTCCTCGAATCGATAGGGAAAAAAAAAAAAAGAAGTTACCAAATTTGCCTCTCATCTTCATAGAACGAGTCGACTTTGTTATGCACATTCTTCCATCTTACCCCAACTGTGAGATTCGAGTTAACTCCAATCCTGAGCAGTCGACGGACGTCTCTAGGGACTTCCCAAATCACAACCTCCTCCCAATATTTGCAAACCTTCGGGCAACTCCAAATATAACGGCCTTCGTCAAGAGACCTCGATCTAGACTACAGGCCAAGAGAAGAGCTCCTCCGACAACTAAAAGCTTCGGAATGTTCTTTCCTTCTGGTTTCTCAGACGGCTCGAGGTTTTGTAACTCGGCGGATTTGGTTGTGTTTTGTTCAAGGCAATTTAAATAGTCTGGGCTGACTTTTGTGTTGACATGAGCCATGGAAGCACAGTGGGAAAGTGGAGCTCCAATGCCTTTTTCTTTTTGGTAGAGCCGTAAGCCTTTGTCGATCTTCTTCACGGTTCCCCACATTCCTTGCCTAACTCCGAGCTTCGTTAGTTCCCACGGTATCCCCATGTCTTCATAGTGAAAGAGTAGCACCTCACATGCACTGAGCTGTCCGTCGCCCATTCTTGATTCGACTGCACCACAAAAAATGAATATTTCATCGCATGTTCTTTTTGAGAATCGTATTTGAAATGTTAATAATGACCGTTGGGTTTTATAATGCCTAGGCCTCTGAGTAATTTGACTAAGAAATAGCTACTTGAATAATTGACCAAATTAAGACAAATCCCAAGAATGAAAATTCCAACAAACAACTGAGAATCGTATTGCAAATTATCAACTTCAAAACGAAAAAAAAAAAAATTGTTGTCCCGAGTTTTCACAATGTCTATGCAATTGGATAGGACCACAAAGAAATTTTTTAAATTGGTTAAATGTGTATGCTCATTTTGTAAATCAACCATATCATAGCTGAAAACACACCAAAAACAACTCGAAAACACATTAAAAACTCTAAAAATCACAATTGAAAATAATGAATTTCCAGTCTAAAACGGACTCATCAAGTGTGCAGGTCAAAAGAGGGAAAAAGGGTATATTTTCCTCTTGTTTTATCATATTCTACTTGATCTAACTTGAGATGAGAAGCGACATAATTACCTGGTCGAATGCACCAACTAGAATAGTACAAATCGACTCGTCTTGGTTTCTCACGCCTCGGAACAGACGAGTGTTGTACACCCTGAACAAAAAATAACACACAAAGTTAAATTCATCTTTCAAGATTCAATAGGGGTACAAATTATAGCAAGCAAAATGCTCTTTTATGAAAAGAAAGTAAGGTCATTTGTAATTCAGTTGAATCAGCAATACACGTAAAATAAATTAAAAAAATGCCGCATCAATACAGAGCTTAAGCAATGCATCAACAACATATTCACACCAAAAAGTGAAAAAAAAAAAAAACGAGAAATGTTGAGACTTACAGGGATGATTATTTTAAATCTCACCTTTGTAACACAATAGTACGCCATTCCCGATTTCCAGATTCTCCGACCAATCACATACTCTCTGTCGCTGCAGAAGAAAGGGAACTGCACAGAAAAAATTAAAACACAGAAAAAATTTATGGGTATTACTGCATTTACTTTTTAATTTTACACTCTCAAGTATTACTCATGACGTGTCAATGATTTATTGATGCAATCAATGTATTGTTTTATAATTTATCTCAATTATCACACCAAGTGATGTATGCTGTATTAGAAGATAAAACTTAAAAGGGTAAATTAGAATGTCCATCTAACAATACATAAAGTGTCCCAATTACCTTCCGAACCCATCGAAGAACCATGGTTCCAGTGGTTGGACAATCTTCCAATGTTTCTGCCTCAACGAGCATGTCATCCCATTTCAACCGAAATTCATCGTCCCAAAAGAAATCTCTCACCATTTCAGGATTAGCATCTTCATAAACACTTTTAGTTCGAAATTGTGGAGGTCCAGTCTAGCAAAAACACATAAAAATAAGCTTGATTACTCTCGAATGTTGCGGAAATTAAGCATCAAAACACAAATTAAACATACTACAATGATTCTGGTAATCTATGTTGATTGAAAGGCAGCAAATTGAATAGTACCTTAATATCTCTCCGCCATGCTTGATAATTCATGTTCGAGGACGATTTATCCATCATATGAATCCATGCCGGACCTCCGTCTTTCTCCTCTACAAGCCTAAATATGTACTCTAAATCATCTTCACCAACAAGGGGAGGTGAATTTTGGCCTTTCGTCTGCCACGAACTGCAAAGTGTAATTCAGCTACTTAATCAAAAACAACCCTTAACAAAAAAAAAAAAACAGAGAATGATCTCATCTATCCTGCTCCTAATCGAAAACAGGGCGACCAATCTACAGTTACAAACCTGGAACCAGCAATGGAGGGAGGTGGTAAATTGATAACTTCCTTCTTAACCTCGCCACCGGAAATCCAGGACGGGCAACTGGGCAACTGAAATTTCAACGAATTGAGGATCGGGACGGGGGACGAGGAAGAAGACGCTGCCGGAGATTCCTTAGTAGGGGGAGAATCGAGCCAGTCTCGTCCCAACTTAGCCCATTTAGGTTTCCAAACCCAACCAACCAAAACCCCAACGATAATCCCCAACCAGATTCGAGCAAGAAACATCACCAGCTTCCCCATCACGTCCATCACTGTCAGATTCGGAAAAATCCCGAACGAGGTCGAAAAAAGAGCCATTACGAAACACAAAACAGCAGAAATCGATAACAAATTGGAATATCTACACTGACCCAGAAATCAAAATGCCAAAACGAAGAAACCCCTTGATTAAATCGAATTTGTAGGCATGAAAGCGCAGCGATTATCCGGGGTTTTCAAGAGAAGAAGAAAAGGTTGCGATAACCCTTTTAACCCTAAGAAACCCAGATATCAAAATGAGAAACGAAAAAAACAAATAGTAAAATAAGAAGGAAACTGACGAGGGCGGAAGAGGAAGAGGAACGATGAGATTTAGATATGGTTTTTTTGCAGAAAACAGCACAAATTGAAGAAGACGACAAAGTAGGAAGGCAGAGTTACGGATAAGAATTGAAAGATAAGCGGTTCACAAACGTGTCCCTCAGATTACCGTAAGGCCAGATAGTTTGGACCAAAACTATTACAACAGTTGGCTGTAAAAACTGTCCTCCCAGTCATCAGGTTTAAAAATAGGAGAAGAACTTCCTTCAAGAAAAACCAACAAATTAAAAATCCAACCTTTGTAAGCACCAACTCGAATCGCTGCGAAAATCAAACTCCAAGAGTCTGCAAATCAAGAACCCAAATTTTCTGGAAGAACTGGGTTGTATTAATACTAATCAAAATCAAACTCCACAGACGTTTTTTATGGTCAAGATCCCAATTTCGTAGTGGTTTCTGAATTCCAGTGGGCGGATTCTCATTTTTCACGTTTCAAACTCTCTAGCTTTCTATAATCTTGGTGTTGTGTCAGCTTTTCCGACCATCTTCATTAATTTCCTAGAATTAGGGTTTTCTTTTCCAAGATTGATTGTTGGACTTGGATGCTTCAACGCACAATCTGTTTGACCATTCCTCAAATTTGGTTTTTCAACCATTTTTAGTCCATAATTAATAAAGTTTATCCTTTTTCATTGCTTTATATGGTCAAAGTTTACTTGTAGAGATCACTGTTACGTACTTTAGTATTCCAGTTGTGATTAAAACTGGTTTAGTATTTAATTAATATTAATTAGGAAAAATAATTACATAGCAAATTGTATCAAATATTATGAATTGGTAATCATAGTGTTTTTTTTTTTTGTCGTTTGATAATCAGTGTTTTTTTTTTTTTGTTTTCTTCCAATAATTTAAAGAACATTATAAATAGGAAAATAGGATAAATGTTAATTATACTGAAAAACTATAATTGATAATGATAATGATTTTTTTGTCTTTCAATAATTAAAGTTTCATAAATTTGGATTGGCTCTACTGCATTAGAATATCCAAGTTCTTAACATTAAAAATAGCTGTATATTCGAGAAATTGAGGTTTTAATGTACATTTTTTTGTTTGCAAAACATGATACCATGATTAGTTTTTAGGATAAATAACAAATATCAACAAGACCCTCGAACTATATGGGTCTTGTCAACCAAGACCTCATAGTTTGTTTTGGTAGTCTATTTCACGGCAAAATTTGAGAGATTAGCAACTAATTCCCTCTTCGTTAGAAGTGAAAATGGTTTGGGTTGAATAAGATAAACTGAGCTGAACAAATTTCTTAGTTTCGATTCAATTACATTCTGACTTATTTTTGAAAAAAGGGAATGAGAATTAAACACAAACTTTAGCTTTAGTTGATTCGGTTTCAAAATTTATTTTTCAAAAATCAAAAACAGACTAAAGCCTGCTCGCTTAACTTTGGTTTACTTATCTCGATCTGAACTGGTCCTACCCTTACAAAGAGGGCATTGGTTGCTAACTCTTCAATTTTTTATGTTAAGTTAATCAAAAAAATAAATTATGAGCAGTTGGTTGATAATTCTTTAAAATTCGAGATTAAATTGACCAAAAAATAAATTATAAAGTGTTGAAATTACGAGATTTTGGTTGCTAATGCCGGGACCCTATTTTTTTATTTAAAATTTTATGTAAGATAATGATTTGAATTGTGCTTTGAATGTAAGAGTCAAAGTATATAATTATAATTATAATTAGAGGGAACTTAATCAAAGTCAAAATTTGAAAACATATCGAATAAACTAACGAAAAATTAGGTTCTCTCCTTTCGTCGTCTCTAAAAGAAATATTGAATTGGACCAAACTTAGTTAAAGCGACAAATTTAAGAGTCTTGTCATTTCTCGTACTCGTGTTAAAATCTTATCAAAAATAACATTTTCTTTTTGTAATTATAAGATATCATGTTAAAATTCAAGAAACATGTCTTCCACGCGTGACATGATTAAATACTCTATGCAAATCTAAGGAGTAAAAGCAATTACAAATAAATAAATAATTGTTTTAATAAATAAAAAAAAGGAGTTAAATCTACTTAATATGTAGATAATATTCAAATAAAATTACCCTAATAAATTATCCAAATAAATAATAAATTACTTATAAGTAGAATTAATATAAAAAGATAGATATTTGGTTGTCACACATGACAGCTATTATCAACTCATACCCCTTGTCCTTCGACTTTCAAAAAGGTCAATTCTTTTTGTCAAATTATTACCCAACGTTGTTTGGTAGATTTAATCAACTTGGGTTCATTTTTTCAAAACTATGATATAAATAAAAAATAATAATAATTTTAAGAAACTATGATAATTTATTATTTTAATTATTTATTATATATTTAACGAAATAATGTTAGGAACGTGCATGAGATATCGATGTTTTGATTTATATCACTTGTGATAAACGTCGAAATAGTGCCTTTGAACAATGATTTATTTTAAACGTCGATGAATAATTGTGTATGAAAACAAGACAAACGCATTCTAGTTGTTAACAACTCAAATGACAAACAACCGAGGCTCGAATGGTCGTGGAAGAAAAACATATTGTCTATCAAAAGATATTAATTTATTTTTTTTTAACATTAAATTCTTTGTACATATTCCAACCTCAATTATTATTTCAAGCAATGACAAATTTTTATTCTATTTAAGAATTATTTTTTGACAAATATAAATTCAGCCACGTGTTGGTCATGGCACGAAGTTAAAGTGGGAATGAGATGGAAGAGGGTCCAAAACGTGGGAAAGGAGTGGTAGTGTAGTTGACAGATTATAATTTAAAGTTCACACATTGCACGTGTGGATATGTTGCCACATGATTCATAATTATTGTCTTATTAATTGGGTAAATAAATCTCCCATTTTTAAGTTCATAGATTATGAAAAATAATAGAAAATAGAAAGTGACCGAGTAAAATTTACTCTAAAAGTTAATTCAAAGATCGAAAAAATTTCTCTAATCTTCATATAGAATTTTTCACTTTAATTTTATCGACGTAAGATAATTATAGATTAATATTTTAATCACACTACTTAGACAATATTATCATTAATCACACGACCAAAGTGTTAGAAATATACTAACTCCGCCGAGTTGCACAAACCTTAGGGCGTTTGCCCGCTTGGAATAATTCTTTGCAAAGATTTATCATAATCATATCATAAAAAATAAAAATAAAAACTAAAGGGTTATGCTCATATTTAGTGGATGAACTTCTACCTTGTATGATACATGAGGTCGGTCTAATATGCGCAACAATTAAATTCAGTCACATTCGACCCGTCCCTTGGTGTCAAAAGCCAACAAATAGGGGAGTCGATGCCGATCAAAGTCGCTATATGACAAGGGAAACTATTAGACGTACCAGTCTAGATAAAACCCCCCAAAACAGATCCTGCCATGCCTATTTTTATACCATCAAAAATACCTATTTCTAAGACATTCGTCGTGATCTAAAGGCGCACGACTCATCCCGACTGGTATTGTCTACTAATTTCTCGTAATTGAGACAATTGAAGACGTCGAGCTGTTTTAGAAGTTGGTATGCCAGATGGCTCCATCACCCTCGCCACATTGCTGGTGAACCTCCTCCATTCTCTCCACCGAGTTGCAGACTCCACTGCAGCTCCAGTCAAATGATGCTGCGCATGGATTGCCTGCTTGAGCTTTCAACTTGCAATCTAAACATATTTCATACCGGAGAGAGAGAGAACATCAGAAATAACAACTTCATATCTTTGTAGAGGTAAAATTCAATACTAAAGTTCTAAATTTTAGAATAATGCTTACATCCTGCATTTTTCTTGTTGTAAAACAAATAAGTAACTATTAATGTACATCCTAAACTTCAAGTCACTTTCGTATTTGATTTTAAATTTTTTTTTACAAATATATCTTCGTCTTTTAACTACAAATAATTTGAATTTCTTCTTCTATTTATGATTTATATTCACTTGTGTATAACACATTTTCTGTTTAATCAATTGTTTTAATATGATTTTTAATTTTTCTGACAATTTAAACTTTGTCGATCTCTCAACTGAGTCTGAAATTGCCAGAGAGCAAATTGCTGCAGTTCGAAATTGAGTTAAAAATTATAAAAATAATCAAAAGTCACCTTAAAATACTTGATTAAATTAAACGTAATAAATAAATTAACTTTAAGACTTTAATATTATAGGTTCATTTAATAAAAGAAAAATAGTTTAAAATTTAATCTATAAATGTCCTCAAACGTTGAATTTAAATTATATTTTATCTAAAAAAAATATTTACTTCAAATATTATACATCAAACTCCTATTTAAATAGTGATTCAACAATGCGTGTGGGGGATTTACAGCTCGGATAAGTGATTCTCAGTCTCGATCTTGAGATGGCAGATGATGAATAAAAAACTAATTTTAAGATGAAGCAATTAGTGGAAGAAATAGAGTGACAACGTAACTTACCAGGAGGAGTGCCACAACAGAGGTTATGATCATCTATATGTTCTACGTCAAGACCAATGAACCAAGAACCCAAAGAAACATCTTCATTTGCATACCTATGAAGTATGTGCCTACACCACAAAATCCACAACAATTACGATTCTAGCAGACAAGACGGCAAGAAATATAGCCGTGAAAAATACACACTTATTCACCGAAATATACGTGGCCAAATCTTTCGATATCGCATATATTTGCCCTGTTGCATGCCTAAAATACTTATTTCCCTCCTCCCCGAATTTCCAATATTCTGGTTCGTGGTACTTCTCATCTCTGCATAAATTTTGCCGGAGCTAGTCTTATGGACGGTACTAATAAACAACAACAAAAAAATGCACACTACTTGGTATCTCACTTTTTTGCTAGAACAGGTCCGGACTTCATGCAACCAATATAAACGTGCGATTTTGATCTCTGGCGAGCCAAAGTAGATCCAACCATGCCTGTTAATTTCAAATTCATTTATTTCCAGAAAAGTGCATCTTTTTCTCGTTTTTGTGCAGAAACTATGCATAATATTTAAACAGAAACGACTAACCAAGATTTACGTGTACATCATCGTCAACTTTGATGTAGAAATCAGCATCCCACTTATCCACGGCCGTGGCAAAAAATATTTGCGTTTTTGAGGACAGTTCATGATACCCTTCTACATGATTCTGTAAATATAAAAACCAGATACATTATTTGAGCTTTAACACAGTGAATAGGAAAATAATCAAATTGTCGAAGACAATTCTACAAGACACTATAAGAAATTGGTCTACTCTGGTTATAAATAACTAGATGATAAACAATAAACAGAAACAATCTAAACAAAGCATCATAATATCTTCTCATCTTCACGATAACTTGAATTGAGAGTTCATAACAAAAATCAAGGGGATAAAGACTTTTGTAGCTAGTAATAGTTAATATGCAACTGGTTATAACTTAAAACAAGATAATTCAAATTATCCACTGTCAAAGACAACACACCAGTCTTAGAAAATCCTTATGTTGGACATCTTCGGCATCAACAGCACGATCCAACACACTACCAGGAGTTGAACTGGCAACCACAAAGTTTAAAGCGCAGGAAGTTCAGTTAGTGAAATCAATAGGTTATGTAGAAGAAAGAAATTTGATAAAAGGGCATAGACAATTCCAACAACACTACCTGTGTCCAATTACGAAACGAATTATGATTCCCTTTTCTACCTCTAGTTTCCGCAACTCCTCTCCTAAAATTAAATAACACCTGAAATTATAGTCAACAAGCTAATTGCAAAATAATTATCTTAGTCTCTTTCAGATGTACCTTGAGGCATCCATGTTTTTCTGATTGAGTCTCTTCGCTGTCTACTGTTGAATGCAGTCATAATTCCCATAACAAAAAATAATTTCGGTCGCTCTAATTTCTCACTAGCATATTTAATATCAACTGGAGTTCCTATCTTGTTTTTTTCTTTTGCAGCTCTAACAGCAGCTAATTGTACCTCTAGAGAGGAGATCGTTTTATCCAGTTCTCTAGAATCAATATATTAATTAGTAAGACAAAAAAACGTAAATCACCAACAGGCAGTCAGATTTCTGAAGAAGGATATCATAATTTACATGATAAAGTCGTGGGTTTTTGACACTTGATAGAGAATATCTCCTGGCTGAAGAGGGGCATCCTGTAATAGCAAAAATATCTTCATTAACATCATTAAATTACAAATATGATTTGAATATGGAATCCTACTTGCCTTCTTATCGCAATTGTTGGTTGGATGAAGGGATTGTGAATGATAATCCTCAGAAAAAGATGCATAACCTTCTTCCTTAATAGGATCAGAAGCAATCCAAAACCTACATTAAAAAATTTACAGCGTACATCACCAGCTATTAAACTACCTATTAGGAGGAGAGGAAAGATAAGAGTAAAAAAAAATGGATATAAACATTTTCCAAGAGACAAATCATCCAATGTCCAAAGAATAGAAAAACAGCTGAGGGAAAAGGAGTGAAGGGAGTTCAGGATTAGTGAGCTATATTGTTAGATTCCATAATGATGTACTATGGACCCTTGTCATGCTCCGGAGCTATGAGGATAATTAACCATTATATTTCTTTTTATTTTGCAGGGAATAACATTCTAGAAAGCTTGGAAGTTCCACCATGCACAATGGATCAAGACAAGCCAAAACACATATTTTGTCAGAAGTTTAATCTCACACAAGTAGAGCATGTTAAAACAGCTTGATGGTTTGAGGGAGCGGTCCTAGCTTGAATCTATGGAAGGTAGCTTGGATTGAAGATGATTTAAAGACATGTTTTGATGTTATTTTGTTTGAGTTAATATTAAGTTTTTAGCTAAGTGTCACTTAGCTAGTGTGAATGTACTAGCCGAGAGTTTCATTTCAAGGGCATTTTGGGACTCTTTTTTTAAGGTCATTATCCTAATTTTAAGGAGCTATGTAAGCTCTTTTTAGGGATCTTTGTACTGAGTTTTCATAAATCAACTTTAGTAAGAAGCTTCGGCCTCCTTTTGTTCTCTAGCATCCATTTCAGATCGAGTGTTCCACTTGATCGATTGTTTGTTGTGTTCCAATTCTTGCTTGTTTTGTGAGTAGTTGAGTAAGGATTATCGTATTGTAGCTCTCTCATCTCATTCCTGAGGCGAATCAACATTGAGCTTCACAAAAACTCTCGGTTACATCAAGTTGGAGTGCTTTTTTGCAAGAAATAGTTGTTGAAGTGAAGGACTGTAATTCTAGCCATTCTTTTCGAGTATAAGTTCTTCCCCTCTTCGAATTTGTCTGCCAAAATTTGAGAGCATTCTCTCCATCCCTTCTCTGTTTCCATGTCCAAAAGTCACGCCTTAATCCCATCCATTGGTACTATTTTATCCATCTTGAAGTTGGCTGTAAATCTGCCAAAATACCTTATACTGATTTTACAATATCCTTCAGTTTTCGATTTGCATCATTCTTTCCCTCTCGATTTTGGCCTCCAATTTCTTCAAGCTTCTTCTATATTCTCTAACCATTGATGCCTCCAAAAATCTCCTTTTAAATTGTCCATTTGAACCATTTTATTCTAACTTAGAATCCCACTCAAAATCTGTGATATCCTTCCCTAGCCAATTGCATCAAATCTCTCTGCTTCGTTTGTGCATCACATATCGAGAACCATTTGACCAAGTAAAATTCAGCATTCAGGCTATCATAAATATTTAAAGGAAAGTACTTATTTACAAAAGGAGATGAATTTGTACATATTTTTCAAACTGGACAATACACAAGATATCTAAGAATGGAAAACTTTATATGCAATATTTGATAGATCTTAAATCAACAAGCAAGATAAAAAATTATAGGAAACAATGTAACAGATTTTACGAAACAATTCTTTTGAAGACTAAGATAGTAATTAAATGATTGGATGACCAGTTTTCTTCCACTATTTAATACAATTATTCATTTTTTCTCATCTTACAATTATCTGAATTTAGCAGGCCACATCAAATAAAGGAGAATATTATACATATTCATTACTGCAATTAGCGTTATATACACCTGTCGTTGATTGATTATAGTTAGACATTCTCAAAGGTATTCAGTATAGTATGATAGCTCTGTTAGATTGACTAAAACTATAAAGCAAGAATGAATTAATCCAAGGGCAACGATACTCTACTGGTTCAAACTAAAAGTGAGATTGACAAATTAAATATATCATCCTCAGATGCTCATATATTTCATTGCACTGGAAGGAGCTAATATACATTATTTCACCAAAGTGCCTTTTTAGCAAAAAAATGAAATTCACAACAAGAAACTGAGGTAACTATAATGTGCTAGAAATTTGGATTCAAAAATTAAAAAACTTCTAATTGAAAATGTCCTAGATTTGGTTATGAATCCCCTCCTCGCACTTCATTTGGCCTTCCTGCTGTTTAGAACTCTCCACCGAGAAGCCATAACGAAGTGGATCTCATACCTCGTTTAAACCCAATAACTTTGCCATAAAGTGTCACTTGATTAAAACATCTCTTCCCACAAAGAAGAGATGTATGATTCCAATATGAAATTATTAAGAATTGAACCATGTTGTTGGTGGAGGTATGAGACCCACCATATTATGGCTCCCCAATCAAAAATTCTGACGGGTGGAGGGTTCTGACCCAACAAGAGGGTCGAGTGAAGTGCCACTGAAGTCGGGAATCATAATAGATTCAAAGATAAAAAAAACATTAATATGAACTTCTAAGAAAATGCTCAGTATTTGAAATAATTTCTAGGTATAATTCATAGTATGAGTTTAAGTTGACAAGAAGAAACATCCGATATTAAAATGGTAGGAAAATTATTTACTTTTTAGAATCCTAGGACTATTGTACCATTGGAAAATGCAAGTATACAAAAATATCTAGAAGTTCGCACTTCTTTTAAGATAACATTTCTTGCTTTGCTGATTCATTCGATCAGTCCTGTATCCAGTTCAGTAATGATGAAGATTAGAAGTAGATTTCATAAGGGGTTATTTCATTTGATCCAAAGTTTGAGAATTCTACGTTTTGATTGAAAGATCATCCAAAATACAAATTCGATTTGTAGAATTTATAAGGAGAATATTGACCATTTAAAGCTAAGAATTGATCGGTAGAATACATGGATAAATTCGTTGGGTTACAGTGAATAGATTCTTTCGACCAGATTTTGAATATTTGACCAGGAAGAAGATGAAAAAGAAGGATCCCATAGAGTTCAATCATTTTCCAAATAAAAGGACCGCCACAGAAACAAAGATCCATTTCAATAATAGTAAGCAGGAACCAATTCAAGGCTCTTGTTTTGGGACCACACCTTCAAACTAAACCATATGAAGAAATTACAAATGCCAATTAGCAAAACATCAAAACAGCCACCAAATATGAAATTCTTCATCGCAAATGAATAAAGTCCTCTAATGGCAGATCAGTCCAACTAAAACATTTGCTTCAGTGAACAAAGCGCCAAAAGTCCCACACATTTTGAAATAATTCTCAAGAGCTTTTGCACATTTTCTGTTGCTCTGAAAGCGGTAAGAATGAATCATTTCTAGAAGAGAGCTAGAGAGAGAGAGAGAGAGAGAGAGAGAGAGAGAGAGAGAGAGAGATATGCGCACCTGTTGACAACAAGAACGCCGAAGAAGAAACTGGCTAGGCAGAAGAGGGAGACCCATCTGGGGGAGACCCCATTTCCGGCCACCTTGTAGGATCTATCAAGACCCATTTACGGAATAAAGGTCTGGGTCTACAAGCAAGCTTCTCTTCGACGCTCTGGGCGAGTCCTCAGACAAATTGTTGCAGTTGGAGAATGCGGAACATCCACAGACGACAATAATAAATAATTGTCGTAAATCTAGGAATCGGAGGGAGAAGGATTTTGCTTTTGCTTTCAAAAACCAAGGCTAATTTTGTTGTCTTCTGTTATTTATTATTTAAAGTTTGTCACGACATTTATTCTTTCACTTTAATCACTAACTCTGGACATTACATTCATTAATTAAAATAATTAAATTGATAAATTATACTAATTAGTGAGTATATGATAAAAATTAAAAAGTAATAATAGAGGACAAACTTAACATTAACATTAAATAAATAATTTTCTGAAAATAAAAATAAAATAAAATATATTTCAACTCCTAATTTTTTTTAATTGTTTTAGAAATAATGTAATAGAATTTGTTACCTTATCTAAAGTAATTTCTATTGTTTCTTTTAATTATTTAATAAGGTGGGTTAAGTAGGATATGTTTAATTAAAGTGAAGATTTATATTGTTTCGTTTTAACCAAATAACTCTAGGAATTTGGTTACGTTAGCAATTAAGTCTTCATCTGGAGGAATAACGTAAAAAAAAATCTCATTTTTATCACTTGATCTTCTACGTGATTACTAGAGAGAAACAATTTATAATAAAACACTTTTTACTCTGATGTTGATAATTTTTTAGAGAAACAAATTGAAAAATTCAACTCTCGTAATCGGAAAAATCAGTAAAACTGTTATAACAAAAGTTATTTCTCTTAAAAAATCATGTAAATTTCTTTGTTGACACTGTTAACGACAGATATTTAACTACTAGCACCCTTAAATTCAAAAAGTTATTTGCTTAAAAATAAAGTTCGATGATTTAGTTACTGATTATTCCTACATTTATCGTTATTTTAATTCACATTATCATGTCATGTTTGCGTTTAATGGAACTACATTTTTTTTTTTTTTTGGTTAAACCAAACCAAAATAAATGGGTTTTTTTTTTTTTGCCTTTTCACTCGCTCTACTTTCTCCAAAATAAATTTGTACTCATACGTGATAAAAGAATATTTAAGAACTTCAAAATTCATATTTTAATAGAAATGATTTTAAGGAGTTTATGTTCATAAAAAGGAAATAAATTTGTCAAACTTTTCCCTTTTGACTGCATTTAGTTCTAGTTTGGTTAGATCAAACTAAATAATTTTAATTTCATTTAATTGCTTCTGTGTCATGATAACATGAATTGAAATAAATCCAATTAAATTTGAGGATGAAAATAAATAAAAAATAAAACTATACAAATTTTTTAATTATAAAATATAAAAAAATAATATTATGTTTACTCTATTATTCTATGTGACAAATAATTATTGATACAATGAATATAATAAATTATAATAGTTAATTTATTATATTAATTGTATTTTAATTATATTCATTATTGTTTGACATATTAGTTAGTAATTAGTAATTCATATAATAGAAGAAAAAAATAATTATAACATTAGTCAAATTTAAATATAAGAATTAAATTGAAATGAATCTTAATACTGCTAATAGCATATTTTACGAAGTTCATATAGTTGTTTATTTATAGTTTTAAAATAAATAATAAATATAATAATTCATTATTTAATTAATATATTATATTATATTAACATTGGTGGTGGCAAGCAAGGAGGCGAGAGTTAGTCATTCTTTAATTAATTTCATTGGCATAGAAAAGCTAAAACAAATGTGTTTGATTATCCATCAACTTAATTGAAAGATGAAAGGAAAAGTATTCCTCCTTATTAAAGATAGAGGTAAAATTACTTTAAGCGAAATTGGACCGAGTTGGCAAAATCGAACAAGAGTAATGCCCGTTTAACTAAGTATTCCTCCTTAATTTGGTTTTGTTTTAAATCGTCTTTCGTCGATTCTCGGTTTGGATTGGGATTGAACTTACAGCCGTTGTTCGGTTGTTGATTTTTGAAGGGTAACAAAATTTGATGAACCTAACTTAATTTAAGTATAAAATTAAAGAGTCCATTTATTATTTAAGTCATAACAAATTTCTTCATAATTTGTAGACCAATTCGAAGTAGATAGTCAAAATTCAAATAATAAAACACGTACAATACAATACAATACGGATCATCAAAATTCAAATTATAATATATACAACATTATAATCACTATAAAAGATCCCCATTTTTATGGACGATAGTGTATGATACAATCGCACAAGTTTGTAGTAGGACATCAATAGACACTACTCAAAGGCCATGATTAGTCACAATGTCATGGACGGGTTTAGAAGCTCACTCAAGAAAACAAACATTAAAATATTACTCATAAATAATGTTATGTTTATTTTATTATTATATTATGTTAAATTACATATTGATGTGTTAAATAATTATTGGTGTAATTAATGTAATAAATTATAATTTATTATATTTATTATAATTCAATTACACTTATCAACCGTATCATTATTCATCTCTCATAATAGGAGCAAGTGTACAACCTATATATAGAAATAAACAAGAGAGAATCATAGTTGAGTTATGGGTTGCATAATATTATGTGTATGGGTTATTTAATGGTAATTTTAGCAGTATAATCTAATTTGTTCATGGTACAAAATTGAAGTGCTAAGGTTAAAAAGAGTTTAGAGTTTAAATGAAATATATATAAATAAGAATCCAACTTCACAATGGAAATTATATATTCAAACAGTGGCACATAGTGATACAAAATATTCATATAAATGCTAGCAATCTCATTGTTCAAATATATTCATACAACATACTCAAATAATGCCACGCAATGATACGCCATATTTATTGATTTTTTTAGACCCGGTTTTTGTGATTTTTTTTCTTAATTTATGTTTTTACAAAAAAATTTCGGTGTTTATTTTAGCCATTATTATTTTTTATTTCTTGGTCGTTATAATTTTACAGTAATTATTATTGATATTTTTTAAATCGCATCTGTTATCATTTTTGTACTGTTTATTTAGTAGTATAATTGCACTGTATAAGTGAGTTATGTTTAGGAGACTTGATTTTAAGTGGAACCTTTTGTGACCCCTCCAGACTTTCTTGGAAATTTACTTGGAAAAGTAATCTTGTCTAATGAGACTGTCAATAGCAGTTTTTCCTGAAATTATCTTGATCAGTACTCTTTACATTTTACAACAGCGACATTATTATTGTTCCCATCGATCATTATTTTTTTCAACAAGTGGTATCAGAGCAATGTTGTTATTGCTGGAAAGATTGAAATAAAAAAATTCAACGGAAATAATTTCTTTCTGTGAAAATTAAAAATGAAGTCGCTATTGCGAAGAGATGACTATGCTATAGTCATCAACGACAGGCCAACGAACATTAAAGATGATAAATAGAACACAACAGATGAAAATCCTACTTATTTTTTAGATACTTCATCATAAGTTGGGAGGGAGAGTTTGTGGAGTCCCTACATTATGACGAGAGACCCATTTCATTAATCTCAATTGAAATTAATTTCTTTCTTCTGCATTCTCTCCTTACGGCGTCTATCTCTTTTTGAGGAAAATGTCTGCTTGGAGCTTTATAAATAGAGAGGAAAATCTTCTCTGAGAAGAGAGGAGAAATAGAAATGATTTTTGGAATGAGGGAAAATAAAGAGTGTAAGTGAAAAATAGGGGTGGTGCTTTTGTGCACATTGAGAGTTATAAGAATGATGATTTTTCTTAGTGAATATTTTCTAGAATATTTATTATATATAAAAATATTGTAAATCCTATTTTTTATAGTGAGATCTTTCTGGACTCGGTCCCTGTAGTTTTTTCTCGATTTGGGTTTTCACGAAAAATTCTAAGTGTTTATTTTAGCCATTATTTCTCTTACTTCTTGGCCGTTATAATTTTACGGCGCGAGAAATTATTTCTGATATTTTTTGAATCGCATCTGCTATTATTTCTCGTACCGGTTATTTAGTGGTATAATTGTATTGTATAAGTGAGTTATATTTAGGAGACTAGATTTTAAGTGAGACTGTTTGTGACCACTCCAGCCTTTCTTGAAAATTTACTGGGAAAAGTAATTATGTCTAATAAGACTGTCAAGAGCAGTTTTTCTTGAAAATTATCTTGATAAGTATTCTCATATTTTACAGCGGTTACATTATTATTGTTCCTACTGATCGTTATTTTACCCAACATTTATATGCACGTGTTAAAAGAAAGTGGCAGCCATTTCTCGAACTCAAAACATATGATAATCTCGAACAAAGTTGCAGAGGTCGAACAAGCTCATATATCAACAAATTGTTGGAATCCAAAAATTTGAAATCGAAGTCTCAAGTCTGAAATCGAAGTCAACAAGGCTGAAGAGTGAAAGGGAAGTGTGAAGTCTCCAATGAATTTTTAAGTCCAAAATGTAAGTTTCAAATCCAACACTCAAGTTTGAAAAATCACAGAGTTCACACAATCAGAGGGAGGATACGAATGGTGAGCTGCCGAGAACTTGTTGATTTGCAAAGAAAGCTCGAATGCCAGATCGCAGGTTTGTCTACTTTATCGCAGGGGTTAGGGGTTTACGAGGTTCTCCATGATCGCTAGTATTATGGCTCGTGAGACTACTTTGGGAGAAAGTTGGCCGTTGGGTCATTCTTATTGAACACAAAATTATTAAGGGCACGTGCCTAATTTAACAAGAGTAACGGTAAGGTCTAAAATGAAAATGGAAGATACGTTAAAGTTTATTTTGTCTAAAAATTCATGTTAGGGTCTAAATTTTAGTTCAAGAGCTCTTTTCCTCAAAAAATAAATAGTGATTTATTTAGCTAAACCCCACGTGCACTGAAATCATGCTCAGTTCATATCATGGTACACTGAACAGGTTATCCTATAAAAAAAAAAAAAAGTCATAAAGTTCAGTTGTAAACTTTATGTCTGGTGGATCTTACACGGCCTACAAGTAATCATTTTGTATGTGTTCTTTAGTACAAATGTATGTGTGTGTGTGTGAACACACACGCGTATATAAGAGTTCTTTCATTTCCGGATGACAATTGCTCTCTACCCTAATGGACGTTTACATCTAGCAAGTGATTCTTTTATATCTGATAGGGAGAAATCCATTGGAGTGTTTAAGAACTGATTTTTAACAAACAAGAAATGACAGATTTGTTAACGCGATAATCATGTGTCATTCATTAACTGATAATTAATCAAAATAAATTATATATATTTAAAATAATTAATTAATTATATTAATTAATGATCAACCCATCAAAATTTAAAATTATAGTATAGAATTATCATTTATTCAAGAAAAAGTTGGTGAGTTTGAGAGAGAAGTGAGAGTGAGAGGCGGCGGGAGACTATCCGAAGAAAGTTAAAATTAACCAATTTAAACCCCGAGATTTAGATAACTAAATATTGTGTTTTGAGTTGTTGAAAAATATAATACATGGTATTAGTTTATTACTTTGAATTGTTCAAAGTAGCATTCTTTTTAGTCAAATAACACATCATCGGATCTCTTGACTATGCTCGGAAAGAAGTTGAGTGGATATCCAATCCATAAACCATTAACTCTCAACATTTTGGGTCCCATTCATCCATTGCTATCTATATATAATGTAAAGTTTACGTTGATTAATTAGTGTCAAATTAAAATTAACATTTATTGAGAAGAATTAGATGTCATAATAACTAGTTACTCAGATAAATTATATTTTTTTTTATGTATTTATTTATTTAAAAAGAAAACAATAATGATGAAAGTAGTAATTTTGAAGGAGACTGGTCAAGCACGGGCATTGGCGATGTTGACAATACTTGAACAGTTTACTCACATTCTGAAGAATCTATCTTTTTTGTTATGGTCAATTTTTTGGATATAACATGCTCAACAACTAAATATTTTTTTTAATATATGTAATTAATAAATAATTAATAAATATATTTGATAAATTTTAAGAAAAATAATAGATTATTTGTATAATTTTAAATTTATATATATATATATTGATATATGTAAAATTAGATTTAAAAAAAAAATAATTACATTAGTCTATAACTTATATTTGAAGTATAAAATCTCTAAATTAATAAAATCATAAATACAATTTCCTTCGTTGAGAACATATAAATATATCTTGACTATATACATAGTGAAATAAAATAATTATAATTAATTCAAAAATTAATTACAGTGACATAAAATAATTATAATTAATTAAAAAATTAGTGGTGTATTAACGAGTAAGTTTAAATTTCTTGTAAATTTTAATTAATTCAAAATTATAATATTGAATGAATTACAATATTACATGAATGCAGTAGAATAATAAGAAATTGTAACCTTAATTACAAAAATATGCTTGGGAGCCAAAAAAATCTACATTATCATTTATCTACTATCCTTAAATCTGCATTATTGTAATTAACTATTAATTTGACATTCTATTTCCGAGTCAAAAAATGGGCATTAATTATAATTAATATAGAATAATTTTTATTATTCTCCCTATTTTACATCTTTGAAATTACATACAAGCTTCTTCATTATCCAAATCAGTGGTCCACCTTCAATTAATTCTCAAGTCGTAAACTTAAATGTGACTGTTATGATACTTGTAATACAATAATTTATTTTTTTAATTGTAATTAAATAAGATTTGTTCTATTGCTAACTATACATTCTTAATATGGTGATAAACTCATAAAATTGACTGACTTCGTCTTTAGTGTCGTTCAGTTGAAATGTTTAAGTTATAACGCTCGTATTTTTTTTCTATCTCCTAATTAGGACAAAGAAGCAGTCGCTTTTAGAGTCTCTGAAATCTAAATTCAATGTTGTTTCAATAAGATATAGTTTCGGCCATGACAGATTTTATGAAGTTTTTAAAGTCATGGCATTATATATGCCTGTGTGCATATGTATTTAGGTCGATGATTTATTTGTAATACCTCCACGTATAACAATTGCGTCAAAAAGAGTTCACCGATCGTCAACAATATGAACCAACCAAAAAGAGTTTACTAATATGTGTATCTGGGCACACACGCACGTTCAGAATTAAACAAAAAAAATTAATTAATTGTCAATTACGTATCAATCGTCTAGTTATTTATAAATAATTATTAAAATTTGAATAAAGTATAAATAGACATTGTATATTAACGTTGTTTAATTTAAAGTCTAACGGATAAAATGAACATTAAATTTACTTATTTAAAAGTAAAATGATTATTAAACGACACTTGTTTAGATTATAATCTTTGGATTGCATTGATAAATTTATTGGTTAACATGATTGATATTATTATATTAATTATTAAATATTATTATATAAAAATATATTTTTTCTTACCCAATTATAGAATATGGTTAAAGATTACGTAAATGGAAAAAGAAAGAAAAAGAATTAGGGTTTTTATGGAAAGAAAACCTAAAAGACCAAACGACAGCTGGAATTGAAAAATGGTGGACGAAGAAGGCGATGGCGGCCATAAATGAAGGCAAGACGTAGCTAATCAAAACACATAATTGGCAATCATGGCCATTCATTCACTAACAAACAAATACAAAATACAAAAACTTTCTGATTATTCTGCTCTCTTTTTGATTTTTTAAATCTCTTTTGATTCAAAGAAGAGAGAGAGGGCGAGAGAAAGAACAGACTTTTCCCACTCGAGTTTGCTTTCGTCTCCCAAGGCACCCATCACTCTTCTCTCAATCTTTTCCCTCTCTGAATCCTAGCCAGACCCGTATTGTTCATGTTTAAATCCCAAATGACTCTCGCAATCCCATCCGCGGCGTGAAGTGAAGCGTCCATCATTTGAGAACCACCAAAATCAGCTCGATTTTCTAGTCATCTGCTTTGCGTCTCCCAATCGAGGGCGTTACTGCGAATCTGAAGGTTTCTTGTACTTTAGGATTTTCTATTATGTGGGTTTTTTTCTTTCTTGATCGAAATTGAATTATCCTTATCAATATTCCCAGATCTTTATGGTCATTTCTATATTTATGGAACCCAGAATCTTGATATTTCTTGCATGACCTTTCAACGAAAACTTTTGGGAGTGCTGCTTTTTGGTTTTTGTCTTAGATTTTGTTCTCTTTGTCTGGCTTTTACGACTTTCTCTTGAATTTGTGTGACGACTGGTGGGATTAATTACCGTCATGTTAACATTTTTATGAAAGCATCTGTAGTACGGGTATGTTCGGAGATTCAGATTCTGGCTTTTAAGCCTTCCAACATCAAGCTTAAACCGTTGAAGAACTTTATTGAAAATTTTATAAAACATAGCAAGGAAAAAATGGTTTCAATCAGTGAAAATCAAAACTAAAGAAATAACCATTAAGCTTCTCTTGTTTCTAATGAACTTGTTTATGTGCCTCCTCATGCAAATTTGATAATGAGTTTCCTGGTTATATATAATTTCACATATTATACTTCTATCTATAAATTTGAGTTTCAAGTGGAGTTTTCTGCTCATTTGGTTGTTTGTTGTTCTACACTCTTGCACGTTTTAGATGTTAGCTGATGTAAATTTGGCCAGTTTCATTCTCCCTTCGAGGCTATCTTATTTGGCATGATTTTTTAGAGGCGGTAGTTTTCTTCTTATATGTCTAAAACAAATTGAATTCGACGAATCAAATTCAATTGAGTTTTTTAATATCGTCAAACTATTCAATGGCTGCTCGGCCAACGTTTTTATTTGTAGCATCTATCTTTTGTATTAGCAGCTGATAATTTTTTATTAATGTTTGCTTGTTGAGTAAGTTGAGATCTCTTTGTTGTTCTCTTAAAACGCTATCGGATCGACATCTATTAACGAACAAACATTAATAGATAGTCTTCTCCATGACTATATTAAATTAGCTTTCCTGAAACCATGTGTCTCTCCTAAGAGGCTTTCTAGAGAGTCTAGAATATAGATTATCTCTTTTAGCAAAATCATTCTCTCTCCGTGTCTATTTACCATGGTGCTTCATCCTCAGTCTTTCTTTAACCTACCCTTTACTTCAAGTTCCTTTAGAGGTTCAGCTACTACTCGAATCAGCAACTTGTAGTCTTAGATATTCAGCCAGTTGAAATGCTTTGTGAAATCGATTTGAATTGAGAGTAGTTTTTTATTTTCACTTTTGATTTATTTATGCGTCTCTACTTACTCTTTATGCTGCATTCTTTCTTCTTAATTTCTGCTAACTTTCAATTCCTACATTTTGCGATGATATTGAGTTATAGTCAAGATTTGACCTTTCATCTAAGTTTGTTTTGCATCCGTCCCTTGAAGAAATATTCTTGTTCTTTTAGTGACCTGGAGGCTAGTTCTGTGGATATCCTTTCTATTTATTTGAATATTTTAAAGAACTTCTCGTGCATAACTTAAATTTTCTTCTGAATGGGCTGATTCTTACTCTCTGATAGATGTTTTGAAGTTTCTGTTGTTGATATAGATAGTTTATAGATCCTTATAAAGTCTGTAATGGTGGATTGAGGCTTTGACCTTTTTTTTTTATTTCACTTAATAAGGTCGATTATTTTGATTGGCTGAAATCAAATTTTTGATCACATTAGATGATATTCTTTTCTGCATTTGTTTTTATTTTCAGATGGAAGCACAAATTTCTGAATCGGGGCATATCATCGAAGTTTGTGGAGATGTACCAACGGCTGAGTCGAGCTTGAATGTAAGAAAGATATGCAGTGAGGCAGCATGTGGATTTTCAGATGCTAAAAGCAATTCAAAAGATGCACAAGAACGATTGGCTTCAATGCGAAAACTTTGCATAGCTGTTGTGCTCTGTGTCGTATTTATGAGCGTAGAAGTTGTCGGAGGTATTAAAGCCAACAGTCTTGCAATTTTGACGGATGCAGCTCATCTGCTGTCTGATGTGGCTGCTTTTGCGATTTCCCTGTTTTCCATTTGGGCATCCGGGTGGGAGGCTACTCCTCGTCAGTCTTACGGTTTCTTCCGTATCGAAATATTGGGGGCTCTTGTTTCGATCCAGATGATTTGGCTTCTTGCTGGAATTCTTGTCTACGAGGCTATTGCTCGAATCATCAATGATACGGGTGAAGTTAAGGGCTTCTTGATGTTTGTCGTTTCCGCCTTTGGCCTAATAGTCAATATAGCCATGGCTCTGCTGCTTGGCCACAGTCACGGTCACTCTCACGGCCACAGTCACGACCATGGCCATGGGGAGCACCATCACGGACATGGCCATGATGATCACGACGAAAAGCATCGGCACGGGATAACTGTCACCACCCACCACCACCACCACCACCACCCGCAAGGCGGGTCCAAGAACGACGATAAGCATCACCATTCTCATGAAGCAAATCCAACCGAGCCGCTTCTCAATAAACCGAACGGGGGGCACGATAAAACGAAAAAGCAAAGGAACATCAACGTCCAAGGTGCGTATCTACATGTGCTCGGAGACTCCATACAGAGTGTGGGAGTGATGATCGGCGGGGCAATCATATGGTTCAAGCCCGAGTGGAAGATCATCGATCTTATTTGCACTCTCATCTTTTCCGCGATTGTTTTGGGCACTACGATTCGGATGCTAAGGAACATTCTGGAAGTTCTCATGGAGAGCACGCCTAGAGAAATAGATGCTACGAAGCTTGAAAAGGGCTTGTGCGAGATGGATGAGGTGGTAGCCATCCACGAGCTGCATATTTGGGCGATTACAGTCGGGAAAGTACTTCTCGCTTGTCATGTGATAATCAAGCCAGATGCGGATGCGGATTTGGTGTTGGACAATGTGATAGAGTATATAAAAAGGGAATACAACATCAGCCATGTTACCATCCAGATAGAGCGCCAGTAGATCTTTTTTAGAGGTTTGTTGGCTGATGGGTCTAATTTGCTGTGTTGCAGGAATGATATGCACATGTTTTTCACGATTGTTGGTTTAACAATTTTATTGAATTTCTTGCTTTAATCATCCTTGGTTTCCAATTCTACTTTTTTCAATGACTCGCCCGAATCTGACTAGATAATAGTTTTGTTAAGTAGGAAGAAAGAACGTTAGTTGTTTATTTGAATAAGTACTTATTTTATGCCATTTTTTGAGTTGTAGAAACACATGTAGATGGTCTCTGGGAATTTCAAGCAATCTGCAGCATCTTGTTCCAGTGGCTACGCGAGTCATTAGACCACGCTTCCAGTTCAAAACACCTTGTGTGAAGTTGACAATTTTAGTTGCTTACGGATTGAAAAAGTCCCGTCGATGGCTGAAATTTTATTCATTCAATCAAAGAATCCCTTCATAATTGTAGACAGTTCGACAATAATTCTTCACTCCGTTGATATATAACTAAATTATCATTAGTGTAATCTTGGGCCTACATAAATCTGGTTCATACTTTGAGAGAAACACACGGGACAATTGAAGCAATTGCAGGGGAGATCAAAGCTATTCAAAAGCAACTAGCTGCAGCAAATAGGCATGTCCGAGAGGAAGCATCCAGAATTCTCACTTTTTGCCATTGTCATTCATTATGATGATGCATGTTTAGATGTGAGTTCAAAAGATATACATTTATAATTATGGATGCTGGGAGAAGGAAAATGGGCGAGATGGCCGGGTCGGATCGGCTCAAATTGCAGGAAATATTGAACAAATTATAGGAACGTTTGAATTTACTCCATTGATAGTCTTTGAGAATTAAATTGGTAGGAGAATCATACAGCATTTAATCTCCTGAAATTCCCCCATAAATTAACAGTCAAGTTGTTTTCTCAAGAATTGAAGATCTGAATAATGATAGGCAATCTCACCCAGGTTCTCAGTGTGGTGCTCTAAGAATGGCCCTGCTAATGATACCAGTGGCTTCGATATAGCGCTCCACACATCGTGATACACAGCTACCTTCGCTCCCACTAAGGCTCGATCCAGGTTTTGTTATACACTTGTCAAAGCACTTTCCACGCATTGTCTGCAGAAAATTGATCAAAAATTTAAATTTTATGTCAGCTAAACCGAATAACAAAACAAAAGTACCCAGAAACACAAACACTAACTAAAAAAGTGACATTATATCTTGAATGTCACAACGAGGGAACCAAACAAGCAAGGAACCAACAAATCAATGACTTGCAATGTCATCAACGAGGCAAACTATGAAAAATCAATAGCCAAGAGGATTCGCTACACAATCAGAATGAAGGGAGTGAATCCAAAATATCTTAGTATAGAACATTTTCTCCCACCAAAAGTTGATACTAACTTAAGAATAGCAAAAGAAGAAGGCTATAAACCTCTTACCCTTGACGCTTTACTGAGAGACATTGCCTGCCCATACATGCACCATTGATATCGTTTTATTTTTTCTCTCCTATCCATCTAACAACGTTAAATTGTTTTAAGATGCCTCGCACAATTATAACCTAATTACTTTAGACATTGTGTAAAGCTTGCATCCAGTTGAATGACATCTACTTGAATTACAAATTGCATCATGCAGTGGACAAACATCCAAATTCTACCAGTTGTAGCAGGAAAATACTTCCCTTTTTGGATTGGTTATACTGAGAAAAACACATAACAATTCATTTTTATTGACATTTGTTCCTTGCAAATGATAATTTGAAGGGATGAATGATATTTTATTAGTAAAGGCAAATACCCACTCGATGTACTCTGTCTCTCTCTCTCTCTCTCTGTCTCTCTCTTGTTTATCGTTGACTTAGGCCCAGAAATATAATTTTATTTACGCATAAAATAAAAACATGCATATATGAAGAAAAATATAGGAAGGAAAAAATTCTGATCTGAAGCAAAATATGAAAAACCAGCAGAGGGATAACAAATACACAGAATGAAAAGAAACTAAAGAGACCAAGGAAGAAATTGATGAGAAAAGAGACTTAATCACGATTTACTTAGCACACTACAAAAATTGAGATTCTATTCTCTTTTTTTTTTAAAAATAAAAAACTAAAAAAGCAAAGAAGAGAAGAAACTGACATAGATAAGAAGTGAAGAAACCCACATAGCAAAGAAGAGGAAAGAAATGAAGGATATTGATAAGCTGATTATGCTTACAATTGTAAAGTGGATTCTCTTCCCCGATATTTCATCTCTCAAATTTCTAAATGCTTTTATCTTTGGATCCCAAGCTTTCTTTGGAATAGCTACCTTCAAGGCTTCAAAAGACACTTCAATGAAGCACCTTATTCAGAAATGTCAAGGTTCTCCAACCATTCAAAAGCATCATTTCTGGTTCAATTTCTCGATGTATTTGAAGGAGATTGATTTCAGGAGATGAAAAAAAATCTGAAATCATCTAAGATTTTGTTTTCAGATTTTTGGGTTTTCTTCTTGGAGGATTTTTTTTTGTGCTCAAAATGTTTAAAATTTCTATATTAAGTCAATGTTCGAAATTACTTTTGTATGAACTTTTGTGTTAATGCATCTTATATCACACAAAACAAGTCTAAAATTAGATTCAATGACAGAGAATCAACTATCTCTGTTCCGGTACCCATAATCACATAATTAATACCTTGTCTATTAGGATCATAGCAGTATGTTTACAAGTAAGCATTAAATACACGCACTAGTTACGAAACTAACACATTCCAGATATATACCGCATTATTATTGCATCTCGTCTTTTATCTATCTCAAAGGAGTTTAATTTACATAAGAGGTCTTCTTGTTCAGCTCGAAATATTATGTACCTCTAATCTTACTAGGAGATTACTTCCTTCTTTATGTAAACGGCAGGTCAGATAATGCACAAGAGGCACAAAAGATTTGACAAAGTCTGGCAATAGATCACACTTTAACTAAACTTTTTAATTTTTGAATTGCCCGACTTAGGAGATTGATTCATGCACTTCATATTGGAGCATAATTGGTATCATAACACCTATTAATTGAAGACGAGAAAAAGTATCAAGAAACATAAAACTAGAAAAAAAGAGAAAAGAGGGAAACTAGAACCTCGAGGAATTCCTCGGCGTAGGCCTGTGCAAGCTGATTTTTCAACTGATCCTTAAAATCATCAGCCGAAAATTGAGAGGAATTAGCGGCAGATGGCGATGAAAATGCGTCCATTTCTCTTTCTCCGTCTCTGAACGTCGTCAGTCTGAGCCCGAGTCCACTAGGCTCGCGGAACCGACGGTAAAACCCTGATCCCCAAAAGAACCAAACAAGTGGCAGCTTCGAGTTGCAAGTCTGAGATTTTCAAAACCCTAATTTACAGGGATTAGGCCCCTCTCTATTCTGGGCCGACTCCTACACAGACTTGGGGTTTTCACAATGCATATTTGATTAAAAGTTGTCCAAATTTCAAATCCAATTAAATAACAAATTTAAACAGTAGTTTAATTCTCGAGAATCCTACGATTAGATCAACAATGTCGTTTAATTCTTGTGAATATTAGGACTCAATCGAGAATATCTAAGCAGTCAACTCTTTGACTTGTGTCGAAAATTTAATATCGAGGGAACTCAAATCATGAAAATAAGTATTACATTACGTATTTTAAGAGTAATGGAAATGTCTGCCAAAATAATATAAGACATGTTATCGCTTGTGTTGACTCGACCCATGTTTCATGTGGTATTACTTTGATATAATTTTAATTCTTCTGCTACGAATCATAAAACAAGCCCCGAATTTGTCGATCAGATTCTTATAAAAATACACCATTTGTCATACCACAAGTTTTATTTTTCTGTGTATGTTCGTGTTTTATTTGTATATGCATCAACTAATCTCACACTACTTTGAAGCTACTGACCAGGTAATATCAAACCACTTAAAAAAGACACTAAAGTCCACAAATTGAGAAATACTTCATGCTATGAGTTAATTATTGATTCAATATTTTGGTTCGGCTTGGTTTATTTTTAATTTAGGGTTTTCTAATCATTTTAATCAAGGGTTTCATAATGCTTTAGGGTTAGCATTATTTTATTATAAATAAAAGAGTTAGTGAGTGAGAGAGGAAGAGCCAAACAACAGGCAAAAACGTAGAGTTAGAGAGAAAATAAGAGAAAATAAGAGTGAGAAAGATCTATCGGGACATGTTAATTTTCTCTTAATGGGTGATGCGACACACTATGTTGTACAATTACGAAAATATTTATTTTCTTGATTCTCTAATACAATTCATTGCAAAAATTTTGTGTCATGGACGTAAGACGATTTGATCCAAACCACGTAAATTATTGTGTCTTGAGATCTTCTTTCACTTTTCTAATTAATTCTTGACTAATTCTCGCGTTGCGATTAATATTATCGTAGCACTATGATTGAACTATCCCAAGCCTATCTTCTCCCTCACTCTATATCTTTTCCTTAGCAAATCTCTAGACATATACAGTCACATCCCATGGATACTTCAACGACGATATTTGATATAAAATGATATCTTAATTTGAAAAATGTAAGAAAAAACTATGGGATGAATAAAATGATTCATAGGCAAATGATTAAACCTAGGGATGGAAAAAAACACAAGTAATCTAGGCTGCCTAGTATGAGATTAGTGGAGATGGAACAAATACAACAACTTTGGCTAACCTCAAGATGTTGTGTCTAAATCATGTTTTCTTGTCCCCCTTTTCATTTCTTGATCTTTGTTTTGGTCGAAACTTATAGATTTTAATTCTAAGGCATCCAAAAGAAGTTCCACCATTTGATAGATCTTTATGGTGAAAACCAATATCTTAAAGTGTCATTACCAAAATCGAGAGAGAGAGAGAGAGAGAGTGAGAGAGAGAGTGAGAGAAAGAGGAAGGCATTATGGGTTCGTAACCAAATGAACACCGTCGTCTCATAATAGTAAAAACCCATAACTTGAAGTGTCATTAACAAAATCTAGAGAGAGAGAGAGAGAGAGAGAGAGAGAGAGAGAGAGAGAGAGAGAGAGAGAAGCAACGTGGGATGTTAACTAAATGAATGCCCTCACTGAAAGGGAATAGAGAGAACAATGAGTATTCGTGGGGCTAACAAATCGTGAGGTGTATAGTAGAATTGGGAAATAAAAGGAGAATGATAAATGCCAACACTTTCTCTCTCTAAAACTACTAATGTCCATTAAATGTTCCAAATAACGAACAGAGAGGGAGATAACTGTGTACTGAAAGGGATGGAGACACTGAGGACATGAGACAAGATAGCCATCCAACTGTAGAGAAGTGGTAGAGTGTACTTGGTGGTCCAAATCCACAGTGAGAGAGAGAGAGAGAGAGAGAGAGAGAGAGAGAGGATGAAGAAGGAGAAATGGTCCAGCTTCTAGCAATGGCAGCAACCTATTACAACATCCACTAAAACTCTACCACATACTTGCCTTTGGTTTTCTTTTTCTTCCTTTATCTCCATATTCTACACCTCCCCTTTGCTTTCTTTTTCTTGCCTCATGCATCTAAATTGGTCCAAAGGAGTACAGTGGGGTTTTCATGAGAGAGAGAGACAGAGAAAGAGAAGGAATTTAAGTTTTGATGATATTACTGGCTTGGGTGGACAATAATCAACCACTGAACTCAGAATTAGGTTAACAAAAGCCTATAAAATGCATTACAAAGAGTGGGGAAACAGCTAGAACACGAGAGCCAAGTTGATTTCATAATAGGCCACACTGTTTCTAATAAAAAACGATATACTAAATATCTCATAATAAGATCAGTGCTGTCATGATAATGATTGCTAGAGGAATCTCCAAGTCATTATATTTTAGTAAGCTGAAAGATTATTTGAAGATGCACGACCGTTCAATAAATAGCATCGAAGAAGGTACTGTTAACATACAACTCATTATACGTATTTATTCTCTTATTTCTTTGTTACACTACGGAATCGTATGCTTGTACAAAACTCTAGACATGGCTCTTGAAAACTGCTTCAGCAAATTATTTCATATAGAAAACTGAGGAGAAAAATTATTCTAGAATGCTTCCTTTCTCTATATTTTTCCTGTCCTTCTTCCTTTCCCCTTTGTAAAGCAAACGCTAACTATGAAGCTAGATTCAACAAATTACCTCGTTTGAAAAGCACAACTCTTCAATGTTAGCATCGTAAAGAGACTAAAATTTACTAGATGGTTCTTTCTTCCCTCCACCTTAGTATACCCATTTTGTCTCTTTGAATCTACCTAGTCGCCTCGTGCTGACCTGGCTTTTCTCCTCTCGTTTCAATGACATTCTACCTTAAATTGTTTCTTACAACACCATAACTGTAATTTAGGTCGCTTTTGTTAGGATGTTTGCGTCGTCCTTCATAGTTTGGATTATTGATATCCAAAGTCAACTACATAACATATCCAAAGACGATCTGTCTCTACATTTAAAAGATAATAAACCTCTGCAATACTCTTTCTACGATTGGTGAACAAGTTTCGTATCGTGATCATGTAATAATCTATTTCCTTAGTGGGTTGGGCAGCAAGCATAAACCCTTCGTCACCACTATCACCAGTCGAGCATACCAGCTACCGCTTCAAGAGATTCATAGTCTCTTGCTAATCTATGATTTTCGCTTGGAGAATCAAAACTCTATACCTCACTTGCCCCCTTCAGAACTCCTTTCAAGCCAACATCATCCTCTTCAACAAGTTGCCTTGCCCTTATTGCAAGAATGATAGTCAGTCGACCTAATTTTGCGTTGCCTTCCTCTATGTATTAGGGTATTTTTGGGCCCCCATCTGTCATGGTCTACCATTGGCATTCTCCACGACTCAAGTTTAATTTTTGGCCACGTTGTCAAATTTGCAACAAACTGAGCCATACAGCCTTAATTCTTTTTTTTTTTTTGTCAAGGACCTATTCTCCGAGAAGATTCTTCTACGAGGTTCTCTTAGTGATGGACTTTACAAGACTCCTTCACTGCCTCAAGTTTTTTCCCTCATTGCTAGCGCTTTGGTGTCTTCACTTGTGTTGTGGCATCTTCGGGTAAGGCACCATAGTTTTTCCATTTTGTCTCAAATTTCAAAAGATTGTAATATCTCAGTTTCTTTACCTTAACAAAGTGTTTTGTGTACTCCTTGCCAAATGAGTAAAAGTCACTGTTTGCTTGTTTCATCGTCCTCTTCTCATGCAAATAATTTGTTTGAATTGGTGCATTATGATATTTGAGGACCCTTACACGTCTAATCTATTTATGGGATGATCATTCTTGGTTTTTCTTGGATCTTTTGCTTAAAAACTAAGGACCAAGTTCGTAACACCTTTTTAGCGTTTCATGCATTTGTTCAAAATCAATTAAAACTTTTCAATCTGATTAGGGTGGAGAATTTCAATCTATATCATATGTTTTTAAATCACTAGGAATCCATCATCGTATTTCTTATTCATAAACTCTAAATCAAAATGTCGAGTTGAACGTAAAAACCGTCATGTGGATGAAACTAACTTAGCACTACTGTTCCACTCTTCTGTTCCTCAAACTTTTTAGCCATATGCATTTGAGGCACCCACACTCTTATCAATTACATCCCTTCCCCACTTCTACAAAAAAAAGAAAAAAAAAATCCCCTTTTGCATGCTTAAATCAAAAATCACTTCCCTACTCCTCACTTTGGGTCTTTGGTTACCTTTACTTCCCGTGTCTCCGACCATACACTCAAAATAAGCTTCAGTCTCGTTCTTTACTTTGTCTATTTTTAGGTTATATCTCTAACCATAAAGGTTACTTGTGCCTAAATCCTGTGTCCAATCGCATATATGTAACTCGAAATGTTACCTTTAATGAACAACATTTTTCGTTTCAGCATTTCCTCATCTACTGCCTCCCTTGCCAAACCTTTCTCAATCATGCTTCTTTCGTTTCATCTTCCTTCTCTTTCCAACTCCATCAAACCCCTTTCTATAATTCCTTCTATTCCATATAATTCTTCCTCCTCCACCCGTAACAATTATATAAATTGTAAAAGTTGGAGTTGTAATTGATCTTCATAGTAAAAATTTTCTCTGCCTATGATTTTTCCTCAAAACGAGTTTTCCATGTTAAAACTCCGTGTTCAATTTTGTATTTACTTTTTTTCATTTGTGTTCAATGTCTAACACAACTAATGATATTTCTTTAAACAATTATATAAATCAAAAAGACTAATTTAAATAAATCTTAAAAATGTATTATTTCATGTTTTTAGGTTCTAAATTGTTTAAATTATGATATTTTATGAGGGAGCTTGATTATATGAAGTTAAAAACATATAAGCATATTTTTGATTTGTGTGGCCTATCATAAGAGTGCTCAATCAAATGATGGAAAATGAGAGCAACCATCTTTGAATTTGGAGACATTTTTGATTGATTAGGAAAAGAGCTGATTTAGGAGTTTTGGTCTAGTTAGTATAATATTGTTTATTTAAATCTCCTAAGTGATTTGAGATTATGCAGGTATTGTAGTATAAGTTGGCGATGAGATTGTTTTATATTAAAGGATGAATACTTTTAATCATGAAATTTGTAAGTTAAGAGTTTCTAATATCTTCCACGACGACGATATATATATATATTCTTTCCTTTACATGTTTTTTGGTTACATGCATGAGATCGGGCGAACATGCAACAAGAATATGTCGTACGAAGCACTGATTTTGAAGATCGTCGAGCAAGCTGAGATTCAGCTGCCTAGTGGAGAGCAGACACAAGAACAGAGATCTAACAATTTATTAGACATGATTCATTTGACTCGGATTGGCCTAGTCAAAGTCGACGAGACTTGGGTGCTGAAAGGAGATCCTAGGGCCTCCACATCTCGAGATGTTCCTATGGAGAACGCGCCGCTAGTGGGCCCTAGGAGGTTAGTATGCAGGACATGATGCAACATATATATCAGATGCAACAACAAATGGAGTTTCTCATATGCAGAGTCGATGAGCTCACTGTGGGACAAAGAGATGTGATCGCGTAACAGAGAGAGCTGGCCGCGTCACATACATATCTCGCTGAGTCTCATAGAGAGCTCGCCGAGTCCCAGCTAGACATGGAAAAAGGCTGGAGGATTGGATCACGGCCAAAGATGACGATTAGTTTAGTTTACTTTTGTATTTCATTTTATGCACTTTACTTTTCGTTTGTAAATTTGATGTACTTTAATTTTATGTCTTGTAGTATAATATCATTTAGTTTTTGTTTATCCTTTTAGTTTATTGTATGTTTGTATTGTAGTACTATTTAGTTGATATTTGTACTGTATCTGGCTGTTGGGTATAAATTTAGGATTTCAATATGCAAGAATTGTTTGAAGATAGCGATGGAAGAGTCATAAAACAAAGAAAACTTTGTCTTATTAAATTAACATTGTAATATAAGGTTAAAACCAATTTGCTACATATTCACCACATAATAGGAAGATAATCTGGAAATGTTCGTGATTTTCTAACACTTGTACGATTTATTATAATTTAACCATAAAATAATTTTACAAAATTACAATAAATCGTACAAACGTTATAAAATAATAAAATTTTTACCACATGTTCACCACATCATGAGAAGATAATATGAAAATATTCATGATTTTCTAATACTTGTAGATGTATAATAATTTAACCTTAAAATAAGTTTACACAATTACAATAAATTACATCTGTATATAAGTCATTAATTTATGTCGCGACTGCATGTCAAACATTTCTGCACATAATGAAAATTATAGTAAAAAGAATAGCAACATGTTTAAGAGCGAAATGTGTTGAAATGTACATGCGTCTCATCAAATGTGTGAAAACCCATAAAAGTGTTTTGAGAAGCAGCGCCTCAAGTGGATCCATTGTGAGAACAAACGCCACTATTATGCCCCGGCTACCGACATGTACGACACGACACCATTGAGTTCCTTCTACTAACTGTCAAACTTGACGGCTCGTCTACATTTCGTACTCTTGTCTTATTCGGCCTATCAAATTGGCGCTTTCTTTTGAGCGGGTGGATTTCCTTCCCTTCCAGGTATGGGTGGCCACGTTTATTGTCCGCTAAGAGATTGAATAAAGTGTGAGTACATCTATAAATAAGTTTCTCGATGATAGTATGGATGCACGTAATTTTTCGGTGTTACTCTCGGGAAATGCATGCAGAGAATGAAATAGGCACACAAGATTCCAATAAGTTCCAACCTATTACAGTTGCACACACCAGTATTCATGTCGACAATGTATGGTTCGTTCCTGTTGTTGACCTCAAATTGTTGTACTCCTGCAAATATAGGGCTACAATTTTGATATGCACATTCAAGCTTCTCAAGCTTCTTTCTTATCTATAGACATAAGATGTCCGTTGAAGGGGCAAACTTCTCATACTCTTTCACTGTACGAGTCATCAAGCACTTTCTGCTCATCTCGAACATGGTCAGAATTGATTTATCAGTGGCAAGCAATAGAACTACATTGAACGACTCACACAAATTATTCAATCTCATTTCGCACTTGGAAATCGAAGAAAACTATGACTAGCCCAATATCTAGGCTCTGCGTCTCGAAGATATACGTAAGTAGCCGGGTCAATCTGATGCAATTTCTTCATTTCTATCTAGAAATGAAAACTTGTGGTTTCCATGGCCTCATTCCATATCGTATCTCTGTATAATCTGCCATAAAATTGGGTTTTGAAGTTTGCGTATATATGCCAGAGGCAGTAGCGGTGTTCGACGTGTTCTAATTCATTTTTCACAGCAAACAATAATCCTTGATATTTGAAAGAAAAATAGAGTCAACATAAAAAAATATAACTACCATAACGCCCCAATATTTGAAATGATAATAGGAAATGCATTATACCTTTTTTCGATCCGAAATAATTGTCCATCTATATCCCGATCTAGTGTTTAGATCTCATTTCAATATTTTCAAAAATCACGTCCATGAGTTCATACACTCAGATTTGACATTGACAACAACAATAAGATATATTTCATTGTTGCCATCAATACTGACAGCTGTGAGTAATTGGTCGGGACACGAGCAATTTAAATGACAACCATCCATACAGATAATGAGTGTATCAGACTGTAGCAAACATTCCTTGTAAGTAGCCATGCACATATATATTCTTTGGAATATTAATGACTCTTCAATAGTATTGGCAGAGCCTACCAACTCATGGTGTTTACTTTCAGCATACATGATGATTCACTTTATATTCCATATGAAGCTTTTTGATGCACTGCACTTGTAGTTAGAGTCACATGTTTGTTGTGCATATCTATCAACCAAGGTGTTTTCATGTTACGCAAGATACATGTGTAGGGACAGCATATGATGCTATGTCACGCGGTGAAAATTTCTAATCTAGGTTAGGGATTTTATTTATGTTAGGACTAGTCTCTAGAAAATCACTTTTCCCTTGTATATTGCTTGAAGGTTCAATGTGTAAAGGTCTATGAATTGACATTGTTTTTATTAAGATTGTTTTCTTTAAAAAAAAAAAAGCCCTATGATGACACTATTTTTATGTAATTACAGTGTTTTGAATACTAGCGCAACTGATGGTTCATATAATCGATGTTTAAAATGATAAAATTTTTCAATATAAATCTATGCATGGAGACATTTTCTAACTCATGGTTTTTCATTAAAATATGAATTAAATTAAATTTTCCAGACATGGGTATAATGATAGGATCTTGCTTGAGTTTAGGAACCTTTCCCTTAATGACTATTTTTTCTATAAATGAATCATGCTGGTCAAGACTAGTTTAGTCGTATCTCGTGGAGTTTCTTTCGTTCTCTTTTTTTTTTTTCAAAATGTTTTATTTATTTTTATGGGTTTTTTTGTTTCTTTCTTTTAAATTCTTATATGGTATTGGATATTTTAATTTCTCGAACAATATTTCCTTCCAAATTTGATTTCATACACTACTTTTTTTGTGATCATTGTGGATTTGAACCTATCTCAAGTGAGATACAGCTTGACTAATTTAGTTTTAATAATTCAACTATGAATAAAAGATCATAACCTTAGTTTCGACAATCTAATCATATTCGAGAAACTATCCTTTTAAATTGCATTGTTTTCATAAAACCTTACTTTGAGACCTATTCTCATATTATATGAAGACATTTCCACTTTATCCAATATGTATATTTTCACTAGATCTATTTTTATTAATCGTACATACATTATCAACTTGGCCGTGTGAGCCAAGTTTAATTGGCTTATGTGGGGGGCTTCTCTTTTTCTTACATACATTCAATCGTTGGAGATACGTTTATTTGAAATAAAGTAATGAGATAATTAATTGTGTTGTGTCTTTGGGTAAGAAACTCTAAACCTAATTATGTTGTTAGTGTGTGTCTACATTTCCAGTGAGATTTTTCCACTATTCAACGACTTATTTTGTATATGTACGCCACTATATTTAAACGTTTTACATTTTCCCAATTGGATGTTTACTACTCAAATTTGATATAAAGATTTTTACTTGGCATGCTTATTCTTTTCTTATCGTTATTGCTAAATGTAAAATTTTATCCCCTCCAAGTTTAGTCGACTCACTCTAACGACATTCCTTTTAGGTATTAGTTAAAGAGACCTTCAACAACTGACTATGGAGTAGACTCTCGACTTTATTTTATTAGTTTTGTTATATTTCGAGAGTTTTATTTGGTGAAACGAGATTCGTATGATTTACTTTAATTTCTATTAGATTTCTTTGTTATGCATTTACTTCTCATAGTTTGTTCGACTTATAGTATCACCTTATTTTTGATGTCACTGTTTGACTTGTAAGTTAGCCCAGTTCTAGTGCTCATTGACTTTAATTCTCTTATAAGACTTCTGCTACAATATTAAATATTTAATTATAAGAGTTAGTCGATTCAATTCATTTTTTGATGGGCGTTCCCTGTTCTATTTTGGATCCCTCGCGGGTTGTGACAATCTTCGTCAGTCTTCTAGTCATGACAGAGATCCTTGTTGGTCACAATTTTGAAGGAGTTTTACCTATGATACTATTTGTGGAGTTTCGGTCTTATAAGTACATTATTGTCCCTTTGTGATGACTTTTTTTTATAATTTTATCCGTAAACGTATTATATAATAAATTAGAATGAAAACTCTACTTATAAACTATTTATCTTTTACCCATCCAAAGTGATATGATATTTTTTAACTCTTCTACTTTGAGTCAGTCCTTATAATTACTTCATTTTAAATTATTTTTTACTTCACGGGATAAGTTGTCACACTAGTCTACCAAGTTCAGTCCATTGAACAACATGAATGATCAATCATCAATACATAAAATTGTTGTTAAAAATGTACTTTTTGTATGTGAAGTTCAATTCAACACTCTCTCTGCTCTTTATGGTTAGGAATTCATTGGATAACACTTTCCATTTCAACCCTTAACTATGTATACGTCGATATGTAACTGCTTGATCAATTTTACTTCAATTAGAAATCTTTTGATTGATTGGATGCTGATTTCTCTACTTCACAAAGTTTTTACTATTATTTTTTTGATGACATTGTTGTCCAAATTTAGAATATCAAATGATGTAATTTGCATAAGCTCAAATGGAGGTGGCAGTGGTAGAGGCGTTACCTTGGACGACCTTTTCTTCCAAGCTTCCATATGTTGGGTAGGAGGATGTTGTATTCCAAAATAAGAGGCTTTAAAAAATTCAGAAAAGCAAGAACCAACGTTGATAACATGATCGATTTTAAGGTGGTATTGGCTTCCTCGGTAGTGGGCTCTCAAATGAAATCATGCTTTCAAAGTTTGTTTGTCAACAATTTATGTTAGGACCTGATTCTACCAACCGGATCTCGACGGGCTAGAAGATTCCCAAAATGGAAAGAAGTCGAACGTCGAAGGGATGCTTTCATTGGCACTCACCTCTAACACGCATAGTTCGTCATGAGTTAATGAAATAGAGTTTTTTAACTTGATATCATAAATTAGGATGCTCTGTTTAAAAATCATTTTGATTTATTATTTAATAAAAACATTTAAAACATAAAGCATCTATTGCATGAAGAAAACAACATACATTTTATACATTGAAAATTTACGTGAAATCAAAGTACTAGCACGGAAGCTACTACAACAGTAGGTCACTTCATGTGCATTTCAAAAAGATTTATACAAAGAAAACCCAAAAATCCCACCAAAACAGAAAGACCATCTACCTTGATGGTTTATCTATACCTCTTTGTAAACTTGATATTGCCTTATATTTTTACTTTCGGTGAACATTTTCGATATATGAAAATATAAATTATCCATATAATGAGTTTTTAGTCCAGTAAATAAATCCAACACATAGAATAACTAATCCAAACTCTATTAACACCAAATAGGATCAATCTCCATCTTCCACTACGACGATTCTTTGAAAATCATATAAATCATGTTCTTTTGAAAGCCGTGCAGTTGCTATAAAAATATGCATGCTCGAAATCAATATTTTGAAATCACTCAACCATTGTTTGAAATCATTTTTATCAAATAAATTCAATACAAACAGAATGATTAAAACTATCTTTTTAAGAAAACTCCAATGCATCTTTTAACAATCAAATATTTATGTTAAAAATGCAATACACTCTAATCCCAAAATGTATAACCATCGCATAATCCCACATGTTCCCGGGTTTTCTATGACAGGGCTATAGGACCTCATGCATTGCTTCCTCTCGAGGTTTAGGGATTTTTAACCCAAGGAGAATATTAAGTTGATCTCCTTCTCATTTCCATAGTCATACACACCGCACACAATGAGGCAAGTCCAACCATTGGGTTCATGTGTTACCATCTTTTCCTCAAATGCATGCTTTAACACATTTTATAAAACCAATGTCATGCACATTCAAAACCATATAACTTACTCACACAAATCAATTTGCAAATCAGCATATCATATTGATTTAAAACAAAGTTTTCAAAACATTTCTTTTTAACATCATAATACAATTTGAAAACATAAATTTTCATAAAACACCATTCATTTCACATCAAAACAACATCCAATTAATCACTTCAATTCACAATCAAAACTCTAAGGCTAACCAGAACCAAGAACATGATTTAAATCTATCTCTACCTAAACAATGCAATAAAAGTTAAATTAATTATTCTAAATGTAAGATTTACTTACCTAATGAAGGTTCCTCATCTCCCAAGAAATTTTCATCTAATGAACTGATTTTTAATCCTATAGAGCCGCCTCCCAAAGCTGGTTAACTTTCCTTTGATGAGCAAATCCAAAATTCAACTTTTTCTCCTTTTTCTTTCTTCCTTCTTATTTTTCTCTCTTCTTTCCCATTTTTACCTCTTCTCAGTCTGAATCCCACAAAAATGGCTATTTTTCAGCTTTTTCCCCTCATTTTTAGATCGTTCTTGGATAAACTTCTATTTTTAACCCAACATCTTCATGTCTTTGTTCAAAATTGTCATTCTTTCAATAGATATTCTAAAAAATACCATGATTATTTATGTTTAAGTATACTTAGCTAAAACTAATTAATTTTGATTAGTCTTAAACTAATCAACATGATTATCATGATTAATTAGCCTTAATCATAATTAATTAACTTGATTAATTACTTAATCAAACAGCTTGCTCAACATATTTAGATTGCCACTGTCATAACTCTATTGGTTGTCAAAAATCTATTACATGGATACATACTACAAAGTGTTGAAAATATTTTTCATTCTTTAACTTTCTCTAATTTCTACTCTAGGACGTAGATTAAAGTTATTTATCAAAACAGTGTAGTTTAAAACGTAAACTACATTTATCAAATTAGAAAGCAAATAACTTTTCCTACATGGTTTCAACTTCTTTCATTCTAAACCATTCTTTTCCTCTATATGTCTAGTTTAAGACTATTAAATTTCAAACTAATCCAATGATCACAGCAAAAGTTATTACAGTTACAATCAAGTATGTTCCTACAAAATAGTTTCATTCGTAGTATTCTCAACGACTTTGTACCATTTCTTCAATACAACTTTCATAACTTACATTCATATATTATCCATAATAAATATCCACAATACATTATTGACACTAGAATATCGAAGGTTCAAACTATTACAATTTAGTTATGATGTAATATCCTCACACAAAGCGTCTCTAATATCAAGCGAAATCTAAAAATTCTCTCAATTCTTTTGGTCCTTGGAACATAGCTTGAATTTTGTCCAAATGTGCTGACTTTCCAAAATTAAGTATAACAATGTCTAACTTAGCAATTTCAACTGTTGATTTGAGATTACGACCAACGAAAATATCCAACGCTTATTGAATATGGGTGCAATGATCTTGTAATGATTTACTATAAATTAAGATGACATAAAAATGAGACCGAACTAGGTCATAAGTCCAAATATACTCATAGTGGTCATCGTGTATATAGAAAGCTGATTTAAGAACATCTTCTGACTTTTCCAAGATCTAGTGGTAACCCAATTGTAAATCCAACTTATAAAACAATCTTGAACCATGGAATACATCAAGGCTCATTGTGACAACTTGCATATGAAGACAAGGACGGTCCACTGTGAAGGCCCAACCCATATCAATGGGAGTGCACAAACTCATGTCACTTGGGTGAGTGAAAAATGCATTGTTATTTTTTCCTTACTTCTTAGTACGATTATGGATTAACCTCAAGAACAAAATTATTCAGACTCCAACACAAGGCATGCAATATTGAACTATAAGCACCAAGGGGTATTACAAATGGTATTATAGCCACTGCCTAATTAGATGATGTACCACAGATCTATCATTACTCAATCATTCAATGGAATTTTTCTAACCAATTTGCAAGTTTATATTTTGTAGGAGGATCGTATGATGCAGCCATCAAAGACATGACATGAAATCATGTGGACAATGTTTGGTGGACATTATCTTGTTGAGACATAAATAAAAGATCAAGCACATGTCGAAGGATTATTTGACTTTCCAAGAATCTGCCTTCGTACTGACCTCCAAGAAGTATTTGCAACATTTGTCAGCTTTACTTATTTGTCTTCGAAAATCGAGCCTTATGAAAATTGTAGTTGACATTTCAAGATTTCTAGAATTGGTTGAATCATGAAATTTGGATATTGTTTACTTGGCTAAGTAGTCCAATTATAGAGAGACATTTTCTCACAAAAAATCAGAGACCAAGGCAAATCTGAGTTCAACCTCCTCTTTTCTAAAAGTTGTTAGTATTTTAATTTTAGTTCCTGTTTGTATTTTATTTCTTAATCTTTGCTGAACATTATGATGGTGGGGACCATCTTAGATTAAGAGGAGACCATAAAGTGGTTGGTTTCCTCTTTTGGCCGAACACTCATTTTCCTCCTTTCTTCATTTTGCATTTTTACTGGTTTGTATGAACTAAGGGTGGAAACTCTTATTCTCTTGAAGACATTATTTATACCCTCCTTAAGGCATGTAATCTTGATTGAGAATGAAAAAATGAAGTTATCTTCGTCCAAACCTTGGAGCTTCCAAGCATCAAGTAGCTGCCACTCCTCTGTGAGCCATATCTTAGTGTATGTGTGTTTTTGGCTTGCACATTTGTGAGCGCAATGGAATCTATTTTACTGCCTCATTCTCCACATCTTCCCTAAAGATAGAATATTCAGCAAAGGTGTACAAAACTCACTTCACAGCAAGTTGGAGAGCTCTTCCTCAAGGAGAGCCAAAGATCCGAGAATGTGCCTCTTTATCACTTTCCGACCAATGAGCAGTTCTTCATCCATATCGTTTCAATCCCATTGATTCACCCCCTCAATTTTGGACACAATCACCCTTACACATACAACTTTAACCTGCCACAAGAATCGGATCCATTTTGTTTCACACGAGAGAGTTATTTGTCAGAGCAGTAATCTAAGCTCCGACGGCCTCCAGCATTTTAATCATAACTTTCGTTACACATCGACTTAGACTGTGATAGTTTAAGGTACGTTTACAACATCTAGGGCTAGAAGCTATCAAAGTTTCAACCTCAAAATCTAAGTACAGCTCAAGTTGTTGCGGTTCAAAGTTGGTGATTGTTTCCAGCAAAATAGAAAGTTTAATTTTCTTGTATTTCAAAGTTCACTCATTTTGAGGCACATCATCGAATGTGTGACTGACAATGACGTCGACCCTCGAGGGGGGAGGGGGAGATTGTAACTGTCTACTGTATGAAGGCAAAGAGAATTCAGTGTGAGGGTTCGTCCATACCAATGAGGGTGCACAATCTATATCTTTTAAGAGAGTAAAAAATGTATGATTTATAAAAAGAGTTTATCTTCTTACCTAATATAATGTGTTTTGACCTAAACCAAGAACAAAACCGTGCAAGCACAAGCTGTTCTGGGAGTATCAGAGGATGTTATACTCATAACTCTGTTTGGAAAATAGCTTGATTTAGCTATGTAATTAATGAAAAAGCTTAACGACCATCCTTCTAATGAACCAATAAAACGGAGCTTGAATAAGTACCAACACTGGTCTAACAACAACCGTGACTAACATTTCATGCACCAAGTTGTTAGATCTTCTCTTTTTGGAACTGAGGATATCTGGATGAACTCACAACCCGTATCTCTTCGCTATCACTTTACACTGTCGAAAAAAAATACATAATTTATTTCATCATAGCCTAAGGAAACGTTGCCATTTAGATTATGTTTACTAATATCGAAAGTGGTTATAGTTAATAACTACACGTTAGCTCCACAAATAAAATAAGAATGGTAAAAATCTACGAGATTTTTTGGAAGCCATTCATAATATTTAATTGTTTCTTCTCTCTCTCTCTCTCACAATCTCAAACGTGCATCTTGAACAATAAGTTGATAATTTTTTTTAATATTTTTGTAAAAAATGAATGTTATTGTGGTTGGGAAACATTCATTTGTACTACGTATAATTTCAAAAAGGTCGCTAACTCCACGTGTTGGCATTGTGTCTTTGTGTACAATTGTGAGCCAAGCCTTTGCATTTTTTTAATTAAAGTTTGTCCACGCTTCTGCATTTTCTTCCAGCTGTTCTTAATGTGGATACTTTCTCTACCGTAGAATATGGTATTAATTTAGACTCAAAATTGAATTGGCTTAAAATGGAATGCCAATATACATGGTAGGAGATTATGTTTATTTTTATTTTAAACATGGTTTCAATGAAAATAATATAATGAATAATTTTACGTTTACTATCATACTCTTGGGTTTTGATCACATTTCCAATGAATTTTCATTCCCTTTCGATTTCATCTTTTCTTCGTAGGTTCATCTTTCTGCGACGGATCATCGTGTTGGTCTTCGAACAAGTTAGATTTGACAGCTATGGTTTGGAGAACGTCATAGCAGAGGATCTAGTCGATTCGCTGCGCGAGGTGGACCGGTCGTCTCCACCGCGGCCTTTCTCCAAGTTCTTCTCTAGATTCCCCACTCCTAGGTCTTTCGCAAAGTGGAGAAGCCGTCTGAAATGCAATCTCTACTAGTGAGACTAGAATCCGCACCTTTCCGCTCTAGTCTCACACCTGACGTGGCAGCACTTACGTATCATTTGCTTTTAAATTTATGTAATCTATTATACCATAATAATTATATCAATAAATAAGTGACACATGAGTGTGACATGATTATATAAAATTAGAGTGTAAAATTAAATTCTTAGTATAGTACTATCGGTATATAATTTGTCAAACTCCAAATATGGAAATCTAAGATTTCCATGTGTTTCGTTAGAAAAACTTGTGTAAGATGAACTAGGGGAAGAATTTCACGAGTAATTCGATAACATAAAATAAAAGGAGACCAAGATATTTCTTTTCCAAATTATCATTATCTGATCTTCTAAAACTTATATTTTTGTGTTATTCCAAATCATGGATTCAAATAGAAAATGGAGTGACTGGCAATAACAAATGATATTTACTTAATATTAACAAAACTCTCTCTCTCTCTCTCTCTCTCTCTCTCTCTCTATATATATATATATATATATATATAACCTCGTTAGATTTATTCAATCGTTCATTCGACAAGATACCGATGACCTAATTAAAATAATCATAGAAACAAAATTAAAAAAATCAGACTAGATGAGTGGATGAGGGATGTCTGGAAAAAGAAGCTGAAAAATTGACACAAATTCAAGTAGCGTTTAGAAGACAGAGAGTTGGGATTGGTATTGGCAAAGAGGAGTGAAATAAATAATCATTAAATTATATTTAATTAATACTAATCCAAGAAGTTTAGTCAAACACTGATGATGCTGCCTATAATTTTGTGATTTTTCTTTGTCTTAGCACGTCCGTACAGAAAAAATATTATATTTATTATTATTTTTTCTTTAAAATAACTCATGATAACAAATAGTTGGTCAAACAAATAATATATATCAAATAATAATTATTATTTAAAACGTGAACGAATTATTTTTTAATTAACTTGACAAGGAATAAAATTTAATTTAATTTAATTTAGGTCACTAAAAAAAAAAAAAAAAAAAGAGACTTCATTAAAGTCTCACAAAGAAATACTTGCAATAACATTGAAGGGGGAAAGTACAAAAAATGAAAAATAATTAAATAAAAAAATGGTCCATCTCAACTCAACCTGTAGCTGGGGAATTAATTATTGCAATTACAACCTCGTGCTCTCTAAAGCAGCTGGCTTTTGGAGGGCTCTATCCTCTCGCATATAATCAAAGGGGCGGTTCCAGGACTCTACGAAAAAAAGATGGTGATATCCCGCCCTATATCCATTGTAGGAAGGATCAACCTAAGATTAGATAATTTTATACAGGGTTCAGACCTAATGATAAAATCATACGAATTTTGTTTTATATGAATATCTTAACCTAATTTAATATAATTTTGAATAAAATTTAAGAACAAAAACTTACTATGTTTGACGATGTTATACAGTAAAAGATGGAGGCTCTAATCTGGAGATTAGAGTAGACTAAGAGTCGAATTATATCCTTGAATACCACCCATGATGAAGACAGTGACAGCCTCACATGAGCCCAAGCAGAAAATACATGGAGTCCCTACGTATAACTCTTCCTCCTCCATCTTTCTCTCTCTAGAAATAACCAGAAAATGAAATGAAAATGAAATTCTGGAGGCGAAAGAAAGAGAGAGAATAAGAGAGAAAAAGGGAAATTGCCAAACTTGATGAGAAGCTTCGGGGGAAGCACCCCTGTTACAAAGTCATACCCTTCTTCTATCCCTACTATTTTTTTCTTTTTCTTCCGCCATTATTCTTCTGTTCTTCTCTTTGTAGCCATTTTCTCCAAAAGGTCAACAAGATGAAGAAGATTTTGCTCTCTATGGAGACTCCATTAATTTGTGTTAGAATCTATCTGCTCAAATAACGAGAAATGCACCGACTTTTCTTCTTTTCTGAGCTCTGTGCTTCTCCTTTTTTGCGTTATTCTCTGCAATTTCAACCGAAATCCAGATTACACTACTGAGTTGGTTGTTTCTTCACAACCCTTTCTTCTGCTCTTCCTCTAGCTTTCAGTTCTGGTAGATCTGCTAGGTGAAGGGTTGAAATCGGAGTGGCTTGAAATGGATTTTGGGTTTGGTGAAGAGAGAGGTAAGATACCTTTTTCTTATTCTTCTTCCTCTTCGTCCCCTTCGTCTTCTTCGCAGTACAAAACGGCCAATATGATATCTCTAGGCAATAATCAGAGCTGGGAGTCTCATCTTTTCGATGAGTGCCAGCAGCAGCCGAGAGGGCTTGAGCTGATGGCCAGAAACGATGAAGTAGTGAGAGGGTCTGGAGGTGCAGGCGGCCATGGTAGTATCGCGAGCTTTTGTATGGAGAAGGAACACATGTTCGACAAGGTTGTCACTCCCAGCGACGTAGGAAAACTGAATCGGCTCGTTATTCCGAAACAGCACGCAGAAAAGTATTTTCCTCTCGATTCATCCACAAACGAGAAAGGTCTCCTCTTGAATTTCGAAGATCGGAATGGAAAGTCATGGCGATTTCGATACTCGTACTGGAATAGCAGCCAGAGCTACGTTATGACAAAAGGGTGGAGTCGGTTTGTGAAGGAGAAGAAGCTAGACGCCGGCGACATTGTTTCGTTCCAGCGTGGAGTTGGGGAGGCGGGAAAAGATCGTCTCTATATTGACTGGCAGCGCCGCCCTGATGCGCCCCAACGGGCAGCGGCCCTAATTCCACAACAATTCTCTTTCCACCACCACCACCAGTCAATCCCTTGGAGCCCCTTGTTCTTCAGTTCCATGGCGGCTGCAACGTCCTTGTCTTCCCCACAGGACCACTTGCACTTGTCGCACCTAAACAGCAATGTCATCCACAGAGTTACCTCTGCCGGTTACGGCGGTATGGTAAACCCACACCCACATCCCCCACCAAACTGCTCAAACGGATCAATTCTTTACTGCAGGTTGCCGCCGGGGGGGTCACAAGCACAGCCGTTTGAGACGTCGGCTCACGTTCCACGTGGGGGTGGAGTGGAACCGATGGTGTTTGATTCCGTTCCAGTGGTCCAAGGGAAAGCGGCTGCTAAGAAACTCCGGCTGTTTGGTGTTAACATGGAGTGCCCAGTGTCGGAATCAGACAGCCGCCGGGAGACAGAATCTCATCTTCCGCCCAGTTTTTCTTCTTCTGGCTCTCAACATTCTCTCCAACTGAGGCTCTATAACGGCACTCCAATACCCGCCCATCTTCTCAACGAAGACAACCCTACTACCATGTCCTTAAATTTCAACATTTGATCCATACACAAACTCCATCCAGATCAAACGCTTGTTACTACAGCAGATAGCCTCATTCTTTTCTCTTAAAAACCAGCAAAAATGCATAAAAAAGGGACAAAATGGGTTATCCTTTCGACAGACTCATGAAATAAGGAGATTGTTCAGTGATCTGCAGAAGATTTGGGGTTTATGAAGACTGGCGATAAAACTGGATGCCACCACCCCAACGTCTGTCTTCTTTAGTATTTAACCTTTCTGTATAAAATATTTTATAATACTTTAATTTGGATCATTTTCAAACATATTTTTCTTGATTCTCCATGAAAAAACACAAATCATTAAACACCATGAACTAGTCGTGTCTTTCGTCGCGCAGGAACTGAGATTTCCATGCAGGTTTTCATTGGTTTCGACTAATCGCTATGGAAGTCTTCCCATTCCTCTCAGGTTTCCCCTGCAGAATTCATTAGTTAGACACTGTTAGGTCAACGAAGAGAGGACACAACTTCCATCAGAAGACTAAAAAAAGCTTCAGCTAAACTTTTATACGTTTGCTGCCATAGTTACTGAGATTTTGTTTATTCAAGGTACGCTTTTGCTTTGACTCGCATTACTTAAAACTCCTACATACTTAATTGTCTATCTTTCTCCACAAAATATGATCATTTTAATGTTAAACATAACATTCAATAACCAACAACTTTGCTCATAATTTATAAATACTCGTCACCCTACCTCTTAAAACTTTGTTATGATACGATTGATGGCACATTAATTACCAACAACTGTACCGTTTGGTTCATGAACTTGCTATATATTTGCTAACTTCCTTCAATCTCAAATCTATTTTTCACGGAATTTTTTTGAATAATACTACGTATATTCTTTCATTTTACTCTCCTAAAATACTCGCTGACGTGTATAATTTATTACATTAATTGCACAAATCATTGTTTAAGACGTCAACAAAAATTTAATAAAGTAGAATAAAATAGTAGAATAAGAGAGTTAACGTATCATTGTTCATTTGTTTTTTAAAGAAATTATTTTCTCTTTTAATCTGTTTAGGTGCTTTTCTCGAGTTAATTAGTAATATAATCTAATCTACACATAAGTTTTGAGCAAAAATATACAATAATTAATGATAAATACTCCCTCAATCAATAGCTAATTGTTTTTGTAGAAAGTTTTGAATAACATTACATCCTTTTTCTATCATTTTTATTACTTATTTGTTGATCATAACTTAGATAGTTTAGTTATATGTACATATATTACATGTACTTGTCTTTTTATTGCTTATTTTTTTCCCTTATATTCTCTGGTTTGTCTTAAAAGTTGAGCCCCCCATTCACGAGAGTAAACATTGAATTTTCTCATGGATCTATGACCTAATCGAAAAAGTATGTGATGAGGGTAAGTTAAATTCTACATCGAAAGAAAGGTAAATACGGACTCCGTCTCCAGCCTATAGATATTATCAATTTGGCTCGAGTTCGCATGGATTTATTTACGAAGGCATCTTCTTAGGCTTTATTTATGAATTCATTATTCTTAAGCTTTATGTATTTTCTTAGGCTTTATTTATGAATTCATTATTCTTAAGCTTTATGTGTTTTTCAGGGTTAATGTTTCGATATTGGACGTTCTAAAATTTGCTGAGGTTAGAAGCTACAATCTATAGAATATAATCTATCCTTTTGAGGAAAGTTTTAAAAATGTTGACGTTTTTTGTGGTCGCTCGACATTGCATTTTCGATTGTTTTTATCTTCTTTTTGTTGGTAACTTAATTATTTCTTTGCGTAAAAAGGGGAATAAATAAATTACAAAATAGTATGTTAATCTTCGAATAAACTATTTTTGAAAGCTATTACTTGAACATTATAAGTGAATCGACGGCTTAATACAAGTTTCATAGTGTTTCTGTGATTAAACATTTAAATAGAGCTATCATATCTAGAATTATATGAAAATTTAGCAAATTGCCATTGAAGTAAGACCTATTAGAAACATTTACTTAATTCCCTACAAGCATACTTACACATGATGCCATCATTAATTCCTTTATCTGATTTTCATTCCTTACCTAACAACTGCATTAACTCCTCTTAATTCTTGTAGCAGCCCGTACTGTAACTGCAAAGACATTCCAAAATTAGGTAATTTTGAAAGTCAATCCAGTGAAGTTATACAATCCAACTTCACTTGAGAAATGTGAAGGTGAATGGTCTTAAACAAATTTCTTCTTTTAACTTAGTAAAAAATAAAACTAAGTACTGTTCGGCCTAAATAAGATAATATTATAATAATACGAAGAAGATTGCAACCAAGATTCCATGATTCCCTTATTCGGGTGGGATTGTCTACGGTTGGCTTAAACAGTAACTTACATGTATCGTAGTACATCTATCTATTAAATCGGAAAACAATCATAATTTTTGCTGTGACAAAACTTTAAAACTGATTTCCAAAGTAGATGGGAAGAGCTAAAAGCAATGCCATTCCACGCCAATGGAAAAACATGGAAAAACATTTTTCGATGGGCGTTGAGAATTAATGTTAGAAACACGTAGTCCACAGACCAGAACATGTCGTGGTTTTGGTGGACAAGATGGGTCTGAGAGTAGACTAGGAACACGAAGAAGAACAGCTCTCCCAGATTAATGCTGTAAAATATACTAAAATATAAGGGTTTGTAGAGTGAGAGGATGATAAGACAGTGAGAATAACTAAATGAGACGAATAGGTGGGGGCCGTACCAAATCGGGGCAGTGGCTCAGCATATTCTAGAATCACAGATGCAGGTAGACAGGCAAGCAAGCGAGGAAGCAGTCGGCAGCAGGGCCAGCAGTGTTTCAGTAGTCAGTGTTCTGATGTGTATGACAGTGCTGTTAGATATTATGCATGAATTTTATCAATAAAATATGTAAAATATTAGTCTGTCACGTAATGTTTTTGAATTATTTTAGATTATTGTTTATATTAGTGTGCACAAAATGGGTATGGAGTAGAGATGGAGTGGGGACCCGAGTTGAGCAGAGCAGACAAGCATAACGAAATCTTGGGCGAAGTAATGTATTGCTTTTTGTTTGAAAAGAAAAGGAAAAATTGAAAGCTTTATGTTTGTTAAATAGAAAACTTTCAATATCTTACTAAAAGAATTCATTTGAACACAATAAACTCACTTCCCAGTATTATGACACAGACTATATTATTAGGCTAGGTTTAGTGTCGAAAACTTGCAATAACCACGCCCCAATCACAAAAGAAAATTGAAGAATAAACGCAAAGAGTTACGTAAAAAAACCATGATTGGTAAGAAATCACAGGCATTATAAAGATATTCACCCTATCAAAGTTGAAGTGTTAAGTGAAGTTTTGTATGTTCTTCAAAATATACATTAAAAAAACCTCCTTGAAGTCTTAGGTCAAAAATATGAAATCAAGGTTCATACCATAAAAGCGTATTATTCATGATCACAAAAGAGAAACAATTGCTTTGATCATGCAAAAATGCTCGTCATACTAGGGAATAGATAGAATTTTGATTGTAACAATTGACAACTTCTTCTAATTAAGCTGCCTTGAATCTTTTGGCTGAGAATATAAAAAAGAAATAGAAGCCTTTAGTGATGAATCGACAATTTATGCATGTTAGAAGCTTTTTTCATATTGTAAATTTGAAGTGTAATGATTCTATTACAAAGATTCAAAAGGCGATGAAGTATGTCTGATCTTCTCCGACGAGAATACAAAAGTTCAAAGTATGCATTAATAGTACAAGAATTACATGCAACAATAACGTGTCTTGATGTTCCAACCAGATGGAACTCGACATATTTGATACTGCAGACCACAGTTAAATTTGAAAAAGCATTTGTTAAATTGGGTGAGTGTGACATTAATTATATTGCCAATTTTTTTTTTCAAGATGGCATTTTAATAGCCCATTCTGGTAAAGAAGATTGACGTGTCATTCGCAAATTTATAACACTATTAAAGATATTTTATGAAATTGCATTGAAAGTCCCTACACATTGGCGCATTACACCCAATGGATTTTTCACAGAATTATGCAAATATTATATTATAATCAAGAAGTATGTTGTAAGTGGCAACACATTATTGAGATCCACAATTTTGAATATGCAAACAAAATTTAAAAAGAATTGGGGAGATTGCACTAAAGTGAATCACTTTCTGTACGTGGTTGTAGTGGTTGATCTACAATTCAAACTGAAATTCATAAAACATTATCTCTTGAAGTTGCATTCACCGGAGATGACCAATGAAATACTAATAGTTTTGGATGATATGATTAAACTATTGTATGGTGAATATAAAGATCAATTACCAAGAAATAATGATGTCGAAAAACATTGTATGACTATAGTTGAAAATTTTAAGGTACAATCTACATTTAAGACTAAAGTGAATTGTGAAAATGATTTTGGACGTACTAAAATAGAAAGCTATTTGTCTGCAAAACTTGAAGACTTTTCCGATGACAAAGAATTATTGCATTGGTGGAGAATGCACAATTCATCCTACCTTACTTTGAGTCGAATAACGAGAAATGATCTAGCCATTCCTATTTCAAAAGTTGTCTCATAGTCGGCTTTCAGTTGTGGAGGTCGCGTTTTGGATTCTTTTCGGAGTTTGTTGGAGACGGTAGAAAGCATCATCTGTCTTCAAAGTTGAATTTGTGATGCTGATAGGAGAGCCAATATTTGCGAATCATTACAAGAAGTTACTGCAACGATCCGGCTCCACCCTCGAGGATTCGCGAATTGTCCGGTCTGGCCCCACCCTCGAGTATTCCCAAACCGCTAAGCCAGCCCTATTAAAGGGATCGGTGAACTATGCTCATAAATTTCTCTCCTTGCCGAAGGAGTTTTTGCCTTCCCAGCTACTTGAACGGTGGACTTGGTAGACTTAAGTATCAAGGACAAGAGTAGCTGGTACCACTTAAGTTATGTGATGACTCGAATGTGTACGTATGAGCACGACTGTGAGACAAACCTCGGAACCTAAGCTGAGTGTAAGCAAATCTCAAACTTGAGTATAGGCAAATTCCGAGTTGTAAAAAGGGGGTCGTCACAATCTCACATCGCTTGGTGAGGTATATGGAAATAAAACATATGTAAGGAAACTCTCCTAAGATAATAAGACATGTTTTGAAGCACAGTTGACAACGGATCCCATAAGAACTCCGAATTTAAAAGTGATCCAGCGAGAGCAATACCATATTGGGTTATCGACTGAGAAATCCTTGTCAAACAAATCTGTGATGGAAGGATATCGGGTTACGACCCAATTCCCATAACGGATAATATCTTACTAGAAAAAGGAATTGTTATAGTTATAGAATTTAAAACAAGTATAACATTTTTTACTATTTAATAATAGGTTTTTTTTAATGCATTATTTAATTGTTCTAAATTTATTGTGTTTACTTGTTACTTGTCTTTGATTGAGATGATAGAGAAATCAAAGGAATGTTGATATTTCCAGTCGACCTTCACTATGTTTAACTGAAGTGAAGGTGGTTATCAATTATATTTACTTTTCATTTTAATTGTTCACATCACTAAATTATTTTATTTGCTAACACATGTTAGACATCAAAGTCACTAGTCCCAAGACCGATAACCACGTTCATTGAGCAATTACATTTTATATTTAGTGGATATCTAGATTATTTTTTTTCCTTTTATGCTTCTCATATTTATATTGTAGTCGACTGACTTATTATGTTTTCTTTCTTATTTTCTTAACTTTGAATACTTGAATTGGATATCTGAATTTTTTTTTTCCTAACAGATTCGTAACGTAGAAAGTTGACTGTGCACTTATTATATTTCTTTTCCTTTTTTCTTAATTATTTGGATATCTTGATTATTTTATCTTTTTTATTTCTATTATTGTTGTAACATGTTAGTACGTTGATTGAGCATTTTTTTCAGCCCAAAAACCAGTAAATGCCCAAAATCGAGTCCAAACAGAGCTCATTAACCGAACCTAAACCAAACCAAATTTTTTCTCGATTTTGGTTCGGTTTTCATATTTGGTCGATTTAGGTTTAGTTTCAATTTTGCAGAAATCGAACCCGTCGGGTCAGTTCGATTTCGGTTAAAAACCGACCCAACCGGAAAACTTCCACTCCTAACTTTAATTCCTTGGGAAATGGTAAGATCTTTAACACTAGAAAAAAGGATCAAATCATATTATAGAGCAAGATTTGATAAGTACTAGTCAACAAATTGGAATTCATTTATCAACAAATTTTTTTCTTCCTTTGAACTCATTTCAACAATTCTTTTAGCTGCTTCGGTAGGTGCAATTGTCGTGGCTTGCCAATAATTAACCTTTACAACTAGCATCTGCAATCTAAATACTTTCTCAGCGCCATGATGTGATGTTCATCAATGTCGTGGCCTATGCCAAAAATCTCTTTACGTCGCAATGCTGACTATACAGCCTCCCTTGGGTTTGGTTTCTTTTGGTCTTGAGTTTTTATATGAAAGTTCAATCCTCAAATAAAACTTGGAGAACTTCATGACATTATGAGATACGAGTTCGAATTTGTCATACCCCTCGAAGATCCTTCTATTTCCTTGTATTGACACTCTTGTGAAATTAATTAAATATCGCTTGAAGATAACTTTGAATCTGAATTGAATTTCCAATTTAATTTTTCAAACTCAATCAAAAATTTAGAAAATTGGTAGAGGATTCTACTGATGATAGACACATGTCTATTTCAATCTATAATTTTTCTAGCAAAATCTCTTCCTTCAGTTTCCTGTGTAATAACAGACAATTTAGAATAGGTCATTTAAAACATATTTTTATTATGAGTAATATTAACTCTATTCTTTATTTTTATCTGCTAATTCTTATCTATTGATGTATCAAAAATTAATTGATACAATAGATATTAATTGCACAAATTAAAGATTTTGAAAAATCAGGGGATAAGAAGTAATAAGTAAAATTAGATGGTTATGTAACATTACCCTTTTAGTATTCCCTTAATGCCAACCATCACCATATTCTCTTAATACCAGCCATTTAGAGAGTTTCCGATGTTGGCCACATATTCGTGACATCTTGATCTATAAGTTTTGTGAAGGGTAAGTTGGTTTATAATTTCCTTTTGCATTGGTTTTCCTCATTTGATTTTTCGACAATGTTGGATTCACGCTAGGAAACTCGAAATCCTTAGTTTTTTTGTGTTATTTCATTCGATCTATAGTTTATGCAAGTTGTTGAACCAATTAGAGGTGAAAAATCAATGAACAGAGAGCGAGTTTTTGCTGGAAATGTCGTTTCGGTTGACCTCTACAGAGCACAGGTCAACCATGAGGTAAACTGCACAAGTCGGCTTCCCCAAAGGAAAAGTCAACCGTTTCAGTGGACTTGGCCTATCTCATGTGGGTTTGCTTAAATTATTGGTTAAGTCTTTTGCTGTAAACTGAGCCATAAACTTGACAATTGATTTATTTACGAGAATTAGATTGTTCAACCTGACATTTTTGTCTTGGTTCACATTCAGATCATGAAATCTCACCTTCGAGATAGTAGATCAAAATTTTTGAAAGCACGTAGTCACGAATTTGTCGAAGCTTTTGCAAGAGTGAGTCTCGATTTATTCAATTGTCATTACTTCGTTTGAATATAAGATTTTTGAATTTTATGAAATAATTCATGATAAGATTGAAAACTTCACATATCAGTGTTAGATTGGTGTAGTTGGAGCCTCTCAGGTTGAGAAAAATCAAGAGAAATTGAAGGTACAATGAATTTTTTTGTAAATTTGGGATTTTGGAATTTTTGAGAAAAAAAGGAAAAATTGGATTTTTCATTTTATTTTGAAATTGATGAACATAATCTATAAACTTTGCACTAAATTTTAAGAAATTAACATATCGATCCTTTCCTGTCAAAATCAAAGGGAGATCGAAATAATTTCACAGAGGAAGATCGTTGGATCATCAGTTCGATCGATTGAAATGAACCAAACCGATTCGACCTGGAGCAAACTGACTCAAATCTAACCAACCCACAATAGACCACACTGACCTACTGGACAGACTTGAACCGGTTCAGCCATGCTTACTCATGGTCGATTGAACAAGTTCTAGCCCTGCTTTAATATCAAATTATCATAATATTATTTTATAGATTCCTAAGAGTGTTAGTACCCACTGGTGATGAGTTCATGACATATTTTAAGAATTAATGTTATTTGGAATTTTCGAAGTTGAACAACGGTTTAGTGGTATTCATCAATTTGAGGTTGAGATTTTATATGTTGTATTCAACATTGCATATTATGGTTTTATAAAACTTATTTTCAAACGGTATCTCATATTATATGACATGTCTAGGGTACAACATGTCATTTTTATAGTATATGTATATTTTCACTGTCATGTTTACTTTGGGCATTCATCTTCATTTTCATTGACGATCATGCTAGTCGTGTGCATCGAGATTGATCAACTCGAGTGAAGGTCATTGTTTTACTATGCTTATTCGACCGTTAGAAGATATGTTTGTTTGAAATAGAGTAATGAGACAACTTGATTGCGATATGTCTCTGAGTGCAAAACCCTAACTCAATCAGAGTTGTTATTGGCTTGTGATCATCGAGTATCCTTATACACCTATGGTATGGTGTGTTTGAAAACCGTGAGTGACTTCTTTTTTACTGATGATTTTACATTGATATAGCGGTGGCGTTGTTCTATTACTCAACACATATAGTGGACTGTTTTATTACTAGGCTATACTGATGGTTCTTGAGAACCTATTTTGGATAACGTTTTCATTGTGTTTTCCTTGATGCATGCCCACTCATGTTTTGTAAAACATTGGATATTACACTTAGAATTTTTGTTGAAATTATTAACTCACTTCAACCGACTTCCCCTTTTAAGTTGTAGTTTGGAAATTTTGGCATAGCCGACGAGTGATTGATCTCGACTTTCTTTTTGTTTATAATTCTTTCTTTCCTAGAGTTAAATGTGGTGAGAAATTATTTTTACCAAGTTTATCTCACTTCTAGGATATTTTTTCCATCTTGGAGTTTACCATTTTTCAGTCTTTTATATTGAACTTACACTATTACATTATCTAATGTTCATTGTTAGACCTTGGTTTAGCCTTTGTTTGGGTCCTAGCTAAATAATTCATTTATTAGTCTCCCGCAACTACTAATTATTTGCGATCGTGGATCGGATGGTTTGATCTCTTATTTGGATTTGATTGTTCCACCTTCTGTTTCAGTGACCTTTCGGGTGGTGACATTATGTTCTCTCCTCAGCCAAACTCCTTTTTCTATACAAGAAATCTAGGTCAGAGAGGTCCATAGAGGTTTTATATCACCATTTACCCACAAAATAAACCCTTCAACCATTATGTCATGTATTAACCTACGTTCTTGGTATGATAACATAATTTTTCATTTAAGAAAAATATAAATTCTTTTGTAATATACCATACTGATTAATACCGGTTTTTACAACACGTAACAAATATTAAAAAAAAAAAAATTGTGTGGTCGCAAGTATCTCAAACCTCTAAAAGCTTTTTTCCCGCAAGTATTTTCACTCTAAAAGCTTTTTTTTAACAGTGTCTAGGCTTGACAGCCTTTAATTAGATCAACTGCGTGCGTTAATGAAAAGGAATGCACAGGAGTGACCCATTGACAGTATCTGAGTTAGCTACGCTTGTCGTGAAAAACATCTAGGAAAAGCTGGTTTCCTGTCTCCTCCTTAACCAATAGTTAACCTCCACATGTACATAACGACTGGTATCCAAGATCGTCGTCTTCTTCCCCTCAGGCTCAGGTCATAGTTTCTGATTGATGAATTATTATCATACTCACTGCTTTCGATGAATCTAGAAAAGAATACAAAACAGGATCGCTCATTTCAATCCTAACTAATCGAGGGAACCCATTAGGCTGACACCCACAATCAGACATATAGGCAGAAGCTACTGGATATTAGGGTTTACAGGAGTCATCAGTGGCGACCGGGCAAACTCTACCGGATGATACTAAAACAGCAAGTGGGTTTTTCTTGTTTTTCCTTAGACAGTAGCTACGGGATGGTCTAAATTATTCATGCATTATTATACACTATTAGTAAAACTCTCTTTGCTGCTGGTGAGTTTCCAAACTTTTCCTGTAAAATCTAGGTAATTATCTATTTATCCTCACAAGTAGGGAAAGATTTACTAGTTAAATCTTAAGATATTTTCATTAATAAAGTGGCTTTTAAAGTTTGATTTTGTTAATCAATTTATCCTTGGTGGGCAAATGATCTCGAACAACGAACGACCAACCTTAAATTTGTACATGGATCAAAACATTTCTTCTGGACCTGGTGACCGTTCTTAAAGAAATAGGCACCCGTTGTATAAGAGACATGAGGAACGAACGTTTGCTCTTAATTTATAATAAATAGTAAAAATATTTAAACATCACAAAATTTTGTATATTATGTTTTCATGACATATCGGTTGTGCAGTAAGAATTTCATATTAATCCGGACAAATCCTTTGGACTGGGCGCCCGTTTTCTGAGACATGTCGCCTATCAAGAATTAATTTGTTAATAAAATCGTATTTTAAAGATAACTTTATTAACAAAAATACTTTAAGATTCTGTGTAATTTTTGTTTTTCTTTCCTATTCATTGTTGTTTGATATTTAACAATAAATACAATGTGTTGCCTTCTTTACACGGCAGACAGAAGATAAAAAGATAGAGAGAGAGGGGGGGAAAGAAGGAAAGCGTGCGACTCCCACTCCCTAGACTTGATGGACCACGTCGTTTTTTCTTTCCTTTAATTTGCATCATATTCCCGTGACACTCTTTCTTTCTCTCTCTAAATCACCTCATTCTTCCTTGATTCTACTCTGAGGTGTAGACTTTTATCACAGTTGAAACTGAAACCATGAATTGAATACGCTACAGAGGGCGAGAGAGAGAGAGAGACAACAGCGTGGCATTTTTGCTTTTGTTTCCTGATTTATCCAACTCAACATTCCATGTTCCAAGAAGTTGAAAAAAAAAAAAAAGGACAACATAGGCATCTGGGACTTGAAATCTGTATGCCCAGAAAAGGTGCATAGGAATCCAACGGCTGAAAATGAAGAACGAGAAAGAGCTTTCACTTATGAAAACCCTAATTCCATCCATGTACATTGTTCTGTCTGTGATGCAGAAAGCAAAGGAGGGTAATTCGTAAAAAAGGAAGTAAGAAAACAAAACAGAAGGAGGGAAGAGATTGAATGAAGCTTTAGGAAAATCATAAGAACAAGAAAGAAAAAAGACAGAAAAAAAGCTGGTTAAAGTCGTGATGGCGATAGTAGAGAGTGGTAGGGGTTTCATATTTTGTGCAGGCAAAGCATTTAACGATGACAGTGCAGAAATGGCAGCCGATCCCATAAAACAACCGCAATTATGTTCGAAAGATAAAGCCCGCCGGACGACAGCGACGCCTCATCAATCCGCCCATCGCACAGTCCAACTCCTCCGCACCGAAAAACGACTGCCCTAGTTTGTTACATTCACGCAGACTCGTATAATATTGAATATATAGGCTTGTATTTATTCGAGAGCTTTGCATAAAAGGAAATGTCAGTATATTTTAATCCACTACTATGAAAGTTTTCTTTTTTTTTTTTAATTTTATTTTAAAATGGGTAATTGATTTGAATGATGTTGTTATCCCATTCTTTTGAGAGTTTGTTGCGGCCCATGAAATTTGTAATCTCCAAAATAAAGTCGCGTGGGTTTCGGCTAAATCCTGTAATATTGTACTATTCGGTGGAGATCAAAATGATACAAACTATCTCCCCGAGTAATTGATTTCTTGGTGGTAGCAACTCGTTGACTCTCTCAAATCGTTTATACTTGTTTACATTGTGGTGGTCTATCATGTAAACGTCTAAATGTCCCAAGATCAACTAACCTAAGAGAATCTAGCCTATTTTAAGAAGATAAAAAATATCATATCATTTCTATAGTTGAGATTAATAATTCATAAGTGAAATAAACTAGTACGACGAGTTTTAGAACAAAAGTGAGAATTGTATAATTCAAAGACGTGAATTTCCACGTACAACACGCAATACAAGGATTCCCATAAATCAAATGAACCATATATAAGATTACTACAATCTAGTATCATCTAAGTAAAAAAATCAACGCTAGTTATTGGATTTGACAAAACAAAAAGACATTTCTTTGATATTAGTTCAGATTACTAGAGATAGTGACTGGATTTGATTGCTTGTTTATGCCTCCTAAGTAGCCAAAATAACAAGGGCCCCCCTGCTGCTATCCTGACTTGTCACCGCACTAAGTTTATTGAATGAATGAGTTGAATGGGTAGGGTTGTAAGGACCATTAAATATCAGTTCGCAGGTAATTAAGAGCATTAATAATCTTTCTTTTTTCTTGAAGTTGTGTAATCGTTTCCGCCTTTCACTTGCTCCGACCTAAAAAAAAAAAAAAAAATTTATTATTATTAGGTGTATTTTTTTTTTTAAAATATACTGACGTGATAAATAATTATTGGTATAATTAATATAATAAAATATTATATCACTTGTTATTTTTAGTGTTTCTCAATCAAAATCCCATCAAATATTTAGTTACCTTAAAGTAGAAATTTTTAATTAATTTTATAAAAAAAGATTTATAAATTGTTCAACGTGGATATAATATTTGATCACTTTATTATTTGTTACGATAATGTACATTTATGCATGAGCATAAATCCCAGGTGACCACCTACTACTGTGTGTACCATTCATAGTTGGCTTTCAATTATTGTTCCACCCAAGATATTAGTGTGGAATCTCTCAGCCTTATGTTATATATTATCTAAAATGCCAAATTTATTTCTATTTAATATTTGTATAGCAATCACTTGTGAACATAGAGCAATGGCCAAGCCCAAGTTCATATGATTTTCTGGGTCGATTCGTTGTAGACTCTTAAAAAAAATCTTTTTGAGTCCAATTTTTTGTATTTAAATTCGATTCCAACGTTATTGTTTCCACGGATAGAAGCTAATGATGCAAGTGCACACAAGAAAACAAGCGTAGGAAAATAGACATTAGAGATCATTAATGATTCTACAATCCCATTTGCTACATACAATAAACAAGAAAGCCTTGTGCCACCAATCATTATGAGAGAAACACATGACCATTATTAAGTATATATACACTGCTTCATAAAACTAGATAAACACAAGCACATTGCAATCACATGAGGCAACAAGCATTGACATTATCGTCGTTAAACATGTTGCTCACTTTGTCATCTCCCCGGTGAGTGATCGGAATGTTTCCATGCCGATCTCCGATGTTGTAGCCGTGTTTGTAGTAGTTATAGGTCTCCTTAAACTCACGAGTTGTGTCTTTGAAGTAGTCGTTGGATGACGTAAAGTATAGAGGGATCTCAGGATATGGCCAAAATTCGGCCCTCTTTCCGGCTCTCCGGATGTGTTTGAGAACTTTGTTTCGGTCGACGTAACCGACGACAGTCACCTTTTCCATCTCCAAGTTCACCTCCACCGAATCGACCCCTAAATCAGTGTATTAATGTATTATCAACTGAGGAATCACTTATAAGAAGGAAACAATTGAAAAGTTGTTGATCAGTGGGGGTTTGATGTGTTGTGTTAGTCGATTCAGTTCAATAAGTTTTATCCTTCGTGAAATGGAAACCGAACTGACCATCTTCGTTCCCTATCGTTTCCCCATGTCAAATATCGACCCCAACCAAACTGATATTATCAGTTCAGTTCCCCAATTTGGTTTAGTTGGGTTCTGCCTTACAATATTGTCATATCATGCGTAACATTTATTACTATGTGAGATGTTGTAACGATCATAACACATGGCAATATCATTATATGATTGATTGAGATTGAAAAAATTAAGCACCCTAAACGGGCAAACCTTTTATCTTGTAAACTGCATCTTTCACAACTCTTTCACAGCCACTGCAGCACATTCTTACTTTGAGCTCCACGGTCTGTAAATTAATCACAAAGTCAATAAAACGACTGAATTTTCTAAATCAACTCTTTATTCTCCATAGATTCCTTTCGCCACTAGTGAAATGAGATTGGCATATTCGTCGTGTTTTCGCCCTTTGCCTCTCGTAACGAAAGTATAAGAACAATTAATATTCGATAAGATCATCGGATATATAGCTTACGTAATTATGATCTTTAGTATATTTGACTTCACCCTAGTATCGTAACTGTTAGATTTCGGTCACCCAAATTTTGTTTCATAGAGATTGAAACATATACAGGTTCGTGTCTATTTTATATTTTCGTACTGAGTTTATAAGTTTTATAGATTTGCAATACACACAAACCCTCCTATACTTCGATTTCGACACGGTAAATTTATCTGTGAGAACTAAACACTAAATAGAAGATAGAGATTGAATTAAGCTAATTTGTGGTGCCACACTCAAAGCTGAAGGGCTTGGAAGATACCTCAGACGATAGAAAACAGAAGAAAAGAGTTGAGTGGGGGTAAAAGCAAGCCAACCTGCAGAGAAAGTGGTCTACCCTTGGGCATGGTGTCGAGGAAGAAGTCGATACTTTCTCTATCGGCTCGATCGCGAAAGAAAGCGATGGAGCGTTTGTATGTATCAGAAAATGTATTCCATGAAAATGCCTTCTCCTAACATATATAAACAAGGTGAGAAAGAATGGAGGATAAACTTAAAACACAAAGCCCACCCTTTGAAGATATTCTTATCTGTAATTTAGCATCTCTTCTTTCCAACACAAAATATTCCCCAACTTGTACAACACTATTTCATTAAGATCTACATTTTTTATAATTTAGTTGGGCATATTTAGAACTAGCACGACATATTTTGTGGTAAAATTTGACAACAAGAACGTACAAGTTTAGACGTAAAGCAGATGATACTGTAATAAATGGGTAAGTTTTTACTATTATCCTATAATTAGTGCAATGTAGTCTTTTTTGGCCGAACAATTTTAATTTTTGGATTTTCTCTTAAAATTCCTTTCTATCAAGCTTACACGAGAACCTTACTAATAATGCAAAATGGTGATAGAGAGATCTTCTTATGAATTACTCTACTCTGATCTCGAGACATTCTAGGCAAGAACAAGACAGCCCGCATCAACACAACTCATGTGGAAAGTGAAGCACTGTAGATTTGAGCTTTTTGCTTGCTTACAGATTGCTTAAGACGAGTGGAAATGGTTAGACGGAAATCATTATAAAATACCCTTTGGCACAGGAATGGAATCCAAATTAAAATATGCATTAAACGTGGGGTGAAGGTAAGCTATGAAGGCATGGTGACGTGCTTTGAGCAGCAGGAATCTGAGCTCTCGTAAAAGCATTTTCCAGTTCTGATGCCAAAGCCAAAAGTGGAACATATATTCTCCTTCCAAATATTTGAAAACTATGCATGACAGTGAGGCCATCCGATCCATGATGGACTCCACAAACTCATATTCCAGTCCTTCAATCACTATTACAAATGAAAAGGAGAATACGATTGACTGAATGTAAAAAATTACCAAGAATAATTTCCCGTATTGTTAAAATATACCAGACAAACAAATCTTGAAAAATTTTTTATAGAGACCTAAATTTAAAATCCTACAAAAATTTGTACGAAAAATATTACTATGAAAATATGATTACACTTTTTTGCATCGAGGCTCCACCCGGGTCGCTTTGTTCGCCATCTCTTTTTTTCTCGATGATCTGATTGATCTACAATTTTCATATGCAAAACAACAAAAGAGATGGATATTCAAATCCCGTGAAAATCAATTGTTGAAGTTTGAAATCCATCGGCTGCCCGGATCAACTATCGAAAATGAGTATGCAACCCGAGCTCAGCAGGGAGTTCATGGGATGATCCCTCGGGCTCCTATCCGCCTCGACTTACAACTATGGCAAGCAATCTCGTCTCAAGACTGTAAAATTTGATGAAATAATTGATAATTAAATTCATTGAAAGATTGGAATTTGGGCAGTTTTTTTAAGTAGAAAACATAGATTTATCAGGCATAGCTGTGATAAGTTTTGCCATCGAATGAAACACTTAATGGGTTTTAAATTGTTAATTCAACGTTGACACACATTGCATATTGATTGGAGGAAGGTTGTTATGGCCAAACAGCATAAGACAAAAGGCCCATTCTTTCCCAATATTATTTACTATGAACCCTAATTTTTGAAAAATAAAAAATAAAATAAAATAAAATACCCGGTAATCTATAGAGTTAGAAAATCAAACGATAACCGAAAAAAAAATACAGTGTAGGACACCAAATTTACATTGAATAATTCGTTTCGGGAAAACCATAAGTAAAAGAATAAATATATTATGAAAATCAAAAAATAAATGTGAGTTTTGCGATTCTAATTTACATGAATTTGTATAGAAAAAAAAACATTAATAAGATTCTCAACGTGGCCTAACCAACCTGGCTCAGAAAATTGGATTCACGACATAACGAACATATAGCTTCAATTATTCGTTTTGTAAAATGTGTACAAAACAAGAGAAGCTTAATTTACAGAAAATTTTGCACTTCTACTTGTAATTCTCTATGAGCATACAAGGAAGAGCTCCATAAAAGCCACGTTAAGTCTAACCAGTTTGTTCTACTCAGACCACTGAAGATGCTTGTTAAGGTTTTTCACCTTGTACTTCACTTGGTAACATTTCAATTGGCTTTCTAGCTGGTTGGAATCCTCGACTAGAGAGTCATAACATCGTGGATCTCATACCCCATTAACAATATAGTTCAATCTATAATAATTTTACCACAGGAGATTCGAACTATGAATCTCTCCCTACAAAGGAGAGATGTAGAGATTTGAATCCTCCCATAATGAAATTATTGAGATCCGAACTCTATTTTTGGGGGTATAAGACTCACCATGTTATGGCTTTCCAGTCGAAAGTTCTAATTGACAAGAGTGCTAAGTGAAATATCACCAAGTGAAATAAGAAGTCGGGAACTCTAACACAGGGCGCCTTTTACTTTTATTGTGTGTATCGTTTATTATTGGCTTTCAATTATAGTTCCACCCGAGATATTAGTGTGGAATCTCTTAGCTTTTGTATTATATGCTATGTAAAATGCCAAATTTATTTCTATTTAATATTTGTATTACAGTCACTTGTGAACACATCAATGGCCAAGCCCAAGTTCATATGATTTTTTGGGTCGATTTCTTAACAAAATCTAATAAACAAAACTGGAAAATGTGATGCATGAATTGGACTAATGTTATAATTACATGAAACATTTAGAATCATGTTGGAGTTTCATAACAACCTCAATTATATTCCTGCTCGACCCAGGAAGTATGTCTTGCAACAGGATTGAAAAACCAAATTTGGTACATTTTCAGAGATGTGTGCGATGATAAGAGGAATTGGACTACATAACTTATCGAAGTTGCAAAATAGGGAATTTCTATTGTTTCGTTTAATTTATCTGCACAACTCGCGCTTCACTCGATCCTTTCGCTGGTCAGAATCCTCGACAGAAAAGCCATAACATGTTGGTCCCGTGACCCAGCAACATGTTTGTGTCCAATAATTTCAACATGTGACGCTCGAGCCTTGCATTTATCCTCTATGGGGAGATCCTTTTAACCAAGCGTTTCATAATATACTACGTTGATTTCGTCTCTTTATGCCCACTGACTTGATCTTCAGAACCCATTTTTACGTTCTGAGTTCATAAAACTTGAATATGTAAAGAAAGAAAACACCATACATCAAAGATCAAGATTTGATTACATGCTTCTGTGTCAATAACTACATAGTCATAAACTAAAAAAGACGAGTCCTTCTGCGAGGTCGGAGCTCCGTTTTGTCCGAGGAGAGAGAAAGTAATAACCTTTGAATCGCGCTGCTCGTGCCTCTGTTCTCTGCTCAACCAAAGCTTCACGCTGTCGAAGAAAAGAAAATCACGAAGGGGGAGGCGGGGAGGTAGAAAAGGGAAGGTTGGAGAGAATGAGAAAGCGGAGCCGGCGAGGGAAAGGAGCGGAGAGGAAGAGATGCTGCATCACCGCCGTCAGAAGCAGGGTGTAGTCCGCCATCAACTCCACCACCAGGGTCACCAGAATCATGTCTCCGACGTTTCAGATCAGATCAAATCAGATGGAAGAAAGGGAGAGGGACCCATGAGCCTCGTTTTCAAGAGTGTTGTACGACCGTAGTTTAGTCGGGCATCGGTTTTGCGATGCAGTTCCAGTGGGCTGCCTTTTCTTCCACGTCGCATCGTCTTCGTTTCTTTTCGTTTTTTGCTTTTGTTTCCTAATTTCACCACTTGGCCTTCCAGATTCCTCGCCCTTGTCTTCTAACTGTTTCCATAATTTATCATGAAAAACAAGTGACTCGCCTAATGTGTACCACCCCATTAATCTTACCTGTATTACCTAATTTGACATATCCTAACTTTTCATTCAATCTTCTATGAGAAACGGCATGTACTCAGCAGTGGAGAATTTTCGGCAATGGGCAAAAACCTCATGGGATGAACTACAGAGTTCATAACACGGCAATGAGCAAAAGCCCCACCGGACGATCTACTGTTTACTACAATTGACACAGTCATCTATCAATGCAGGATAAGTTCAAACACCCAAATTCGATGAGGAGTTTAATTACAAAGAACAAATTAAAAATCAGTGTGTGTGTGTGTGTGTGTGTGTGAGTGTGAGCCTATCAACCCAATCATTATCACCGCAGACTCCTGCAAAAATATATATAATGGAGGGGAAAAAAATGGTCGAACTCGCACTGCAAGCTTTTTAAAACCGGCAAAAAGAGAATTCGGGTTATTGATGACTTGCACTATTCAATTGATAACAAATCCAGCGTAGAAGCAAATAAAGAGCAGCCTCTCAAGGTTCCTCCATGGATAGAAGGTCAACAAACAAAACAACACCATACAGCGCCAATCCACTATTTTATAATAGAAGTCAATATTCCTAAGCATAGTCTTGAAAAAAAATTGAGTTAGGCTCCACTAGAATGCGACAATCAAGAGAAGGTTACATACACCATACATGACATTCACATCCATCCATCCATCCATCCATCAAAAGGACATCATCACACACACCCCGCTACATGATTATTTACAAGCCTAAGCCTCTCTATAACATTAACCATACAAAAACTAGAAACACCCATCATCTAAAGCTGTTTTCTCTACCCCATATCAAGATCTGACGCTGCTCCATACAAAAAATAAGACTGCAAAAAAAATTACAACCAAAGAAACACTAACCATAGAAGCTAATGACGTGTTCCAGCGGCGGTGCGATAAGGAAGTTGCCTCTGATATAATAGGGGGACCCACCTGGTTATTTTCCCCACCCTTTTTTTGTTTCACTCTCAACCTCAGCTTTGTATGTGTTTCATCAGCAATCTCTAACTCATCAGAAATTTGAGCTTCTAAAGCCTGTACAGACCAACAAAGCACATAGTTAAACCGTAATCTGACTAGTTTTGCAGCATTTTCATTAGAATGCACAGCACATCATAGAGGCCATTATGAATTATTTGTCAATTGTTTTATGCAAGGATTCTGCATGAGCATCATAAGGTGTATTACCAGATTTAGGGTGGATTGAATTTCTTCTTCTTCTTTGCTCTGGCCTCCATATCCCCCTTCTCTATGATAAACTGATCTTGGTGAAGGGTTCACCTGCAAATAGATTCTTCTTGGTGCAGTGCCCTGATTTGGGGGATTCTGAGAATTTATTGTTTGTTGAGGCTGACGTTTTCTGATAGTAATTCCCGACCGACCAACAAAATCACCAGTAGGCTTCTCACTGGTTAAGCCTTCCATATTGCCGTGCATACCATTGGCGGAATCAATGGATTGACCTTGAATGTCCATTTGAAGAATATCTTTGTTTTCAATGGCTTCATCAAACCTCTGAGAAGTCCCCGTGTCTAGGTTAGACTAGTTAAAACGGAACAAAAACAAATCAACAGTTAAATTAATGTTTTAATACAAAAGGCAGCTAAGCATTCATATGGTAATGGCCAAAAACAAAGCTACCATCTTAATCAAGGGATTTAAATTTAGAGATGAACTACATTATATTTTTTAGTTTCCTATTATATACTTTTTTTATATTTCAAATAAAATCCATAATATATACATTATTATTTTAAAATATAAAATATTTTGTGCATCGTATATGTTTTCATAAATCATATAATCAATCACAACATCAATTTTTCATGCACAATGAAATAACTAAATTTATTTGGGAAACCTAAAAGGAAAAAAACCAACGACAAATGAAAGAACTTCCCTAATATTAAACTGAAATACAATTTAAAATTTTGTGACTCAAATATACTTATACATATCACCATGACTCCTGGGAAAACAAAATAATATATTTATGTTTTGGCCAAAAATAAACGCACCAACTCAGACGCGTTTTTCAGACAAAAAGAAAAAAAATTTTTCAAAGCAGCACAGAAATTTCTCGGATAATAGAGGGAAATTATTATTTACCTGAATCTGAGCCACTTTATCACTGCAAGCGCTATTGTCATAGTTGTTGTAGAACTCATCCAACAACTTTGAAAGCAATATATCTTGTTCACTGGTACCATCTTGAAAATATAAATTATCATCATTGTTGCCAAAGTCACTAGCAAAAGGTTCCAAGTAAGGATGAAAAATATTTGGATTTTCCCCAAGCAGTGGATACATCTACAATTAAAAAGAATACAGCAACATTACAAACATTAACAAAAATGAATTAAATTTTAAGTAAGTAAAATAAGAAAGCTCCTTCTAACCTCTTCAACTCCATGATCCTCCATATCAGAGAAAATGTGACTGTTGCAGTAACTCTCAGATGGATTATTACCATTAAGAATTCCACTATCTGATTCATCGGTTAACCACCTATTAATACCTTCCGATTGATTCAGAACCCTTAAACCAGACACTGCACATTCTTGAACTAAATCTGATGATTCATCAGGAGATGACTTCGTTGTGGTAGGCGATAAGCCAGTCAGTTCCACTTCATCGTACTTGAGAGCAGTAGGCTTTGCATCAGTTTTGTGGAACAAACGACACAGCACATACGCACCCTGTTTAGAACGAAAAGTTCAATTCAAAAAACAAACTGAGACATCAAAAAGTATAAAAAATTAAAATTAACAAATCATATATTGATAAAGTCTCATCCTCACAGACCCCTGTACCCCAAATCTTGCTATCAATCAGTTGAAATAAAGAATCAGCATATGTTTATGATATGCCTAGCCAGGTTAATTACAACCATTCATCCATACAGGGAAATATGTAACACAACTGTAGAAATCATATTGTAAACAATTAGTACTCCAACAATCATGATTCAAAAAATTTATCATTTAGTCTATCAACACAAGCAAGCATGGCTCCCCAAAGGACAAAATGATTACCCAAAACCCCCTCAACCCCATCCTCTTCACTCTGATAAATGCCTTCAGAAAATGAGATAGAAGGAAGCAGAAAAGGATGTGTTCTAATTAACAAAACAAGATAGCAAGAATCAAATAAGGAAGCAAGTGAGCTAGAAAATCAAATCACGAAAAAAAAAAAGAGTGGAATACCTGGCCAGGAGCTGAACCATCAAGGTCCTCTTCAGTTGCCCGATACTCGTGCATAATCCAGCTGGTGCGTTCACCCTTGGGGGCCCGACCTCTGTAAAAAACCAAGGTTTTCTTCGTCCCTATCATCCTCAAAGTGGAGCTGTTTTTGCGGGACTTGATGGTTCGATCTTTGCCAGTGGCTTTCCAATAGCCAGCCTCAGTTGCCCTGTTTGAACGATGCCCATTCGAGTACTTCCTATCTCGTGGGCAGAAGAAGAACCACTCAGGATCATCCGTCTTGATCACTGATTTCCCTGTTAAAAAAAATATCTTCATTTACATCCAACGGAGAAAAAAACCATCAAAATCCTACAACTGCTTGACATTCTTCTTCCAAATATTAAACCTTAATCATTAACATAAAGAACAGCACAAGTCAAACCATCAGATGCGTAGCGAAAGCAATGGAATTATTCATGGGAATAAAGAACAAGACGAATTGGCGAATCAAATATCATCAGACTTGGTCCCAACAATAAAGAAACAGAAAGAAGAAAACGAATCATTCGTAAAATATATTTTGACCCACAGAAAAAAACCCCAGTAGAGCTCGGGAAAAAAAATACCAGGTAAATCCCAAGGCTCCCATTTGCAAACATCGATCTCCGGAATAACCTTGACATCAGAGTGACGACCGTTGATCTTCAACCTCAAATAATGATTCACAAGCTCCTCATCAGTAGGCCTAAATCTAAACCCTAGAGGAAGCGCTTCCATTGTCGCCGAATCCATTTCCTTTTTCCCCAAACCCAACATAACCAAAATCGCTCAAAAACCCACCGAATACTCCCCAAATTTCTGCTAATCCAAGGATGTTCAACCAAAATGAACACGATCCAGATGGTCTAGAAGATTCCGTTAGCAACTGGTACAGCTGAGTCGCGTCCTCTGTGTCATCTTTTTCACTTTTCTCATCTTTTTTAACGCCATAGGAAGTGAGAGAGCGGAGAGGCCCTTTCCTGGTAATTGCTCAAAGTAGACTACGCTAAGAAACCAAGGAAAACCGCGTGGACTCAGTGGGAACTCTCCCATTTTCTCACAAATAAATTTTTATTATTAATACAAAAAAATTATTATCAATAATTGGAGAAAAATTAAAAAAAAAAAAAAACCCTAATTTTTTAGGATATAAACACTAAATCTTGCCTCTCAAAATTCAATGTATCATTAAAGACAGCATCGATGTATTGACATAATCTATAGAATATCGAGTTTTACGTGAAAAACTAGAATTCTTCTCGGTCTATATCAACATGAACTATAGAATAACAAACTTTACGTGAAACCTAAAATTCTTCTACCGTCTAAATATGTTTTTCTAAGAACATTTCTCATTTACCGTTCAAATAGTCCTTTATGAAATCTCTATTGGTCTTATTCCTATTGTGCGTCTTGTGAGCACGTTTGGATTCGTGAAGGCAATCGATCGGATGTTCTCCAAACTCAATTCGAAAATGAACTGGAGGGAACCGCAGCATGGCGACTGCCTGCATCTCATCGCAAGGCTCATTTTGAGTTTGTGGGTAGGAGGTCGGGCTGCTTTACCTAATCAAGGGTATATTGCGTTAAACTTACGATAATTTATGTTTCAAAATTGATTTATGACAATATTTGCAAGTGCTATCTAATTCAAAAAAATTTTATCGTAATTTTCACTTAACGATAAAACTATACACGTTCATCAAATAACTATGCTAAATATTTCTAAAATTTTACGATACTTAATTAAATTAAAATCTTAACTTTGGATCATTTATATCACACACTTTGAATTTTTTTAAGCAAAATAGATATCAACATTTTAATTATTTGTAAATATATTTTTTGTCGTTGTTTAATCTATTATATACATCACATGAAATGTACGTGACAAACTTTCTTTTTAACTGTAATTCATTTCTAGACTCAATAAAAAATTGTGTTTCGTTCTGTCTTTGAATCTATTTTGTTATTAGATTCAACCGGAGAACTAAATGAATATTTTTCTATCAAGTCTAAAAATAGGTTATATCGAGAGTAAAAGTTTGTCACGTTTATTTTATATGATGAATTTTACAATAAAAGTCTATTTTGTTAAAAATAGAAAAAAATGACCTGTCTAAATTATACTTTATCTTAAAAGTAATTATGCTAAATTAATTTATTTATCATTATATTTAACACATTTTATGATATATTACCCTCTCTATAATTTGATATCTAAAAAAATTTCACGTAAAATGCACCAAAACTAAAGCAAATCACCTCTGCAAGAAATAAATAAATTTTAAAAATTTACGATAAATTTAAAGAAGGTTTTCTCGTACGTCAATCTCAAAATACCGAATTTGTTATTGTCTCTTCTACGATACTCCAACCGTCCCATGAATTTGTTATTCCTAATTACGTGGATTAATGTTTCAAATACTCTTTGATCATATAACTATTTTATTTTACAAAAATAAAAATCATGGTTTTGAATCCAATGAAATGGCAGGAGGCATTTACCTCGCAGAAGCGACTCGCCTCACGGAATAGGACCTGAAATCATGTGCGATATTCGAAAGAAACTCGGATATTTATTATATGGTGGGTAAGTTATACATTTAAAAATTTTATTTATTTGACTATATATTATAATTTAAAGGGATAAATCATAATTAAGTGATTATTTTATTTTCTGTCGCCCAGGCACAAGTAAAGTAAAAAGAGAGACCAAAGCAATAAACAAAGGACAAGGTCGGCGGCTGTGTTGGAAGCACGATGGTGATATTTGCCCAATAAAATTGAGCCACGTAGCCCTCGATTATCCATTAGAAAGGGACGGGAAAAGAAACTGCTTTAATGTCTTTTTCTCCTTCCCACCTTAAATTGATGAGCATGTTACTCTTGATTCTTAGTCAGAGGTGGGCAAAATCGTAGCAGAAATTGAGAATCAGATCAGACTGAACGATGCACTCTAGTTTTGGTCAATTCTCCCAAGTTTTACGGTGTGAGACGTGTCCAAATGCTAAAATCTTGAAAACTTAAAAGAAATGGCCTTGTTTTATTTTGAGTGCAACATTAGGGGTTCAGTTCTCACTTCTCACTGCATTACTCATTGTCGTCTTTGGACTCTCATCACTTTCGTCTCTCACTGCTCACTCGCATCCAATGTCTTTCAAGTACTTTATCTCAGTCTTGGCTCTCTGCTGAATCGAAGCACTATGTCTTTTCGCGGCTTGTGCACTGCGCCTCTAGATTTTTCGCACGACACACAGATCTATCAAGGACGCTTTCAAAGTGCTATTCGAAGTCGCCATCTACTAGGCGAATGGATCTACGATGATCGACCTAGAAGTTTTGAACTACAAGGGTGGAGCGCCGACTAACGAATCCAAGCAACAGAGACTTTGTGCGACTTGCGAACTTTGCTTCTCCTTTCAGATCTATCAAGGATGCTCTCAAAGCGTTATTCGTAGTCGCCCTCTACCAAGTGAACCGATCCACGATGATCTCGCAAAATCCAGTCTAGGCAGGCGGCAACGTCGTCTTCTTCAATTTTGGCTCATCGTCGAAATTCACTCTCTTGATCCAGTATGTATAATTTTTACAATGTTTTCTTCAGTTCTGGAACTGCAGCATATGGGTTCATTGGTCTGCAGAGAAAAGTTCTGAGAAACATCATCAATAACAGTGAGTCGATGTTAACAAAATAATTGGAGTTTTAGTAAATATTCATATTCATATTTCAAATCATTTTAGGTTGGGGGGAACAAGAACCAGACCAATATTTTTTGTTCGGTACCGGTTCCATCTAGGGTCAGTTTCAATCTTGAAATTTTTTTTTTAAAAAGATAGTCTAGTTCTAGTTCCATCCTGAAACCAAATTGGCCTGGACCGCGCTCACCCTTAATTTTTGTTAACACCTTGTCATTTTCTTAGTTCTTGAAAATTAAAATTAGTATTTTTTTTGTAGTATTAATAGTTTGCTCGTAAATTAATCACTAATTAGTAGTACTTCACACAATAATAACATGTGTTATTCAAATGAAAATAAAACAAGTACATATGGAAGATCGCGATATGAAAGATCGACCTCATCGAACTCAATTTAGCAAAGGTTCTTTGGAGCTTGAAACTACAGAATCAAAATTTATGAAATATTTATCAAGCGTACTTAATTTTAGTTGTTTTCTTGTCACTGTCATCACCTGTTATTTGTTACAAAGAGTTTTGAGATGATAAAGATTTTATTATCATGTATAGTATATAAATATAAAAATGCATTAATCTCTTTTTAGAGTTGTGTCAGTTTCTGTGTAAAGTCAAGAACAACCCAGTATGAGGGTTTAGCTCATATCAGTAACAGTGCAAAATCTTATATAGTTTATTAGAGTGAAAATTCATTATTTATAAATAGGACTCTCCTTTTCCATTTAGTATAACACGTTTTATGTTAGCACTAAAAATAATTTTGTGCGGGTTATCCCAAAGCACACAATTTATTGGAAGTATTGGTGGATTTTACAGGAGTAACTTTCTAAATATATTTCAAATGGCACTCATTTTACTTAGATTATAATGACTCAATATTATGATAATTTGTGAAGTACTGGTTTCGAGCATATTAATACAGAATTCCACATCGTCTGGCTATGATTGATATAAATGGTGCATAAGTATAATATCATCTCCAACTAATCTAAAATTCTTTGAAATAAAACCCGAATGTAAAATTGTGCATGTCCAAATCCAAAACGGACAAGTATTACGGGTGTTCGGGTGGACATCCACAGAGTCAAATGAAAACATATATTATAATTATACTTAAACCTAAAAACTGATCACATCTTATAGCTTAAATATATAATTTCTCATATATTGACGATCTAACAACATGACCAAAACATAGGTTGTGGCGAAAATCAAGTGCTAAGTCAAATCGCGGGGCGCATTGATGACTTGCAGCTGCAGCTGAGCCTCCTTGTCCATGGCCTCTTGACTTGCTTGCTCCATCTGCATCAGGCAAGTTTGCATCTCTATGTTCTTCCCCCACAGAAGAATGTATAATCCCATGATCACAACTATTGACCCCAATAAACTGAGCTCATGTAAATTACCCAACAATTAATAAAATGCATAGGTTTGTTAAGAATTTTAAAGAGAAAGCGCGCTTAAACTTTGAGTGGTTAGCAAAATCGTCGATGTCTCTATGAAATTTGTTAAATGTGTTATGTTTTTTGCTTGTTCTTGTCATTTTAGGTTGTTGTGATTAACTTGACTCACTCGATTTTTAACTCACACTCGATATTATAGTTGATTTTGAAAACTGAAAGACAATCCAACTGAGATAGCGTTCCAAATCAAGTAAAACTGAGTGAATCAAGAAATTTACTGTGAATTGAATTGATCGTTATAAACAAAAAATATTAAATATTTGATAAATTTTATCAATGTATCAACTTTTTTTGCTAACTACGCAAAGGACAATAACATTTTGTAAAAAAAAAAAGTAAAAAATATGGTTTCAAAATTTGAAACCGAAACCACCCCAAAGCAAATCGATAAAGTGGGTTTACTGAATTCAGTTTCGGTTCTCAATTTTATTTTTATTTAAATTTAGTTTTGTTTTGGTTTTCTTTGATTTTAACTCAGTTTTGACCAGTTCAGATATACAAATTATATAAATATATAAGTGGTTCGGTTTTGATTAGTTTTAAAAGAAGAAATCGAGAACCGAACCAAAAATTTCTGTTTGGTTTCAAAATTGGTTTTTCCAAAATTAAAACCGAATCCAACCGAGATTTTAATTTGGTTTGGTTCGGTTTTCTGATTTAACGGAACCGCTATCCACCCCAAATCTCTTGGTTAGCTGGATGAATTGCACTCTCCCCAACTTTTAAATTTCATGGTAGAGTGTAAGTATTTGGCCTAAATTGAGAGGTGAATGTACCTTCCAAGATGGAATTGTTCATGGAGGATCGGGATGTCGAACGTGGCCGCTATTATCTGAACCAGAGGACTGAATGCCGAGGTGAAGACAGGACCCCTCTTCTTCACACACCATGACATTCCCACGAAGCACAATCCAGACCCTACCACACCCTGCATAGCATATTAGTCTGGGAATAATCCGAGTAAAATGATCAGAAATGGAGGATTACAGATTACTTACAGCGAAAAGGATGGTGGTGACTTCTAATCTTCCCCTGAGAGCCCATGCGGAGAGAGTGGCGCCGGTGGAGAAGCTCAACACGGCGGACTGAATGGAGCCGAAGAAGGACATGAGGGCGGTGCTGGAGTACTGGAAGGGATATCTCCCGCCGATGTTGGATTGCAGGAGAAACCACGACGACCACAAAAGGGTTCCAATTACCAGCGCCACCGAGCCCACCGTCCATCTCTCTGATTTTTTGGTGGCGTGATTCTGCAGCCTTACTTCCTCTGACTCCGCGCTGTCGAATAAAGGCGGCCCTAAGTAAAGCGTCAGCATGGCCGCGCCGCATATGCACACCAACGTGCCTACTACTTTGGCCCTCCCGCCGTTGCTCTTTATGTTCACCTTCTCCAATCTGAAGAGGTTTTGACAAGAATTAGGACTACAAAAATTGTTAATTGCCATTGCCAAAAAACATCCAGTTGAAGGAGTGTCCTAAGACGACGAAAACTCGACTTCTCCACTAGAACTAGAAAAGGGTGAAACCTCGAGTTCGATCTTTAGGAAGAGTACTCATTATAGACGAGTGTCGATCATGTAAGGTTCGAAATTTCTCTAATATCAATTGAACTAGCAATAGTTTAGGCTTTTATTTGTACCCTAATGGCAAGGCCATTACGAATGTGACGACCGGAACGATGTTCACAAATGCACAAGCGAATGTAGCCGAAGTGTATTCAATTCCTAGAAGGAAGCAATATTGAGTCAATGAAGCCCTGAAAAGAAGAACATTCTATAATCAACCCCACTTTCGTATAAACACAATTCAATTGAAGAAAATGCCAACAAATTCGAAACTCACCCGACAATTGCGCTGAAGAAGAGGTAGCAAACGATCCGAAGGGTCAGTTTCTTTCTACTTTCCCTGCAAACAAGCTTGATTAAGTTACACACTTAGCATGCAAATCAAGTGTTAAGACCTTTGTACCTTTCCCGGAAGTAGGCGATTGGAGCTAAGAAAATCGTTGAAATCAAGAGTCGATATGTGATGAGAACCAAATGGTTAATCCCCCGGTCGAGAGTTTTTTTGAGAAGAATATTTACGAGGGCGAAAGCAAAGTCGATCACCACCATAACAGCAAACGGCTTCCATCTGTCGAAGCTGTTGATTTCAGCCATGCAAAAGTGATGATCCCCACAAACTTGGAAAGGCAGAGCTAAGATGATCTTAAAAACACAGCAAGGAGAAGACCCCTAGCTCTTGAGTATTATGGAGGTCGGCTTTTTTTTTTTTTTAGGTCTAAATTGAAAGGTTCCAGAATAAGTGGTCACAAAGCAAGATGAAATTCCTTAAATCACATCACTGCTTTAAGCAACCAACTTTGAAATAATGTTTACTAATTATTCCAATCTTTTTTGCTTTTCTTTTGACTGAAACCTTGTGTTTTCCAGTCTCATGAAGAGCCATCGCCAGCCATCGAAGCCATCAATCGCCATGCCGAACTTCTGCCGATTGAATCGGGAGCTTATGACAAATTGGTGAGAATCTTCTTCTTTATGTCTTTTTCATCTTCTCCATCTCCTCATTTGCAGAAGCATCGAATACTCAGAGCTGTGAAACAGGACGATTGTGTTTGTGTCTTTCTCAGATTTTGGGACTGGCAGGCATGAAAGAACATTGCGTCAAATCTATCAAAAGCTCATCCACAGATGAGAGTTTTTTCGCAAAGCTTTGATCCTTCGTTTAGCCACTGTTCTTGAGTGACCTTCCAAAAGGTGCAGCCTGAAAGAGCCAGAGATGCTCTTGAGCCATTGCATTTATTGTACAAATTTTATGCCGGATATTATAATTGTCTTTGATTCTGATTTTGTTTGATCAAACTTTCCTTTGTTTTTCTGAGTATGGTTATTCCCACGTGCTCGCATAGTCCTATCCGCATTCTTCCCGTGATCGTTTTAAATTATTTCGCGTGGGTTTTGCATGTTTGGTTTCTAAATAATCTATCATGCTAAAAACATAGATTAAAGCAAAAATTTTCGAAAAATATGTATCATTTTTCCGTTGGTTTTGATCTCGATGTTACTTACTCATGTAATTAACTTTTGTTAATCACTCAAGTAATTAACATGCATTGAAATAGATTAGAGGATTCCCTAGTTGATATCAACTGATGACCATTGGAATGGAAGAAACACAGTAACGTCTGGTTGATTAGATGGTCTGACCAATCATGCCGACCAGACCACTAATCTTTGATGCCACAAAGAACAATCAGAAATCCAAATAATAGTAGTTCGCCAAGTAATCGATTTGAGCCGCCGAGAACGGCTGCTCGGAGGACGACCAATGGCCGTAGACTCCTCCGTTAATGTGGCCAACGCTGACATCCGTCTGCCCACTACAAATACTCGACAGTTCTAAGGAAGAGTTGTTGTTGTCTGTACTAGAGGAAGCCATTAGTGGCCATCCATATCTAACCAGAGCGTCGTGTTCTGTAATAGATGGACATGGACGATCAACCATCTGATCAATTGCCCAATCTGCCTCGTAGGCGGCGCCACTCGCCGTGGAAGGCTGCGCCGCTTGACTAGGCTGCTTCTCGGCCACTGACATGGAAGAGCCGCGCTGCAGAGAGCGGAAGGTTAGAGAATTTTGTCGAGGGAGTTTGACGGCGGGTTTGCCGGTAAGATTGGTTGAGTTTGATGTCTTTCCGTCGAAGAGCTTGGCCTTGAGCGCGCCTATAAACCCTTCAGCTGCAGTCTCCTCAGCGCATACCTGCTCAAACGAGAAGGGCTCGGCGCTGCCACCGCCGTCGGTGGGGGGCTGTTCGAAGTTGGTGCGGGCGTTGGCGCCCCGCAAGGCGCGGGCTGCATCGTCGTAGGCTCGAGCGGCATCCTCGGCAGTGTCGAAGGTTCCGAGCCAGAGCCTAACCTTCTGCGTAGAGTCTTTGATCTCTGCAACCCATCTTCCGGACGGCCGTTGCCGGACACCCAGAAATCTTTGATGGCCTCTCGTCGATGCTTTCTTCCTGACCCGAATGCCGTCAGTAGAAGCCCCCATAGTCGACCACAAGCTCCTTCTGCTAAATTCGACTAAATTATAGTACAAGGTTTAGGACACTGTTTTGCAGGCGTTGTTGTTTACATCGATTCGCCATTAAAAAAATTACAGATTGCAGAGACAAAAGCATCTGTTTCATCGCTCCAATCCACCGTTAAAAGAGTACTCGTTTTTTACCCTTTTGTCATCTTCGTTCCACCCAATCAAGCTGAAGATGGCGATGAAGTTCAGTCTGGCCTGCAGGGCAGTGGGCCAGATCATATTTGATAGACTTCTCCTGATGATCCCCATCATTCAAGATAATGTTTTTCGACTACATCGTTTGGAGCCAGAGTTCATCTTTGGGTTCAGCAGTTCTTAGTGGAAATCCATGGATCCGTACAATCTTCCCTTACAACTTAGCTTATATTATCATTTATATTCCAAATTTTACATGGTAGATTTTTTGCTGGCTGTAAGTGAGAGCACAATTAATAATATTATAAAAGTTTTGTAATTTTAGATCACACGTAATTTTAATAAATTTTTTCCTAAAAAAGAGTAAAAATCTATAATAATTTGTAAAAGTGAAAAATTATAAAAATTTTTAAATTATTTACTACAGCGAGGTGAATTTGTAGTAAAAATTTCATGCAAATCTAATATTATTTGATATATTTTCTGAGATATTCACTCTATATTTTTCAGTTTTAACATAAAAAATGAAAACTAAAAATCTGTCAGGATAAAATTATTAACAAAATCATACAAAAAATAAATTTGTTAACAAAATAGTTTAAGAGCAAAATTTTTAATAATTTTATACTTTAAAGAGTTTTTTTTTTTAATTACCTTCACAATTTTTACCATAAAAGAAGTTCAAGTTTACTCGCTACTCTCAGATTGCATGTTGGTCATGGGTGCTATCAACATAATTATGTAAACTTGTATTTATCACTAATTTAGTTGTCCTTTTAGTTTGATAACAAATTTCATCGGCTCCGATAATTCGACCTATAAGTAATCAATCCCGTTGAAAACTCGAGTAATTACGATGCGATTAATTTAGTCATTTATAAGAATACTCGCTATTATAGTCGATATTAAGAGTACTTGATCACCATAATTTAGACTAAAAAAATCTTTTTTACAAGGCTCGTTCAAGCTTGGACATGTCTTTTCACACGTTAGCCGGTTATTTTATCGGTGATTCCATCGTCGGCGGACCCAAATCTTGACGGACTACTTAATTTAGAGTGGACCCGACGCTGCCATTTTTCCGCAATCATTTTCTTCTGATGTGAATTTTGGTGGGAATCAGGAACACCACACTGCTTTCTCAGCTTCCACCATGATAAAGAAACGTAGCTCAAAAAGTCATCCTTCAAAACCTATGATCTCCGAATCCAGCTCAACTTGCTTGAATTTATTTGCCTGAATTGTACCAAAATTTTGACAGTACACTCAAAAAGGTTACTTTCGGTGAAAGCAAAGGAGATTTTGGTTACACTGTATATTAGTTATTAGCTCTCATGTAGCTATCAACAAAATATACCCAGTTTTGGGATTAGGGTTCATCGCTTGTTGTTGAATACTTTGAATTCCTATTCCTAGTAAGGTGGGAGCTGTCCCATTTGGTCCCGTTCCGCCCTAGAACCAGAACCATCATCCATGGTTCTGAAATCGGAGCCAGAGCAGTGGGATTTCGGGACTGGGACCGGAACTGTAATCGACCGTAGTTTAGAGTTCAATTCAGAATCAGTTCCAAATAATAACAAAAATTAAAAGAATTATATTAATTTTGGGTTGGATATTCGGAATTTGAGGCCAGTATTTGAACATGCTGATTTTTCTGAATTTTGGGTCAAATTTTAACCCGTTTTGGGTCGAATTTTTTTATCAATGATTCAGTTTGGTTTTCAAAATTTTTGGAACTGGATCCAGGTCCTCTGGTGGGCAAAATGGATCTGAACTGAGACCACAACTGCAGTTCTGGTCCAGTTTTAACCCCCCCTTGATCTCAACTGTACAATCTGCTTTCCTTGCTAAGATTTCTTGGCAGAGATCCTAAGATTAGATTGGAGGTAGATGTAACATTAGTCTCTTCATGCCAATCAGTGAACTCTTTTATTAAACAAAAAGTAGAAGCAGATGTTACAAGAGGCAAAGTCCAACCTAAACCCATGACACATGAAGACTTGGGTCAAGCTCTTTCTTCATTTTCGCTACATTCTTTCAAAGAATTGGCAATGTCTAACACAAATCTGTACTTCACATCCTTCTTTATAAGCCTCTCGAGAGCTTCATTCGAGTACTGAATCGGAACCACTTCTATATTTGGATAGATTTCATGAGCTGCACAGAAGTCGATCATCTCTTGGGTCACTTTTGTACCGCCAGCAATGCTGCCGGAAATTGTTCTCATACCTGTGCGATTATCGATTCATTTCCTTAATCCATTTAGATCACCAGCAGTCGGTAATAAATTAGAAGAACTGAAGAAAACTAGCTAAATATCTTCTTTTGTATCAAGAGTGGCTTAAGTACCTATACTGAGGCTTGCAGGGTGGAACTTGACTTCACTAGGAAAACCCACAAGGACCATAACACCACCCTTCTTCAACAGAGACAAATACGGATCGAATGGATGATCACCCGATGCTGCATCGATTATGAAGTCAAGTGACTTATTCAGTGCCTACATAAAGAATACACAAACTTGATGGTTCAAAGTAGTAAATTAAGCTGAGAGAGAGCAAATGCCAAAAGAAAATATCGACCTTCATCTGTTCTATGTCAGATGAGACAACAAAATTATCGGCTCCAAGAAGGCTCAAAGCTTCGTCTTTCTTGGATGGGCTAGTGCTCAAAATTGTTACTTTCAAGCCAAAAGCCTTCCCAAATTTGACTGCCAAATGACCAAGACCACCGAGGCCAATTACGCCGAGAGATTTACCAGGTTGGTTCATTTTATGCCACATCATTGGAGCATATACAGTGATTCCAGCACAAAGTAGAGGAGCAGCTGAAGCCAATGGATAATTTTGGGGAATCTTGAAGCAGTACCTGACATTCAAGGCCTCGCAAATATGATCAAACTATTATACTTTATAGACTCAAATGATCACAAATTGTGCCATTCCAGATTAAATGTAGCATGTTTACACGTCGGATTTCAACAAAACCGTTGCGATAGTACAATTAAGAAGCCAAGAACCCAACACCATTTCAAGTAACGCATGATGTTTCCGCAGATACAAGGGGCGATCATAACTCTAGAATCGCAATTGGAGTATTTTAAGAAATCATTATAAACATCATAAAATACTTGCCTCTCTTCGACAATTATATAGTTGGAATATCCTCCTTTCGTAACTGTACCATCAGCATCAACACCATTGAAAGTGAAAACAAGTCCTTTGCTGCAATAAACTTCGTCCCCATCACTGCAATGCTCACAATCTTTGCATGAATTGACATAAGTACCCACCCCAACATGATCTCCTACTCGGAACTGACTAACGTTCGAACCAACCTCTTTCACGATTCCAGCTATCTCGTGTCTGGAGCAAATTTAATCAAGAAAATCTTTCTAATTGAGAAAAATCTACGATGGTCGTGACTAACAAAACTAACTCGCGTTAACTCACCCAGGCACAACAGGATACTTGGAATCCCCAAGTTCATTTCGGGTACATGCCACGTCCGCATAACAGACTCCACAATGGGTAATTGCTATAGAAACATCATCACACCCTACAGTCCTGAATAAGAATTCCAAACTGGTAAATGAATCTTTTAACCACCATACTATTCGAAGTTAAGACATATCTATGGAGTTCAATGTCAAAAGGCTAATGCCAAGAACAAGCATTAGTCACTCAATTTCTTCAAAAGATGTTAGGTCCCCTTCACCTCCCCGAGATTGATCGGTTAACCTGACCTTTCTATTAGGTCCCTTTCTGGGTCGTGACAAAAGACGTTACAGATTAGGACTTGAAATTTGTCAGATGTTCGCATCTTGACAATCGCGATGCGATTTCAGTACATTTCATTAAAATTTCGTCTTCTTCAAGAAGAAAATCCGCTCAATTTTTCAACTTCCTAACCAAACAATGCAAGATTTATAACTGTTTAATCCATGTATACAAAAGAGAGAGAGATACCTGCGGCTGAATTTGTAAGGAGAAAGTACCCCAGATGGATCTCTAGCAGCCCAACCGAGACAATCCCCGTCTCTAGGTTCAGAAACCATCGTAACCTAAATTCAACCAGTCAGCAGAAAGTAAGCTCAAAATTCTGCTCAAAAAGTGATGCAGAAATTCGACACTGGAAGAGGCGTCAATAGAACCGATTACAGAATTTCACGACGCAAAGCAGAAGAAAATGGCGCGAGAGAGTTACATTAAACCCAGGTAGAATCACTCCGTAATCTAAAAACGAAAAATATTCAGAAAAAAAAAAAGAATATCGAAATAAAAGAAAAGAACGAAATCAACTTCCGTTCTGCCATAGAAATGTTATCAAAACAACAAAAGCATATTTAAGAACTTAACTGGTTTTGTATTGTCGAAGAGGATACAAAAAACCAGACGAATGAGGGTTGGTGGTTAGCGAAGCGACGATTCTGGTTCTTATAAGCTCTCCTCTGAACAGCTCCATCGTCATTAATGACATCCACTGTCATTTGACACAGTCTTGTTGACTCTGTCTGTCGCTTCTTGACTATGAGTCAACTAAACAAATGAATTTTAAAGTATTTTTTTAATAAAATTTTTATCTTTTTCATATATTTTTTTAATAAAATTTTTATTTTTATTTTTAATAAATTATGAAAATTTTTAAATTATTTCTCATGATAATATTTTAAAAAAGTTCGATATTTTTAAATATATTATTTGGCATAGTAATTTTGAATTTTTTAAAATTTAATTTATTATTAAATATATTATTTGACATAGTCTTTCTAAATTTTTTAAAATTTAATTAGGGAAAATTTAAATATTATCCTCTTTCAAACGGGTATAATCTGGACTTCACGGGTCCAGGTCGACAGGCTAGCCGAGCCGAACCCTCATAATGAGCTCTCGAGCCGGGCCCGGTCGACCCAATAGGCTACCCGTTCAGTCCCGTCGAACCGCCTAATAATTATATTTGACTATTTGTTTCGACCAGTGAGGTTGTTTTCTCCCCTCGCGACTCGTAGCCAACTGCGCTGCGCTGCACTGCCTAGCAGAAGTGGGCTTTCGCTCTGCCGTTAGTCGATCGGAGAGCTGAGAGGATGTCCGTGGCGTCATCATCCTTGGGGGGGTCAGTTAGGTCGTGGAGGACAGCTTTTCTTACTCTGAGAGACGAATCTCTCACTTCTTCATCGTCTTCGTCCATTCCTGGCCTCCTCAACTCTGTCATATTTTCACATTCCCCCCTCTTGATTTCTGTAGCTTCGGAGCTTCCTCCTCACGAGGTACTTTCTGGATTAGCAAACGTAGTGCTGGTTTTGTTTGCTGATTTCACATTTCCTCTGTTTATCTGCGGGATCAGGTTTCTTCCGATTTGTTGTTTCTATTGGAATTGGTCGCTCGCACTTCTCAAAGTTATCCAGATTATGTTGTTACCTTTACGCAAATATCGAAATTGGTAAATTTCTTATTCTCTGTTTTCGTTTATTAGCACAACTTTCTTTTTCTAGATGTAGTTGCCTCATAATTTTCTCCTATTATAATTATTCATTTTTTTCCTCATAGATTCATGAAATTTCCCGTAAGATATCTCTTGAGTTCAGTTCTTCTTCTTGGCATGTGTTTCTTGACTGCTACGGTAATATACTTCATTTACTTCTCCAAGAAGATTATATTTTGGGAAATGTTGCTCCCTTCGGATGTATTTGGGAATCGTTGAATACTGTAAGGTTAGTACTTAATTCATTGCACTGCACTATGTACCGCTGAGTACTCTGTTTGTCGTTTTGGTGTACGGTAGCATCTCTTTGAAAACTGTGTTGGCATTCTATGTTATATTTAAGAGGCGTCATACCATTATATTATTTGAAAATGAGGATGGTGCAGATGATTAATACTTTTTCCTATTTCGCCCTTATCTTTCATCTCGAATCTATGACTTTGAAAATCTTATGTTTATTTTTTTTCCTCTTTATGACTGTACTTTCTGTTGAATTCTATTATGCACGATCCATTTCCTTCTTTCAATTTTCTTTGTCGTTTACTTTGAGCAGACAAATTATATCTAATCATGGTGGGAAAAGTCAGCCACAAGATTTTCTTATGGTGAAGTTTTTTCTGGGAGTCATTACGGACATTCATTCTGCATTAGTTTTCTTTCTCAATTCCTCAGTTCGTGGTAATTATGTTGTTGAAATTGGAAAGAGAGTTTCTGAATGTAGCACTCTATGGGAAGCTCAGACTGATGCAATTACTATGGTCAGCGAAATTATTTTAAGAGTTGGCTCATCCTTTCCTGCTGATCTCTGGAGATCAGTGATTGAGGTAGTTATGCTTTGTGGGCCTTTTGATAATTTCCTTAATTTACATTTGAGATAATTATTTTATTGTAGTCTTTATCAGGTTGTTAGAAAAGTGATGGATATCTTTGCATCCAAGAGCCTTATTGTGGAAGATAATGTTATGCCCAGGTATTTCCTTGACACTTCTCCATCCCTGACCCCTCCCCTTGATGTAGAGAAAACTAGCAAATTCATAATTTATCATGGACTCCTGTTTAGATCATTATTTATCATTTTTGGCTCCACAGGTTTTATGTATCTCTTCTGCATTGTCTCCATTTGGTTTTGGCTGAAGTTAAATATGCACTATCTGACCATGTAAGACAACACAAATTTATCTGAAGATCTGATTTAATTGCATTACAAATATTTGGTTCTCATGATTTTGCTGTTGTTTTCAGGTATCTGCTTTCACAGCAACTTTACGAATGTTTCTTACCTATGGCCTTAGTTGTAAAATCCAAATCACTAGCCATGATGATTGTTGTGAACCGAAGCTTGGTTTATCTACTCCAAAACCAAGTTTTGAAGTACCAAAAAAGATAAGTCATGGCCCCTATAGGCCTCCGCACTTACGTAAAAGGGAAAATTCTAACATGAAAATTGGAAATGATCAAAATGGGCGAACTCCTACAGGTCAAGGGTCTTCTACTGTTGATTTTACATCTTCCGATTCAGATTACAGTGACAATGAGATGCATGTTAAGGATGGTGACAGTGCACAGAGTGCAAAAGTTCGAGTAGCTGCTATTGTTTGCTTACAGGTATTCATTGAAATCCCACTAACCATTTTACTAGTTTTGTATTCATTTGGTAAAGGTATGCTACATAGAATGTTTTTTGGAAAAATAGCCGAAATTTATTATTTTAAAGAAGGAGTCCAGAAAGGAAGATAACAACTCAAAGCATCTCTGTGTAAACAGTATTTATTGGAAAATTATTTAATGTTTTTTTTAAAGAAAAAGCATAGCTCGCGACATGGAAGAAGACTTCTTGTTTATGATTTTTTTGAAGTGTCATCTACGTTCCAAAATTTTGTTTCTTAATGTTGACTAATGACCTTTAGCGTGACTTGAAACTAGTACATGAATCTCCTTAATCATTTCTGTATTATTTTTTAAATATAATATTCTATAGAGTTATTGAGGTGTTTTTTTATTTTAGATTGTGGTTTTTTTGCTAAATTTAGATGCTTAATTAGCCTCTATGCAAATTTTAACGATGTCAAATTTTGGTTTAACTTCGATGGGAAGGATCTTTGTCAAGCTGATCCAAGGGCATTTACTACTCTGTGGACAATGCTGTTGCCAACTAGGGATGTGCTATTGCCTAGGTGATTCATCTCATTTCCTTCTGAACTTTTTTGACTGACTTATTGACTGGTCAGGTATTCTATTTCTTCTGCCTCATATCATGCACGATGTCATTACCAATTTTCAGGAAGGTCGAAGCAACTTTAATGACATGCTTACTGTTTGATCCTTCATTCAAGGTATTTGACGTGCAATACTAAACAACCTGGTTATAATGGAGTGTGAAAAGATTAGGTGTATGAATTTCTTTACTATATAATTATACAAGGCAAGTGTTTAGTTTTCACAATACTAACTGAAATGGTTATCGCAATAATTAATTTCCTAAGGTGCTGCACTGATGTATGATTTATCCATTTACTGTTTTATATACTCGTTTACTCCTTTGCATGTTGTTCTATAAGTGCAGTAATTTTCTTTTGTGGTCCTAATATTCTGTGTGTAAGGTTCACGTGAGCATGCTAAATTGCTGGATGGAATCTTTTTGTAATTCACTTCTGCTGGTCAAGGGGTATAGAAAGCTCACATCAGAAGAGCTAGGGTTTCTAAGCTGTATTTTGATAGCGTTTTGAGATATTCATATTTGTATTCTTCCTTTTTGAAGAACTCCATCTCACGCCTTCATAAATGCTTGATTTGATGCATTCAGGTGAAGATTGCTTCTGCCTCAACCCTTGCTATTATGTTGGATGGAGTTACTTCAGTCCTTCGGATAGCAGAATACAAGGAGCCATCTAAATGCACATCCTTTACAGCACTCTCAATTACCCTTGGACAAATATTAATGCAACTTCATTTGGGTACTTGATGCACTATTAAAGGGCTTCTCTCTTGTTGTTCTTCATTTTATAAGAAAAAGATTACAATTAGATTTTGAAGGATCTGTGACTTAAATTACTTATATTGAATGCAAGAAACACTGATATAAGAAGATGTTTATTAACATAAAGAGTGTCATGGCTAGACAAGCGATTGCATACCTTTTATAAAAAAACAAGCTTTGGCATATCTTTTATATAAAGACAAGCTTTTGCTAGAAGAATTTTTAGATATCCTTTAGTTATTGCCCTATCTGACAAGAAGGTTTTTTTTTATAAGAAAACTTTGTATTTACAAACAAAAAGTTACAAGAACTCGGGGAAGGAGAACTTCATTTGAACAATAAACATCTAATGACAAACAATTGCTTTCCCATTGGAAAGAACTATGTTAAAAGAATAACTTTTAAAATATTTAGAGTTATAAACTCATTTAACAACAAAAAAGTTAATCATATTGCATAAATTACTTTTAGATGCTTATCTACAAAAAAAAAATTTTTTTGATGAAACAAAGTAGTTCAAAGACAGATAGAATTCTTAATTTTTTAAATTAGTTTTATCGTATTCTTGTGTTTTTCTTCAGTAATAAAGATATTATTGACGAAACTTCCAATGTCAGAATAAATTGACAAGAAGGTTTTGATAAGGTCGTTGTGTGTAAATCTTTTCATAGTAAGCAACTGGTTATAAGTGGAATGTAAGCTTTATTCTTCTTTACGTGGATCTCTATACTTGCAATGAGTCGTAGAAATGGCTCACTGGAAAGCTTGAGAATTGAAAACACTTTCTTGCTATATATATTTTTTAAATAATAGTTTTTTGATGGAGTTCAAGGCAATATTTTCTTTCTTTTTTTTGTGACTAAGACATTACCTGGTCTAATGTTCTGTGGTTTCGTCTTTATTGCAATTCACTGCTGTTGTGCTTAGGTTTCATATTTTCCTTCGGGTCATTTTGCTTAGGTATTTTGCACTCAATCAAGTGTGAAACACATGGGAGATTGCTAACAAGCTTGTTTAAGATTCTCGTGCTTCTGATATCTTCTACTCCGTAAGTCCTTCTAGAGCTATCATCACGGTCAAATTTTCTTGTTTTATTCAAGCTGTTGACTTTCTCTCCTGGGGCTTCTAAAAAACTCTGATGCCCGTTTCAGTGTGTTTATGTTTTGGTTGTGATCTCATTCGAGAATATGTTGATCTTTAGTTTACATTCAATATCCACCTACAGGTACTCAAGGATGCCTGGAGATTTACTACCTACAGTTGTTAAAACTCTACAAGCAAGACTTGTTGAAGGCTTTCCATGGAAAAGTGATCAGACTGCCCTTCTGGTTACTCCTATCAACTACATGTCCATCATTCCCTTTTCTTCATAAGTTAGTGCATAGTAATTAATTTTCTTCCTTAACAGGCTGGTGCTATTAGTTGTTTGACTGTTGCTTTTTCTACCTCACCTTCCTCACCTCAACTAAGAGAAGTACTCCTTGAAGAAATTTCTACAGGTTAGTTTAGATCACACTCGAATGGATACAATTATATTATTTTTTACAAAATTGACGATTTAGGTTAGGCCATTACATTGAACTGCCATACTATTACTTACAAAGTAGTATCTAGGTTACAAAAGATTATAAGTCAAATATAACATGTTAATTCTCTTCCTCACTTATTGCAAGTTATTTTCACCTCAAGTTTTTCAACAATCTTATAGAGTCCCTTTGATTTGAATAATTACATTTTCTAAATGTTGCAACGTGTTGAATCAATTCTACTTTGATTTGTTACTTTCACAGTTGAGGTTAACTCTTTTAGAAGAATGCTGAATTATTGTAGATCTCATTGTTCTGCCATTAAAAGTTGGTGTTTGACAATTTTATGACTGAAACACTATTTAGAATATACGTTCAAGTTTCTGTAATATTTCTTAAACTAATTTAAGCTGGCATTTGTAATATTTAGGTCTCAATGTGGATGACAGATCTGCAGTTCTTCCCACCTTACTTCATTTTTCAGAAGAGTCAACTAACTTGTCAATATGTTTTGAGGCACTCCAGGTATTGTTTGAAGAATCGAGAGATCTTAGAACTATTGTTGATTGTCATTGATGCACTTGATTAGTCCCCATTGATTCATGTAAGAGTTGGATGTGAGTTTGGCGAGGATGAAGTTTGGTACATGATTGAGGAGACGAATGGAAATAAGGCTTTAGGTCTAGATGGTTTTATTTTTTTATAACCATTGCTAGAGTTTCGTGAAAGTTGGAACTTTTATGGGCATGCTCAAGGCTTTTCACCATCTTGATGTTTGGGAAAGAGTCTGATGTGGGCAGCCTCCCCCTTCATTTTGATCTTTGTGTTTTGAGGGAGATTTTTGGTAACCATCCAAGTACATTTGTAAATGTGAAGGTCTAATGTGAAGTGATTTTACCACAGTGGCAGGTGATTAGATGACTGTTTAGCGTATTGATTAGAAATGAAGCGAAAGGAGAAATAGGAGGACAAGAGAAAGAGGGGAAATTTCATTATAAACTTGTTTAGAAGTTAAACCCTTGTGGGGAGCTTGGCCCTTGACAATGCTTTGTGAATTTGTAACTCAACCCTTAAAGCATACCCATATTCTTGAATAATTTTTGACGCGAAACGAATTTTATAAAAAATAATGTGGAATGTCCGTGAGAAAAAGAGTAAAGGGAATTCTCCCCACTCAAGAATTTCCATATTTGCTTGCTTTATTTCCATTGTGTTTAGTTGATTCTACTAAATTATTATCCAAGCTACTCTAAAATTTTGTAATACTGTTATTCCTCCTCAACATCTTCATTTTATACAATATATTAAATAAAATAGTAATTGAGAGTACATTACAATTTATTCTCTAATGTTACAATGACGTATCATTCATTCATTGATAGTATAATTATGATAAATTACAAATAACTGAAATAGTAGATTACGATGCTTCATATAATGAGCAAAATGTAAGTGCATGTTAAAGTAGAAGATTAGAACGTAAGAGTATAAATAATTGTTCCCTAAATAAAGTTTATAATACCATGTTTGCTTTAATCACAAAATTTTAATTTCACTTAAAAAAGACATCTTTGCATGACTATAACCTATGATTATTATAAGGGAACCTGAAATGTTGGATTGAAAGATTAAATTTACGTTTTAGGCTGTAGGGACTCTAATGCAAAAGTTTTTGGTAGACCTAAGATCAACGGCCGAGGACTTTTTTTTTTTTTAATATGAACTAAAATTTATTTATCATACAAGCAATGTTATTTACAATATTAAATTTGTCGCCATCAAAGGCTTTTCCAATAGGATAATTAGGATGAATAGATGATTTATATTGGACATAAGAAACTTCTCCTATGGAATTTTATTGGTTTTATTTTAGTGGACTCCTTTTTGAAGATGACCTTGTGTTTTGCATCAGTCTTGATGAGGATGACACTACAACATTAATTCGTTTCAGGCTCTTAAAGCTGTGTCACATAATTATCCAAACATAATGCATGCCTGTTGGACACGACTGTCCTTGGTTGTTTACAACTTTGTAAATGGAGTTGCTCCTGAAGTATCTGTGAGACAGTGGAAAGCCCAAGATGGAAATACTGCTGGATTTACTGGGGAAAAAATCATTACAGCTGCTGTGAAGGTTAGGAATTCTTAATTCTTGGATAGTTTTTTTTACCATTCCATTAATGGTTATGTTTTTGCGTTAGGTAAGGTCTGCTCCTTGTGTCAGAATTCTTACTATGATGTAATAGTACAGGACATTCATGTGCTTCTATTTGCACATAAATGTTTCTTGAAAAAATGAAAAAGAAATGCAAGCTTTGAATGGTGGAGTTACTTATTATGAATAATTAGCAGAGAAAGATGCAAATCAGTTGAAATAACCATAATTATTACTACTTTATCTGCTACTTGGGCTTGTCATTTCTTCTTGACACCCATGTTGACAACATGACTTCACATACAAGATATATATTGAGTTTTTCATTTATTAGGATGGCATGGTTGCGTTTATGAATTATGTCTATAATTGTACAATATCCTAATAATATCTCCTAAAGAAATATTATTTAGTTTCAGAAACTGTCCATTTGTGGTGTAGCTTTTTTTAACCCTATCCTTTGTTCATATTTTGCTTTTAATATTGACTTTTGGTTATGAAATAGAAACTGCCCCTATTCTGCACTTGCCAAACCATTAGCACATTGAAAATCCTTAATAGAATCTTGACGAGTTATGTTAGGGGAAATTTCAGGGAGATAGAATTTCGAGGATTGTTGTCTTGTGCGTCTGATATTCACTGGTTTTTATTTATCAAATCTATTCCTTTTTTTTTTTTTTACAGTTTCCTTTACAGATATGATAATGAATTCTTTTTTGTCTGATTTATAGGTTTTGGATGAATGTTTGCGAGCAATCTCTGGATTCAAGGGGACTGAGGATCTTTTTGAGGACAAAGTAGTAAATACTCCATTCACATCTGATTATGTAAGAATGAAGAAGATTTCATCGGCGCCATCACATGAACTAGAGAATCCAGAAAATGCTAAGGATGAACCAAATGCTTGTCAGTTTGGAATCATAGAATGGAGTGAGACAATTCAGAAACACATGCCTCATATTCTGTATCATACTTCCCCAATGGTTGGTCAAGTTCTTTCCCCATGGTTTTGAATTATTGATTTTAATATTGTATAATTTTTAAAGTACGTGGTATTAAGTTATTGGTGGGAAAAGCAGAACTATCATGTGTATTACCTGGTAATAACTGTATTTTATCCTTGTACATCACCTAATGTTCATGGGATGCTCAGTTTACTAATTCTATCTACTAAAATCCTTGATTGGAAGGTAAGAATTGCATCTCTTACATGCTTTGCGGGAATTACCTCACCAGTGTTCACCTCTCTCCCTGAGAAGAAGCAGGACTACATTCTTTTGAGTTTGGTAAGCTATTATCTATATTGTGTTTGAACCTTTTTTCTTTTATATTTTTCTGTTTTTTTTTGGCTAGTGAGATTGAACTTTTAATCAGTTACATCATTATGTTTTTGTTAGTTTGATTTTATGTTGATTCTATCATTTTTTAGGTGAATGCTGCCATCTCTGATGAGGTGCCTTCAGTTAGGTCAGCTGCTTGTCGAGCTATAGGAGTAATTTCAAGTTTTCCTCAAGTTTCTCACAGGTTAATATGGTCATTTTACTAAAAACTCATATTGGGCATCTTTGCATATGGTCAGAAATTCACTGACTATTTTTAATATATAGTGCAGAGACACTTGAGAAGTTTATCCATGCCGTTGAAATGAATACACATGATTCTTTAGTTTCGGTAACTTTGAAGTTTTTTCTATATTTTTACTGTCTTTTGGGTTATAGTTGTTAGTTTTCCACCTAACGAATGTTAAATGTATAAATTTCTTTCAATGTTTAGGTACGAATTACTGCTTCGTGGTCAGTAGCAAATATTTGTGACTCTGTCCGGTACTGTATTGATGATTTTTCTTCAAGACAACCTACAGGTTTGCTTATAAGAGTGAATTTGAAGGTTTTTGGTCTATTTGGGTATGCAAGTACTATTGGAATTCTGCTGTCCTTATTGCTCTGTATTTTTATAGGTTTAAATGCAACTTCAGATTCATTAACAGTATTGATTGAGTGTGCTTTACGACTGGTGAATGATGGAGACAAGGTAAATTTTTATTTTTGCAAGATTATTTAATAGTGCTACATTATAGTTTGATTTCAGGATACCATATTGGTAAGAGCTCTTGCGCTCAAACACTTTGCACCTTCCCTAATAGGTCTCTTATTGTTCTTAGAAGAGATCTGTAGGTCCTCTATGCGTATTTATCACGAATCCTAGGAGAAATGAGTCTAAGATCCAAAACAAAATGTAAGAATAGTAGTTCAATTTTTATTGTATGTCATGAAACAGTGTCATATATGACAAACTCTACTGTCATACAAAAAGATAAAGCAGCGAGTTCCTCTATTTATTTATCAAAAAGAAGACAAAAATAAGTTTCCTTATTTTGCCTATTCATCAATGGAAATGCCGCCATTGCTTCATTGCTTAATGTATGTGGCATTATGCGGCTGAGAAACGTAATTGGTGGCTGCTAGCAGTAAATGCCAAATCTGGGGCTGCAAACTTGTGGTAGTTCACCAGTTTGAGGAGGAGCTCTTCAAGCTGTAGTACTTGGAGAAGTTAGTATTTTTTAAGATTGTATCTCCTTCGAATTGGTGATGGTGAGAGTTTCTTTAAAAAAGGACCATTGGAGGGATTATAATTCCTTGGCAAAGAACTCCCTGTTTTTTTTATGTTTGCTTGAGATATGAACACTTCTGCTGGCAAGGCTCTCGACCGTTTGAGTGATGTGATCAAATAAAATCATTCTTAGATTCATTTTTTTTATGAGAGGAGATTGAATCCTTTTATGTATTGCTGTTGCGTTGAGGGAATTAAGCTGTGAGCTAGGAAAATTAGTTATGCAGCAGGGTGATTTGGACGTGTCCCTAGGACTAGAGTGGTGATAGTAAGGGATAAAAGAAGAGGAGGGAGGCATTGTAATGGTACATCATTTTCTGCATTGTGTTCCTAGTAGGGTTTTCCAAGGTGACAGTTCTTCTGCTTGTGGGTAGTGTATTTGATAGTGTTCAGGCAGATAGCTTGTAATAGAGGGCACCACATTACGGTTTCTTATGCCTACTAATGGTATCAAGTGGACTGAAGGCATCTTAGATTCCATTGCATGAAATCCCAGCAAAATTGCTATGTTTACTGTAAAATCATTTTTAAAGTTCTTAGATGAGGTTTGTGATAAGACATCAAAAAGGTGGATTTATTGGGTGTAGATGTTATGTATTATGTATTTACAAAAGTTATGAAATGGGCAGGTAGAATGATCATGTAATGAGTAGTTATAATTGTCACGTGACACTTCTTCATTTTATTATTTGGTAGTTATTAGGATTTGAATGAGAAGTTATCTAGAAGTTATGTCCACCATGATGGTGGAAAATTTGAAGAATTTTTAATTGGTGTCGAATTTTCTTGAAAGAAAGTGTGTTCTTTTTTATTGTGGTGTTTAATACCTCTCAGTTTGTTGGCTAGTCCTTAGTAGGGGTAGATTTGAAAATTTCTCATTTTTCGCTTGGTTTGCTTGTTGCGGAACTTTTTTTTTTGTGCTCATTTTTGAAGACAGAAATATTTTATCAGAAGTGGCAAGACTAAGGAAGATGTAATTACCTCATTCTTTCCTTCATTTGTGAGATGACCATGACCTTGGTTTTGGAAGTTACTTGACATCCGTGGATGATGTCATTTTTAGTCTAGAGTCTAATGTTGGCATGGGTTGGACTCGGAAGGGCGTATAAATCATGGATGCATCTTTCGGTGTATTTGGAATAGTAATAGACTGACCTATTATGAAGTCGCCATAGATATGGAATTCTTTTTGCAATTCCATCTTTTTCATATGTAAAGGCTATAATGGCCGTTGCTTTGGGATGTTGTGCATCTTTTTGTAGCTTATATAATTTCAATATACATGTTTTAGTGATAAAAATAGAGCTGCTGAGTACACCATATTTTTAGCTGTCGTTTGAAAATTCAAAATCCTCAGACTTCTCCTAGATTTCACTTTAATCTCTAATTCTTCTCGTCCCATAACTTTGAACCCATTGTCTTTCTTTTGAAACTCAGTTAGATCAAAGTTCAGCTGTTGCATGCATATGAGCATTAGCTTAGGTGATTATGTTCAAAAGTACTTGGCTTTGTCCCTAGGGTGTTGCAAGCCCTCCAAGAGGAATAAGTTGCAAATAGCATGTTTTTTTTTTGTTAGGAGAGATAGAAAAATTTATCAAAGAGATTTAGGATGTACAAAAGTAGTAGAAGTAATTGGCTCAAAAACTTGTAATGAAATCAAAACTGGTAACAAATAGCATCTTAATACAATGTACCTTAAGGAATTGGCACATCTTGTTGTGAATGAATTTCTCCACATTTCTTAGTTTGTGTGATTTGACGTGCATAACTCTAAGAGCAAACTAGGCTTTTCTATAGAAGTCCTATTATCTCTAATCTGAAAGACTCGTTCAAATCTTTTTTCAAAGGTGGTTCTCTTTCCTTGAGAATGCCTTAGCCTTTTGAAGTCTCTCTCTCTCTCTAAACTTGCGTAATGTAATAGTAATTCTTGTTTCTAACTACTACAATTCCACTATTTTCTTACAATTAGATAAAAGCAAATGCTGTGAGAGCTCTCGGAAATCTTTCAAGATTTCTGAAATTTTTGAATCTACCTTTAGATGGCAATACAACTTTATATTCAACAACAGACAAGAAGATTGAGGGGCTCTGGTCGTCAAGTTCTTCAGATACTAGTCGAGGATATAGCTCAAGTTTACATCATCCATCTTTTTCAAATAATATGTTGTATTTGCCGAAAATTGTGCAGGCATTTATTTCGTGTGTCTCAAATGGGAATGTCAAGGTATTTATATTTGCCATTTAAATCTTTTGCAAGTGTTCTGTTAGTGTTTAATGTGTGTAGTTTGTTTGTTTGTTTCTAATGCTATAATTTTCATCTTTCTATAATTTGCCTTTAACAGGTCCAGTGGAACGCTTGTCATGCACTGAGCAACTTATTTCTAAATGAGACCTTGATTCTGAGAGACATGGATTGGTAACATTGCATATATTATTGAAATTTCATTTGATCGATCCAATTTTTTTTGCGTGGGTATTCCTATATATATTTTGAGTATAAATTAGTGACTATGTTGATATAACATTAGAATTAGCACTTATTGACGTTAAAATATGGCATTCAAAACTTGTTCGAGTTTCAGTTCTTAGGTTTCTTTAATGCATTATTTATTACTTAATCAAACTTATAGAGAAGTTTATTAGTCAGAACTTTGCAAATTTGGTCAATTTGTTTTTTATGAAGAGTATTTGATAATGTTGTTTCTTATGCATAGTTAAATCAAAATTTAGTAAAGCATGTGTTATGCTCAACGCCTTGGTGGTCTTCTGAGGCTTTTACTGTGCCATACTACCATCCTAATTCTGTTTGTGACCAGAAAGCTTTTGAAGCTTGTTTTAGCAAACGTGTGTGCCACACACACGGACACACACTCACAAGGGGTTGTTTATAGTTAGCAAACCCAATTTGGACTTTGAACCGCTTACTAAATATTTTAAGTCAAGCATGTCTCTCTATTTTAAAGAACTTCAAAGGTTACGCACCACAATGCCAATAAAAAGAAAGAAAATAAATAAGTATTGCATCTTGAAGAGCCTTTATAAATTTGGTAATGCGTATAATACAATTATCATGGCTTTTGAGCTGAAGGGGGGACGTAGAAGGATAGGATGGTTCAGGAGTAGAAGCAAATGGAACAAGGGGATTTCTGAGCATTAAGGGGACATGATGTTGCGGAGCAGATGCATTTAAAAGGAGGTAGGGAATTAGGTTTGAATTAAAGGGAGTGAATGGAAGGAGTGTGATAAATTTCTGAGGAGGAAGAGGTGTGGTTTCTGAGGATAAGGGGATGCTTTCTTAGAATTGTTTACTTGGATTTTTTTTTCAGAAAACTGCTTTTTACCACATCTGTTCTAACGACTCCCAATCAGACGTAAATTTTATTTACTATCCCTTATTGGTAGATAGTAGGAATTTGAAATTGAATTTCTTCTTTTTATCTCCTTTTCTTCGCCTTTTTTTTTTCAAAAGAATTTTTATTTTTTATAAATATATTTTGTGCACATTTTCTCTCTGCAGGGCTCCATCTGTTTTTGGAATCCTTCTACTTTTGCTACGTAATTCCACCAATTTCAAGATTAGGATACAAGCTGCGGCTGCTTTAGCTGTGCCAGCATCAATAGTTGGTAGGTGGCATAGGGTTGTCCTTTATTCAGTCAACTTTGAAACAATGAAATCGTTTGCTCTGCTCTATCATCAATGCCAGAGATAACATCAGCATGAGCCTGTATTTGAAACATTTTTTTTTATGTGCTTGTTCTGTCTGAAAGTATTTTCTTTATTCTACTCTTCATTGTATATTATTTGAAGAGGACGTATCATACACTGATTGTGAAATTTCTTTTTTGCAGTGCTCTAATGTTTGTTTCCCTTTTTTCCTTATAAATCTTTCTCTAAACTCGGTGAGAAACTTAATCACTTTCTTCTCTTGTTTTACCCAGATTATGGCAACTCATTCTCTGATGTTGTCAAAGGCCTTTTTCACGTAACTGAGAACCTCGTTTCAGACCACATTATTGCACCCTCGAGTTTCAAGTATAAAGTTTCTCTTGAGAATCAGGCAAGCTTTGATATCATTTAGATGTGAAAAAAATTGTCATAATGTAGATTTTCTCACAATATATAATCCTGTGCAATGTTTAAGTGATATATCGAGTTATTATCACATGAGAAAAATATTTATCTTGCTATTATAACATTTGCATTCTTTCACAAGAAACAAAGTGTATGGAAAGAAACAACTTACAAGAGAAGAGAAAGGAAAAATGATTATCAAAAAAGTGCAAAGTGCTGCATTTAGTTTACGTCAATGTCCCTAGGTTAGAGAGAACTAATCCAAAAAACTTAGAACTATATGTCAATTTAGCAATTACTTAGAACTATATGCCAATTTAGCAATAGTGATAATATTATCCCAAAGATTAATTTCTCCCAATTATAACACTTATCTTGCAATTGTATAACCCTTACATTCTTTTATGAGAAACAATATCGAAAAAAACAATTTACAAAAGAAAAAAAAAATATTTCTTAAAAAAAGTGCAAGCACTACATTTAGTTTACTATAATGTACTCTAACTAATATAAAAGGATAATTTTTAAAAAACTTGGAACTATATACCCATTTAGCAATACGGACATTAATGTTGTCCCAAAAGTCAATTATTGACTCTTTATCCACAGAAAAGAATAACATTTTAATACAGTCAAATAACTTAAATAACTTCAAAATACCTAATTTCAAGATTAACTTCTTTTTCTTAGATTTTTTTTTCTTACTGAAAATCTTAAAGAAGAAACTGTGAAAGTCAAAGTGAATCTCCGTAGTTCGATTGAAAAAAGAGAAAAAGTGAATTCAAATGGATCTAATAAGCTCACAATTAATTGTAAATGTGAGTATTAATTTATTCACGGGCCTTGCATAAAGGACAACAATACAGAGCAACAGCCAAGATCAATTTCTTGTCTTGATTTGAAGCACGTAGACAAATTTTCCTTCATGAGATTTCAGGAGAATACTTGACTTTTAGGTGGAAGTCATTGGTTCCAATCATGGTTATAAAAGGAGAAATTCTTGTGAGGAAGTCAACCGAAAGAAAGATCTTTGAGGAAAATTTTTGCTGAAATATCATATAGCCACATGTAGATTGAAAAGCTCGGGTAACTTAGAGTTATTCATCTCTTCAAAGAGAAAGATGCCAAAGATTGTTGTGTGCTTATCACTTGTGTTGAAAAGAGATGCGACAAAGTAATTTTTATTACGTGAGAAATGATAAATACTTGGAAAATAGACTAATAAAAGAGTTTCCTCAATTCATTTATTTTCCTAAAACTCGTAACACTTGCATTTAAAAAATCATTACTTAGACAAAACTCTATTATGAGACTCAAATGGATAGATTTATTGTAGGAAATATGCATAACACACTAATAAATTTTATTAACCATATCTGTGGTGATAAAGGTTTCAATTTGTGGAAATAGGGTAACCGGTTCCCTAATACTAACAAGTAGTCACAATGTGAATGTTTTATTTAGAAAAGACAATAACAACATTAAGTGGTGCATACTGCAATACAATCCATTTTAATGCTATATGATACTGTTTTATGTGGGTAGTTTCTTATCTCCTTGGACTAGACAAAAATAACAATGTTTAAGATAACTATGAATCCCTGAATTCGTAATTGGATAAAGTAGTTATATTGAGAATAAGATTAAAATTTTGACTTTTGTTACTATTTAAATTCCACGACTAGAATTAACCATAGCATGTATATGATATATTTTAGGAGTTCATTTTGTTGTATGAAAATAGTTTTTCAATTTATCCGGGACCTGCTTGTATGTTCCAAACCAGAATAATTGATTAATTTTGGGCAATATTGTTGAATTTTGTAATGATTCATCAAGCTGTTTGTTAGACTCGTGATAAAATAGTCTCTATTTTTTTAAAAATTATACCATGCATAATAAATTTTAAAGTGAATAGGTAAGTATTGTGACAGAAGTGTTACGCATAAAAAAGTACATACCTGTTGAAACGCTCTTTTATGTAAATACTTTATGAGCGCACAATTCCATGCATTACAATGACATGTGTCACAAAATTCAACTTTCTTTTATAGTATGACAACTACTGTGGTTTTAAGTGTATCACGCATTACATGTTAATAGTCTAAACCATAAACTAACAAACTATAGCCTATTAACTCACACCCTTTCCTTGAATTTATCTAACCAGTGCTTGTTTACCTGAAAATTGACCACGTACTGAAAAATAATCTCCCAATCTCTCAAATTTCTTGTAACACTGTTCAAAATAATATAATTTGTTTTTTTTTATGGTATGCAGCAGATTTGGTATGTATATTTTTTTTATAAGTAATGTATATTGAGAAGAATAAAAGATTTGGTTAGTATATCGAATTCTTAATATGAAACTATTAGTGTCATGCATTTGCTTGTCATCCACAAATATTAATGGTGCTTGCTTGATGGTAGAAAGTCAAATTTTTTTTTGCCTATTTTTACATGATTGTTTTAGTTGATGCGTTTGAAAACCAGATAAAATGGTGGATTGAATTTTGGCACATTAAATGTTCTACCGCTTTCATAACCTTGACCTTCTTGATCTCATTTTCTTTTGTCATACAGGTAACATTTACCATGTTGCACATTCTCAGCCTATCTTCAGCAGCTGATGAACGACCCCTGAAAGATTTTCTCATAAAAGTAAGAAGACTAACGTGGTTTTATTTATTATGCTCGTTACAATGTTGGGTAATTTCCCAAACGAGAAGTCCTTGCCTGGTGTCTCAGTCTATGCAAAGCATTGATTACTACACTATCTATACCGCCCATGAAAATAACTTTTTTATTTTCTTGCTAAGTCTTGCATCTCAAGTTTTTATTGTTTGGTTTTATTTTTTTCAAATTTCGTGCTTGTAGAAAGGCCCATTTCTTCTAGAGTGGTTTAAGGTAATATGCTCGTTCTTGGGAGAAACAACTGGTCGGACAGAGTGCCATAAATCCACTGAAAACCAGAAGAGAGAGATGATATCCAAAGCGCTCCGCTCATTAATCGAAGTGTATTGGAGCGAAAATCAGAATGCAATTGCTCTGAAATTCGAGAATTTGGGCAACAGCATTCGATAGATATGTTTGTCATAAAGCCATGAAGTCTTGCAAGATGCAGCATTACACAAGGGCTTTTCCAGGATTTGTGCAAGAAGTCAAATCCGAAGGAGAAAATCAACTTGTTTTCATTACAAGTTAGAGACCGGGGAGCGATGGATATGCGGTGTTATCTGAAAGTATATTGCTCGAGTTTATAAAAGCTTGTACATTGTTGTAGATAAATGTTTATTATTGGGACGCTTAATTTAAAAAACTGTAGTAAATTACACTAAATTAGTCTTGAAATTTTGGATAGCATGAAAGCTAAATGCTTGAATTTGTTGGTTGATTCTGATAGTCGTTGGATAAATTATGATTATTGATCTTGCCTTTGCTTATGATTTGTATTGGAGATATTTGTATAATTGTCTTTAATTTGGTGAGCAGAAACATGATTTGAGGCATTGGATTTTTTTCTTTGAAAGTCGAAGAAATTTCAGCGGACAAGGATTATTTTTAATTGTAATTCATGTATTTTCTGCAATTTATTAAATCTTGTGATAAAGTTTCAGTCAAACCTGGCATCTTCTATTTAATTATTATTATTATTGTTCTTTTAATTTTAATTTCTAATAATCTTTAAAATAATTTGTGGATGGTCAAATACTAAGTAAGAGTGTTATACGAGCGGGTTGACTTGACGACTTGCTTGCTTGCTTGGTTTGGTATTGTACAAGGTTGAATTGGACTTGATTTGTTTAACTTTGCCTAGTGAGTTGGCTCGGATTGAATTTTCTTTTAACAGACTTGGCTAGTTGGAATTGTCAAGTGTGTTATGCTCAGATTGGTTAATTTATTAGCCTGGATTAATGACTTTTTTAGATATTAGCTTGATTTGATTTGTTTGGCTTGTTTGTTATTATTAATTGTAAATGATTGATAATTAAGTAGATATTAACCTAGATAAAATGTTTATAATTTCTAATGGTACACCTGTAAAATATTTATTATATAATATTTTTTATTAGATTATTTTAAATAATTTTATTTTTTAAATATATATTAATAAAATAATTTTGTCTATTTTTATTAACTCATATATATATATATATTATAAGGATAGTTGGTCTATATTTTCATAATTGCCCTATCGATGGTGATTTTCAGATCCTCTCTTGATATTTTTGTGATCTGAGTTTTGGTTCTTTTGCTCTTTTTCATTCTTAGGTTGCAGTTAGCAGTTATAAGAAGAGGTCCTCTCCATTTAATGCGATGTCTCATTTTCTATTACACATTTCTTGGCCCACAAATTGCATTGTTTGATTCTTCCTTTTGGGCGATGCTATCTTGGTTTCATCTTTCGTCTGCCTTTTGCCATTCCTTTTGAGCAATTGCCTTCTTAGTTGTTTCTCTCTCTAGCTTCATTGTCTTTCTATCAAAAGGTATCATTTGTGCCACGTGTCTTAGTTTTTTATTATTTATGTTTTTGCTGTCAATATTTTCAAGTTTTTTGTGTACATTGAGCTCGTCATTATGATTCAAAAAAATCTCAACTCGTAAAAAGAGAGAATACAAAAAAAAAAAAAGGAAAAAACATCGTTCTGCCTGCGACTTATGTGAATTCACATATACGCGTTCTGTAATGTATTGCGCCATACATTATTTCGATCCACATATAGTACTTAGTGGTGCTTGGCTCTTTAACTCAGCAGGTCAAGATCATTTTGACTTAACTTGCTCACTCATTTTCACTCTTTAGAGACAATTATTCAGTAAAATCCGAAATATTGATTTAAAAACTCCTAAATGTTCATCTTGTAATCAAGAAGTATACTTTTGCGTGAAGATATCGTCAATGTTTAAGTTAATGATCTAAAATAAAATAGTTTGGCCAAATCAGTCGACAGAGTTTCAACTGAGGGACTGTCAACTTGGGGAGGCTTCACATCCACGCAGAAGATGGAGATCTCTATATAGTTTCAACTGAGGGAGGCTTGATATCCACGCAGAAGATAGATTAAATTATTTATGCAGGTTTTGGACAAACATAAAATAGGTTTAGAAAGCAGAAAGGTGGATAAGAGATAAAGGCAACGCCTGAGGGAGGCTTGATATCCACGCACAAGATATATCTCTACTATCTTCCCGGTATATGCTCTACTTTTGTAAACATTATGAGGTTTAATGATGGATATTGGTGATAACCCTTTATTTTAATTACCAGTCTTACGTTAATCTCATTTAACTTTAAACCGTGCAAGGCCGATAGGAAATAGTCGACGAATGACACGATGCATCTAAAATCGTTCCCTATTTGTTGCTGGTTTTTTAAGCATGTTTTGATCTACTTCAAACGGAGAATTTGTCAACTGTATTATGATATTGTAATTTTACGTTTTAATCTCATTTTCGGACGTGATGTTCATTATAGCGTAGAATTAAACGTAAAACTAATATTACCTTCATAATATTTTTGGATGAATAAATGCTGACAGAATAATTAATTATTGTTTTCATATAAATTTAAGAGTAATACTACATTTAGTCTATTTTTATTTTTTGATTATTATTTTTCGATATAACAAACATTGATTGATACACTAAATTATAAATAGTTAAAATAAATTATTTAATCGATCAATCGATATTTGAGACATTAGAAAGTTCAAAACAGAGCGTAAACATAATATTATTTTAAATTTAACTAATTATTTCCAACCCAACAACAAAAATCTTTCAATTACGAAAAAAAATATTGGAAAAAGCTTTTGTTTTGTCCGCACGTAACTTCTTTTAATATGGTTAAGGAGAAAACAAAAAAAAAGTGAGCAACTTTTGTGCAAAAAATAATGCATCGTAAAAAGAGACGTTTGTCCTCCTCTCCGCGTGGGATCTTACTTCAAAACCTCCTTCTCCGAGCTTTCCTCTTTAAAGTCACACTCGTATAGATTTAGCCCTTTCTCTTTAAAAAAATTGATTCTTTCCTTATAGAATACCTAACTATTTTATAATCATATTTATTAATAATTAATTTATCGTTATTAGGGTTGCTGTCAAAGAAATCATCGTTCTATTGCTTGATTTTCTTTGTTGGGCGAAAAATTCGGTTTCTAGTGTTTGATATTATTGCTGAAATTGCCCCTTTGTCAACTTATTTCTATCTAAAAATTGTGAAAATCGCTAAAACTATTCTATCAAAAGTTTTTTTTTTAAAAATCGCACAGACCACCGAAAAGATTGTGCGATAAAAACATAATTTTTTAACAACTCCAACGGCCGAGACTCAATTGATAATTTCCCTAAGTTCAAGAATTGTTTGCTTAAAGATAATTACAATGATTTAATTCTTCTTCACACGTAAATTTAAAAACGACTATGTACTTCCTTGGTTATTATAATTATAAAAAGTAAATAACACTTGGGTGTTGTGAATCCAAATGCAATATATTTTGCTACACGAATATTTGGGAATATAAGATTGTATAATATAGTAAATACAATAGGCTCCGAATATGGAGTAGAATTTTAAAAAATGGCAAGTGAATACATTTGAGATGTAGTTTTACCATATTCAAATCCTTCGAATTAAGGGTCGAGATGTAGAGAGAGGGTGAGAGTAGACAACGAGAGGGAGAGAGACTATACAATGAGCATGTCCCAATTGAAAAGAAATGGTAAGAAATAGAAGTAGGGAGCAAAATAAGGCTGGTCATACTCCTACAAATCCTCATGCAGGACGTCTCTCTCTCTCTCTCTTCTTTCTCTCTCTTCGTTTTCTCTTTCTCTGTCTCCGGTCTCCAAGTTCTCAAACTTCAAGAGCAGGGTATAATATAAGCAATCAAAGTTTCAATTTCATCTCCTCTAAATTTGTAGCGTCACTTCTTTTATAATTCTTCAGTCGTCAGCACAAACCACTCACCAGACCCTGAAATGGCGGAAGCCACGGCTGTTCATCTTCCATTCCAACCATTATTATTATAATCTTTTCAGCCCAACCCTTTTCTTCCTCCTTTCTTCCCCTCCTCTAAGAAGGTTTCCATGGTTGATTCTGATTATTTTCTTTCGCTGGCCGTCGCAGACAAGCCTTTGCAGTTGTCCGCTAATACTTTTTCTCAGGTTTGCTGCTTCTTTTTCTTTTTCTTTTTTCAAGCAACCTACTGGTCCACTGTTTGGTGGCTTTTTCTGTTGAATATTTAATAAAGTTTGAGGTAAATTTACCTTTTTTTGGTGTTTCATCCTTCGCCTTCAAGGTATGGTCATTCCGTCTGGTGGGTAGGCTTCAAAAACTATACTTTTACCTGCGAGGATAAAGAATATCAATTTCTTTACATGTAATTGCATTTTTCAAATCTCTTTAATCCTTTTTTTTTATCAGAATTGAAGAGATCAGCAGAAGAAAGCATGGCCAAGGAGTACAGCGGATCTCCGAAGCATCAGCAGCTAGACTTCAAGAAGAAGCGTCTCACTTTGATCTTCGGCGTAAGCGGCCTCTGCATTTTCTTCTACGTGTTGGGTGCTTGGCAGGCCACATCCACCACCACCCCCACCCAATCGGACATCTATTCTCGAGCCGCTTGCGATGATCAAAAATCGCAGAAGAGCGGCAGCCAATCATCTTCCTCCTCATCCAACCCCTTAGACTTTGAAAGTCATCACTCGGTCCAAATCAACAAATCCGTCTCGATTCAAAAGTTTCCCCCTTGCCAGATGTCCTATAGCGAGTACACTCCCTGCCAAGACCCGATCAGGGCAAGGAAGTTCGATCGAAGCATGCTGAAATATCGAGAACGCCACTGCCCGAAAAAGGAAGAGCTCCTCCTCTGCCTGATTCCAGCCCCGCCAAAATACAAGGTGCCTTTCAAGTGGCCTCAGAGTCGGGATTACGCTTGGTACAATAACATCCCCCACAAAGAGCTTAGCATCGAAAAGGCTGTACAGAATTGGATTCAGGTTGAAGGTGATCGATTCCGATTCCCGGGTGGAGGCACCATGTTCCCCCGTGGAGCTGATTCCTATATCGATGATATTAATGAGCTGATTCCGCTCACAAGTGGAAGCATTCGAACTGCAATTGACACGGGTTGTGGAGTAAGTTAAATCACAACACTCTTAGTCTTTTTATAAAGGCTAATGCTAGTTTTGTCATCCAAGTATATACTCTAATATTACCTTCTCACGTGAAGTTTATTAATTAGTGCAATCAAATATTCTAACTTGTAATTGTCATGGCAACAAATTAGATTGAAATCTAGAATTAGAAATAAAATCTAGCAATGCTCTTTTTCACAAACTTGTAAAACAGAATCTGTGATGTTTTGATGAAAAAAGGTAGCAAGCTGGGGAGCTTACCTGTTGAAGAGGAACATCCTTGCAATGTCGTTCGCCCCGAGGGATACACATGAAGCACAGGTCCAATTTGCTCTTGAGCGGGGGGTGCCTGCAATGATTGGAATCTTGGCTTCACAGAGGCTTCCTTACCCTGCCAGAGCTTTCGATATGGCTCACTGTTCTCGTTGCCTGATACCCTGGCAAAAGTCAGGTAAACCTTCCATTTCTAAGCCAATGGTTATGGTTGACAAAGGAAAACTCCACAATAACCACATATATGAATATAAACATGGAATTCCAACATGATTACGAGTTATTTTTGCGACATTAGGAAAAAAATGGAAAATGTAAAGTATATTGTCATTTTAAATTGCATTTTCATAGCTGAGTAGAAAGGATTGTCACTGCTTTATATACTGTTTTACAATTTACATCCTATTTTGAGAGTCTGAATAAGTGAAATATACCTAAAAATTGCTTCTTGATTTCACAGATGGACTGTATTTGATCGAGATTGACAGAATATTGAGGCCGGGAGGTTACTGGATTCTGTCGGGGCCACCGATCCGATGGAAGCAGTACTGGAGAGGGTGGGAAAGAACCCAGGAGGACCTGAAAGAAGAGCAAGATTCAATCGAAGAAGTTGCCAATCGTTTGTGCTGGACTAAGGTGGTGGAAAAGGATGATCTTGCAATATGGCAGAAGCCCCTCAACCATATTGAATGCATCAAGAGTAGGAAAGAACAGAAAACACCTCATATGTGCAAATCAGACGATCCAGATGCAGCTTGGTAATTCCTCAAATTTCTGCAATTTCAAGAACTATCAATGGTTTCTACAATTTTTCAAACGGTACCAAGCAATGTTGTAGCGTGGAATTTCATCAAAAAATGATTCTGAGTATCTAATCTCCCTCTCCAATTCTTGAAATGTAAACTTTTTGGAGTCAATTAATCTCTCTTTCCTGATAAAAAGGTATAAAGAAATGGAGACATGCATTACCCCACTGCCGGAGGTGAGCAGCTCAGACGAAATCGCTGGAGGGCCGGTCCAGAAATGGCCGGACCGTGCCTTTGCTGTGCCTCCCAGAATCAGCAGCGGATCAATTCCAGGCGTCACCGCTGATAAATTCCGAGAGGATAACGAAATATGGAAAGACAGAGTAGCTCACTACAAAAAATTCATTCCACTTGCTCGAGGCAGGTACCGTAACGTGATGGATATGAACGCATACCTTGGGGGATTCGCCGCCGCAATGTTGAAATATCCGGTGTGGGTGATGAATGTGGTTCCGGCTAGTTCCGATCACGATACCCTAGGTTCGATATTCGAAAGAGGTCTAATCGGAACTTACCAGGACTGGTGCGAGGCTTTCTCGACGTATCCGAGGACTTACGATCTCATCCATGCCGGCGGCGTTTTCAGCATATATCAAGCCAGGTACGAACTCCATTGGAGATATGCTTCGCAATTCCATCGATCCTCCATAACCTAACGAAATTGCTTCGAATTGCAGGTGCGACATCACCCACATTCTACTAGAAATGGATAGAATACTACGACCAGAAGGAACCGCCATTTTCAGGGATACAGTGGATGTGTTAGTGAAGATTCAAAGCATGACAGAGGGAATGAGATGGAAGAGTCAGATCATGGACCATGAAAGTGGGCCTTTCAACCCTGAAAAAATACTCGTTGCAGTCAAAACTTACTGGACCGCAGACTCAACCCAACAAGAACCCTAGTTTTACCATTCTTCCTTCTTCCCCAGATGGATTTCTAATTTTGCAGAGGCAGAATCCAAAACGCACTTATTACCTTCAATTCTGAGGATGAACAAAGATTGACTTGGACCCTCTTCATTTTTTACACTTAAATTGTTGATACTTGTGTCATATAGTACGAGTAGTCTACTTTTTATTTTTGTTTAAATGTAGAGCGATATATTATAACGATTATCTTAATTTACGATCATCGATCATGTAGTTCAGCAAAGAAGTAAAACTAAAAGAGAGTGAAAAATTAAAATATAAGAAAAGAGAAAATGATTTGAATATATAAAATATCATCTGAGAGATGCCATATATATAGGCTAAATTACAAGGAAATAATATACATAATAGAAAGTAAATATACAAAGATAATCTAACGATAATTACAAAATATCATAATTAATTTGAATTTATTGAAAAATTCTATATTTGAAAATCCTGATTGATTGAGTTGTAATTTTAATTGATTGAACAAATCCTAATTGATTTAATTATTTGTGATCTTCTTGGATATACAACTAATATTCTCCCTCAAGTTGGCGTTGAGATTGAGATATTAAGAACACCCAACTTGCAAAGAAAACGTTGATAAGCTTGCCGCCAATTGGTCATGAGAGCGTAGATAGAAAGGAAAGATAAGACTTGTTTTAATTTTCTCACGAACAAAGTGACAATCAATTTCAATATGTTTTGTGCATTCATGGAACATTAGATTTTTAACAATATGAATTGCACCCTGACTATCACAATAAACCTAAATTGGTTGTAAATGATCAAAACCAAGATCAGAGAGAAGGTATTTCAACCATTGTAATTCAGAGTTTAAAACTGCGAGTGAACGATACTTAGCTTCAGCAGAAAAGAGAGAGACTGTTGGTTGTTTCTTAGTTTTCCAAGAAATAGGACTCGAACCTAGCATGGTAAAATAACCGGTGGTAGAGAGACAAGTAGTAGGACAACCTACCCAGTCAGAGTTAGTATAGCCAACTAAATCGAAAGAACTAGATGCAGAAAGAAATAATCATTTACCAACACTTCTTTTAAGATAGTGTAGAGCTTGTGTGACGACATTAAGATGACAGGAATGTGGAGATTGCATGAATTGACTTAGAGTGTTTGCAGATACTGAATATCAAGCCTTGTTACATTGAGATATAGGAGACGTCCAACCATGCAACGATAGATCGTTTGATCAGGAAGAGGAATACTATCATTAGGTAGTAGGCGAAGGTGTTGTTCCATAGGAAAATCTGACGGTTGACAACTAGTCAGACCAGAGTCAGTTAAGATGTCAAGAGTATATTTTCGTTGGCATAAAAATATGTCGTTATTTGATCGAGACACTTTAATGCCTAAAAAATATCGAAGAAGACCGAAATCTTTTATTGAGAAATATTGAGCAAGATGTAGTTTGATGTCAGAAATTGTATCATCATTGTTACTAGTGATAATAATATCATCGACATAAACGAGAACAAAAATAGACATTTGATTTTGAGAATAAGTAAAAAGATTATAATAAGAAATTGATTGGTGAAAACCTTTTTTAATAAGAGTTGTAGAAAATTTAGAGAACTATTGGCGAGAAGTTTGTTTGAGACCGTAAATGGATTTATTTAATTTGCATAGAAGAGCCTCCCCCTTACGAGATAATAAAGGAGGAAGTTTTATATACACCTCTTCAAAAAGATCGCTTTGAAGGAAAGCATTATTGACATCAAGTTGGTATACAGACCAATTTTTAATAGCAGCAATGGATAGTAGAAGACGAACAATGACTAATTTAGCCACAGGAGAAAATGTATCACGATAATCTATACCTGCAATTTGAGTATAACCTTTGGCGACTAATCAAGCTTTATGTCTCTCGATAGAGCCATCAGAATGATATTTTATTTCGTAAACTCATTTACAGCCTATCACTGATTTGTCGTTGGGAAAAGAACATACGAACCAAGTGTTGTTTGATTCAAGGGTGTGAATTTCTTTGGTCATGGCATCATACCATTCATTTGACTTGATAGCCTGAGAATAAGAACACGGTTCTTTATCGTCAATGACTGATGTAAGAAAAGCTCTATGATGATTACTTAAATTGGACATAGAAAAATAATTTGTCAATGAAAAAGCCGTCAAGAATAAGATATGATTACAAATATAATCAAATAGATGTAGCAGAGGACCATGAGTGCGCTGAGGATGATCTAGAAGGATGGGAACCGTTTCGCCAGTACTGACAGAAATAGATGGAGGAGTAATTGTGAAGAGAATGTGGATACGGTCACAAATTCGTCATTAGAAATATCAATAAGATTAGGAAGCAGAGGTATAATAGAGTAATAAACTGGATCTTCATAATCTATTGGAGCATTTATGCTAATTGAATTTTTAAGCGGTGATGACGCAAGATCATGGTACAAAAAAATTGATTCGTGGAATATGATGTCACGAGAAACGAAGATGTGACGAGTTTTCAAATCATAAATTCGGTATCCTTTTTTACCATATGGATAACCAACGAAAATACAAGGTGTGGGTCGATCATCAAATTTGTGTTTAATGTTCATGTTTTTGGCAAAACATAAACATCCAAAAACTTGAAGCAATGAATATGATGGTTTGGTTTGTAGTAAAACTTGATGTGGTGACAAATATTTAAAAGTAGGAGTTGAAAGTTTATTAATGAGAAATGCAGTAGTGAGAATACATTCACCCCAAAATGACAAAGGTAAATTTGCTTGAAATCGTAAGATTTGTGCAACATCAAGAAGATGTTGGTGCTTGCGTTCTACAACGCCATTTTGTTGGGGGGTCGTAGCGCAACTACGTTGGTGGATAATTCTATTATCATGAAACCATGTTTGCATTTTTTGTGAAAGAAATTCAAAACTATTATCAGATCGAATGATTTGAAGATGAGGTAAAAAAATGCCACTAGTACCAGATTTAATATGAGAGATTTGTTTATTAAATTGCGATTAATTAAATAAAAAAAGGACAAATATGGTGAAAGTTTCAGATTTGTGTTTCATCAAATAAATTTAAGTACACTTTGAATAATCATCAACAATGGTTAGAAAGTAGCGTGATCCATTTTTAGAAGGTACAAAGAAAGAACCTCAAATATCAATATGGATTAATTCAAAACAAATAGTAGAACAAGTCGTGCTTTGAGAAAAAGAAAGTTGTGACTGTTTCGCACATGGGCAAATATCACAAACAAAGTCTTTATCGACATAATTAAGAGAAGAATTGCGAACAATAAAATCAAATCTGGATTTAGATGGATGACCAAGGCGTGAATGCCATAAGTCGAAATTATTATAATTCTTGGAATTAAAACATGATATTTGATCAGAATATACTCTGTCAAATTTATTACATTGCTTAAAAAGAAAAACTAAATTTGAAACTAAATCTACATTAAGAGAAATGAGTCCATATTGAGTACTACCCCAATCAATCGTCTTTTTCATTACTCGGTCCTAAAATAGACACTCAGAAGAAGAGAAAAACGCATAACAATCAGTTGATTTGGTTAATAGTGAAATCGATATCAAATTGAATTTAAAAGTAAGAATGTGAAAAACATTCGTGAGTGTTAGAGAGGATGTGCACGGAACAATTCCTATGTGTGTCACAGAAGCGTGAGAACCATTAAGCAATTGAACAGATGTATATTTACGAATAATAGAATATTAAGAAAAAAATGAAAGAGAATTACATATATGATTAGAAGCACCTAAATTAATAGGAATTGCATATATAAAAGATAATTGCATATATGATTAGAAGCATGTGCCTCGTGGAAGCCATGAATTCTTTAGTAAATCCAATGTTGTCTGGTATTTTTAAACAATTAATTTTTCATAATATGTAATGTACGTCTGTTTTATGATTTAATTAACTAAAATAACGATAAATCATACAAGTGTTGAAAAATGACAAAAATTTATAAACTATCTTCCCATGGTGTGATGAATGTGAGGTAAAATTTTCAAGTAAATCCAATATCATTTGATATTTTTAAAAATTAATTTTTTATAATATGTAATGTACGTAAAAAAACTTGAAAAATTGAACAGAGTTTTCTTTGCTTTATAACACCTCCATAGCTAGTATCAAACAATTCCTACATATTCAAAACATCAAATAGTTTCAGTATTTTATAGCATAAACTAAATTACGTCCAAATAAATTACATTAACACAAATTATATCAAACTAAATTACATAAACTATATAACATAAAATAAACTTTAAAATATAAACTAAAGTGTGGGCAGTGGGACATTGGGTGGAGCATCTTCGTCATCGCTTGACGCTTGTGCACCATTGTCGTCATCGGCCCTTATCCAATTCAGGACGATTTGTCTCGTATCTTTTTGATACTTCATCATCCCTCTGAAGTACTCCATCACTTCTGCATGAGACTCCATCTGTCTAATTTTGCTCTGATGGAGTGTGTTTACGAAAGCATCAATCTCCGTCCGAATAGCCCTTAACGTGCACTTCTGTGGGGACCCCGGTCATGCCGTGACTTCCTTCATATGCACTTCCTCAGAAGTGGAGGCCCCTTGATTTGCCATCAGCGTCCAAATGCCATCAGCTTCAACTAGACTCATCCGAACCAAATGAAGCTTGCCAAATACGTCAACCCCCTTTTGATCTCAACTGCTCTCCAGACGGCAACAGAATACCAAATCTCTTGATAATCTTCTGAATGAGCACACCGTAGGGCAGATTTTTGTTCCGTGTTTGCCCAATCTTACCCATGTTACTAAGAATCACAAAGCTAGGGTCGAACCTCCTCCCGCTGTACAACTTCTCCATAACATAGAGATCCATGCAGCTAACAAGATCTCTATGTCCGCGTTGCGGTAGAAGGGTGTGGGACATCATATTGTGCACCACTCAAACTCTGACATTTAGGTCTCAGGTTCTGGGCTTCATAAACTCGATAATGCCAGCGTTGCGATGGATTTTTCGAATGAACTCCACTCTCTCGACCAAGCTAAAAAAAAGACAGTCCAAGGAGGCATGATAGTATCTCTCTGCCTCTTCTCCGGCGAACCCGAGCAACTCATTGGCCATCTCTGGGGTAATCTTGATCACTGTACCCAGGATGCACGTCTTGATAGTTCCCGCCCTCCCAATAAAGCTCAAGTTTGCATAAAATAGGAAAACTATCAGGTCACAGCTATCGTCCTGAACACTGTAGACCTCGTGTAGGTTGATTCTGTCAAATATCTCATGGATCTTGAGAGAATCCCAAACTGTGAAGTCGACAGTCTTCGAATGCATCACCGACCAGTGTACCAGATCCAGGTTAAACTGCTCTTGACATATCTGGTTGCGAAATTCTAACGACAAACTAGGTCGAGGTCGTGGCACCTCCGACGTTGACAGTGCCCGACGCAACCACCTTGTGCCGTCTCCCCAACCTTTCGCCTAATCACCAATCTCTAAGTCATTTCTAAAGTTTTTTCAGCAGAATGGCGGTTGTTTCCTATATACTACTGGGGAGTGGACGGTCGTTGTCATGGTAGTGACCGTCCGTTCTCACACAACGGCCGTCCGTTGTCGGGGTTGTGACCTCAATTTTCAACCCTAATTTCAGTAACGGACGACCGTTCTCAGAGAAACGACCGTCTGTTCCACGGAGATTTAATAGAACGGACGACTGTGTTTTTCCACCGACCGTTTGTTCTATAAAGATTTACGAGAACAGATGACCACATTCTTATAACGGCCGTCCGTTCTATTCCCTAATGATGAAATGAGCGGCCGTTGTAAGAACACGGCCTTCTGTTCTCGTAAATCTCTAAGGAACGAACGACCGTGTTCTTATCACGGTCGTCCGTTTTATTTCCTAATGATGAAATGAGCTGCCGTTGTAAGAACACGGCCGTCCATTCTCGTAAATCTCCAAGGAATGGACGATCGTTCGTCTGAAAACGGCTGTTCATTTCGCTGTCATGTGCACCGTATGGGGAATAGACGGTCTCCACCCTTTATTCGTGTGGTTGATCTGACGTGATTAGAACGGACAACCGTACTTTTTACATCGACCGTTCGTTTTCGGAGAACGGACGGTGAACGGTCATCTGCCAGATTTTGATTTGTTAAGTTTTAGTTAGTTTAAGATTTAAATTGTTACGGTTGATAGTTTAAGAATTAGTTTAAAAAAAAAACAAAAAACACTTATTATTATTATTTCTCACAAATTTTTTCGGACTTGTCACAACAAATCAAATAATTTTTTTTTCTCTGCCGAGATTTTGTTCATGAATTGACTCCGGCCAGTGTTCTTCAAATCTATAAAATAGCTCTTCATTTTTGCACTAGTAACAGGGTATCAGCTCTCTCATTTCTTCTAAATTTTACAAACTCTCCACGATCTTTAGCTGATTTGATCATCTTGACCAGAGTCACAGATCGAAACAACTAATGAACTGAAATGTTTGGTCAACCAGAGATGTTGGAGGAACAAGTTTTAAGGATCTAGTTTTTCTCTCCTTTTTAGTAAATGACAGTGGATTACACCTGTCTTACATGTAATGTCTAAACCTCACTTCCTCGATTTGATTTCCATAAAGCAAACCTTGTTTCTCTAAAATTTGAATGGCTTCTGACCGGACTTCTCTGGTTAATCTACCGGAGTATCTCAGTCAAGAACCCACCCAAGAATGGAGAGACACGATGCCTTCTCTACCCACTCAGAGATCTTGGCTTCATAGAGACATGCATTTGTACCAAGGATTCTGGTACCATTCTATGTTTATGGACGGAGTTTTAGGGTTTCAAAAAGACTTTGAAGCTCAAGATTCCGACGTGCTCCTAGCGTCGTCCGTGAAATCCGGCACGACATGGATGAAGGCGTTGAGTTTTGCTCTCATGAATCGCCGGCGCTTTCTGAACATTCAAGAACATCCTCTACTGCGAAACAACCCTCATTCTCTTGTTCCGACCATGGAGATGGAAGTTTATGGCAAAAAAAATGGTTTTGATATCTCTCTTCTCCAACTTCCCAGACTCTTTTCTACCCACATACCGTTCCTTTCGCTTCCACCTTCTCTGCGAGATTCAAACTGCAAGATTGTTTACATAGGTACTGTAATTTTTGTCAGAGTTCAATATGTAATCTTTTAATTTTTATTATTCTAAAACGGTAATCATTACGTAATAGTTAGTTAAAATATCGTCAAACATAGCTGAATTCATCTTATAATATAGTTCCTAAATCCGGTCTCTAATCTAGAACTAGTGGTTGTGTCTTCTAGATTGGTTTTCTTCATCGAAAACCTAAACAAGAGAATAAGAGAATTTATACAAATGCAATAAATGTAACTCTAGATATGTAATTTATTAGTGGAAATTGAGTTTGGGTCACCATCAAATATAAGTCTGGACGACCAATATCTATACTATAAAGTCTCATATTTTATTAGAGGTCTAAGGTCCAATAACCTTCTACAATATTTGATCACTTTAAGAGTTTAACTTTATAGTAATCAATATGCAATAGTTGATAAATTATATCCAATATAAACTACAAATCATTTACTAACAGCTCGGGATCCAAAAGATATTTTCGTTTCTCTCTGGCACTTTATGAACAATCTGAGACATGAAAGCATGGAGAAGATCTCACTGGAAGCAGCATTTGACATGTTCTGCAAGGGAGTGAGTGTCTATGGACCAGTGTGGGAGCATTTACTGAGTTATTGGAACGAAAGTTTGAAAAGACCTCAAAAAATCCTCTTCTTGAAATTCGAAGAAATTAAAGAAAATCCTTTAGTACAGACGAGGAGGCTTGCAGAGTTCTTGGGTGTCCCAATCTCGAACGAAGAAGAGAAACAAGGTGTGCTCGATGATATTCTCAAGCTATGCAGCTTCGAGAATTTGAGTCAATTAGAGGTGAATAAGAAGGGGAAGGTCCAGAGAGGGATGGACAACAAAGTCTTTTTCAGGACAGGAAACGTCGGAGATTGGAAAAATTTCCTATCGACCGAGATGACCGACCAAATCGACAAGATAACTGAAGAGAAATTGAGTGGCACAAGATTAAAACTGTAAGACTATGCTTATGTAACGTTGAATAATCTTAAGTCAATCATGTTGACTTTATTTGTCTTGATGTTTGATTGGTGGATGTAACACATTATGTAACAATTGGCATTGTTGCGAAAAAACATCGTTGATAATCTATTGTCATCCCTTTTACTTGTTTGTTTCTGAAAAAGTGGTCCAAATCTTGCCCAATTGAGTTGGACAATTTAACCAAATGTCTGTATAATCGTCCATTACAATATCAAATAACTGAACTTAAATTCAAGTTAACCTGAAAAGAATGAGATTGAGGAAGAAGTTGTAGAAACTGTAAATTGAAATGGGCAGAAGAGACCAAGTTTAAAAGCTCTAATACAGATTTGAAGGAAATTGAGAAAATAGTTTTCCCTTGAATTTCAAGTTGATGTATGACATCAGTCACTAACAGCCCGATGGAATCGGAGAACGACTCTGTCCCAGTCCGTAAAGGGATCAAACCTTCGACTTTAATAAAATTTATATTCTTGCAATGAAAGTTTTAGGAAAAAATCAAATATGAAACCCTGACTCAAAATCCAAAAAACGTTAGGTTAAAATCATTAAATCAAGTCCAACAATGACAATAAGATAATATAAGTCTCAATCTGTGTCAAACAAATAATACCGAGATATGAAAATTATCGTGTTCAATAAGATGAATTAAAGCTGAAGTAGTGTCTCCCTAAGAGAAATACTCTCGATAAAATGAAGTAAAACTAAAAATTATGTAAGTTGACTAAATTCAATAGACATTATAAGTGCTACATTCAGTGTTTAAAAAGAAAATATAAGTTGCGTACGTGAAGAAAATTCATGTATCAAAAACCAAGGATAATAAGATTATCTAAAAAATATGTTTCAATGAGCCATAAGTAGGATGAAGTAATAAAACAATATACCATAACGTGGTAAGTAATAAAATTACTACTAGATCAATGTAAAATCATTTGTAAAAATGAAATGACTTATGAACATATAAAGAATAGTGATACTCAATTGTTACAACTTAAAACAACTTTGATCAGATTCAGGATTTCGCACCTAAAGACACAATACACTCATTTGTCTTGTTACTCTATTTGCAAAACAAACAAATACATTATCCAAAGTTGAATGTGCATATCAAAACAGTGGCCCTCACTGGGTCGATCAATCCTAGTGCACATGACCGGTATTATCATCAATGATACATGCACAATATTAGAAACTATTGCTGTACTTAAGCCAATATACTTCTAAGACTCTTAAAGCATATATTAGAATCCATGTCCGGAGTAGGATTCAACTCGAAACTTATAAAAATAATCCCTACCTAAAAAGGGCCATGTGGTTGACCAAATCTCTAACCATGTTCGACCCCAACGTCAACAAATTAAGTACTGAATAAAATTAAAAAAGTAGTTTTAGAGAAAAGACAGAACAGTTGACTAAAAAACTTCCAAAAATCTTTTGTCGAATCACATGTCGACCGTTCGAGTAAATCAACCTATCAAGTTTTTTGTGTAAATTTGATTTTTTCCAATTTCTCAACACTGATCGTTGTTAGATTCAAGTTAGATATTTATAATTCAATTTTGTCCAAGTTTCAAATTAGAACCGAGTTTCTAAACCAAAAATCCAATTTTTAATGAATTTTCAGGAAAAAAAGGTTTTAAACCAACTCACCCTTAGAAGTCATTTGTTTCTCCTCATGGTTTGGCCTCTCAAGATCGCCCATACAACGTTGTCTCGATAAAATTTTAAGTCTGAACTGGATTGATAACCTAGATTTCGAGTTCTATAATTAAAATACAATGAAATAGTTCGAAATCAGCTTACCCTTGATGTTCATTGCCATTTACCACGCCTAGAACGTGAATTAAACATGTTTTGTAGAACTCCGAATCTAAATTGGGATTTTGAGGTTGAATTGTGAATTTTATCAAGCTAAAAACATAATAGTTAAAATTTGGATCACCATTTAAGTCCTTTGATGTATAATATTATAGTGAATTAAGAGATCCAATCTCTAGTTTCCACAACAGAAATTCACCTCTGGTTCAACGTCCTCTCCAACGGCCACCTCATGTAGGTTTCCAAATAAGAAAATAGGTTAATGGAATAATCTCAACCCACCAGTTAAAAGCCCATTAGACATGACTTAGGCTACGTTAGAGCAACCCTGCTGCGTACAAGAGTGGAACGATAACTCCCTCCATTATGAGGTTCCAAAACTTCGAGCAGAGAAGAGACGAGAGATGTAGAAATTCTTCTTTGACAGAGGTGGATTTTTATTCATCAATTGATTGGGTGGGTCTTTGTTCTTCATTCCTTTGATTTCTTTGGTGGTTATGTGTTATGGTTTCCCACCTCGCATTTCACTCGGTGTCACTTCATGCTAATTAAAACTAATCACCGGTTAGAACTCTCAATCGAGAAGCCATAATATAGTGGATCTCGTACCCACAATAATAGATCATTTGGTCAAAGGATTTCTCACCACAAAGGAAAGATGCATGGTTCGAATCTCCCATGGTTAAATTATTGGAGATTGAGTCTTATTGCTAGTAGTCCATGAGTGACTTTTACGTTGTGGTTTTTCACCTCGTATTTTACTTGGTCATATTTCATTCAGCCCTTTCGCTGGTTAGAACTTTCCACCGGTCAGAGTCCTTGACTGAGAGTTACAAGATGGTGGGTCTTATACCCCTAGCAATAAAGTTCAATCTCCAATAATTTCACCGCGAAGGGATTCGAACCCTACATCTCTCTTTTGTGAGGAGAGATCTTTATACCAAGTGATCCAGTATTGTGGGTATGAGACCCATCATATTATGATTCTCCAGTTGAGGGTTCTGACCGGTGGAAAAATCTAATTGGCGAAAGGACCAAGTGAAGTGACATCGAGTGAAATGTGAGGTGAAGAACCATAGCATTTCTAAGTCGATTAACAATGTTGTTGTGGTATGATAAAATGTAGATTATTTTTGGGAAAGAAAGCAAGTTTTGAAAGTGCGAAAGTAAAGGAGGAATTTGAGCTCTTATTGGTAAGATTAAGGTTCGTCAATTTCTCTCCAGAATTGATTCTAAGTTCAGAATTTTTTTATGCTAAAATCTAAAATATTAATTGGGAATTCGTTGCAAAGAGGCAAGTTTGTTTTCAGTACAAAGATTGTTCATTCTTGTGTTGTCGGAGTTAGCAACAGTCAGGATATGCTCCGTTGTAATTCAATTTATATAATTTTGTTGGATTTTGGAACTCTTCGACGGAAAGGATTGGAATTTGAGAGTTGGGATTATGAATGTCTTTTGTGTTTATATTGTTCTTGTAATCTATTAAATTTATGGGTTTGAGTTCGTCGGAAATAACGGCAAAATCTGGCACAAATTATGACAATAGGCGGCTTGGTATCAAGCGACTAAATTGTGAGTGGTCGGAGCTTGGCTGAGCTAGTCGGAGCTCAGACCACTTGGGCTGCGGCCCTAGTTGGTCTAGGCTGCACCCATGCCTATTTTAAGGCTCAATTGGATTTTTCACCAAATTGTTTTCTGGCCGTTTCTTGAACTATTTTGAACATGAATTGAACCATTGGCTCAATCGTTCTTGGGTCTGTTTAAAGCCTGAAAATTTAGGATTCTAAGGTTTAGAATTTCAATTCTAATTTTGTGATATTGTCATGGAGAGGGAACCAAACTTAGGAAACTTGTTTAGACTTCTTCGTCTTGGGTTTCATTAGATATTGTTAGGCCCGTTTTAAAGTAGAAAATTAATTTCATGTACAACATTGTGTGATTTTTTAAAATATTATTTTGTGTTGTGTTCTCGTATAAAATTATGTGTTCATTTATGGCTCGTCGATTTTATATTATATTAATATTTTCAATGAACATATTTTAATTGAATATGAACATTCCATTTTAAATTAATATGTTGTCGTTTAATAGAGTAATGAGATAACTAAAGATAATGTCCGTAATTAGGATCATTATGGTGTCATGTACTTAAAGTACGTGAGTGATTTTATTTTCACTAAATTTTATATTTTTGTACATAAAAGATTTATTTTTTATTATGTATCATATTATAATCGGTTGATTTACACTTGCACTTCTGTATCATTTCTTTAAATTATTTTTATTATTTGTTTATTAAAAAGTACACTGACTCATCGTTTCTAAATAAAAATTAAATGTAAAATTATTTTTCAATTGATTTCAGTCGACTCATCACAAGCGACATTCACTTTCAAGACTTAATCAAAGTGATTTCGATTGTTGGCACAGAAGTAAATTGAATACTTTTACTTTAGTAGTTTAAATTTTTTTTAAGAAACTTATTTTGTTTGAGGTTTGCACTCTAGGAAAATTTTCATTTTTATTATATTTTAATTTGACACAGTTTTACTCTATCATTTCATATTATCTAAATGTCCATATTAGACTTTTTATCTAGTCATGACTTTTAGCATTCTAAAATTTAAATCATGACTTTTAGCATTCTAAAATTTAAATCTTTCTCTATAAATCAATAAAATAAAACTGAGGGTCCGCCTGTTCAGTCTGCTTTGGGTCGGGTGTTCCACATTCGGTCTCAATCCTACTTTGAAGCGTGACAAAACTGCCGGCATTGGCACCCCCACAAAATGGACTTGATTAATAAGACTCTCTTTATATTTTGATTTTGATAGTAAATTTTTTTTTTATTCATAATTTTTTATCCTTCAAAATTTTTTTAAGTGAAACCTTCATTTTTTTTATTTTTTCGAAAGCAATCACAAATAAAGAGAGAGAAATCATTGTCCAGCATGGTTGAAAAGAACAAATGTAATGCCCTGAGTTCTACAAACCTGTATCATTACTCTTTTCATAATTTATTTTTAAAAAATTCGCGTGAAATTTAAAATTTTATTCTTTGACTTAAAATAACATCAATTTAAACATTTAAACTTAGCAATGAAAGATTTAGAGACTCGTAAAAATCTTTGTTTAAACCCAAATTGATATGATATAAACAAAAAGTAAAACAAATATTTTATTTTATTTATTTATTATTTAAAATTACTGTTCATCCAAATTCAGAGGCATTATATTGTCATTCAGGACAATTCTCCTTTTAATTCTTGAAAATCCGATAGCATAACGTTTAAATTATTAAATTCAAAAAACCAAACAAATCATCCGAAACACTAACAAAATATTTCTATTTAAAACTCCAAACTTATCAACATACTTATCAACATTCATTTTGGTACAAAACCATCCAGAAGTTTATAATGCATCAAAATAATTTTCTGAAACGTATAAACATAAACATTATATACATATCACTTGTTTCAAAACATTACTTCAAAACGTACGTTTCTCCACAGTTAAATCGCCCTAACAAATAGAATGATCGACACATAAGTGTATTCCTCCAACTGTCCCATAATCCTACTGATGCTCGAGAATTTCACCAACCAGCTCTTCGTCACCTATATCACATAACTCAATTATTAGTCTAATGCTAAGCAAGTAATGCAATAATGAATGAAATCGTTCACATAATTTATATCCTAGTATATACCATTTCTACAATCTGGTTTCATTTCTGTTTCGTTTTATTTATTCTTTATATTTCTGTTCTCTTTTCTTTACAGATTAGATTGAGTAGGCACATCTCTTGGTCCACCTCACAGGATGGCCAAACTCACTCTAGAACATTTTCGTTTTCGTTTTCGTTTTCGTGTTCGTTTTTGTTTCCATTTCGTTTTATTTATTCTTTCTATTTCTGTTCTTTTTTCTTCATATACTAGATTGAGCAGACACAACTCACGGTCCACCTCACAAGATAGTCAAACTCGCTATAAAAAGAGTAGCCACACCTCACAGACCACCTCACGGAACGACCATACTCACTTAAAGAGAGGTAAAAAGGAGGCACACCTCACGGTGCACCTCATAGGACGGCCATATCTAAACCCTACTTTAACATAGTCTTTTACTTACGTTTCATATTATTTCATTCGTAAGATTTTACATCGTACTATGTTATTTCATAAAAATTATGAAAATTCGTTTTCATTTCATTTTCATACTTTTCAAAATTATGATGCATGACAAAATCAAACATAGAATAACATACAATCATAAATCTAACGTTTTGTGATATAAGCTCGAAGGCAAAGCACATACGTATACTATTTACCTCGTCTCTTTAGCCAATTATACCCAACTGTACCCGTACTTTTGAAAACCTTAAAACCTAAATATAAACATTATACAATTTGAAATCAACCTCCAATATAAGTGCGTAATTCAATCTCAATCAATTCCAGGATTTTAGCAAAGTAACTTATGAACATAGAAATTCAATTTGAATTACACTTAAACCAAAATCTCGGAATTTCAACCATACAATCATCTAACTTCAAAAATTCACAATAAATTCAATATTTGTTCGAAATTGATAATTCAAATTGTCATGTAAACCTTAGGATGTCTAGTTTCTCGTGGTAAAATTTCTTTAACAAATCAAACACAATGGATCAGCCGAGATTATTCTAAACCCGAAACTACTCTGTGCATAACCCTAAATTTCAATTTTCTCCAAATCTTAACAAATCAGCAAATTCTTTCCATAATCATTACCAACATGATTGTATTGCATGATTAAACATCCAATAAGAGAAAAATCCAGTAACAAATGTCAAAGATTTTGTGCAACCATTTACAGTTTATCAAACAATTTTAAAACTCAACCAAACACTCACCTCATCCATGCATAAAACCCTAAACTTGCACATATAAAATTAACTTATCTTACTCTAATGACTTAGAGGAGAATGTGGGTTTCTCTTCAACTTGCAAATCCTAGATAGAGGAGATGGAAGCTGGTGATTGTTTTCCAAAAACCAAACAAAGATGGGAAAGGGAGGAGTTTTGTGCTGGAGAAAGGGGAGAAACCATGAATGAGAGGGGAGTTTGGGCGCAAGAGCTCGAGTGAAAGAGAGGGAGAGAAATACTCATCTTTGAGAGAAGGAGCTTTTTGTGGGTTTTTTTGGTGTCTTCAGATGATTCTTATTCCATTTAACACTTTAAAGGATAAGTGTTAAGGATAAGGTGTCTTAATTTTATTAAATGAAAACATAATCAATTTTTACTTTTTGCCTACTTCATTTAATCATAAATATTAGTTAGATTAATCTAACTAAATATTAATCATTTAAATTCTTTCCTTATCCCTTTCCTCGCCAAAGCAATAAAACCCACCTCTTGCTTTTCAATTGAACTTTTCAAATTTTCATAAATGGTTGACAATTCAACACTTCATACCCACCCGTTCTTTCCTTTTCTCCTTTGTGTTTCCTTTGCCGTGAATTTTTTTCCTTTTTTTTTCACTTACTTCATCGCCTTTTCAAAATATAATTTTATTGACTTTTACAACTTCAATTCATTTCTCTCATTTTCTTAATCTTCTTTTTCTTCCAATGTTAATCACCATCCCTTAATAGATATTAATTAAAATTTCTCACTTTTCCTTATATTTCTTCCTCGGCAACATTCTTCACCTGCCAACATTCTATTTATTTCTCTCTTATTTCTAATTTTATTAATAAATTCAACTATAGATAATTAGATTTTCACTCATCTTTTTTTTAATAATTTTTTTAATTTTGCATATTTTATTGTATACATTTATTAAATGGTACGATAAAATTTTCTAGTGTTATAACAAAAGCACGGAATCCTTACACTTACATTCACCATTTTCACAACTTCATCAAATCAATTACAATCGAATAACATTGTCTACTCAAATATGTAATGATATCAACTATCATTGTCTATGTCCAACTCCAAAAGGGACCATAAACAAAACAAAGAACGATTTGACGATTCTTCTACTTAGTTACTCTATTTAATACAACGTGGTATATAAATAAAATAGATTCTATTTAAATGTGATATACAAATAAAATAGATCCTACTATACATCACAAAATCTTAATGAAATGAAGTCATTTATGAATTACGAGCACATTGTGTCATAGGCATACACATTTATAACAACGATACAAACGGAGAGAGGTTTCAATGTAAAATTTATCACATGATTCTCATTCTCAAGAATGATAAATTTTACATTTTTACTTTAGAAACGTCTAAACCATTTCATCAGATCAAAGAGGAAGTTTTAGATTGAGCACACAGTGTTTCTCCTCTGAAGCTTCGGTCCTCTGCAGAAGTCCTATTTGTACCAACAATTCATATTTCCAAGCAAATCTTTAAATCCTTAAATTTGCTTCCCAATACCATCAGAGGAAAAGGAAGAGTTCTGTATTACCAACACTCTAACTCTTGCTCACAACACCTTTGATTCACAAAAGACAATTCTCTGCTTTCCCACAAAAAACAATCTCGAGCAGGTTTTCTTCAAATTTATGAAGTAGCTCTTCATTTTCTTTTACTATCTTAGCTGATTCGACCATCTTGAGCAGAGCTGGAGATCGAAACAATTAATGGGCCAAAATGTTGTGGTACAACAAGACGGAAGAACAAGTTTTAAGGATTACCATACATCTATTTTCCCTCTTTATTTCATGCAAGGACACGTGTCATACATGTAACGTTTAAACCTCACTTCCATAAAAGAAGAAAGTTGTTTCTTTAGTTGGATGGCTTCCGACCGGGCGTCTCCGGTTGATCAACCGGAGTGTCTCAGGGAGGAACCCACCGAAGAATTCAGAGACATAATAGCTTCTCTCCCCTCTCATAAATCATGGCTTCACAAAGACCTGCATCTGTACCAAGGGTTCTGGTACCACGACAATTACATGGCTGGAGTTTTAGCATTTCAGAAACGTTTCGAAGCTCAACATTCCGACGTGCTCCTAGCTTCGCCCATGAAAACCGGCACGACCTGGATGAAGGCTTTGCTTTTTGCTCTTATGAATCGCCGGCGCTTTCTGAACATTCAAGAACATCCTCTGCTGCAAAGTAACCCTCATTCTCTTGTTCTGACCATGGAGATGGATGTTTATGGAAAACAAAACGGTGTTGATCTCTCTCTTCTCCAATCTCCCAGACTCTTTTCTACCCACTTGCCATATGTCTCGCTTCCGGCCTCTCTACAAGATTCGAACTGCAAGATTATTTACATCGGTAATGTTATTTTTGTCAGAGATAAATAGGTAATATTCACGAATCTAGATCGTGAAATCCTTAAAACCATCTTACACTATGTTGAATTCAGTCTCGAATCTAGATCTTGATGCAAAATTAAGAGAATCTTGACAAGCGACGGTTTGATCTAGAAATCATAACCTTGAATGCATCACTTGTTAATTGTGATTTAATTCGGCTCGACATTAACTTTGAATCTAAACAATTCGTATCTATACATTAAAGTCTTTGCGCTTTATTAGATGTATAAAAAATCCAATAACTTCAAAGCATATTTGATCACTTTAACATGTTTGCTATCACTAACATTGAAATATTATTAAATATCAGATCCCACTATGTAATTAAAATTATAACCAACAAGCTTCGTTTCATTTACAACACAGTTTAAAAAATTGAAAATCATTTATTTACTAACAGGTAGGGATCCGAAAGACACTTTCGTTTCTCTCTGGCACTTCACGAACAAACTGAGACACAAGAGCATGGAGAAAATGTCACTGGAAGCATCATTTGACATGTATTGCAAGGGAGTCTGCGGCTTCGGACCAGTGTGGGAGCATGTACTGAGTTACTGGAACGAGAGTTTGAAAAGGCCTAACAAAATCCTCTTCTTGAAGTTCGAAGAAATGAAAGAAAACCCTGTAATTCATACGAGGAGACTTGCCGAGTTCTTGGGTTTCCCGTTCTCGCTCGAAGAAGAGAGACAAGGCATGGTCGACGACATTGTCAGGCTATGCAGCTTTGAAAATTTGAGTCAATTAGGGGAGAACAAGGTCGGGAAGTCAAACAAAGGGATTGAAAACAATGTCTTTTTTAGGACGGGGAACGTCGGAGATTGGAAAAACTACTTGACACAGAAGATGGCCGACCAAATGGACAGCATAACTGCAGAGAAGTTTAGGGGCACAGGATTAAAACTGTGAAGACTTTTCTTCTCTCCGGGTGTTGAATAATAATCTTAGATCAATCATGTTGTCCTGATGTTTGATTGATTGATGTAACAGACTCTGTAATAATTGCCTTTTGGCATTTTACTAATGTGGTTGAAAGAGTGCTTCAAATCATACCCCAATTGAGCAACTAAGATTTAACATTGGATTTCAGTTGTTTTGATGAAATTAAGGTAAAGTATATTTTCTACCCAGAGTTTAGGAGTAAAATCAGATGATATGATCATAGACTTATTTTTATGTGTGATATTCTAACTTTATCCCGAGCAAAATGAATGTGATAGTTAAGTGTAACAATGTAGGATTTCAAATTGAAAAATTTAATTCAAATTCAGAATTTTCCAAATCAAATCTAAACTAAAAATTAAATTCAAAATTCTTAAATCAGATTACTAACAGTCAAACTCGGACTTTATGAAACAATCTAATGAATCTAGTTAAAAAAATAATTCCTGTACAGAGGAAGTTTGGATTTTCATCGATGAATATCTGTAGAAAATCCAATTTAAGGACTGGATTATTGTTTTTCAGCAAAGAAACCGAGATGAACCTGGACCTTCCAGGGGGAGTGTTCAGAATCACCAGTCCGATCACTCCTTTGGAAATAAGGCACTGGCCTGTTGACATCTCAAAAAATCCGAGCTGAACTCGGATTTCTCGGGGGAGCCTTTTGCGAGCCTCAATTATAAATAGATAGGCTCGGGTGATGAAGGAGATCACCCCACAACTCTCCCTCTCGAGTCCTTCAAGAAGAGAAGGAGTACTTACCTCGGCTTACGACGGGGCGAGTCTCCTGTGACGAGAAGAAATTCCTCTCGGCTGAGCTTCACCTTGCGGCAGCAGGAAACTCCCTCGATCAAACGATTTTCCCTCAACAGCGTAAGTTCTCTCTCTTTTCCTCTCAGTTTCACTCTCACTCTCTCTCGTTCTCTCACTTGTTCAATCTCTCTCTCAAAACACTCTCTCTCTGTCTCTCTGTTTCGATCTCACTCTCACTTTGTCGACAGGACTCGCGGGCGAGAAACAGGAAAGAGAAGGTTCAATTTTAAAGAAATTGAACTGGTTCACTTCAGTCAAACCAGTTCACTAAATCCGAACCGAACAAGCCCAGTTGACCCGAATTGGCTCAGTTGACCCGAATCGGCACTGTTCACTCGAACCGAACCAAACGAAATTTTGATCTGAATCTAACCGAACCAATCCAAGATTAAACCGTAAGGATTTTCTGTCTAAATTCTCTTAAAGTTGGAATTAGTTGAGTATGATTTTAATATCGATATTCGAATTAGGTAGGAAAGATCACAGAAGTCATCCGAATCAATCCAACTAACCCGATCCGACCTAATAGTACAACGTAAGAAATTTCTGCTCTAATTTATTTGAAATTGGATTTATTAAGTAAGAATTTAATATCGAAGATTTTATTTTAGCAGAATATTATTTGGAATAGTAAGCGAATCCCAATAACCAAACTATTACGAATCCAAGTAAGTGAAGATACCGTTTTTAATGTTTTGGCTATAACCCTACATCACAAAGTTTATAATATTTTTTTACAATTATTTTGTTACACGTCCCCGATATTTGAGCACGCATGTTTAAGCATTAACGTAGATTAGTATAAAAGATAAAATTTGTAGGACATCTGTATGTGTGTGAAAATGATGGAATTGACGAAAAATACGTGATAGCAAAATTCTGAAGACAATGAAATGGTGAGCTTGAACGTAAAAGCAAACGTAAAAGATGACGAAGCCTGAACGACAATGAAATGACCAAATCTTAAAAGAATGTTGGAAAAGAGTTCTAATCAATATGTAACTGTTAATACAGGATCCAGTAAAAGTAATTGATAATTTTACACCGATACATGTTTTCACTTGCTGAGATTAGTTCTCACATTTTGTAATTTATGATGTAGGTGAGTTTTTATTTGAAGAAGAACTAGCTGCGATCGAGAATCTGGTAGTGGCAAGCGAACATACAGAATAAGATAGTGATTTTCCTAAGAAAGGAATTTAAAGTATTATGTTCAATTTTTAAAAGTATTTCGATTTTTATTTTAACTCCGAATAAATTATGTTGAATTTTATTTTTAGAGTTTTATGAATGCTTTATGATTTTGCATCTTTTTCAAATAAGTTTAATTAATGTTTTAACTATAGATTCTGCGTAATTAATGATTTTATTTAAGATTTTTTAAAAAATTTATTTGAAATTTTAACACTCGATTTTAAATCAAAATTTAGAAAAAAAATTTTATAGTTTCAAATTAGGATTTGTAAATTGGAGAATTTAAAACCGGGCGTTACATTAAGATCTCATAAAAAACTTGTGACATGGATATGCGTGCTTTTTCAATAAAAACACACGACGTTCAGTAATTGGTTTTCTCTCTCACTCTCCCTTCCTTGTCGTATCCCATTTTAGAATTCAAGTATGAATTTCACTGATGAATAACATTCTCCTCCATTAATCTAGGCAGTGGTTTCACCGTCATTCTTGGTGGTGGTTTCTGGCTTTGGCAAAGCTTCTCATTCTTCATGATGGAAAAGTATTCGTTACAATGAAAATTCGAATTAAAAATATCTTTCTTAATTATCTGAATATGAAAAAATTGAACAAATAACAATAAAAATCACACTCACAATACAAGATAAATTTTAGCATGGAAAACCTCTCAAGACGAGAGTAAAAATCAAGGGACCGGTATAGGCCGCTTAAAAATCCACTATAATCAATATGGGTATAATCTAAGGTTCTCTCTACATCGTCAAATTAGAGGCATACAACATTTTCATCAAGATTGAATACACAATTTTGGTAAACAACAAGGCGCAAGAAAAGAGCAAACAAAATAAAGTTAACAAATGGGTACTCAAAACAATGAAGTCTCGTTTTTCCTTTGTCAGTCAGACTTAGAAACTTAAAAAATGATCTCCACCGTTCAAAATGTGGCCTAAATGTTATGAACAATCTGTCAAAGTTTTACGCCGATCCAACGGTTCAAACTCTGAAAAACTCAAATTTCCTCCGGTTGCTGCAATGAACTCCGAAAAAAGATTTTGCTTTCTCTTCACACTTCTCTCATGTACCAACCCTAGATGAGACTAGGTCTTCTAAATATATCTTTCAAGATATGAGCCTAAAATTAAGGTTACATCAAGTTGGACCCCTCCAACTAGGAAGAAAAAACTCAACACTTCACCCTTATTTATGTTAGTTTTCATTGGGTGCATATTGCCATTAACATTTGAATGGAATTAAAACCAAGTTTTTGGTGGACATAATGAACCTTTGTTAGTGGAAGGAGTAGACTCTTAAGCAACAAAGCAAGATATTATTTAGTATTGATGTCCAAGTTTTTTTTTTTTTTTCTGCCGTTGAAGCTAATGTTTCTAATGGGTCTGTTTTACATCAAGAAATTGAGTACTTTCAATCGTAAGCTTTGTTAATTTTTTAGAGTTTCTAATACATGTTCGAGTTATTTTTGGTGTGCCTTCAACAAGACATGAATGGTAAGTACATCGAAGCACAAGACTGACGTTTGAGGGCAATATTGTAAGTTTGAGCAAGTTTCAATATTATCGCTTCCGTTAGAGTGCTATGGTGCACAAAGGAAAAAGAAAAATGCAATCTGAGAGTTAGCGTTGCAACACTTGTGGCCGAGGTATAAGGGCAAATTGTATATTTTAGCAAGTTCCAACCTTATAGGTTTCGTTAGAGTGCTATAGCGCCCAATGGAAAAAGACAATGCAACTTGAGAGTGAGCATCAACACGTTGTAGTGGTCACATGTAAGTTTTAGAAAGCATATATACTCAGTTTTTTAGTGTTCATCTCGAGGGCTATGACTTTGTGTGTAGGTAGTGGTTTTATAAAAATGATTTATTGTTGATAGATGATTTTCCAGTTATAGTCGGACATCCATGCAAGAGTTTTGGTAGAGATTTAATCGTTATGGTTAGTCATTGAATTTTACTATTTGTTATTCTTAGTATTTGAGATCGACTTAAAAATTATGATTCATTTGAAACGTGATGTTTAAATTAATTCTAGATGAATTCATCATTAATGTTGTTTTGAGTATTTAGATTGAGACATTATGACTTGAAGGATTTATTGGTCAATGTTAAGTTGAAAACACTTGAAAGTTATTAACATATTTCATTGATTGCAGTTACATTAAGATCTCTACATTTTAAATAGTTGAAATTTAGTTTCATTAAAAATAAATGTCAAGTGATGTGATAGTTATGTTATTTGAGGATCATATTTGTTGACTTAAATGTTTGAGGTTTTATTGACTTTTGAAATCAATTGTAAATGTGTTAGCGTTTAATTTAAGAATTTAATTAGATTTCATTTACATTCTTTACAAATCAACTGAGTTAATTTTAGGCAAATTAAAGATTGAACTTTTGTGGGTAGAGTTTACTTTGAGCTTGTATTATGGACTTAATTCTCCCAGCTCTCTTTTATCTTTCAATTTTAATAATGAATATCTCTTCTCTGTTACTGATTTTTTACCTGTTAATTTTTTCACGTGAAGTCTTGATTTTCAATTTTTTGAGAACACCCAAACAAAAGCAATAAGAATTTGATGTGTTATGCTCACCATTTGCATTCTTCATCAACGAACATGATTATTTACTTGACGAGTGTGACAGCCTTATGATAGCCCAAGTGATGGTCTAGCTCATATTAGTCGAGGTGCATAATTTCACATCGCTTGGAGACTAAAAAATGAATGGTTTATAAGTGTAGTTCCTCTTCATGCGTAGTACAACATGTTTTATGCTAATCTCAGCGGACTCTGACCTAAAAGTAGACAATTACTTCGTTTTTATCATTATTTTTTGCTTGTTTGATCTAACCATACTAAAATTTTGTTGTGTGGCACCTCATCACGTACCCATTTTCAAACCCTTTTTTCTTCTATGCAATGTTTTAAAATGTACTTAAAAATTTTTAATAAATTTATAAATCATAATAATTTTTTTTAACAATCCATTACGAAAGAGTTTATATATTACTACCTCCTTCTTTTAAAACATATGATATTATAGAAATTCAATATAATTAAACTTTTCATTGTTTAATAAAACAAGTACTAAATCCATTCGATTTTCATACGAACCATTACCAACCAACCAACCAAAGTTTTTAGACTAATTTATATTTACAAAACATAGTTTCGAACTATAAAAGTTCTTTTAAACAAACATTATAAATCACCTTTGTGCATTACATACCAAAATACTTGAATGAGTCGCTTACCGGTCAAAATTGCTTTAACAACCACACGTGCTCTCCATAGACATTCTCCTTTAATTGTCTTCTTTATTTTGATGCATTTTTATAAGTTCTACTTGTGATTTTGTCACCTACATCATAAAATTTATCTAATGAGCGAATGTTCAACAAGTAATATATAATGATATGAGTATAACAACTCATAAATATGCATTTCGTAAAGAAAAAATATTTTTTTCTTTTATTTTACTTGTCAGTTTAGTTATTGGGAGTAATTCAGTATAGGGGGAGTATGCACCAATTGGTCCATTTCATGCGGGACAGCCAAACTCGAGTCTCGCCCCACAATAACTATTTCTGTACATTCATATCGTTTCAATTTTTCTTTATTACTTACATGAAAACGTATGCATAAATCATTTCCGATTCTTTTGTAAAACATAATGGCTTGATACATGCATAATGCATATGAATATGATACTAAACATTTCAAATCATCAATATCATATCCATATAGTCATACCGTTTCAATTTGTCTATCTTATTTAAATCATAACATTGCATTAGTCTATTAGTAACATATATATTATTAATAACCATCACCTTGACACTTTATGCAGGACAAAAAGTCAAAGCACACACAAACATAAGTTAGCTTAAGTTCTTACTACAATTTAGAACAATATGATCAATATCCTTTGTGATTTAATAAACCTATAATATACTAATTTCACTATTAACTTCGTAGTGCGCCATATTTTTAAACATGCACAACTCATATACTATACTTATCTAATTTAAATAAATTATAGAGCCAATAGTTCCCTAAGAAGGTCTACACTTACACATAAACTCAGTATGAATACTCAACTACACTTACTTTGAACATAATATAACAATTTAGTCCTTAATAAATCAGAATTTCAGAATATAGCTCATTATTTTGCATCAATTTCAAAATTTCATATCCTATGGTATACATATGCAATTACTTCGATTTCAAAGCTTATAGTTCATGTCTACTTTAACATGATAAAAAGTTTTAACAATTAAATATTGTTAAGATATGTTAATAATACAAATCCCGATATTGTCAAGAATTTCACAGTTTATAACATGAATATAACACCAACTCCTTGTTTCAATAACCTCTAGCATGATTCCAAGGCATCCAAAAGTATTTTCAAATCGTAAAAATGGAGCATAAAATCAGATTTCATAGACCATCAATCATACTTCATATCATCTTCTCATAATGCCCCTAACAATATTATCTTTCTATTCATGATCACTCACGCCTTTATACTCTCTCAAAATCTAGAAAAGAACTCAACCTTACCAGAGAGAGAGAGAGAGAGAGTTGTGATGGTGGGTTTTCTCTATTTTCAATGAGAGACTCATCCACTACTTTTATTATGTGAGAGGAGAGATCACATGAGGTGTCACCCTTTTCTTCTTAGGCTCGTGAGTCATCCACTCCCATGAGCATGGTATCAAATTCCACTTTACCTTGTTGAGAAAAAGAAGAGCATTTTGTGATTCTCTTGGTCTTACACGTGAGAGTTGTTGCCTCTAACTCAATTTGGTTAACTGACAAGTGAGAGGTGAGTTGTCAAACTAATTTGGGAGTGAATTGCCACTTGCTACACATTCATGTTTATCTTACCTTAAGTTGTTAAATCACCACACGTAACTTTAGCCTCACAAATATGTCACTCTTCAACTGCCCTAGAAATTCATTATCTTTTAACTTACAATTCTTTTCATATTTTATCCACTTTTTATTTCTTATTTACCAAATTACACTTTAATATAATCCAATTACATCTCCTACTAATAATCAATTATAATTTAAACATAAAATATACTAAGATTTTTGGGTGTAAATACAAACAAATAATTGTATTTCCTAGACTTAGATTTACCTCGATGACTTGTCCCAGAAGAAACTCTTCACCATCTTAACTGATGTAACCATCTTGAGCATTAGGACACTAAAAAAGAACAACTCAACTCAATCTTTTTCATACAATGACGCTTGGATTACAGGTGTATTACATGCCAAGTTTCAAACCTCTTCTGTATATTTCCATGAAGAAAAACCCTGTTTTTGTAAACCTTGCATGGCTTCCGATCAGACTTCTCCTGTTGACCTACCGGAGTATCTCCGAGAAGAACCCACTCAAGAATGCAGAGACATAACAGCTTCGCTACCCTCTCATAGAGCATGGCTTCACAGAGAATTGCATCTCTACCAAGGATTCTGGTACCAGACTATTTTCATCGCCGGAGTTGTTGCGTTTCAGAAATACTTCAAAGCTCAAGATTCCGATGTGCTGTTGGCTTCGTCCATGAAAACCGGCACGACCTGGATGAAGGCATTGATTTTTGCTACTATGAATCGCCGGCGCTTTCTGAACTTTGAAGATCATCCTTTACTGCACAACAACCCGCATTCTCTTGTTCTGACCATGGAGTTCAACGTCTATGGCAGAAAAGACGGCGATGATCTCTCTCTTCTTCAATCTCCCAGAATATTCGCTACCCACACAGCATTCGTCTCACTTCCCACCTCTCTAAAAGATTCAAATTGCAAGATTGTTTACATAGGTATACGAGTCTTATCACATAATTATTATTTTTAAAAAACTGAAATCATTTCCAAACAGGTAGGAATCCGAAAGACACGTTCATTTCTCTCTGGCACTTCATGAACAAGCTGAAACACGAGAGCATGGAGAAGATCACGCTCGAAGCAGCATTTGACATGTTTTGCGATGGACTCAGCCCTTGCGGACCAATCTGGGACCACTCACTGAGTTACTGGACTCAGAGTTTGAAAAGCCCTCACAAAATCCTCTTCTTGAAGTTCGAAGAAATGAAGGCAAACCCCGTAATCCATACGAGGAGATTAGCCGAGTTCTTGGGTTTCCCATTCTCGCCGGAAGAAGACAGACAAGGCATGGTCGATAATATTCTCAGGCTGTGTAGCTTTGAAAATTTAAGCCAACTAGGGGTGAATAAGAACGGGAAGCTACAGAGAGGGGTTGAAAACAACACCTTTTTCCGGTTAGGGAACGTCGGAGATTGGAAAAATTACCTGACAGCGGAGATGGCCGACCAGATTGACAGCATAACTGAAGAGAAGTTTAAAGGGACAGGATTAGAATTGTAAAATTGAAAAAATCTTAACCTGAAAATTTTAACAACTAAACCATTAAATTATTCAAAACGTAATAAATCAAAGTTTAGCATTAAGCGATCACCCTCTTTCTCAATTTCTCAATTTACGCCAAGATCGGAGGGTTGATCTAAATGAACAATCGCAGACCCAATATATCCAATGCTTACGTGATATTGAACATATTGAGTCAAGAGGTCAATATGGAGGGTGGGTACCCTCATTCAATATGCATCGCAAGTGATTCGAAAACGGAGGGTCTCTATCTCGGATCGGCCTCCTGTATTCAAACTCAATGTTTGACAACGGGGGGCTGATCCAGAGCGATAACCACTCGTTCTCGACCTTCATTTTTAGAACAGGGCCAATCGGGGGCGGTGACACCCCGTTCTAAAAATTAGGGCTGAGAACGAGGGTTTCACTGCTCTGGATCGGGGGGCCAATCTCCAACTCTATATTAAAAATTGACCCCCCTTTCTCACCCACCGCTGCTAAAAACCTTCATTTTCTCTAGATTCCCATTCGATTCCAACCCAAAAGTTGACTTACCACGTTGATTTCTCCATCCCTAGTCGTTTTCTTCAAATATCATCCTAAAAATTCCATAAATCCAAGCCTTAAATCGTCTAAATTCCAAATATAATTGCTTCAGATCGAGGAGCCAATCTCCGACTATATTAAAACCTAACCCTCCTTTGGCTCCGACTCTATATAAAAACCTAACCCTCCTTTCTCATTTGTTGCTGCTAAAAACTTTCATTTTCTCTATACTTCTATTCGATTCTAACCCAAAATCTAACTATTACTATCTTAAGAATGAGAGATGATCGGCTCCTCGCTAATATTTGATTTTTTATATTTTGAATGGTTTAATATTTTTGTTGTTAAAATTTTTATTATATAGATTATTTCGAAATAAACTCATAATTGGTTTTAACCTTTTTAGTTTAATAATTCCAAGTCAATAACGTTGACTTTATCGGTCACGACAGCTTCAAACCATACCCAACTTCACTGTAAATTTAAATTAGAGATTGAATCTCAAAAGCTGTGAATAGATCTAACAGTTACATCATCAATTGAACAGTTGTAATAATTTAACAGTTTGGAATTATGTTTAGAATTACGTGAAACTAGCAAAGCGTGATAAAAATTGAGGACGCCAATGCAGCAGGCCCACATCCATAGGGATTTTTCAAAGTCTAACAATAATTCGGTTTGATTCGATTATTCAGTTTTCCGAATGTTAAACCAAAACATAATCATATTTTATCGTTTTTTAACTGAATCTTGGTTCGGTGAATTGTGAAAACCAACCGAACAGATTAGTTCAATTTGTCTATTTCGGATCAGTTTTGAACACCCCTAGAAACAGTTCACACAAATCAAAAGATAAAACAAACAGTTGGAAGCTGATGCATGAATGATGAAACCGAGCTAATCAAAAGCAAAATCAAACAGTTGGAAGCTAAGCTGAACCGTGAATGATGAAACCAAGATTCAGACCGGATCTCGAGAAATCCCACATTTAAAAAAGATGTCCAAGTTGATTCAATCTACAACAAAAATCATGTCAGAACAAGCCCAATTTCATATTTAAACTTCACAAATACGATGGTTTCCATCGCATAATCAATATGAATCTATAAATCATAATGGATCTAACAGATACATGATTCACTAACCTGCAGTTAAGGGTCATGAAGCTTTGAACCTGCTTGAGGTAGTAATGTGAAAATCAGATAAACTTGGTCACTCATCTTCAGATATTAATTAAGAAATATGGCCTGCTTGAGGCCAGACTCTTTTCTATTCAATCGCGATGAACTGATTGTGAGCTGCCACTAGTCGTATGATTTGTGTCCCCGCCAGACAAAGATGCAGCACACAATGCCTTCCAAATAGGAACCAACATTTTTATAGGTGGATGTAATTCCTGAGAGGCGAGTTGCATGAGATTACGAGGAATTTACCAAAGCTCAAACATGGTCTTGCTGGAAAAATACAGTACCCTGAAAACTAACATCAGTTCTGTTTCATCGCGAATGATTAACGACAAACACCAGTAGCAAGTGACCGGGGTTACACATTCTTGGAGCACTGGTTTCAAAATCTGGTCAATGGGAACAAAACGGTGGAGGACTTTCCCACTACATGGGGCAATAATAGCCTCATCAATGTCAATGACATCTAATAAAATAAAATAATGATTGTAGATATAAAATAACAGTAAGTTCACTCAAAATTAGGTGCAAAACATAGGTTTATTAAAAATTAGGGATGTAAGTCAACACAAATTATCTTCTTGATAACTGACATCTCCATATTTAACTTTTAAGAAATAAACATATTACCTAATGGAGTGACTTTCCAGTTGAACCCCAAAAGACGGCATAATGACAACGGACTCTACCAATGCAAGAACAGATGTATTTAGGCAACAATGATGTTCATATTTATATGCCATTAGTAATTACAGGTTTTGCAAAAGCACACATCTTCCAGTAATCTCACTTCTCACCTTTCACAATAGAATTCCGTCTTAACAACTTGGCGGCAAATGAGATTAAAAGAAAGCTCCAAAGAACCAGAATGATAAATTTATCCTGTACGTTAAGTATTAAAACCTCTCAAAATTCAACACAGTCCTCGATCAAGTAAAATCTGCAAAAATATTGAATATGCTAAGAAAGTCCAAGTCAAAAAATTTTGCCAACAACTTTCGAGAAGTTAAGATGGAAAGCTCACAGATAAAACGCATTCAATACAGCAAAACAAAGTCATCAAACGACCTTGTGCATAGGTATTAAAATGACTCTTGGTAGATTTGTTATCAAATAAATGTAGTAAAAAAACAATGTTAAGTAGGCCATAAAAGGAATAGAGTCATGATGATCAACCTAAAATAAAATTACCTTGAGTAGACGAAGACAAAAGGCATTAGCCAAAGCAGCAGCAACAAAGATGCACGAAATGGAAGTGTCTACCCAATTCTTTCCTCCAAGGACAATTACATGATGAGAGTCGACAGCTTCAGCAGGCCATTGGTTGTCATGAAAGTATCCATATTTCCAGTTTTTCACAGTAAATTCAACCATACTAACTACTTAATCAGAAGGGTTCAAACTCTCATTTCACTTTTCATCCTGCATGCAAAATATGAGAATTTATTTTATGTCTGTCCTTTCAATGGAAAATATCATTGGCGGTTATTATACGGAATGTATAAGTGACAACAAAAACAGCCTTGGAAATGCTGTGATTATACCATTGGTTGCTTCTTTTATAATTTACATTCTAGAATTTATCTTTCAATGGATGAAAAAAAAAACATTTTATATTCATTCATTATGAACAAATGTTAGCCTAGTAAAACAGCTAAGATAACATTTCTCCAGCAAATATGAATGCTATACGAAAATGTGAATCTCCTCTTAAAAGGGACTTGCTTAAGTTCAACCTATCACATATCATATAACAAAATGACAGTACAATCCACTTGAAGAAAAGCATCACCACCATCATTAGCATTATACATCAAACAATTTGAAATTCGTTATTCAATAAAACCTGTGAGAATCTAATAATAATGAAAAAAAAATTAGTTTTAGTTTAATAAACTTTTCCAAGCTCACCCCCACAATTTTTATAGCAGTGTACATAAATAATCTCAAGCAAAAAACCCCAAATATCATCAAAATTCACAAGCTTAAATAATAAACTACTTCTAGAGTAAGACCCCTGTAGTTCTTAAAATAACCCATAAATTCTCTATCTACATATATGTACTTCACATCCTTGTAAGAATACCTTAGAAAATTCTATACTTATCTCCTTTCGTTCTTGCAAAGAAAACCAGAAAATTATAAAGCATAAAGGTAAGGTTATCAACTAAAATTTTCAAGAATAGAAAACACTCCTCAACTTTAATATCTTATGCATAGAACCAACCTTTTCTTCCACCTCTTGATCACAACAAAGAAGTGCAAGTAATTATCCCACTAATAAAGGCCTAGATAGAAGACCTGCTTTTAATTACAAAAGCTTTTTTCTATATTGCCAACTTTTACTAAAGAATGCCTCCATTGTCATAATTCTACTATAACGAAATTCATAAATAAGAATTTTTCATCACCAATTTGGAAAATAAAACAAAACCAAACAGACTACAGCAACTATAAATACTCATAGCTACTGAAAATGCAGCACAAAAGACAATGCATGCAAATATATAAACCTGCCAATAGGGTCATGGAGATGGTCAAACTAAAGCATTGGGTTAAGTTTCAGGTCACTAATTTAACAAACTCTAGACCCTTATATTGTGCAGTATCTAAAGTGTGTCTTCTTCCTCCCTTCTTAGTTAGATTTTTAGGAACCCAAATTAAAAACTTCCAAAAAAATTGAACCTATCATCAACAGCAATCCGTCAACTTTATTCCGACGTTAAATTGAGAGAACATCAATCAGTGCAAGGAATCAAACCATAAACTTCGAAATTAACTAGAAATGCATTGTATTATATTGATTAAGATGAAGATAACTTGAGTAAATCGGGAAACCATCATCTAAGAAGAAATTAACAACGAATTCTTACTCAAATTTCAGCAAAGCTTCGAGCTACCATGTCACAACTCAAAGGAGATCCAAAACAGAACGAGGAATAACTGACTGAGCCATCAGATCATTAAACTTAGTTTTAATAAATTAGACAGCGGAAGACTTTTATCACAATTATAAATCAAGGCTCAAACCAAAAAGGCTAAATTTTAGGTCTAACAATGACATCTGAGATAATACAGTGATACATGTCCAAAAATAAATAAACGTATCTGACAAAAATTAAATAAATAAAAGGTTTACAATTTTAACAAAATCTAACCTCTCGAATACAATAAGTTTTTAGGGAGAATTATTATAATAGAAAATCTGCACGTCGAGTTTACTTTGGGGTCGACAGCTGAAAATCTTCTTAGTTAATTCCTAAAATAAATATAGTTGAGGTGAGTCGACTAAATTCAATAAGAATATATTTTTATTTCAGTTCTCATGTTTAATTTAATAACTTAATAACAATTTTAAAAAAATCATATGAAATGGAGTCACCTGCGATCTCCGTGCATATCATGTCTTATACAATGCAATGAAAATGGGATACCAAGCAATCGTCAACGCCATATAAAACACTCTTATTAGATTTAGGGTCTTGTGGCTAGGAACACGCCATAATCAGCTATCCCACTATTAGTTGAAATCAGTTTTTGATGACATGAAATATAAAGGTGCATGGGAAAATGTATGCATTGCATCTAAATCTTTTACAAGGGATTTTCAATAATTATTTTATTTCTAAATCTTTTACGAGGGATTTTCAATAATTATTTTATAAAATAAAATAATTAATTAAAACGAAGGAAAATAAATCTCTACCTCAAAGGGGCCTACCACTATCCAAAGCCCAATAATTCCAATTTCAATGTCCAAGAGTCCAAAAATTTAATTTAACAAATTGGTACCTAACAAAAAATAATTGGCTTAAAATTTTATCCTTTAAGTTCCCAATTTCTTCTCCTTAATTGGGTAATTTTATCTATTAAAATTCCCAATTTTCATTCTAAAAAAAATAATCTATAAATTAATTAGTATAAAAAACAAAATTTTGGGACAAAACATATCTAAAATTGGAGCCCAACTGAAGTTGGACTGCGACCCAAAAGAGTCTTGGATCGCCACCCATCCTAAGGCCTAACAGAAGGTTCTTTTCTTTTTAGGTAAAGTTCAATTTCAACCCTATAGTATAAAGTTTGTTTACAAAAACACTCAAACAAAAAAATTTTCCAGTCAAAACCTCGAACTATAAAAAAAGGTTAAAAAAAACTCTGACGGTGGGTCAATAGCCCCCCGAATCCAACTTTTCACGTAATGAGGCAGGCCGATCTCAAATCGCAGCCCGCCACCATTTTGTACGCGGGGGCCCAACTAATTTCGTAACCTCCCGCAATGCACGTGCGTTGCATGTGGAAAGTACGTCAGGCGCCGCACCTTGACCTCAACCCTCCGCATCACGCAGGGGTCGACTCGGAGGTTTTGCACTACCCTTCAGCACGTGCTTTGCACATGCCAAAAACGCGGGGGGCCAAGTAACAAAAATTTTAATGCTGGGGGTCGCGCTTTGATATCGACCTCTCGCATTTCCGACCTTCCTAATCTCCAAAAATCCCAAAACCCAAGCCTCTAGTTGCCAAAAATTCGAAATCTGAGGACACTTTGCTGAGAATCCAAGGCCCATTTGTAAAATGGTCCTGAAAATTTCATTCAAACGTCCCCATCCCGGAACACAAGCTGGTCCGTCAAATCGGCCACCAACAAACCGGCCTCCGGATAAAGTGCCGCAACCACTGCCTGCTAATTTCTCGATGGATTTTCGAAGCAAGGAGTGTCAAAAGCGGTGCGATCTAGATATGTCAATCTGATCGATTATTTATAGAAAGATTGTCGACTTCACTGGTTGAAAATCTTTGCAGATCCAAGAGATGTTTGATAGAATTGACATGCATAAAGTGTACAACAAGCGCAAAGAGACTTGCGACTGAATTGTTCGCTTATTTTACGCAAACTTAACTAATACTGGAAGGGTTGGGATCTTGAAGTCATATCAATGTGATAAAGATATTATGGTTCATGCAAATCAAGTGTTGAGATTTACTTCAAATTTCGCGGTGCAATACTATCACGCTTCTCAAGGTGTGATTTTGCTAAAAGCCCAGAAGAACTGCAATTTCTTAGATAGATTCACCGCAATTTGGACACTGCAAAATTCACCAAACTGAAATCTAATGACTTGAATGTCAAAGCTCGGGTTGTTCACAACCTGATCAGCCACACCTTGCTGCCGAGAGATGGCCATAGAGATCTGGTGAACTAAATAGATCTCTATATTATGGAGAAGATGTACAACTCCACGATGTTCGACTCCGGGTTCATGATCTTAGGTCACATGAACGAAATTGGGTAGACACGAAACAAGAATCTGTCGTACAGTACTTTGATTTGGAGGATCATGCAACGATCTAAAGTTCAGCTGCTCATCGGAGAGTAGATTAGACCTCCTCGATCTTTGGATGTATTTGATAGACTTTATCTCGGATGGGCCTAGTTGAATTCGCTGGGTGTTGGATGCTAAAGGGAGAGCCCGAGGACGCTATAGCACGGGGTGCTCCAATGGAGGAGGACGCCCCCACCACCGCGACAGAGCCGCCAATTGCTCCTCAGGTTGGCAGTAGCTGGGAGGAATAGATGCATTTAGAGTTGCAGCAGATGTATCGAGAGGAGCAACAGATGCATCTGGAGTGGCAGCTGATGCATGAAGAGCAGCACAGGACTGAGTTCCTCATATGCAAAGTCGAGGAGTTAACCATGGACTAGAAAAAGGTGGTTGAGTTACATTACTATCTCAGTGAGTCCATTAAAGAGATCATTAAGAGAATGGCGGAGTGAAAGGCTGACAGAGACGACGACGACGATGTACCACCAGAGCAGTTTAGTTTAGTTCAATTTATATTTTGTATTTCATTTGATGTACTTTAATTTCAGTGGCTTTGACATTATTTTTTTGTACTGGAATCTATCTGGTTGATATATATTTGTTATTTCAATTTGCATGAACTATTTGAAAATAACTATGGAGGAGTATAAAACAAACAAAACTCTGCCCAATTTTTCAATATTTTTAAAATAAAATAAAATAATTAATTAAGTATAATTGTATGCAATTTATTTAATTATAATTAATTTAATACATTTAAACAAATTAATGGCTTCTAATTAAAGCATTCAAACAAATTTATCACTTCCAATTAATTAATGAATCAAATATAAAATTAATTAATTAATTGACGTATTCAAATTATTTTATAGTAAATAAATGTTATTTAATTTAATTAATACATTTAAACAAATTAATGGCTTCTAATTAATTTTTATATAAAATATAAAATAATTTTCTAATTAGGTTATCTTCTCAAATTTTTTAACGATGCGAGTCATCATGTACGTTCGGATCGTCTCGAACATGACGAGAATTGATTTGTCCCTAGCAGGTAATATAGCTACATTGAATGACTCGCATAAGTTTTTTAATCTCATTTCATACTTACAAATCGAAGAGAATGCATGACTAACCCAATATCTAAGTGGTTCTATTTGAAGTCATTGACGGGTAGCCAGGCTAAGATCAATTATTGATCTTTGGGGGGAGGGGACATGGCGAGAATTGATTTGTCCCTAGCAGGTAATATAGCTACATTGAATGACTCGCACAATTTTTTTAATCTCATTTCACATTTGAAAATCGGAGAAAATGCATGACTAGCCCAATATTGGGGGGGGGGCCATGTTAAAATTTTTCTACAACGCGAGGGGCCGAGTAACATTCTCAGCCCCCTGCGTTTTTTCCATGTGCAAAGCACGTGCTGAGGGGTGGTGCAAAGCCCCCGAGTTGACCCCTGTATGATGCAAGGGCCGAGATCAAGGCGCGGTGCCCCGCGTCCTTTCCACGTGCAACGTACTTGCATTGCAGGGGCTGCGAAATTAGTTAGGCCCCCGTGTACAAAATAGCGATGGGCTGCAATTTGAGATCGATCTCCCGAATTATTTCGAAAATGGTCATGCGGGGGGCAGCGATTTTTAATCTGCCCGCCACATTACGTGCAAAGTTGGATTTGGGGGGCTATCGGTCCCCCGCCGGGGTTTTTTTTTAACTTTTTTTATAATTCGAAGTTTTGACTAGATACGCATACCTCTTCCAGTTGATCTATACCATACTCTATTCTCGTAAGATGATACACACTAGCTAACAATCCACCTAGTGCTACATCATAAGTACATTGGAAACGTAGATAATTGTAATCGTATACAGATAAAATGATCGCAATGGAATGTCAATCCTCGGACTTTATTTGAAAAGTCTCAATTCATTCGTAATCGAAACCCAAAGATCTATGAACTACTCCATGTTTGGCTAACCAAACAGACAAATGACCCTCCATCTTTTTTTATCTCTCCCACGTTTTGATTTGTAATTTTATTTGTAAACTAACCTCATCCTACCTGTTGAAATTGAACTTTACCCTTTCCTTTTCAAACAGCTGCCCATCAGTTTAAACTTGAGCTGAACCACGGTCAAAGACAAGGCCTGCTTCCCAGAGTCGCCGGACTTCATGGAGTCCGGCGAATCTACAAATCCAAATTCAACTATACCAACGTCATAATCTTAGAATTAATCCACAACAAAATCCCAATTTCCATACAGTTACAACGTAAACACAGAGATCAAAAATCGAGTTCTTTTACCTTCAAGACGACGAGTTTTTGTTACTCACGAACACCCATCAACGATTCCAGAACCCGAAGTCACCCTCAATCGAAGTCGTTCAGAATAACAGTCTCAATTCCAGATTGATTTCCTTTCACAAACCGCAAACCTTTTCTCAAAAAAATCCATAATTTCCGATAGCAAATCTTAACAGGGTTAAGGGCGTTCACTTACCAATTTCAAATCGATCTAACCTAGCTTTGGCAACTCTTCCTCCGAACCCACACCAAAGGCGCCCCACTTTCCTATCCTAACAGAGAAGAGAAAGAAAGGACTAAGGATTTGACGAAGAACGTAGGCACGGTAAGGAAGAAATTGACTAACCAATATTTGATGAATCCTATGTCGTTGAACGAAATTTTCGTCCACGGGGAGGAAAGACAGTGAGAGGGAGAGAGCGAGCGTGCGTACAATGGAAATGGAGATGGAGATGGAGGGGGGGAAGGAGAACAGAGGCGCCCCTCTGTTTAAGGAGAGAAAGAGGTCTTCTGAAATGAGAGTCGGACGTAGATTCAAAATTTCTGATTAGTTTTCACTGGATTCCCAGAACCAAAAAAATGAAAAACAAAAAGGGACACTAATTTTCGGACGAGGCCGCCCAAGCAGATTCAATAAACTATAAACACGAAAGTCTGCCCAGAATCCAAAGCTGCAATCGAATTTGGTCGGGAAGATGAAATCGCCCCCTAGTTTGATTCCAATTCATTTTCCATTTTTAGATTTTCCTACGAGCTAGTTCAAAATCCTAGGCCAAAACCCATTAGACCAGGTTAGGCTCAGACATGGGTTGGATTTTCGTGGATGGTCCACTGTCGTAGCTAACTTGCGACATGCCAATGAAATGATAGATCCAACTTCAAATGTTCTAATATTTATTTATTTGTAAATTATTGTTTTTTCATTTAACTTGTTCTTTGTGCCTGTTACAGAATTCTTATGCTTTTATTTCTTAAATTTTGATTTACTTTGATTTGTATATTATTATTTAAATTACATGTTTTATGTTTCTTTATCTATATTTATAACATTGAAAATTATTTTAAGAAAAAATAGATTTTTCAAAAAAAAAATATACAAACTAATAAAATGATCATTAGTTATATAATAATAATTATATATGATCAACAAAAAAACATTTTCATTATAGTTATTTAGATCTAATAAAAGATTAAAAGGATATTCCTTGAACGCTGTGTTTCACAAGGTCTAATTTGCAAAGTTATGGTTGATTCCATAACTTCAAAAATTGACTTTGATATCTTTGATTTTCTCGGCAGAGGTTTTTCACCTCAAATAATAACACTTGCGTACAACGAACGCAACAAGATCACATTCAATTTTGTGATATTTATTATCTTAACACACGAAATAATTCTATGAATTGAGAGAACGATTCTTGAAAATCAAATATTTTCTCAAAAATTGACTTCTTCGATATGAAAATTTATTTAAACATTATTGAGATAGAATAATATCAGAACTGTAACTTATAATATTACGAGAAAACTGTTACAGCAAATTTACAATAAATTTGTTATATGCAAAAAATAAAAAAGTCACTTGCAGGTCGTAGCCATGACTTCACCACATAGCGTTGTGGTGTCGCGATGAACACTTTCCATGTCGAAACGAACACTTTCCATGTCAAAACTAGTTTACTTTTTCAAATATACGATTGAATAAATAAAATGGTTAGTTTGCTAAAAAACTTAAAATTAATGATTCAATTATCTCATCAAATGAAATTTAGTAGACTTATTAAATTAATTGGACAGCTTTTATCTAAGTGTCTTAATATACGAGTATATTAAATCCTTAATTATTTAACGTTCTTTGTTTATTTTATTATTATTCGAGTAACAATAGAACGTGAGAAAGTGACCAATAAACTTATAGTTTTAATATTTAATAATTTTTTATTAATCATATATACTATGTATGTTAACTCATATAATCATTAACTCTGATATAATTCTACTAAACAAGTTGAACTTTTGAAACTATAGATTTATTTACTTAAAATAATATTCATTGATATAATCATTATATTGTATCGACTCTTTTAAATAATTATTAACTTTTCAAATTATATATTTATCATTGACTACCATTAAGTATTGATTTAATAATTAAATCATAACGATTATGAATTGCGGACTCATATTTCGATCTTTGCCCTAAAAAAAATAGAATCTATAAAAATGAACTTCATTAGATCTATGTCAACATTTTGGACTATTGTTCATATCAATTGATTTTCAATATACAAAGTATTTAAATTGTAAATAGAATAAAATTTTATTGAGTAAATTAAAACATAAACTAATATAAAATAGAAGACTAATGTGAATTAAGATTATACTTATTTAAACCTCATTTGTTAAATTAGTTGTTTGTTAAAATTATAAAAAATAGTATAATTTTATCCAGTATAATTCTATACAATGACATTATATAAAAGTAAAATATATTTTATTCTTTAGATTTTAACAAAAAAAATTATAAAAAAAATTTTAGACTTGTTATTTATTTATATCAACCAAACACACTTAATTTTACAAAAATGGTTAAGATCAATTTATTTACATTTAAGTTGAATAAAAATTAATTAATTTAGTTGAAATTGATTTGAAATAAGATTAGATTTATTCAAACCGCGAATTTCGACCGTATAAATATATTTCATCGATAAACAATTGTTGCGTGATTTTTTCCCTTAACGATGAAAATGAACGAACATTAAAAAAAAAGACTGTAATTACGAGAATGTTAATGAGAAAATTGGACATGCAAATACTAAATTGAAGTAGTCTCTAAAATTATATGGACTAAAATCATATTTACTCTTATATAAAATATATTAATCGAATGTTAGTATATGTAAAGTTGAAATATGATGATATATATTTTTAAAATGATCAACTACGTTTGTGACTCAGTTATATTTGCGACTTTGTATTATTTGAAAATTACATATTTTAAATAGAAGTCGCCAATTTATTTTAGTTGTTGCTCTTAATAGTTCATTGTACACAATACAATTTTTTTTATAAATTTTATAAAATATAATGTAAAATATAAATATAAAATTAATTTTAAAAAAATTATTTTTTTCTTACAAAAATTGGCAAGTTGCCAATATATTTCCCTACATAAAATACATTTCAAAGCTCGAGCTCTCACAAATACTACTAGAAGTAAACATGCATGATTCTTTGTAAAAACCTAAATTTCATCAAGTAAGACAATATTTATTTGTTTCAAGCGTAGATTTGCATAATTTTATTTTGGATTTCAATTTAAAAAGTTTGGTATCAATCGGTGTCTTGGGTTCTGGGCCACATGTGAGGACTCGAATTCATAATGAGCCATGCTCGTGCTGGACCTGTAGTCAATATTAGAGTTTTGTGGTTTTTTTGTTTATTGATGTTTGAGTCGCAAAACTCAATTGTACTGAATTTTGATTAGTGATTTCTTTTTTCTACTCATGGTTTTTTACCTTTTAGGATTTTCATGTAAATTTTGATATCTATTATTTTCTCGTTTTCTTTTTTAATTTCTCGTTCAATTTTTCAATAATTTGTATCAGAGCGACGTCGAAGGTTTCCTGAAAATCATATTTTTGATTTATAGAAGGTATGAAATGATTTTACGGATTTGCAATTTTAGTAAAATTGTAATTTTGGAAAAAGAAATTGGAAATAAAAAAAAAAAATTTGTTTGGCTCTTCTTCAACAGTAAAGAACAAAGGCCGCCCTAGGAGAGGGCTGCCATCTGTGAAGACCATAGAAAGAAAAAATAGAATCGAGTTTGCTTTCCGCCTTCATTGCCCATTCGCACAGATGACGTTTGAGCAGAAACGTCTTTCTTTTGTTGTGAAGCAACAACATATGAACACTAAAAAGGGTGTTCAGTTCAACTTCTTGTATCAGCCATTGAAAGGAGCACGTTGTCACTGCAAACTCGAGGGAAAAACTATGACTGATTATTTGAATACTTTTTAAGGAATTATAAATCAGTTTGCTGGAGTGAAAATCAAGTTTGATCAAAAAGTTAAGAGGTTGATGTTTTTTGGAACTTTACCAGACTTGTGAGAGACATTCAGAATGTCGTTGTCCATTGCGATTACTGAGGGTTGCAAGAAGGCCTTGTGGATGAAAAGATTCATTGAGGAATTGGGTATGTACTAAGAGAAGTATGTTGTGTTTGACAATAGCTAGAGCGTTATCCATCTCTTCAAGAATTCGTCATTTTATTCGAGGTCCAAGCATATTAATGTGAGGTATCATTGAATTCGAAACTTACTCGAGACGAAACAGTTGCACTTGGCGAAAGTGCACACTAGTGATAACAGTTTAGATGTGTTAATGAAGACTTGTCGGAAGAGAAGCTCGAGACTTGTTGACGAAAAACGGGCTTATTGGAGCTCACCAAATGAGCCGAAAGAGAAGTTTGTTAGGTTCCGGGCCATATGTGTAGACTCGGATCCATAATGGCATGCTTGTGTTGGGTCCGTAGTCAATATTAGGGTTTTGTGATTTTTCTATTTATCGATGTTTGAATCACAAAATTCAATTGTATTAAATTTTGATTAGTAATTTTTTTCTTTCTAAGATTTTCACGTAAATTTCGGTGTTTATTATTTTTTGATTTTCTTTTTCAATTTCTCGTTTGGTTTTTCAACACTGAGATTATACTGTATTTATGAACTACTCATCTCAATCACATTCCAACAAAGTACGACCGTACACCCTCTTATTTTGGGTTAATCTTCCACAATTTACCCTAATCTTGAGTAATTATGATTTTATAATAAAACCATGCTAGAAGTTCCGATAATACGTTGCTGTTACAACAGTAGGATTGTGCATGTATTCTTATTTTTTCAACAAAAATTCAGAGGAAGATGCAATTTAAGTTGCAGGTGCTAAATGTCTTATCTTTTGGTTCACCAAAAAAATGAAATTTTCTAAGGTTTTGATTCTGGTTTTGTTGGAGGTGGGAGGAGTTGGTGAGCCTTTCGAAGATATTTCAGTGGAAAGTGGAAGTTGGAAGAGGGTTACCCAACTGGATTGCATTTAGAAGAAGTTGGAGGAAGTCTCTGATGTATTTGCTCCCTCTGGTTCGTGTTTATTATGTTTTTTCGGCGATGCTGCTCAATCTGCTCTAACCAAATACTGCAAAATGCGGGACAATGCCTTGTCTTCCAGCATAACAACCGATTATTTCTCCTTTTAACCCAAGTTTTGTTTTTGTTCTTTTTTTAGTAAGATAGTATGCTTTTGAGAAAATTGAGGTTTCTGTATTTTTCTATAAATGAAAGGAAATGATTGGTTTTCCATTCCTACTTTTGGTGGTTGGGTTTCCAAATTAGCCTCGTATAAAACTAATATAATGCGAGGCCATTCTTGTGTGAGATTAGACGACAGAACGAGGGGTCCAATTTATACTAATAGAAATATACAATTTTACATTATTTGAAATGAGTAATGTTAGGTGTACTGTTAAAAAATTTACTAACAAATCACATAATTATTAATAAAATTAATATAATAATTATTTATTTCTTTTAATTCTAATACACTACCTAATTTAATAATATGATAATTGTTAGTCGAACAAATTAAAATTGACAAATCACCTTCAGATCAGTAAAAAGTACAACTAAACATGATTATTAGAAAACAACAATGATACCCAACCAACCCTTGGTCCGATAGTACATGATTGAGTTAGGTTGAAAGTGTTTTTGTGTGCGAGGGAGAAAATCATATGTTGTGCGCTGGCAAATTTTTTTTTTTGCTTACCTCCAAAAATTAAGATTGAATTTTAAGATCAAAATAATAGTAAAAATTGGTTCTATGTTCTCAAAATCGATTAGACCAAAACATATGATAAGAACAAACAAGAGGTGCAGTCGGATTTGGTCGGACTTCTTCGTGTTCTTTGCTCAGCTTTCTTAGATGTGTTTATCTATTTTTCTAGTTGCATGCAATTAGGGTAAACATAATGGCTCTTGTGCTTTATCCCCCCTTCTATTTAATTAGGACATGCCTAACACTAATAACTTTTCTTATGGTTTTCTTGTAAAAACAAGTTAATTATAATAATGACAAAGCTCTCTAATTTATCTAACATTTAATGAAAAAAAATATATATTTTTTGTTAAATTTGACTACAAAATAAATAAATATTAATTAAAATTTAAAATAAACATTAATATAATTTAAGGAAAAAAAAATTTAAACTCTTTGGTGTGACAAAACAAACAAAATTATATTTATTAACAAAAATAATTTTTAAATATCATACGTTAACTATCCAATCCTCATGCAATCAAACTTAAGCGCGATTGATTACATTTTAATTGCGGGCAACCGCACATACACTCACGTGAAGTCGAAATCGTTCGTTTCTTAATATATTTTTCACTAATTTCAAGTGTGAACGACCACGTTTTAACCATGAGCGACACTGTAAAAATGAGGTCGTTTGTGTTCATAACGTGTTTTACACTCATTTCAAATGTGGACAATCGCATAACGTAAGAATGAAGTCTTTTGTTTCAAAACGTATTTTATACTCATTTTAAGTGCGAATGATTGCATTTTCACTGCATGCCACCTTACTTACTCTTGCGTGGAGGCAAGTCACGGTTTTCAATCGTGTTTTGCATTAATTTTAAGTTGGCAACCGAAAAGATAGAATTGTTAACTAACAATAATTTAAATTTTATTTTATTAACCAAAAAAAAAAAATTAGCTGACGAGGACGAGGAGGATCGTGCAAGAAGAGAGTAGACGTGTACCGTTTTGAGAGCTTCCTACTATAGAGTAAGAGCCACCTACTATACTTACTATTTACTAAAACGAGAAGAGTCCATGTCACTTCCATCGTCTCCCTCTGAGCCCACCTCTCTCTCTCTCTCTCTCTCTCTCTCTCTCTCTCTCCATTCACTGGTCTCCGTTTTCCGCTCTCTTTACCTTTGTGTCCGTTTTAAGCTTACTCCGCCTCTTAGCGAATCGTCGATCGAGGAGCAGGAAGGAGAGAGACGGAGATGGGGGACGGTAAAATCCTCGAGGAGGCGGCGGATGGAATAGAGGAGGAAACAGGACGGGTCTTGGAGCAGGCGAAGGAACTGCAGGACTTAGCGGCGTCTTTCATCTCCAAGATCTCAGCCGATGAACTCCCTCTCCGCCAGCGCGCCGTCTCTCTCGAATCTTCTATTCGCCGACACCATTCCCTGCTCAATAAACTCATTTCCAAGAAGCTATTGGATCCTAAGCTCTCTGAAAAGGCAAACGCCGTACTCGATTTCGTCTTTGTAGTTTTGGAATTGATGAATCGCCGTTAAATTTTCGGATGCATTTTTTTTTTTCCTCAGCTTGAGGAAGATTTGCATAGAGCCAAATGCATCCTGGCCGATGGAGACGGTGCCTCGTTTCTTCCTGGAAAAGCTCAAGGTCTGACTCCCTCTTTTTTATGTTTTTATTTCATTACGAGTGCATTTATTTTTTGTTTTGGATTTACTGTTTAATTGATACTCTAAATGCATGTCATTGCGAGTGCGTTTATTTCTATTTCTAGGATTTACTGTTCAATTAATATCTAAATGCATGTTATTATATGATATCATGCACAGGTAGGTTTTTGAGGATGTTTTTGGGGCCTATTAATGTGCGTGCCTCGCAGAAGGACGTTCAATTAAAAGTTAAAGAGGAATATAACAGTTACAGGGTATGCTTCTTGTCTTTTCACTTTCCTTTCGACCAACGAGGTCAGTTTCAGAGAGCTAATTATAATTTGAAAAATAATGGTAATCAACATGTTTTTTATTTCACAAATTCTTGTTTTTTATTGTAGTGAGAATCTTATTTTGCAGCATGTTTTAAAAGAGATATCTTTAAAATTTATGAGCAATTTATGCATTTCAGTTTGATTCTCTTATAAAATTGGTATTTTCAAATGTTCTGTTGATTATTTTGGTAAACATTCAATAAAATAATCATACTCTTAATATAAGTATTTGTTCAAAAAGTTCTCATTTGTCTAACATCTTCTGGCACTTTTTTGTTCTCATACCCGGTTACTTTTTCTTAAAAATATTTTAATTAGGAAGTTTTAGAGATATTTCACCTCTATGGAGTTTGGCATCCTAACCTCTATCTTGCTTTGCTTAAACATGTTGGACGATTGTCATAATGGAGGTATCTGTCTATTAATTATATAGCCACTGGGCTAACTAGCCCATGTAATTCTTTAATTAGTTTATCCTATCGAACTTTTTCTATCAGATCATGTTTAATAGTGACGAAACCTTATCTTCGCCATGAGATTTATAAGATCATTTTTTTTTGTTCATTTTCCTTTATGAATAATATTTTGGAAAAGTACTTGGAAGATTGACTCTAAGGATTTTGCTTTCAACCAGGATAGAACTGCCCTTCTTTTCTTACTATTCCCCTCTATGCTACTTATCTTAAGATCTTGGCTTTGGGATGGATGCTTGCCTGCATTTCCTGTACAGCTATATCAGGTATTTACTGTTATTTCCTGCTATCTACTTTAAAAGTTGAATTTTTTTGTTTGCTAACTTGATGCTGTATATTAGTTTTCTAATCTTTAAACTTGTCTTTAGGCATGGTTGTTGTTCCTGTACACGGGTTTGGCATTGCGAGAAAACATTTTGAGGGTCAATGGCAGTGATATTCGTCCATGGTAACTGCAAATGATTATCTGTGAAAATTGAAATTTCTGGTCACTTTGGGGACTAGTTCAAAGACACGTCATATTTTTTGCATGGATGGCAACAATTCCTAAATGATAAGGGCTATTGAATTTAGGTGCAATATTACTTAAGTCGATGAAAGTGATGAAATGTGAATTCCATTTAGGCTAGCTCCAAGTCACCCCGTTAGTCTTCAGCTTCATATTTTTTATTTTTTATTTTTTTTTTATAGAAAGCAAACTTTTAACTGATGTTCCAGTACCATGATATATTTTTTCAATATAAAAGCCCTAGAGTCTAATTCTACGTGATTGATAAATGGTACTACAAAGATTTGTTTTGAAACAAATAACAGCTTCTAAGACAAATTATTTCACGATGGAGAGATCAAGTGTAATGTAAGTTGGAAACCTTGAGTGGATACGAATGTCGAGGACTCATTTGAGAAAGGAAACACAAATGGAGGGCATGCTTTAAATCCATTGATCTTGGACGAAGAACAGGCAGAGAGGAAAATAGCCTGTAGGGAAAAAAGAAGAAGAAAAGGGAAGTAATTCGGATGCAAGGTGCGTATTTGTTTCTGTTTGCTAAGAAACCAATGTAATTGTTAATGCGTATTTATTCCTTATACTTGTGAAGATATGAGTTTAGTCATAAGTATTAAGCATTTCTTGAGCTCCAGCCAGGGGAATAGCATAATTATAGTTGGGGTCCTTGTTTAAAAAATTATTTCTGACTTGAAATTTGAAGAACAAGAGTGCAACAAAATCTTATTACCTATCTTGTGGTGTTGAAGGGGGAATCTAAAAAATGTAGCAAGCTGGTTTTATAAGTTCCTTCAATATCGAATAGTTTCTCTCATTTGAAAGAGAAGTTCCTCTGTAATCTCACTTGGATAAGGAAATTACTAAAGCAATGGGAGTGAATTTATTGGATCTGAGTTCAGAAGTATTTGGGAGAAAATGCACCAAGGTAGAATAAAAACACTGCTTATCAACTCCCTATTTGCTTATCCCAAAAGCATTTGTTGATCTCTAAGTTTCAACAAAACTTATCTCCATTATGGCTTATTTAATAAGAAATCATATTAACTTGTCTAGGCATCAACACTTCAACTCCATATTTGGTAGCTCTTTTTATCTTTACCTTTACCTTTTTTATGCATTGAAGACAGAAAAATAGTAGAATATATAGGATGAGGTGGAAGCCAAATACGAAACTGAAACAAACGCATCCCATCCTTGTATACATTATTTGAGCATAAAATTCTATCATATCAAATTGGTTGATATATTATACTTAACCTTGTGAGTGAGAAGAATTGACTGATCACATTGTAACAATTAGTTGCACATATGCTCTAAATTCTTGGCTTATCTCTAAGAGGAGTGTAACACCATTAGATTAATTTAACCTCTTGAAGGTTTATGGTCTCTGACCCTATGGAAAGTACAATTTTTTCTTGTTTCCGAATTTATGCTTAGAAATAAAACTCCCTATTTAAAATTTTCATGAAAAGTGAGTGTGAAACATAATCGCACAATAATTTAATATTATAATGATGAAAGATTAATCATAAAATCAGCTACCACAAACTTGAAAAATACAGTCTCAGAATTACATTTAATCCTCTTATCTGCAAAAGCAATGATGAATGGACCAATTAGAATCCTCCACCCAGCCTCTCCTCTCTTGCTATCCTCCATAATCTTAACCTCCCGACTCATGCTAGCCAATCATTATCAAAAACTTCCCTAGCTGCTCCTCTTAGGTAGTGCCTCCTGCTATGTATATTCCTAAATAACTTATTGCTCCCTTCCAGTTCTCATTCAACATATACCAAATAATAAAAAATTTGATAAAAGTTTCTTAGTCATTGGTTTATATCTACATTGGAAAACTATACACTCTAGGCTAAGCATATAAATAGCAAAAACCTAACTCAATCTAACATTGATTTCCCTTGTCTTGGACCTTTTTTCTCTACTTCACTTTTGTTTTCTATTTTTCTCCTCCTTATTCGGACCACAATTAATTTCAATGTTCACAAACTCTGAAGGTAAAAGAAGCCAATTGGCCATTTTGATCTCCATGAAGGAATTTGATTCTATAATAAAGAAACATCGAGTAATATATCTTTTTGTATAAATTAGAAGTAAAGGGTTTGGCAAGTAGAGAAAACTATTTCGCTGATGATTAAAAAAAGTGCATATTGAAGTTTATAATTTTATTGGAAAAAATTATGGTAAGGATTTCTTAAGTGTTGTTATTGAAGATTATTTTGATAGTGATATATATGATTCAAGGTCTTAAATTCTTTTATGCAAAATCAAGATTGGGAAAGCTATCAATTAAGTTGTGATGCAAAAGGAAATGCAGAAAAAGAATGCATACTTCGTTATGAGATTTGCTACACATCAATGATATTAGAACTAGAAAACATAGAAAACAACATTGATCAAAATGAAAAGATCAAGAGTAACCTGTAGGGGATGAAATTGGCAATGGAAGGAATATCTGTCAGTTGTCCGTGTTTGCTAAGCAGGTTCCCATATTTCAAATGATGTGAAGGGAGATGCAACCCTCTTCCATGGAGGGTTCTCTGTAACTCATTGGGCAGAGGATCGTCACAATGGTGGGTTGGGTCACCTTGATGAACATCATTTTGGGCTCTTCATTACCTAGAAAAATGCCACATGGAGGAGGGTTGTTTCGAATGGCTGAGCATGATCAGAGGATCACTCCTGTCAAGGGAAGAAAAATAGTGTACTGATAGTTTTTGTCGATAACCAGATTAGGGCAGTACTCCATTGTTTGGATCTAGAGACTTTCAGCTTCGAGTCGCAGCTGAGGACATGCCTAGCTCACTTTGGCGATCGATGACAGGAACAATTTACCTCAAAAATAGAAGATCGAAGCTTCTTGAAAGGGGCAATCAACATGGGGAAGAGAGTTGCTAAAGTTGACTGATTCTGGCATCAAGAGTCTCAAACTTCATTCGATGGTGTTTGGAGCAAAGAGTTCCCTTTTCTCCAGAAGTACTGAGAATGTCATAACGTGTTTACTCGATAGTAGAAGCATCAACAGGAGAAGGTGCAGGTTCCTCCGTTTGATTAGTGTGACATAGTAGCTACAAGTTGTCAATTGAGGAAGAGCAATGGAGTGGAACTGGGTTTGTCAGAGGTCAGGGTTATGACGGTTGCCATGGATGACGACGACATGAAAGACTCAAGTGGCTAGGGTTATGATATGGACCACGTAATTCAATAGATAATATCGTAAATTACTATTAAGAATAGAACGATTACACAAAATGTTCGAGAAATCTGTAAACTCTCCCAATACTGTATATCTAAAATTACATAATGGCTTCTCTTATTCCCCACATTTTCTAATAATAACATTCCATTAGAGAATGTTGACTAACACTAGGACAAACTACAAAATAACCCTTAAATAATTAGTAACACAAATATCCCTTAAAAACTAAGAGGTAATTTATTGAAATTAATAAATTAAGTATCAAGATCCTTTGCCTCACTTTACTTAAGTGAATTGAATAGGAGGGTTCCTATCTTGTTATTGGGCTAGGCTAAAAAATTAGTGAAGAAAAATGATTTTTTTCATTTGGCTGTACTTAAATAATGGTGAAGGAGGGACCCTTTTCAGGCATGCTGGTCTAAAACCTTGGCGGAGAATGATTCTTCTGACCTGGGATTGAAAGAAACAATGCGGATTGTATTTTAAATTGGTGGACTGGGATTCAAAGGGAGTCAATTGTATTATGAAGGAAGTCTTGAATTTTTCTAAGTGGGTTGGGTTGGAAATTATTTTGTATGGACTTTAGAGGAAGAACTTAGATTTAGATGGGATGAGCTTAATTATGTTTTGGGGCTAGAATTGGATTTCAAAGAATATTGATTTAAATGGGAAGTGCTAAATTGTGTTGTGCGACTAAGACTTGGACTTATAGTTTGTAGATCATCCATCCAAAATCCAATTGAAGAAGACTTAGGAGGAGAACAAATGTGTGTTGGTATTCACCTTTAGCAGTATACTTATTGATGCAAACCTGCTCCTTTGACTACATCACTTATTTTGTTTGGAGCTAAAGAAAATTAAGAAAAAGCAAGTTAAGAAAACCAGTTGGAATTCTTACGCATGATCTTGATGACAAGATTGATTTTGAAGGGGAAAAGTAATGTTGAGAAGTGAATTGAAGGAAAATTTGCGAATTAGTAACATGCTATGTGGCAAATTTGTTAAGCAGTATGAGAGTGAAAGGTATGTATGTGAGGGTGAGGAGATGAGAAATAAATAACATGGAAGCAAATAGATCTTTTGATGAAGGGGGAGGAATTTTGAGAAGTGAATTAAAAGAAAATTTGGGAATTAGTAACATGCTATGTGGCAAGTTTGTTACTCAGTAAGAGAGTGAAAGGTATGTGAGGTTGAGGAGATGAGATGTAAGTAGGAGGAAGCAAATAGAACTTTTGATGAGTAAATTGATAAGCCTTAATTTGCTAGGGTATTTTCCGAGTATTTGGCATGGTTGCTAGACTTGTGGTTAGATTAGGGTTCTTGAGAGATTTCTATTTTGGTTAAATATTCTGTAATGGGATCCACCCTATGATGCGATGGAAATATTGTTAAGGCATAAAATCATGGTCGTCAGCTGCAAGATATACTTCTAAATAGAATGGTTCCTTAACTCCTAATAGAATTGCTTCTTTATGTCTCCATATCCACTCTAAGTTGGTTCTATCTTTCTTTGCATTTTTTGTTCACTGAATACTAGTTTTCTTATTCTCCGTAAGTGTCTTCATCCTCCCCTGCAATGCCTTTGAGGTTTGTTCTTCTTTTGTTCCCTCTGGGTCCTAAATTCTTCTTGGTCTTCATCTCTTCTTTGAGATGATTCACTCTTCTAACTCAGGGGTGAATTTATTTAATCCTTTTTGTTTGGCTTGAATTTTCTTGTGTACATATTATTATTTTATTATTTTAAGAATAAAGTGCAATTTAGACTTTTCATACGAGGTAATATGCAACAGCTACTTCGAACTATTTTTTGAAAAAAAATGAAATAACATATTGACTATGAGCAATTTAACCTAGGATTTCTTTTGGTCCATGGATAATTCAAAATCAAAATTACGTTGCAGTGGCAGAGTGGAGGCGACTTGATTTGGGCCTAAATGCTTTCTGGAGCTGGGGGGAAATATCGAATGTCGGATGGATGGTCGATGATGATGGCGATTCCATCTTGTAAGCAACGGGGCCAGCACAAATTTAAAACGGTCCTTAAAATTGTGAAGAAAGGTTGGCATTTGGATACTATGCAAGAGATTTGAAACTGTATGGACGAACTTCTAATAAACCAGGTCGCTTACATCAAATGATATCTTGCGTGAAAGCGGTAACAACGGATGGTGCTGGAACGGATTTTCATTCCATCAACCTAATAGAAATGAAATTAACGGACACAAGGGGAGGTCCGATTCTCCCCTAAATTCCTACTACCAACAACCTGCCTCCCAACTCATTCTCTTTATTTGTCGCTCCTCTCTGTAAATTTACTGCCACGTCAGTTAACATAATAGAGCTCAGCACAATTCCATGCTAGCTGGGCTCTCCCTCCCCTTCCTCCGCACTAGTCTCCTTTTCTCTCCTTTCTTTTGATCTTCACGAATACATATAATGTATTGGAGGCTTATCGGACACTTTTTTGAAAATGTCCACTTTGCTGTGTGAGTTCCTCATTTCAGTCGCCATCGATTGTTGCTTCCTCCAGAGCAAACCATGAATTCGAATTTTTGAAGAATTTTTCTCTTATTCGAGTGGTTGATGGCTGTTCCCTGTCAATCTTTTTTAAGGAGATTTTGAAATGTATGCTTGTTACTTAAAAAGTTTTCTTTTGTCTTGATTTTTTATTTTTTCTTTTTGTTCTTCGTTTTGCAGTTCTTTGTGTTTCTATTGATTCATCCTTTCATAAGAATTCTCTTTGCGAGAACTCTGATTAAAGGTGTAATTTTTATTTTTATTTTTAACTTTACTTTGAAATTTATAAGTTCATCACGTCTTCTGCGCATTGTATGATTTAACAAGAAAACTGACAAATTGTTTGTGGCCAGTATGTTAGGGCCCATTTTGTTTAGAAAAATAGTTCAAGGTGTTAGTTGCATATTATCCTCATTAGCTGGGGTCTAAATTGCACCTTGTGCTGTTCTAATTAAATTATTTAGGTCCACATTTGCCAATAGCAAAGTTCATTTTTTATATGACCAGCGGCTCATTTTTTTATGTTTAGGCAAATGTATGACACTTTTTCTAATGATTGATGCTTGGTCATTGAGTTGAACAGATTTCTATGGAGATCATTTTCTTCAAGGAATTTCGTGGAGAGTGATGGAGGATTGTTATCTATTAATTGGATATCAATTGTCAAGAACGTTTTCTAACTTTGTGTTAAGATATAAAATCTATTCTTATGTTTGAAGTGCTGGAAGTACAGAAAAATGCCTTCTTTAATCTAAAATGTGGCTAGCTGATAGAATAGAAGTTTGAGTAGAGGAGAAATTAGCGAAAACTGTTAGTTTTTAGATTAAATGACCTGGGAAATTTTTTACTAAAACTTATTACTATATATTAGTAGTTTCTAACGCTATTGCTATAGATGTATGTATGTGAATGATATAATTTGTGAATGTCTGTTCATTATATGTAGAATAGAATGATTGATATATAGGATTTTGACGTCTTTGCTTTGGGCTTCCGTTATTTTTGTTTTTTCCCCTGGTATCATGGGGTAGCTCACTTTCAGCTCATTTTTTCTTGTTCTTGTGTTTTACATCAGTGCAAAGGCAGTTTCGTCTTGAGAGATGATGGTTGATTGTACTTTTGCAGGTGGATATATCATCACTATTGCGCAATGTTGATGGCCCTTGTTAGTCTGACATGGGAGATCAAAGGACAGCCAAACTGTGTGCAGAAGCAGAGAGGCGTCCAACTCTTCTTACAATGGGCCATGATGCAAGGAATTGCAATGCTTCTACAAAATAGATATCAGCGTCAGAGGTTATACACCCGTATTGCATTGGGAAAGGTATGGTTTTTGACATTATCTATTATGGCATCTTTCGTCACCATATATATATTTTGGGTCTTCACAATTTGTAATCGTATCTCTCCCCACTCCAGACGATCTTCTTTCCTAATTTTTTTTTTTTTGCTTCATAAGAGTGGTGCAAAGTGCTTACATTCATTTTTAAATGCTGATTGTTCTCGTTATTTGTTTTGTTTAGGCCAAGAGAATGGATGTTGTCTGGGGAGAAACAGCTGGTGTGCGTGGTCAGTTATGGCTTTTGTGTCCAATACTATTTACTTTGCAGGTAATTTAAGCATATGATCTTGACTTACTCCCAAATATTTAACCATGTTTCTAAAATACACTGCTTGGGATTGGTAACAAGTGTAAACTATTGATATCTTCCAGACCATTTTATTGTTGGTAGTTGCCTGTTTTTTTTTTCTTTTTTATACACTTAAGCACACCTGTTCGGAATGGAGCTAACTGTTTTTGTCCGTAACGATCTTAAAGAATGTTATAGAAAGCAAGAAATATAGCCATGTTCCCCACACACCACAAGAAATGAAGATAATAGGGAAAAAACAAACTGCTATTGGAAAAGCGAGAGTATGACAGCTTTTCAATATCAGATCCTAGGCTGACAACAGTTTATTTGCTCTTACTCTCATCTATTTGGGATAGGTATCTGTTAGACCTCCAATTCAGTCATCTATTCTAGACGCAAGAAAAAACTAACAGGGAATGACTATGAAGAATTTTTTTGTAATTATTATTAAATAATTAAGTATTTTAATTATTATGAATAATTTATTTTGGGGACATTACGGATATTTTATATTACTGATATTTATGGTGTTTAGGGAAAGGAATTAAGGTTATTCTTTTGTAATCTAAGGGTTTTTTTTTTTTTGAAGAGTTGGAGACTCCTCGAACTGGTTTTAATTTTCATGGTTCAAGTTGATTTTGCTATCAATTTTCTTTGCTGGTGACTAATTTTGTAGCGAACCTATCAGCAGTTGTGTTTATTCATGCAACCTTTTCTTTGTGTAGATATTTGAGGCATATGTTGGATTACTATTGCTGAAGGCCGCAATAGTGGGAATGGTTTCTGAATGGCAGGTTAAGTTCTACCCTCCTCTTTTGCTGATAGACCATGTTTTTAATTGGATGAAATAATCATGAAATTTTATGAGGAAGATAATTAGATAAATAAATTGTTTGCAGGTGAGTCTTTGCGGTATCCTTTTAATTTTAATGGCAGCTGGGAACTTTGTAAATACAGTAGAAACACTCATGGCCAAATCAAGATTCAAGGCCAAGATGAAAAGAAGCAAGAGCAAGCAGGAGTTGGATTAGACCACCTCATAGCCGGTACTTGATTTTCCTCTAATTTCACAGCAGTTCAGTGTCGCTATTTTGGTTTTTTTTAATGGAATATCTTTGAGGATTTCAATCATGTAGTGGAAATCATTATAGATCTATAAGCAGTCTTCATATAAAAATGCTGTAGAGGTCCTTAATGTTAGTTCAAATTTTGGAATAATATTGTACTCCAAATGCCGTAAAATTAAAATTATTGGCATTGCCAACGAGGCTAGGATTTCCTCGTGCTCTTAATATTGTAATCAATTGTTTGTTAGAGGTGCGTGGATTGACCGACTACTCCCTTTCACATGTGAAAAATAGCCTTCATTTCTTCACATAGAAAAAACAAAAGCATTTTTCATCTTATAAGCATGGTCTTTCATCTTGGTTTATAGGTGGTATTAGGTAGTTATTAATGTTACTTATTGGGTAATTAAAATTGGTCCTGTAATGGGTAGTGTTATAATTGTCACATGACACTCTTTGAATTTATGCATGAGATATTTAGAATTTGAGTTGGAACTTACCTCCCAAGTTATTTTCTGCGTGACAGAGGACAACAAGTAGTTGGCAAAATGAGTTTTTAGGGAATTTCATTGGAGGAAAGTTGTGTTCTTCTTAATTGTGGTGTTTGATACGGATCAGTTTCACTTATATGATGCCCATTGTCTTGTTCAACAAGTTAATATTTACATTGTTCAATGATTTTCACTTTCTTTGAGCTACAAACTAGGGCCCCACTAATAAATAGTGCAGTATTATTGATTTGAGATTTATCTTTTCGAGTTTTCACGACATTTGTTTTTTATGTCTTTATAGCGAAAATGTCTTGTTCTAGTCACAAATTATATTTTATTTTTCAACACTATATTTTAGTTAAATAAGATGATTTCTTAACCTCGTCTTTTTATTATTAAAGTTTATTTGCTTTTAATGTGATAATAATTAGTGGGAATAAAGTCCATGGACCATGATAACTAAAACTAGCGGTAAAAAATGATTCAGCTTCAATTTTGGAGAACCAATTTTTGAACCAAATTGAGATTTTTTTGTTCGGATTTTGGATTTTTCTTTCAAAATTAATCAAAGTCGATTTAAAATGAATTTGTCAAAATTGACTGAAACAAGATAAAACTGGACAAAATGAATGTTAAATTAAGTTTCAACTGAAAAAAAAAGGACGATAACTAAATCTGAATTGAGCAAAATTAAAAAATTAGTCTGGTTTGAGTTCAATTTTGAAGAGCGAGTGATTTGGTTTCAGATTCAATTCGGGGTGGAACTGAACCGAACCGTACCGATTCAACTCCAGACAAAAACTTAAAAATAAAATAAATTTTAATTGAAAAAAACATGGCGCAGTTGATTTAACCTAAAAGGTGAAACTGATGGGTGGTGGTCAAACCAATTTGCCACAAATAATCATAGATGCTGTTGTGCAGGGCCAGGGACTTTCTGACAAATGAGAAAATTCTTTATAGCTTTCAAATCCTCCAATCTAGTAGGGCCCACTGAAGAAATCATGAAAAAGACCCATTTGAAAAAAAAGAGTCACGCATTAAATATAAAAATTTTCAATGTCTTCTCTTCTCTCACTCTCTCTCTTTTAACTTTTTTGATTTTTCAGTGGACATGAACAAGTCAAGAGTTCTGCCATTAAATGTGTTTTAGCTTTCATCATTGAAGCTTCTCAAAGCCCTTCCTCCACTACCCTTTGTCCCTCTCTACCCACATCTTGAAAAGTTGCTATTTGTTCATGGTATCTCGCTGAACATGGAGCCTCCAAATACATACACCAGTTCATCCTAACCTGTCTAATAAGTGCGTTAGACTGTTGTGGATAACCTTGAAAGATGAGTATGGTACTCCTATGTCTAATTCACTTGTGTCTATTCAAGAACAGGCTCATCTAGAGATGAGCGTGAATAGAGGGATTTGTGACCGTATTTCATTCTCGACTTATTTGATTGCTCTACAAAGTCGCATTCCACACGTGTAGATTCGTTAACATTTTCAAACTTGAGAGAATAAGAACTATATGAAATTGTTGGCGCACATATTTTGAAGTATTTCTCCTTCACAAGTTATTTCGCTTTTCTAACTAACAAGTCTTTAAAAATTTCCAGAGCAATTTGGTACTGGATTATTGGTGACACGGGTTTGGACAGAAGCCTTCTAAACCTTAGTTGTAGGTTCAAATTCCATCGGACATAATTAGTTATATATATGTTACGAAAATATATTGAATAATTTGAGTAAGAGATCTATATCGTTATAATCAAACTATTACTTTATATCAACGAGAATGATTCATGTTGTTAATTGGGTTGGGAATTATATCTGAATGTGTTAAAAGTTCTTGCTACTAATTATTTCATCGCATTCATTTTCAACTTTGTTGTGGTCGAACAGTGCATGAATTTGAATGGTTTGATTTGTAACATGCACTTAGAAGCCATTTCATTCGACCTAATGTATTCCAGATACAGGACTCTCCCACTCAACTTTGAGATAAATATGAACTATTATGTTCTTTAAAAATTTTGAAAAATCTTACATTAATATGCACTAATGTTTCAATATATTATGTGTTATATATCACACGTTAATTTCATATATTCATAATAACGCACCGTGATGACTCATTCTTATAGAAATAGATTGATAGATTTGCAATACTGATTGATTAAAAAAAAAATTTATTTTATAAATAAATGTAAATTTAAGTGGCAAAACTCACTGTTATAATTCGATATTCAAAGTGAATTATCTTTTACATCTGGTGGAAAGGTCAAGCGCTCACATTGGTTAAGCTATTCGATTAGATAACTTCTTGTCAATCTCATTTCTTTAACTATATGATATTTAAATAATATATAAAAGAGATCACCGTATAGGTTTTCAATCTCATCCCTCAAATTCTTTGACCACAACCATTTTTTTTTGGATCTCAAACTTTAATTTTCATAATTGAAAATCCAGATATTTATAAGCTAGCTCTGATCTTCAACGGTTGACTAGAATGATTTCAATAAGAGGAAGAAAAAGTTGTAATTCATGTCAAGTGGGCGTGTCTTCTTCCATTAACATGAGCTCCATTTAATGCAATTTGAAAAATAGGGGTGGTATCCCTATTCCAATGGGAACAACTCCAATGGGTTAAGTTTTAGAACTTAAAGAATCCAAGATCATCCCCAATGGGTTAAGATCATGATCAAATTCGGGTCGGTTTTGGAACCGAAATAGTTTTTTTGATTTTGATAAGTTCGGGACTTCTTTGTTTTGGATCAGTTTAGGTTCGATTTTTGTGAGTATTAGCTGATTTGTGCCTAGATTAAAAGTCAAGGAGAATGATCAATAATACTAAACTATTAATCAGAGGGTGTAGATCTGATTAATCACTTGAGCTAAAGTATGATTAAAGAAATCAAAGTAAAAGAGAGAGAGAGTCCAAATTTGATGATTCATTTGACAGCCATGAAGTCATATAAACTCAATTAACCACTTGGAAGGCTCATTATTGAGCTCATCTCCTCCTTTTTTCATACAATAAACTAAAATTCAACCACCGTACTCACAGCAAATTGCTTGCGATCCTATTCCTCGTTAGATTATAATATTTGTGAGGAGAGAGGGAGAGAGAGTGAGACAACTAATCATGAAATTACACGTGAATGAAATAAGTTTTTTTAAATAATAAAGTTTGGAGAAATGCTAGTCGACCTCCTGCGCTTATTGTTGCTTGTTAAATAATGTCATATTTTTCTAAGTTATTTTAATTATTATGTAAATTAATAAACAATACTTAATTATCATGTTAGACTAAGAGTGAAATCAGTCATGTTGTTTTTAGTTCCATCATCAATTGAAACCGAACTAATTGACTTTTAGAATTGAACTTGATAAGGATTGATATTTGATTTTAGTTCGGATTTATTTTTGTTTAAACTCGGTTTTGTGTCGATTTTGTCTGGTTTGAATTGGTTTTGAATATTTTTTTGTAATTTTTAATATTAAAATTTTAAAAAATTATATAAATATTGAAATGACACTTCCAACGAAAAATAATGTAGATTTTAAATTCCAAATTCATTTTTTTTTACAGAAAAAAAAAAAAAAAAAAACAAATCAAGGGTGATGGATTCTTGGGGTGATGGGTTCTTGTAAAGCATGCATAGATATTGGTTGACCGACCTAATTGATCTAGTCACTCTTCATTTTATCCTACGGTCAGTTTAAGCCTGTGATGTGTGATGATCAGTAATGACAGTGAGCTTAGCATTCCCCCACGATGTAACTCTTGCTGAATTGATGCGATTGCCATTGACTTTTTTTTTTGTTTTGTTTTTTGGGGAGTGTCTACGAGATAGTTCGTTTGGCCCTCGTTGTGTGTTTAAAAAGCTCGGCCCTTGGCCATCACGACTTCATCGTCTTCCTCCTCCCTCCATTCATCTGCTTCGTCTCCACAGCAGCTGTGTTCTCTCCGTCTGAACCTGTCTCAAGTTTAACCAGACTGTCTTTTCTTCTTCTTCTTCTTCTTCATTCTCTTCCTTTCAACCCACTTTTATAGAAACTTCAGTCCGTTTCTGTCTGAGCTACCACCCAAAAAAGCAAACAATTTCTAGATAGTTCTACCGATCCTGGCTAGGCTCACAGATCATCTGTAGAGAAAATTTAATAAAAGTTATTAAATTATGTAATTGTCTTCCTATCGATCCATCTTCTTGTCCGAAAAAACTAAAAAAAAAAAGAAGTTTTTTCTGTCATTTTACCTTTGGTGGAAAGTAGTAAGAGAGAGTGAGAGAATGCCGGAATCTGAGGGTGGTGGTACACCGACAGCGTCGGCGCCGGCGACTCCGATATCGCCGGGAGGTCCGCTGTTCCCGTCGTTCCGAGTGGATTCGATGTCGTATGATCGGAAGCCAATGCCGGGGTGCAAGTGCTTCCCCGTTAACGCTCCCACGTGGGGACAACCTCACACGTGCTTCACCGACTTCCCTGCGCCTGACGTCTCTCTCACTAGAAAGGTCGGTTTCTCTCTCTCTCTCCTTCTCTACTCTCCCCTTCTCTTCCATGATTTTCTTCCCTCACTGCTCCCGTCAACTTTATTGAATTGCTTATTTTACCTTTTTTTATTTGAACTAAGGCCGGAATTTATAAATATATTTAGCAAATTTCTTTATATAATTAATTTAGTGAATAATTTAATAACACTAAATCTATGATTATTATAAATTAACTATTTAAGCAAATAATAATTAGCGAGTTATTAATGCATCTGTTCTTCACCTAATCCCCAAAAGATTCCCCCCCCCACCTCTTCCAACTTGTCCAGTGTCTTTAATTATTATTTCTTCAAAAATAATGCAATTGTTCTTGGAAAACAAATCGAAGACATTAATATCTAAAAATTTTGGGCTTCAAAAATAAATTAAAAAAATAAAATAATAGATATCTTAATTTTTTGTAACGACTCTTTTTTTGGTCCCGATAGCAAATAAATTAGTTTGACTTGTACAAAAATAATGTGACGGTGTATATAATTATTTTATTATAACGAACACCTGTTTTTTTATATTAAATGTTATGATACTCTGCTTTTTCTACGTATAATAATTTAGAAGCACAAGTGGATAACATCACTTGTCTTGTTATTGGTCACGTCTAACACCTCATGAGATAACTTGAATAAAAATAATAAGATTAATTATGTGACATCTCATTGAGGAAACGACAAAGCATGCATGTTTATTATTTGGATACTTCTAGTTTTGTCTATTGTCCAATTTTCAAGAGTAATTACTTAATTTATTTCCTAATTCTATTCTCTTTTTATTTTTATTTTTTTGCTATATTAACTAATAATTAAAATTTATTTAATAAAAAATAATACTACGATTATCTATTTATTGTAAACGTGTGTGAAATAATAATTAGTATAATTAATAAATTAATTATATTATTATTATTATTATTTTATATTAAAATATTAATAGTTTTGTAGGTTGTATTAAAATTTTATTTATTTATTTATATTTACTAGTGGGAATTGTGTGGACGTGTCAGAATGTTATTGGATATTGAATGAAATTATTAGCTCCTTTTTCCCGCCTTATTAGTACCTTCATCATGCAGCACAAATAGCCGTTGACTCTGAAACATTATAAAATGTGAATGCCCCCACCTTCTTTTTGGTCACCTTTATTTCATTTTCCATTATGCATTTCATGTCATTATTTGTCACTTTCTTCGGCTCCAATGAGATTCGATTGAAACTTATCTTTTTTTTTTATTTTTATTGACTTTATTCGTAGTGAGATATCATAGCAAGTCAAATACGTGACGATTGGTTCGTGCGAGGGTTGTGTTGCGACTCCAAGTCAAAATAATATGATCACAATCTCACGCTAAATTGTTATGGTTGTCTAGTGCAACATTATATAAATAACATTTGGTTTCTAATTCGCGCTACACTTTTTTGAGGGAAACCTAAAAGCAAAGCCTTAGAAGGTCTCGGCTTAAACGGATAATTTTCTATCCAAACCACTGTCTCCTAATCCACGCTCTTTCAGTTTTCTATGATGTTCGTGCTTTGTACTGAGGTTCTTTACTGTCTATCGAGGGAGATGAAGTTTCACAAATGGGTTTTAATATTTTCAGATAGGTGCCGAGTTTGTGGGGACCTTCATCCTCATATTCGGAGCGACAGCTGCGCCTATCGTCAACCAAAAGTACAATGGCGCTGAGACACTCATCGGCAATGCAGCCAGCGCAGGGCTGGCGGTGATGATAGTCATCCTTTCCACCGGCCACATCTCCGGTGCCCACCTCAACCCGTCTCTCACCATCGCCTTTGCGGCTCTGCGCCACTTCCCTTGGGTGCAAGTTCCGGCTTACATTGCCGCCCAGGTTTCAGCCTCCATTTGTGCTTCCTTCGCTCTTAAAGGTGTCTTCCATCCGTTTATGTCCGGCGGAGTCACTACTCCGTCGGTGAGCACCGGCCAGGCATTTGCCATCGAACTCATCATCACTTTCAATCTCTTGTTTGTTGTTACTGCTGTGGCTACTGACACTCGAGCTGTAAGATCACTTTGTTGAATTCTTCTTTTCTTCCATATTTTTTTGTTCAATGGCCTGTATTTTCTTAGGTTAAGTAAGCTTTACTCTTTCTTCTCTCATGTCGTCTCTGCAGGTGGGAGAGTTGGCAGGCATTGCAGTCGGCGCTACTGTTATGCTCAATATTCTAGTGGCCGGGTTAGTAATCCTAGCTTTCAAACAGATGAGTGAAAATAAAGCATTGATTTGGGCCATCACTAGAAATAATTGATTTGAGTTTATACTGTAGGCCGTCAACTGGGGGTTCGATGAATCCGGTGCGGACCCTGGGGCCGGCAATTGCAGCAGGAAACTATCGAGATTTGTGGGTGTACTTGGTAGCACCGACCATCGGGGCACTGGCTGGGGCTGGAATCTACACTCTGGTAAAGCTCAAGGACGACGGGACTGAGCCTCCACGCCCTAGGAGCTTCCGCCGCTAGCCGCTGTTCCAAAGCTTCGCATAATATATCTCTATGGGGTTTGAATGTCTATTGTTTGCGCTAATAAATGAACCCAGAATAGATTGATTGGTGAAGTTGCTGGGTCTTTGCGATTTGTGTGTGGAATAAAATTTATAGTAAAAGAGACCCAAAAGGGAAAAGCTAAGATATGACCTTGTCAAAGTCATAAAGAAAAGATGTATTTGAGGGTAAAAATCATTTTATACTTCAAAATATTAATTTTTTAAAAAAGTCTTTAAAATACTAATCCTCACAAAATAAACTTAAAAGTATCAAAAACCTAAATTCTGAGAGATGCTCGATAACTTTCCATTTTCATTTTATAAAGAGAATGAGGGATCGTGTGAGGGTTAACGTCTTCCGTTCTCTCCAGAAGATGGCATATGGTCATTCATTTTCATTTTACAAAGAAATTGGTGGGCTGAGTGAGGGTTAACGCCTCCCGTTCTCCCTAAAAGACGACGTGGGGGGTGCTCCACCCCTCGTGCAAGTGCTTTGAACATGTCAACGTGGGTGGCCTCAGCCCACACGCGGCCCCTTGTTCTCCCAAGAACGGGGGGTCGATTTCACTGATTATTTAAGGAGATTAATCATCCACTTTCATTCCACATCCTTCGAAAATTCTACAATCTTGCAAATATTTTCTTGCTCCGGCGAATTTTCTCTGTATTAGCGACGACGATGGATTCTAATTCAAGTCAATCAGTTGAGTTAGACGAAATAACAACTTGTGATGCTGATATGAATTGGTATTTGTACGACACGACTGCATATGGTGATCATCGAACATTCGATCACTTAGATGGAAATGAATAAATAGAGGTGCATTCGACCTCAAGAACTCTGGACGATTAACTTCGAAAACCGGTTGATTCGAGGGGTGATGAGATGGAAAGCATATCAATAAGAGAAAAAATCTCAATGGAATTTTTTTTAAAAAAAATATAGTTATTTAAAGAAAATTATAGCAAAAATAGTTGAATATTATTTGAAAAATAGTTATGGAATTAAATTCACCAAAAGTGAAAATTGGCGACTGACGACTGAGTGTGAAGACAGATGTGAGTGGCGACTGTATGTTTCGAAGATGCAAGATGAACTTATGTTTCAAAAATAAAGAATTTGATTGATTCATAACTGTTTGAGGAAAATTGAGAATTGACACACTAGAGCAAAATATGTGGCAAATCATTATCTGAATAGGTTCAAAAGTGAACCTACGTGAGAAATCTCTTCCATTATTGAGACAATGAAGAAAAATTTGACTGTCAACATTACACTTAGTCTTGCCAAAAGAGCAAGAAGCGTAGTTCAAACATTTAACGAAAAGAAGGGCAACGAATAGTACAAGATAGTTTGGTCGTACACATCAGAAATATGTAGATCAAATCCAAGTAGCACATTACAAATACATACTTACGACATAGGGAGTGTTTAATTAGTATGTCAAAAAAATGTATATATGCATGGCTGCTTGGAAGACAGGTTTGTTGTAGCATGGTTGGTCCTATTATCTGTTTAGATGGTTGTTATTTGAAGGCTCGTCTCCTGACTAATTACTCATGGCTATCAATATTGATGGCAATGATAAAATATATCATGTTGTTGTTGCCAACGTTGAAAAACAGTGCACAGACACATGAACAATTATTTCAGATCGACAAAAGGTATTGTTTCTCGTACCGCTTATTTAGTGATATAATTGTACTCTGTAAGTGAGTTCTGTCTAAGAGACTGGATTTTGAGTGTGACCCTTTGTGACCCCTCCAGACTTTCCTAGGAAGTTACTTGGAAATGTAATTTTAGCTTAGAAGACTCTAAAGAACAATTTTTCCTAGGAATTACCTGATCAGTACTCTCTACGTTTTACATCGGTGATTTTATGTTCATTATGTTTTTCTTTCAAATATTAGGGCTTTGTGAAGGTTGTTCAAGATCAATTTACAGATGTTGAACACCAATACTATCTCCGACATTTGTACACAAATTTCAAAAATACCTTTAGGGGCATAGCGTACAAAGATGTACTGTGGAATGCAGCCAGGGCAACCACAAGTTATTACTTCTAGATATAAATGATGAAACTGCATTAGCTTAACTCAAATGCTCACGCATGACTTCCAAAAGAATAGACTAGATATTTGGTCACTCATGCCTTCTCTTCGATCCCCAAGTGCGAAATAAGATTGAATAATTTGTGAGAGTCATTCAATACAGTTCTATTGTCGGCCAGGGACAGACCGATCCTAACCATATTCAAGATGATCCGAAAGTACTTGATAACTCGCATTGTGAAAAAAATTGAGAAGTTAGCTCAATCAACAGGTCTCTTGTGTCCCTATATAAGCAAAAAACTTGCGAAGCTAGAAAGTGTAGCTCAAAATTGTAGTGCTAAGTTGGCGGTAGCTGCAAGATTTGAGGTCAATGACGACTATGAATAATACGTTGTCGACATGAATACGAGTGTGTGCAACTGCACCTAGTGGGAGTTTACTGGAATCTCGTGTATCCATTCCATTCCATGCATGAATTTTTTAAAAGTGGCACCAGAATATTACGTGCATCGATACTATCACCTTGATACTTATATGTAGATGTATTCACAGTTTATTCAACCCGTGAGCGGCCACCAAATGTGGCCACACATGCTCAGTTTGAAGGAACTCATTCCACCCAGAAAATATCGCCAACTTGGTAGGCTGAAGAAGACAAGAGCGTGATATCGATTAGCCATCAAGTTTGACAATTAATAAGAATAACTCAAAAATACTGTGTGGTATATGTCGGTAGCAGGAGCATAATGGTCGCATTTGCCCTTATCGAGGATTTACTTCAGACGCTGCTTCACAAGACATTTTTATGGGTTTTAATACATTTGACGGGATGCAGACACATTTCAACACATTTTGTTCATAAACATACTGTCATTCTTTTTTAATATAGTTTTCATTATGTGCAGGAATTTACTACGCACGACTGAGACAGAAATTATTGACTGTCGTAATTTATGTTTGAAAATGAAAAAAAAAATCGAATAGAAAGGTGTTCGTTGGCTGGTGATTGAGTGAGGTTCAATCCATTTTTGTAAGAAAAAGATTAACTGTAACGAGATACACAACATGCTAGATTCATATTTTGCTGATTCATATTGATTATCAGAAAAATGTGGATCTAGTATTCGTGTATGTTGTTATACTTAATCTTTTTTTCATCAAAAATGGATTGAAGTTCACTCAATCTCCCGCTAAAGAACCCTTTCCCATTCGATTTTATCTTTATTTTCATTTTCAAAAATAATAAATCCGTGTAATATTTATTTTGTTTTCATGTCATTTTAAAAGTTATTCAAATTATAATTATTTATTTTGACTTATTTAAATAATATTTGTTTATTTTTTGTTATTCAAAATTATATTATATATTTCTTTTAGTTTATATAATAATTCAAATTCAAACTTTTGATTAAAAAAAATTCTACTATAAAATAATTTCAATACATTAATTAATGTAGTCAATTTAAAAAAATAATTAATTATGTTATTTTTTATAGAAATAAATTATAAATAATTACATATATATTTTAGGTTATTTAAATTATAATAATTTATTGTAGTTTATTTAAATAACACTGTAACACTCCGATTTTAAAATGTCCAATTTACAAACCCTAATTTGTAACCCTAGAAATTTTTTTCCAAAATTTGATTTAAAATCGAGCATTAAAATTTCTAATTTAAAAAAAAATATTTTTATAATATTAAATAAAAATCATTAATTGCGCAGAAGCTATAATTAAAATATTAATTAAAGTTATTCGAAATAAATGCAGAATCATAAATAATTCATAAAAACTCTAAAATAAAATTCAACATAATTTATCGGAGTTAAGATAAAAACTGAAATACTTTTAAAAACTGAAACATGATATTTTAAATTCATTTCTCGGAAAAATCACCGTCTTCTTTTGTATGCTCGCTTGCCACTATGAGATTCTTAATCGCAACTAGTTCTTATTCAGATAAAAACTCACGTACATCACAAAATTATTCAAAACATGAGAATTAACTCAGTTAGAAAAAGTACTTGTAATAGTCAAAATTTAACATTTATTTTTACCAAATCCTGATTACAGAACTAGTTGGTACTCATTTGTCAACCTTAGATTCAGTCATTTCATTGTTGTTCAGGCTTTGTCAACTTACTTTCGGTCAAACTCACCATTTCATTATCGTTCAGGTTTTTGCTATCACGTCAGTATCATTAATATTCAAGCTTACCACCATCTCATTATTGTTCAAGTTTTTGCTATCACATATTTTTCATCAATTCCATTATTTTCATGCACATACAATATGTCTTATCAATTTTATCGTTATACTATTCTAAGTCAATGCTTAAACATGCGTGCTTAAGTATCAAATTGTATAATAAAACAGTTATAAGAAAATAATATAATATCTTGTGATGTACAGTTATAGCCAAAACATGGGAAAACTGTATTTTTACTTAGCTGAATTCTGAAAATTTAGAGTTTTCAGAATTCTTTTTCCAAATAATATTTGGTTAATCAAATTGGGTTGGTTTGAATGACTTTTAGGAATTTCCCGTCAAAATCCTTAAATCAATTTGGTCAACATTTTAGATCGTTTCAGATAGTTTTGGGTCGAATTTGATGGTCCAAAATATTCTGGTTCGGTTTGGAATATTCTGGTCAAAAAATAGTTCAGGTCCGGTTTGATTCAGCTGAGCTGATTCAGTTTGGTTGAACCGGATCGATTTATGTATCCTTTTAATGAACCGGTTCAACTGAACTGGTTCGGTTTCTTTAAAAGAAACCAAACTTCCTCTTCTTCTTCTTCGCTTCTTCCGTTGAGAGGGAGAGAGTGTGAGGCCGAGAGAGATAGAGAGGCCGAGAGCGAGAGAGCGAGGCCGTGAGCAACAGAGACGAAGTAAGAGGGAGGGCGAGCGCCAGAGGGGTGTTCGGCTGAGGTGAAAAAGGGTTCATGGGAAGGGTTTTTCGTTGAAGTGATTTCCAACAACGTAAGAACTCCATTTTTTTTTTGTGTGATTTCTCCTTCACCGAGCTACTCTATTTATAGAGGAGCTCGCTCGATTTTTCTTGAGGAGGAGCACGACTCATCCTTCATTAAATTTTGTTCAACACCATCGGTCAAGTTCTTCAAAACCTTCGGTTGAACAATTTCTCAAAATGGCATGTTTTTTATATGTTCCAAAGACTTATTTATTTTAAATTATAATTATTTATTTCTTTCAGTTATTTAAAAAATAAAAATAAAATTGAAAAAATAGACAGAGTTTCGTTTGTTTTATGACTACTCCATAACTATTTTCAAACAGTTTTGCAAATTTAAATCACAAATATATACACAGCAGACAGATTACAGTACAAATAATAAACATTAAGATATAAAAATAAAGTACATCAAATTTACAGACGAAAAGTAAAGTACATAAAATGAAATTCAAAATCTAAACTACACTACTCCAATGAGACATCATCGCCGCCATCTTCGGCCGGCATCCAATCTGTCATCTTGTCAGTGAACTCTCTAAATGACTCACTGAGATAGTTTTGGGTCTCAACCACCTTTCTTAGCTCACCACGAGCTACTCGATCCTGCCTATGAGAAATTTCATTCTCTGCTGCATCTGCTGCTATATTTGCTGCCTGTGATCCAGCTGCTGCATCTGATACATCTATTGCATTTGCTGCTACATCTTGTACATATACTGCATCATGTTCCAACTACTACCATCCCGAGGGGCAAATGGCGGGCCGGTTGCGGTGCTTGGGGGGTTCTCCTCCATCGGAACACCCCGAGATATGGAGTCTCTAGGATTTCCCTTTATCATCCAAGATCCGGCGAATTCGACTAAGCCCATTCGGGTCAAATGAAGTATGTCAAATACATCGCCGGATCTCGCAGCTGTCCACTGCTCTCCAATGGGCAGCTAAACCTAAGCTTGTTTCACAAGCTTTCAAATCAATGTCTCGTACGACAGATTTTTGTTGCGTGTTTGCCCAATCTCTTACATATGGCCTAAAATCATGTACTCTTGGTCGAACATCATGCTGCTGTAGAGCTTTTCCATGACATAGAGATCCATCCAGCTCACTAGATTTTTATGTTCATCCCTCGGCACCAGGGTGTGGCTGATCAGGTTGTGAATAAACCCGAGATCTAACGTTCAATTCCTTCGATCTTGGCTTCACGAATGCAGCAATGTCCGAGTTACGGTGAATTTGTCGAAGGAAATGTAGGCCCTTCACTGATCTGGCAAATTCACACTCTCGGGAAGCATAATAGTATATGACCGCATCTTCTTGGCAAATCCAATCAATTCGTTGACATCGCGTGGACGTATGACCATCTCTGTACCACATAGGTACGTCTTCAAGCACCCTGTCGCAGCCGTCGCCACGGATGTCGTACACCCTGTGTAAGGAGATGCAGTCAAACATCTTCTTGATTTCCAAAAACTCACACCGCTGAAGTTGGCAGTCTTCCCATAAATAATCAAGCAGATTGACATATCATGCTCGAATTGTTGCCGACATTCCTAGTTTCGAAATTCCATCGACAAAAAATCAATTGGCGGTCGCGACACCAGGGGTTTAGGTTGTTATGTTTTTGATATTTTGAGGTTTGTTTTGTTAGAGTTTGTACTTTAAGGGGTTTTTTTTTAAAGAAAATTGATACTTTGAAGTTTATTTTGGTTTTTACCCTATATTCTATTATCGTTGATATACATTGGGTATTGTATTTCTTAAGTTATGATACATTGAAACATATATTTGTGACAGTCCACTATATGAAAGCTAAGAGTGCACAGTGTTAGAGTCCAACTCATATTAGTGAGGGTGCACAATCTCACATCGTTTGAGGGTGTAGAATAGACATGATTTATAAGTAGATTTTTTTTTTCTCTATTTAGTATAACGCGTTTTGAGCTAACTTTAAGAATAAATTTATACGGGTTTCGAAACAAAACAAATAATGTTGTACTGAGAGTACTAGGAGACGTTACAATATTATTGTTCTAGATATCTTCACATTGTACCAAAGAAATAGATGGTGATGTAATGTTATTTACAATTCATTAATTTGTACATTGAAATGAACCATTTGATGATTTTGAGGACATTTTAGGTGTTGGGTTTGAACCCTTCTCGCCTGAACATATCTGCGTTGAAATAGGGAAGCAAAGCCCAGTGAGGATTGTACTAAGATGTTGCAAATGATCTAACCCTAGTTTGGAATTCTCTAGTTACCACTTCAAGAACTTGACTTTAGCTTATCTTAACTTTCCTACCACTAGCAGAACAAATCAGAGTTGAAGCTTGGTCCAATGGAGAAGAAGAGGAATACACTATGTAAGCTTCACCTGAATGTAAGCTTTTCATACTATCAAACTTAAATTGTTAGTTCATTATTTTGGCTACCCATCTTCTAGAGGCCAAGATAGGATGGGCCAATATTACGATACTTGTAAATCCCCTACTCGTATCAAGAGAGATATATGCTTTTACGTCACTTTGAAAAGGTGGAGGTGAGTGATTAGTAAATAAATTTTTTTTCTTCACCTAGCAAAACGTGTTTTGGAGCAAATCTCGAAAACAAAATTGCGCAAGTTCTAGCATGACAGGGGCATTGGGCTTTTAAGGGTCGTGGTTCTTGCAACTCGTCTTACGAAGACATAGACAATCCAAGATCAAGTAATTGTGAAAACTATCGCTAGCAAGCAAACGAATAAGGATCTTCAGAATTATAATTGTCAATTTGCTTGCATTCAATTAATACTTTGAGATGATTTTTGCATGTATATGTGTATACTTACATATATACATATGATCTTTGCATATATTATGTATGTATGCAGATAATGAATGAATACATAAAACTAACAAGCACAAACTAAAAAAGAAAAGAAAAATGAAGAACATGCAGTAAAGGTTTGTCCATGCAGATTAGAGGGTTTTTCAGATGACGTAGAGATAAGCCAGATCCTCCAAAGAATCATTTGGATCAGAACTCTGAAGCATCCACAGGAGATGATCAAACAGAACGACCTCACACCTTACAACAATCTCACCATCATTTGGCTTTTCGATCAAAGCTTTTACAAGAGGATGGGTCAAGTATTCGGAGCTTACGAGATATCTCTTTCTGGTCCTTCCGACATAAATGGTTCTTCTTTCTTCTTTTTTCTCTTTCCCTTTGTCTTCCTCTTCGTTTGGTTTCTTTTTAGAAACCCATGTTTCTTCTCTGCTTGATTTTGACCTCAAACTGCTGTACGATGAGGATCTGCTCAGCTGCCTTGACAGGCTCTTGCATTTTCTCAGAAACAGATTCATCTTCTTCCTCTCTCTATCCTCGTCTTCTTACTTCTTAGAGAGAGAGAGACTTGGAGGGCAATCAAGAAATGATGAGACAGAGAGATGGGGTTGGTGGGAAGTCATTTGTTTATTGGTGAAGTGGATTTGTTGTGCGTTGGTGTGCATTAGGTTTTTGAAGTGTTCTTCAATTCAGATACCGAAAGTATCAGACGTCAGACTTCAAAGATATCAAAATATGATTTTATAAACTTTAGTGATCGATTAATTAGACCAAAACTGGAATAAATCTGACATTTAAGAATACTTGCAATTGTTTGTTGGGGTCAGGGTTTTTCTAAACTCTTCGATCAATCTGTTTGATGTGAGATGTGAAATGACTTTTCACCCTGAATCTGACAGTGGCTCGACTCGGAAGAAGACTGCGACGAAAACGGACAACGATCCGGTCTTAGAAAGCATTTGACATTCTCACACTTCATAAAAACAATTAAATTGCTCATAATCAAACATTTAGAAACCAATCAAGTATCAAAAAAGCTAAAACTCCCCAAAAAATATTAACTTTTTGCGATAGATTATAACCGCCATGATATTACAATAATCCAATGGAAAAAACTAAAATCAAAGCATTATCATATCTCACCGAGAAAGAAATACTCACAAATAAGTAAAGATAACTTTTTGTGAGTGCAAAAGGAATTGATGGTGACGAAAAAAAGATCCGTGCAAACCAAGAGTGGCCGAGAAGGAATTGAGGGTGACGAAAAAAAGATCTATGCAATCTAAGAGTGGCCGAAACGAATGACTAGTACAAGATAAATTAGAAGTTTTTAGAGATTTACTGGTTTTTAGAGAAGGTTTGTGAAAGACTATTATAATTGTTCCTCCTCTTACCGAGGTCATCAAGAAGAACGTTGGGTTCCAATAGGAAGAAGAGTAAGAGATTGCATTCGTAAATCTCAAAGAAAAACTAACAAAACCACCTTTACTTATTTCGTCAAATTTTTCTAAATTATTTAAAAGTGAATGCGATGCTTCAGAATAAGTATTAGAGTTGTGCTTACGCGAATAGGACAACCAATCGCTTACTTCAGTGAGAAATTAATCGAACAACTTTAAAATATCCAACATATGATAAAGATGCATTGGCTAGAGCTAGGAACAACGTAACATTACTTTTTGGCCAGTGAATTTATAATTCACCCGAATCATGAGTTCTGAAAACACTTAAAATGACAACATAAATTGAATAAAAGACACGTTGGATGGTTGGAATTCATATTTTTATTTGTGATCAAGTACAAAAAGATAAAGAAAATCTTGTAGCTTATGTGATTTCACGAAGGTATACTTTGAATTCTTATCTTGATGCTAAATTACTTGGTTTTGAACATATAAGGAATTATTCGTTAGACTAAAACTTTAAAGAAACGTAAACTTTTAGTGGAAAATCTATGTTTGGGATGTTCATAGGCGTGAAGATAATTTGTTTTATAAAAATAAGTTTTGTGCCTAATTGTTCTTTTGAGTACTTGTTGGTTAGAGAAGCTCACTGTGGAGAATTAGTGGGACACTTTGGGATTGCCCAAACCTTAGGTATGATGTAAGAACATTTCTATTGGCCTTACATAAAAAGATATGTTAAGAGAATTTTGTAATTGATGTGTGACTTGGAAGCAAGCTAAATTAAGAATAAAACCCCTTGGTTTGTACACACCACTACTAATTGATAATGAGTCTTGGATTGATACATCAATTGATTTTGTATTAGGGTTATATAGATCAAAAAACTGGACAAGATTTGGTCTTTGAGGTGATGTATAGGCTTTCAAGATGACTCATTTTATTTCATATCACGGACCTGATGATGCTTTTCATATATATATATTTTTAAATTAAATTGAAAGGTTACAAAGTATGCGTAGGAGCATTATTTCATATAAAGATACTAAGCTTTTAAGTTATTTTTAGAAGACTGACTTTACGGGATAAATTAGTAACTACGTTATTATTTTCTAGTGCCACCCTCAAACTAATAATCAACCTGAGTAGTTATGTGAGTTTATCTACTTTATCGAGGGCAATTAGTAAAAGAACATTGAAACATGGGAGGAATGCTTACCACATGATAAATTTGCTTCTAACCGAATTGTACATTCAACTACTAAGTTTTTACCTTTTAAAATTGTGTTCGTTTTAATCTTTTAATACATTAGATTTAACTCATTTATCATTGTCTGAATGTGTTAATTTAGATGGAAAAAAATTAAAATAATTAAATAGATTCATGAAAAGGCAAAAGTCAATATTGAGAGAAAGACGCAGTAGAATACAAAACATGGCAACGAAAAGGCAACACAAGTTTATTTTTGAACATGGAAATTGGACTTGGTTACACTTGAAAAAAGAGAGATTTCTATCACAACAACAATCCAAGCTTCTTCGTAGGGGGGACAATGCTTATAAGTTATACATTTCGAGTGAGTATAATGTTAGTGTTGTTTTTAATATTTGTGATTATATCTCCTTGCGAGGGAGGTGAAGATTTGAGGGCAAATCTTTCTCAAAAGTAGGAAAATGATGATGACATGACTAATAAGACTTCAACGGACTAATCAAAGTGTCATTTGGACTATTTACAAGAGCTAGATCTAAACATTTTGATGAAAAACTCAACCTCTTAATTCATTCAGAAGCTTCAAGAAGAGAAGATGGACTTGCTCATTAATGAGGAATGTCAAGGATTGATCTATATCATCAAAGTTGAGAAGCAAACATTAATGGAAGCTACCAAACTCATTAATCAACGTGGTAACTTTCACGATCCTACTTTTGAGGGACTAAAATGAGACCGTGCAACACTCATCATCTCTCGAACACAACGAGTCAGTCTAAAATGGATGCCAACGACACTGGATGCCCACAACGTTAGAGCAGCTTTATATCTAATGAACAACATCAATCGAAAAGAGTATCATTGGATATAAAGAGAGTTTGTATGACAATAAGTCATAAATTTGTAACAGATTATTTAAAGCACTTAAGAGACCCTTATTATGATGAACTACTATTACAAAAAGTCATGCAAAGCAATTAGAGTCATGGTTACAAAATAAAGCTATTGTTATTGTAAGCAATAATGACTTTTAAGAGTACTTTAGGTGGTTACAAGAATCTCATCAATTACAAGAGGTTACAAATCTTTTATTATTCTAGGTGGCATAAAGTATTTTTATTACTGCAGGAGATCACAAAAAAAGTCTACTAGAGAATAAGTCATTGAAGAGTCTTTATTTATAAGAAATTCTTCTTTGTACTTTAAGATTATAATAAATATATAGGCAAGAAAGAAATGAACACAACTTATCATTCAAATTTTAGAGAATTCTATTATGTTATTTAGAATTTATCTAAGGCATTCCTTGTGTGTTCCTTCTCAACTCATCAAACGATTCTTCGTTCTCATTTGTGTCGTTTCCATTATACCAAGTTCTTGCTTTAATATAAGTAATGAGTTGTGGTTTTCATACAATTGCATTTTTTTATAACAAAGTTTGTGCTTCAATATAAACAATGAGTTGCGTTTTCCATCAATATCATATTATAGTCAATTTTGGAGAATCAAGATAATTCTCTTATTTTTGGAGAAATTCATAGATGTAAGAGAAGCTAAGATTCTAATTTTTTTTGGGTAATTTACATGGTAAATCTTGAATTATGGGGTCATTAACAAAACAAATCTTAAACTATTTTTAATAACAAAACAAACCTTAAATTATAAAAAAATATGGCAAAATAAACCTTAACGGAGCCTATTCTCCTATGTAGTTTTAAAAGGGCTATTGCTGAAGTTTATTTTGTCATATTTTTTTATAGTTTAAGGTTTATTTTATTAATGAAAATAGTTCAAGATTTGTTTCGTTAACGTCATCGTTACTATCAATGCTAATGCCTATAAGTAATTGCCCTATACACAAGTCATTCATATGATAACTGTCCAAACATATGATAGATCTACCAAATTGGGGCAAAGCTCTCTTGCATGCAGTCAGACACATGTATATTTTTTTGAAAATAGAATTCAACGTAGACCATTCGTTTTTAGGTGAACGACCAAGGTGCTCCCTGGATTTGATAGACAAATTTCTTCTCCGTATGACCACAATAGTTGGTACTACTTGTTCCCATGCCCTTCGTTGAGTCTTCGGGCTTCATTACTTGCTCTTCTTGCAATGCTTGTATAATGTTCATATTAATATTTTTTTAAGAATGCGACTTCTACAATTACACCTTATATTTTGAAACAATACAAAAATAGAAAAACAAAGAATCAACAGTAATATTATTGGAAAGGATTGTTTCAATATTTCTCAAGAAAGAAAGTCTTTCCTAACTGTCTCAATAATAGAAAGAATTTTACATGCATAATGGCTTTTAAACATGTCCAAGTATTGACTTGTCACCAATTTGGCCGAAACATGTCGGCTTTCTTTCTTTTGTGCATAGATGTGCACATTGTTCAAACTCTTCATTTGGAATGTTACTTCAAATTACATCTTTGATGCATGCTTTCGCCAGTTGCATCCTACATCACACATCGTCGTAAGTTAATGAGATTAACTTTTAATGAATTTGATGGCGTATTAATTATTCAAGGAGTACTCTTTTATTTCTTCTTTAATGGCTTTCAACGAACTATATTTCTTTTCCAAAAAAGATCGAGTGAACACGATTCTTGTACCTGTACACTTTCACACTCGTCGTCATCTGAATAACATAAAGAACGAAGTTCATCGTCTAGAGTTATCAAAGTCGAACACACCTCTATTTCTATGTCTACTTCTGGATAAGTTCACCATATATAGGTCCGGAGTATGAATCATCGTCCATGTTGGGATTTCAATCTTCGTGATCACTTATTAACAACGACCTTGAATCCATCAACCCAAATGAAATAACGTTGGGCTTACCTTAGAGCTTGTAAAATCGGAGGCAAATCACTTTGGAAGAGGCACAATGTAATTATGAGGAGATGATGGCCATTGATTTGGTCCAAATTGCCTTCAAGCAGGAAGAAATAAACTTATGTTCTTATTTATAGTCTCAAGAACGAGAGCCCGTTCACTCAACATAGTTTGATAATGAGGTTGAGTTTGCTTGACATATCTAATTGCTAGCTTAAAATGGAGAGGGAAGTACAAGAAAATCCTTAACAAAGAGAGCATTGAAGAGTCATGTTGGGCAGGAAAAGAAAATATCGTTGAAGAACGATAGACGACTTCTTGAATTTAGTAGTTATAAAAACAGTTTATTTTGCTTACATTAAAAAAGTTAGATATTTCAATTTACTCGTAACAAAATTAAGTGTCGCTTGAAAATTACTTCTAAAACAATTATATTTTCTTTTTAAGTAACGTTAAATTTAATTTTTTATTATATTATGTCTATATATTTGTTAATTTACCAAATAATAATTGATGCAATTAAAACTTAATTAATTTAATAAATTAAATTTATAATTTATTATATTAATTATATCAATTATTACTTGTCAATAAATATATTAAAAGAGTAAACTCAAAAGTAAATGTAATAAATTTTTTTTCTACCGAGTTCAACTATGCTCTTAAAAATGGGAGGTGCATAGCACGTGACCAGGAAGTGACTTGTCTCATTTATTTTGAATTGGGTTAACGCTTCTCTCTCTGTATCGTGGGTCATCTCAAGACTACCTTCGCGAAGGAGAAGGGTTTATCTAGGGTTCACCTTCCCCTCTTAGTTATGGCGAAACCGAGCCGTGGTCGTCGTTCTCCGCCCTCGAGGTCTGTCTCTGGCTCCTCCTCTCGTTCGCGTTCTTTTTCTGCCTCTGGCTCCCACTCCAGTTCTTCTCGTTCCCGTTCCATTTCCAAATCGCGCTCAAAGTCTCGCTCGATTTCTTCATCTTCCTCTACATCACGGAGTGCCAGGTCTCGTAGCCGAAGCCGAAGCCCTCCAGCTCAGAGAAAAAAGTAAGTTTATTCTGGTTCCCAACGTTGATAGTCGGGGGAATGTGAACGATTTGAGAATTTTGGAAAAGTTCAGTTTCTGTTTTTTTTAGGGGGTATTATATCATGTTTAAAAGAATTCCTGTCAAAAAGTAGCCGAGTATTGTGATTCTTTCGGGTTCTAGTTCCTCTTAATGCTTCTCTGTGATTGTAGGATATAATGTAGAACTTGTTTCATCTTTTATTGATGCGATGTATCAGAGCTTTATCATCATTCTACTGATAACGATGGGATTTTAGTACATGCATTGAGTTTTAATTTTGACAGACAAATTTGTCAATAGAAGGTATTTGAAATGCGATGTAATGCTGTTGCGATTACTTCTTAAGCAGTGAATGATATCACCTGATAAATTTGGTTCCTATCATTTTATATTTGATCAGCCCTGCGGAAGTAGCAAAGCGAGGACGTTCTTCACCACAACCTGCTAAGCGAACTTCTCCTCCCCCGAGGTGATTGTATTTCTGAACTTTTTTTTTGTCATTCGTTTGCAATATGGAAAATGTTCATTGATCACGCTGGACTTTTGCCATATCTGAACTTTTGCCATTGAATCTTTGTTATAACTATGAACGAGTTGATGTTTTCTTTTTATGACTAAGATTAAAAAAGTGCTTAGATTTTGAAACTGATGAAAAAATAGTAGTGGGTTTACTTCTCATGTAATTCATGAACAAGTTTAGCCATAACTATATATGATTTGGTATTATCTTTTTATCATTCAGATTATAGGAAGCAAAATCATGTTAAAACTGAAAAACTATGTATGTCAGATGCATTTGTTCATCCATGGTCATACGCATGTCTGATGTGCTGACATGTCTTGTTTGAGCTCTCCTTTTATACGAATCAGGTTTTGACGTTCCAAGAATTTTTCTTTCCTTGTTTCTTCATCAGCTTCTTCCTCTTCAATGTGTTTTCCCTATATGGGGAAATTTTTCTTCATGCATTTACTCTCCTTGGGATGTGGGTACCTTCTTTGGGTCTGTGACGGACACTCTTATGTTTGATCTCCCTTTCTGCATCATTTTCATCTTCTTGCTCTTAGGCTTGGGTTTCTCTTGTCAATTTGATGTGGTTTAGCTGTCTCTTTGGAAGTCTTCTCTTTGTTTTTCTGTCTTTCATGAGTTTATTTTCACCTCAATTTCTGTCAAGGTCTCCACTTTTCATATTCTACTTTTTTAATTTTTCAATTTAAGTCCTATTCATATTATAATTATATGATAATCTTAAAAATAATTTGATTGCATATCATGCGAGCGAGCTTATAAGCTGAAATTAGTTTTGAAAACTTAGATTCTTGATTCTTCTTGTGGCTATAAACTTCCTGGAATTATATTCACCTAAGGACAATAACAAATAAGAAATGAAAAACTAGTTGAACATATCTCCTGCTCTCTAGTATATCTTTTTTTATCAGATTTCCTTTGTTTTTTGTTGACATTGTAAATTAAACACATGGTGCTATTATATTACTTGAAATATGTTCTGTTATTTTTAGGTGAATTTAATTTTATGTTTTTTTTGCTTAATAATATGGTACGATCATTGGTTTCATTTTTCACCCTTGAGCTGTACCTTTCCAGCATAATCAATTGAATTGTACCTGTAGAAATTAACCTACACATATTTTTTTATTTCAATACTTTTTTGTTATTTTTATTCACTAAACATTTTTAAGTTTTGAAAAAATATTAAAATTCGTGATAAATGTTTATGTTTTTTGTTGATACCTGTGGAATATAGATAGAGGATCTAGTTTTCTGTCTCTATGCTTCAAACCAAAACAATCTTGAACGTATTCATTATTAAGAATCTATGGCTGATAATTTCGCATCCTGACCAAAAGATTCTTTCTTTTTTTTAATTTGTCCGTTTCTGTTCAGAAGTTCATCTCATAATCCTTCCATGTTTGTGATTTCCTCTGTTTTTGATATCTATTAATAAGTAGCTTGTATTGCAATATCTGAAACTGATTGCAGGAAACCTTCTCCAGTGCAAGAGTCACTTGTCCTTCACATTGACGCTCTCAGCCGAAATGTCAATGAGGGGCACCTGACAGAAATATTCAGTATGCTTCTCTTAATTATGCATTCAATTTCATATTGTTACTGTTAATTTTTTTTTTTTAAGTTCTATTCTTGCCTGCATACGAAAAATATTATTTTCACTTGTGCAAGTTTTTTTTTCTTCAAAAAGGTTTTGTTTGGATAAAGTTCTTGAAAAGTTTTCTGTTAAATTGTCATAATACTTTTGTTACTTGGTAAGATATAGAATAAATAAGATATCTACTGGTGCATTACCAATTTTTATAGAATTCATAGACAGTCGAGAGAACACTTTGGAGATGCCTTTAAGTGAGCATAGCTTTTGAAGTAACACTTGAGATAAGTGGTTACTTGGGTACTTATAAATTTTTAAATATGTTAATAAGTTATTCTTGAAATTAATATACACGAGGGATTTAAAAGGGAAAATTTCTGATACCAAAATAACCTAGAACTTTCCCCATTATGTGTTGTAGTTTAAACAAAATAGGGAAGTTGGAATTTAGTGGACGGCACTTAACAGTTAAAGCATAAAGTTAGTCACGTCTATTCTTCTGAAGAAACTGCTTTTACTTATTTTTTCTTTAGAAACTTTATTGCTGATTAAATTATAAAGTTCATTCGGTGTTTTAGTGCTCTTATTGTTCTATCTTCTTGAACACTAGGCAACTTTGGTGAAGTTGTTAACGTTGAGCTTGCAATTGATCGTACTGTGAGTTTTTTTCTCATATTATTCTCTAATTTAACTTATATATGTGTAGTAACTAATGTTCACCATTTGTTTTTTCTTTTAGGTTAATCTTCCCAAAGGCTATGGATATGTCGAGTTCAGATCAAGAGTCCATGCTGAAAAGGCTCAACTATACATGGATGGTGTAGGTTTTATTATTATTTGCATATAGAATTTAGTTGCTAAAATAAGTAGTTTATAATTTGGATTAATGGTATAAATTCTTTGCAGGCACAAATTGATGGGAATGTTGTTCGTGCAAGGTTCACTTTACCTCCGAGACAAAAGGTTTCAACCCCTGCAGGAGTTGCAGCAGCAGTTCAAAAGCGGGATGGTCCTAAACCTGAAAATCTCAGTGCGGAGGTTGAGAAGGACGGACCAAAGCGACAAAGAGACTGTATATTCCTTACTATTGCTATGTTGCATGTCCCACTAGTATATTTCTATTTATAAGTATTTGTTTTGCATGTAACGATATCATGTTTTCTATTTTATAACATTTTACTAAATACACATGATATCAGCTCCACCCCGTCGTAAGCCTGCCTCTCCTAGAAGGCAATCCCCAATACATCGAAGAGGTGGATCTCCAAGGCGGCCATTAGATTCTCCTCGTCGACGTGCTGATTCGCCTCCTCGCCGCCGAGTGGAATCTCCTTATCGTCGTAATTCTCCTCCTCGAAGGAGGCCAATATCACCTTTGAAGGGGCGTTCTCCATCACCTTTGCCGAGACGTAGATCGCCTGCAAGGTTTGTTCTTTGTTGATTGTTGCATTTGCATTAATTTTATTGCAGTAGTTCTCATCACAAATTTGGACTAATATTTCTTTAATATGACTTCTCCTAGAAGAGTGCGTGGCAGCCCTGTTAGAAGACGCTCTCCATTTCCCTTAAGACGCCGGTATTTATCTCTTATGGCTTATGCACTCCTTGGAATATGCTCCTTATTGCATGTTCAAATATTGACATCCCAAGTTTTCCGTTTATGCATAGAGAGAATATCTGTCTGTCTCTTCATTCTGGGTGTGCATGTTAATACAATTAAAATACTAATACTAATACTAATTATTTGTTACCTTAAAATTTTGATGTTTGGATACAGGAGTGAAATATTTCTCTCCCTTATTGAAGTCGTTATCCTTAATTTAGATATGGACCAAGATTACTGAAAAAGGACAAAAGATGAACTATGTCCCAGCTAGCTTGGAAACAAAACAACGAAAATATGTGAAAAAGTGGATTGTGCATGTAATTCTAGTGTATTTATTAGACGTCCTGAATATGATTTTTTTGCCCTACTCCTTGATCTGTATGTGTCAGGGTAGCATGCTTTTTTTCTAGAGTTAGATCCTATCTTAGTATTCATTATAATAATCATTTTCTCACTGCTATAAGTGTTGTTTTCACAGTTCACCTCCTAGACGTGCTCGTAGTCCTCCTAGAAGGTCTCCAATTGCTCGTAGACGTAGTCGTTCTCCTATTCGAAGGCCTCTCCTCTCACGATCACGGTCTGTCTCACCCCGAAGGTAATAACAATTGTTCAACAAAATAGGTTTAGATAATTTAGGATAGACGTTTCATACTGTGAACATACTTACTGGTTTTGTTCAAATTCAAGTATTGATTTTGATGGACTTTCCTATAACGGAAGTATAATCTTGGTGTGTTTATCTTTTATTTTCCAAGACAAAATGTTATTATAATTAGCTAAGGATGTTTTTTTTTCACTAAAAAGGAAGATTTAAGTAAAGCTGATACTAGAAATCTTCATTCATAATCCACTATGTGTTGATTCATCTATTTTCCATTTCACAAAAAAAAAAAAAAAAGAAACTTGTAGAACCTCACTAATGACTCATTAGCAGAACTTTTATTGCTGGTATCATCTGACAAATGCACAACATTAGAGCAATGTAAATGCTTGTCCTAGCTTTGGTTTGCTTTCATTTACTGCTTTCTTTTAGGTTATATAGTTTTTGGAGTGCACTTTGAGTTTTAGCCAGGTGTGAAGGATATTAGTTTTTTCATTTTTAGAAAGAAAGCAAATTTTTAATTTGATTATCGTCTTCATAAAAAAATGATTGTGATTAAAAATATTGGCTTGTAGATCATAACGTAACTAATTATATATTTGATGATAATATGCTGTCTTTTAAGCTTTTCATTTTATGTAATGTATCTATGATTTTGTCCTCGGCAGAGGTCGTGGCCCAGCTGCACGACGTGGGAGGTCATTATCCTCCTCAAAATCTCCTAGTCCACGCAAGGTTTGTGACTTATTACTGCAATTATCAGAAAAGATTTCTTTCTTTATTCTGACAATTTTTATGGTTATTACAGCTGCCAAGGAAGGTATCTCGAAGTCCAAGAAGGTAACAGTTTTTTTATGTTCAAGTTTATGATATTTGGGTTATGGTTTGTTAATTCATTTCCAATTTTCTTCTCTCATAGGCATACATTTTTTGAGAACAACAATTGACATTTTCCTTTTAAAGTCGATGGATATACTAGTGATTTATTGTTGTTAATTGTTAGGCGTATAGTTGATTGTTTCTATTTGAATTTTCAATTTGACAATTCCAACTGCTTTTCTATAAATATCACTTTAAGTCTATCATGAAAGCTATTTTTTTTTCTTGCATTGAACTTGTGATTCAGTTTTATATGTACGAATGAATGGTGAGTTTTTGGGTCTGTAAATTTCAGATCTGACTATATGGCTAGATTTATCAAATGGCAGAATTTTGTTGTTTGCACCATTTTCCTAATATATATACTCTTTTAGAATTGAAGTCCAAGATAAACTTTAAACTGTGTTTCCAAAGGGTATGATTTATAAATCTGACTTTCAACTTACTTTTAGATGTATGATTGTGGTGAAAAAAATTATCTACTCGGATTATGCATGAAAGCAACGGAATGGTGATGAAAACTTGAATAATGGGGAGAAGAACCCTCCAAATGAGTACATCTGCTCCACTAAATTTAATTCAGAAACTACTTTCTAGCCAAGCCACTAATGCTCTGATAGGAAAATCAACATTGAATATTTGGTTTTAATCTCATGCCTTTTCCCTTTTCCCCTCTTATGTAAAAGGTGATTCTTGTGCAGGCCGATGAGAGGAGGAAGCAGTAGTAGGAGCAGCAGTAGCAGTTCCCCGCCTCGTAAGCCATAGGTGCTATCTCTCTCTCCCTCTCCTCTCCCCTCCCATCCACCACTCTTTCGCTCTAGATTGATGTAATATGAAGCTTTGACGAGGAAAAACAAAATCTTGGTTTCCAATTTGCAGTTCAGGATTATGGATTTAGTTGTTCTTTCAGTCACTTTTTCATGGGTAGTTCTACACCTTGTCTTGACTTGATTCTCTTTATAAAACATTGTTGTGTAATTACTGGGTCTAATGTTCAGTTTGTGATTTTTATTTTGATTGGTTGGTACTTGGTAGAGGGTTTAGTCACTTATTTGCAGTCGCATTTGTTACTCTATATATATATATGATCTGTCATCTGTCTAAATTTGAAAAAGAAACAGAGTGTTGAAAAATTTGACAAATGGATCGAGTGTGTCGTTATATTCTTTTGTAGGTGATTATTGAAGTATGATTGATGTTAGTTACTTGAAAGGGTAACTCATATTTATTAGTATATGAATAGTAGATTTGTGCAAATTATAATGCACAGTTGGTTATTTGGATAATATTTAGTTTGTTTTTTAATTTTATTTTTTATTATGATATTTACGTCTCATTTATTAATTAGTTTATTAATTAGTACGACAACTGAAATTATATTATTGTATTGATCAATGAGGGTATAATTTGGACATTAGATTTATTATTTGTTTTAGAATCTATTCTTAAAAATTATTAATAAGTTTAATAATTAATTTAAGTAATTATTAAAATCCTGAACAGGACCTTGAAAAGCACAAGTTGGTTTAGGACCCACGGGTCGGTTGCCCCAACACACACACAGAGCTAGATTGGAATGGAGTAATTACTATTATTATGCCATGTGATTAGGATAAAGTGATGATTAATGGAAGGTCAACCAAGTCTTCTAACGTACCCAAATTTTCCGCCTCCGATGACTCTTGTCTACCCACTTTTCATATTGCTTGCCTCGTCAGACGCACATCCACGCCCATTAATCAAATGTTCATCGTTCGAAACACGACAGAATGATCGTTTCCAATAGTTATCAGCCACGTAAGCCGAAGTCAACTTCGTCAACGCCCGGACTCTTATATTATCTCTCTCCCTCCCACTGAATTTACCACCTCCCATTTTTCGACAAAACCCAGATTCCTGATCTCTGAACGCAGCCATGGGGAAGGAAAACGAGAGCTTCGAGTTGAAAGGTTTCTCCAAGTTCGCTCGCGTTAATCCGAGATCTGATCTCTTTAAGGTGAAAAAATTTCACCACGTCGAGTTCTGGTGCTCCGACGCTACCAACACTGCCCGGCGATTTTCATGGGGTTTGGGCATGCCGATTGTTGCCAAATCGGACCTAACCACTGGAAATGTAACGCACGCGTCTTATCTCATACGCTCCGGTGACCTTTCCTTTCTTTTCACGGCTCCGTATTCTCCTACCATTGCCGTAAACGAGAGGCTTAGCCCTACCGCTACTGCTTCTATTCCGACCTTCGATTGCTCCGCATGCCGCGCGTTTTCTAATACTCATGGCCTTGGTGTTCGCGCCCTTGCTGTCGAGGTTGAGGATGCCGTCGCTGCTTATGAAACCAGTATAGCTCACGGCGCCAAGTCCTCGTCCCCACCGATAGTTCTGGATAATCGCGTTACTATCGCAGAACTCCACCTTTACGGGGACGTTGTTTTGCGCTACGTGAGTTACACAAGCCCTAATCAGATTTCTGAGGAGCTTGATCACACTAGTCCAGACATTTGGTTTCTTCCTCGATTCGAGTCTATGGACCCAGTTTCATCGTATCCGTTAGATTTTGGAATCAGACGGCTTGATCACGCCGTTGGAAACGTGCCGGAACTGGGCCCGGCAGTATCGTACTTGAAAAATTTCACAGGATTCCACGAATTTGCAGAGTTCACGGCAGCGGACGTGGGGACGAGCGAGAGTGGATTGAACTCTGTGGTCCTGGCTAACAACGACGAGATGGTTTTGCTCCCATTGAACGAACCTGTGCATGGAACGAAGAGGAAGAGTCAAATACAGACGTATTTGGAGCACAACGAAGGGTCAGGAGTGCAGCACTTGGCTCTAGTTAGCGAAGACATTTTCAGGACGTTGAGAGAGATGAGGCAGAGAAGCGGGGTTGGAGGTTTTGAGTTCATGCCATCCCCGCCTCCGACGTACTACCAGAATATGAAGAATCGGGTGGGCGATGTGTTAACGGACGATCAGATTAAGGAGTGTGAAGAGTTGGGGATTTTGGTGGACAGAGACGATCAGGGGACTCTTCTTCAGATTTTCACTAAGCCTGTGGGAGATAGGTTAGTATGATTTTCAGTATTCAAATATAGACGTGGGTGCGTGTGTACATATTAGTCCATACCCTTTTCCGTTCAAAGAATCTGAATTGAAAATTTATTTTATGTTCAATTTTCTATACCAATTGAACTCCATTTATTATCCCTGCAATTCAAACAAAGACGTGGCTTCATTTACAATATCCTAAAATAGTTTCTCATCTTTATTCTCTTCAACTCTGTTGACTTGTTTATGATTTATCTTGTCCAATTTGCCTGGATATGATATGGATAAAGTATATGGTCAGACTCGAACTGGATCATGACAATCTGAGTATTTAGGAGCTGCGTAGTTTCTGTGCTTATGCATCGTTGATCGGAAACTACAGTTTTCCAATGTTAAAAAGGAAAACCAACTTGGCATTTTATTTTTCCAATGGCTATATAGGTTTGGACAAGACTTTTTTTTTAGATACAGAAAATTACACTGTATTTTCTTTGCTTTTACATATTTCTGCACACCATGTTTTCTTTGCCTTTACATCTTTCTGCACACCTAATTTTATAAATGCTTGCCTTTGTTTGTTCACTTATATCTGATATTGAATTAATACTGAGTCTGTCTCCCCTACTCTTTCAATACCGGCAATCTCTAGTATTATAGGTGAGCTTATTTAGTGCCTAGACAAAATTAGGAATTGTGAATGCTTTAATATTTTATACTACAAAAGCGTGTTGATTATTTTGAGATCATAAGTTTCTGGTTAATGAGATTTTCATATTGTTTCATTATCATAGAATAACTTTGTCCAAAAGAAAAGGTTTTGATACAATACTCTTACGAAGCACACGTATCAGTGAGAGATAACTTAAGCTGGGAATGGAGGATTTTCTGTTCATTTCACTTAGTTGGTTACATTGGCAATATTTGTGCAGGCCTACCATATTCGTAGAGATAATTCAGAGGGTGGGGTGCATGATGAAGGATGAAGAAGGGAAAGTGTATCAAAAAGGGGGCTGTGGAGGATTTGGGAAGGGAAACTTTTCGGAGCTCTTCAAGTCCATCGAGGAATACGAGAAGTCACTGGCAGCTAAACTAGGACCATCCCTTACCTGAGCTTGGTATGTTCTTCCATCACTAACAACCATGAAGCCAGTTTATAGTAAGATATTTCTGAATATCCAAGCTGTCATTGAAGAAACCAACGACCGATGAACTAAATACTAGTAATTAATGTTACCTCTATAAAGGTTAACTGTGACTATGATAAATTAAAAGCTGTATTAGAGGTGAGATCAGTCTGATCAGCTGCCTGTAAGGAATTCTCATAATAAAATCTACGAGTCTATGGTTAATATACTTTATGTATGTTAGAATATTAAGGTTACAGATTGGTTCAATATGCAAAACCGAGGTATTCCAAATTTCTTGATTTATAGATTGGTCGGAATGTGCATGTATCCGACCTGTACCCAAGCAACATTCATTCAAACCAGGCTTTGTTGTACATCTACTTAGGGTGATGTGAGTCCTGACAGTAATTGGAAGAACTCATCTTATTTCTTAAAACAAAGAATGTTGAACGTTTATTTACCCTTCACTTTTAGGATTACCTCAGATTTCGTTTTCAATGGCGGGGCTGCTTATCCAAAGGTTTGTTTATTTATTTAATTCTACACTAAATCCGTGTCTTGGGCCGAAAATGTCGACCTGAGGTCTTATGCCCACAGGCCTGATCTCAAATTGTAATGCATTCTCAATGGCTCTATTGATGGAATTCTATCCATTCCTTCCTCAGAGCAATTTTCTGTCGCTCTGGAAACAAAATGGTGAAGATGTTGGGAAAATGAACTAACGTGTTGACGGTCATAGGCATAGCTTAGCTATCCCTTTTCAATGACATATCTCAAGAACCCATGCCATTCCACCAGGTCTTCTCCATCTCAAGAACCCAGTCCCATAAAGTATAAGCTTTTAAATGACGTATAAGTCGGCCGAGCTTAAAAAATATAGCTCGCCAAACATAGTGAAATAAACGAGTTGAACTTAACAAAACTGACAAAAAAAATCTCAACTTGAGTGGATTTGCGAATTAATGTTAAGCGAGCCAAGTTGGCCTTGCAGCATCATTGTACTTGAAAAAATTCACAGGATTCCACAAATTTGCAGAGTTTACGGAAGCAGACGAGGTGACGAGCGAGAGTGGATTTAACTCTGTGGTCCTGGCTTGCTCCCATTGAACGAACCTGTGCATGGAACGAAGAGGAAGAGTCAAATACAGATGTATTTGGAGCACAACGAAGGGTCTGGAGTGCAGGCAGCACTTGGTTCTAGTTAGCGAAGACATTTTCAGGACGTTGAGAGAGATGAGGCGGAGAAGCGGTGTTGGAGGTTTTGAGTTTATGCCATCCCTTCCTCCGACGAACTACCAGAATATGAAGAATCAGATCGGCGATGTGTTAATGGACGATCACATTGAGGAGTGTGAAGAGTTGGGGATTTTACAATGAGTCTAATGGGCCTAAATGAGCATAATCAAACATATATAATTGTTTAATATATATTTTTAAAAATTTTAATTATTAAATTTATAATAATTATTTATCATTATAACATCAAAATATAATAGTTAGTCATTTAGTTAATAAAGTTGTTTTATTAATATATAAAATGACATGTATTTAGAAAAAAATTATTTAAAATGATATAATAAAAAATTATTATACAAATATTATTACAAGTATTTGAAGTTAGTCACTATAATTTATACACATACTAACTAGGTTGACATAGATGTAATTAGAAAAAAAAATTAATTGAGATGGTATAATAAAAAATTATCACACAATATATTATTACAAATATTTGAAGTTGTGTCATTATAATTTATACACATGTTAACTAAGTTGACACATTTAATTGCCAACTGATTGCAATTAGAGTGACAAACAAATTGACTAAGTTGAGCCAAGTCAACCCTAAAAAAATCCAACTTGCAGAGCTTAACAATTTGAACGACGCGAACCTACTAAACCTAACGATACCAATAAGACTGTTCAAAAGAAATTTTAACAAACTGAACCGAACCCACTACACTGTCGAGCCAATCAAATCTACTCTACTCTTAATGTTATCTCTACTTTTAAGTGAAGATTTTCTCAACTGCATCAAGGTTTCTGCCACTACATATTACATAACAAATATTTATTCAATTAAAAAATAATAATATGGTATCAAGACCCCTGCCATAAATAGTATGTTAATGAGCATTTGTGATTAGTTTGTATGGACGCCGACTATGATATTGAAAAAGAAAATGAGCAATTGTGATTAGTGGTATTTAAATATGATGTCAAAATATTAACTTTTTGGACCAGTTTCACACACAAATTTACACAACAGAATACAAGCATTGATGGGTACAGCAACGAGGAAATGGAAAAAAAAAAAGGGGGCTTAGAATATTAAGAAGTCCCTTGGAAGGAGAGTCTATCTCGAAGAGAATCGAAAATTGAAGCAGCAGCAGCATTTTGTGCAAATGTCAATTTTAATCGACCCAGTAATTCGCTGTCTTTTGCTTGGGAAGCAGCATCGGCAGCTTCCTTGGGCATGCCAATCCGAGCATATGACTGTCCAAAATTAATGAACATGTTCAAGCAAATTGCAAAACAATTTCTAGCAACAAGAAATCAAACGACAAAAACTGTTGTCTAAAAATAATGGGTAAAAAAAACTATTTATTAAGCACAATATGTTGGTACACTTAAATTATACGCTGAGTTGAGATCTTAAATATGGTTCTACACTTTGGTACACTTCATAATCTCTCATTGATCAGTTGGCACGTTTTTAGCTTTGAAATTGTGCTAAGTGGTTCGTATTAAAAACCACGTGGATACATGGATAGGGCATAGTTTCTATTCTTTACTAGTATATAACAGAAACAGAAAAGAGAAAGGCGGGGTGAGCTCGCTAACTGTAGAGGTACAAGGGATTTCTTGAGAGAGAGAGTCTTGGCTGGGTGAAGAGATAGGGTAGATGCTTCAATCCTGTATTTAGTGGTGGATTCTATTGTCAATATCACGTTCGGTGTATTTGTGTCCGTGGAAGTAGGACGAGACTTCTCGTCCAAAACACATAAATCTGATATGCATTCTCTTCTGTGATTGTGTTTTAAGTTTTTCTACAACAGAAATAATGGTTCCTTTCTTTCGATTATGATGAATCTACAATGAAATGTGGGACCCTAAGTATCAAATCTAAGTAGGGCAGACAGAAGGAAAAAGTACAAGACTCCCAATATAACAGATCTGTGATGGCAGGAAGAAAACGGAACAAAAATTAACACTGAATTTACATATATTATTTTGAATGTGTAGACTAACCTCGGCTCTTTCTCGAGGATCTGTAAGTTTAGGTATATATTTTAGAGCTTCACTTTTTTCTTCTGCTTCAAGACATGCTTCCACAAACGGCCTGTAACCTGGGCAGTTGGATATTCAAATGTCATGAAAGGATCCGAGAGCAAAAATATTCTGAAGTCCATCAACATCTTACCAATAGGAGGTCTCTTCTCCTTGGAAAATTTCTCTAGAGCATCCCAGTCTCTGATTGTAGCCAAAGCAAAAACTTTAAGCCAATACCATCTCTTCTCAGAAACCTGGACCATACCAACACGAGAAATTACAGAGAGTAATTAAATAAGAGGGAACAATCAAAAACAAAAGTTTCATAAGGAACAAAATTCTGTGTAAATGATAGAATACAAGCAAATAAATAATTCCTAAGCATTCACATAAATGTGATGTTCTTGCGTGATTAATCAATATGTAGTACTATGTTCTTGCGTGATTAATCATGTAGTCAAGAAACTCCATGGAAAGATGTAAGAGAGCCTTTTTATAAAATGCATTTTCAGTCTTTTTTATACAAAAGCAATATGAAAATTTTGTGTACCTTGAATTCAGTTTTTACTCTCAGTGCAGCACGATGATTACCTAATACAATACAAGTGCGGATGGTATCACTAATACTCGAATCAACAAATATGGCTTGCTTGGTCGTCACTTCTAACTCATGTTGTATTCTGCAGATGTAATAAGACAAAATTATCTTCCACGTACAAAACATAAGACAACTTACAGAAGTTAATAGCTATTTCTCAACAAATCCACAAGAAAAAGAAAGAAACCAACAGCAACTCTGAAAGAAACCAACAGCGACTCTGCACAAGTTCTTGAAACTGTCTAATATTGATAAAGGATTATACAGTCTCTCCAGACCTAATCGGAACAGCAGAAAAATTATAACCAACCGAAATTATTAGTAACGCACTTCAGCAATTTTGCATGCTCTTCGGCGGCTTTTGACTCAAAAGTATGCTCCTTGGTCTCAGAAAAGAGATTCTGGACCTTCTCAATAAGCTTTATGCGAGGACCATGAAGTGGAGATCCTCTGCTTGCCATTGGATTTTTTCCTATATCCCATGATTCTTGCCATATTAGAAAAGCTACTTCCTGTAAAAAAAAGGAAAAAGGGTCATCACAGAAACAGATTGTACAAAAATGAATAAAAGGAATTCACTAAAACAATAAATAAGTGATTCGACAGATCTGCTGTAAAAAGTACATTATGAGAATAAAACAATCGCACTGCATCAAAAAGAGCACCAAGATGAGAGATGAATCACACCTGTTTTTTTTTTTTTCCCAACAGCCGTACCAGGAATATCAGAAAGTGTTCAAATGAAAGCAAACACAACTAGAACATTGACAAAATCAATGGACACATAAAGTACATGCTCATTTGCTAATTACTACAGTTTACAGTTATTTAGCTCTTAAATGGTAAAGCTAAATCAACCAAGTTATGTAATCATGGCAACAGCAGATACACTCTTCTCATGTTTATCAGTAGATACCAGACCAAATACTTGAAGTATTATTAGTTTGAAATACCAGTTTGACTTTGGATAACAAGAACAAAAAAGATATGCAACATTCAGTGCACCCTAAAGAGCTGCTAGAGTATGTTATTAAATATATGCGCACACTGATGGAGATGCCTCTAGACATACTTGGAGTTGTCCAGTTGATAGGAAGAAATCCTTCAAGAATTCATGCTTATAACACCTGAAAGAAAAAAATAATAATAGACTGAGCAAGTAAAATCAGACATTGAAACTGCAACACTTTAATATCAGTGCATGCATCGACAACCTGTCTGCATACGGCACAAATAATACCGAAAATCATCACTTGGCACTTGCATCCTAACTTAGATCAAAGCAAGTCTGTCATTGTTGTATTTTTCTGTATTATGAGACATTTCGTGTTGACTACCAATCTTTCAAGCGTCAACCAATACAAATTAACATACACATGGATAGACTTCAAATTGATTTTTATGAAATTTAATCTCAGATCTTTATGTTTTTAACGATAAAAGTAGGTTTCCAAAAAGTCATGTCGTTGGTTAACATATTAAAACTAAGGATGGAATCAAACTCTCCGCATCATCAAAGAAATGAAATAAATCACATAAAATTATTAGTAGTAGAATTCAGAATAAGAAGAGCAAGGGTTGTTCCGTCTCTGTTCAAACAATGGAATCATGTAAATTCCAATAACAAATTTGATTCTGTAAGCTAATGGCTCAAAAAACCAAACTAAATAACACCCTGTATCAAGCTGATCCTCAAATAACACGATACTAAATATCCATTTACAAACTCTGCTACTATATGAAAGGTTTTGAATGAAACTCAAATAGGTGTAACTTACCGAGAGTAAGTTATAAATAGATCTCTTGCTAGTGTTCTCGCTTGTATCATTCCAAAAAACTCCAAAGGTTGTCTCTGCCAGACAACAAGTAAGCAAGTCAATGACACTGTCAACTTTCTTTCTAAAATATTTTTCTGATTCATGAATAGATAACTTAATAAAGAGCCAAAAAAATTTAACTGTCAGCTTTCTTTCTAAAATATTCTGATTCAAGAAGAGATAACATAATAGAGAGCCAAAAAATTTTAATTTTCTCAAAAGTACTACCTTTTGCCAGATGTGAAAGAGAACAAGATACACAAGATCTGTGTCACCACTCTCAGTCGCCTTAACTAATGCTGTATCTTCTTCTCCAATGCTTAAAAGTAATGGAACCTGTAGAAGAGAAATAAAAATTGATATATGTCATAACTATTCAAAAAATCTAACGTTTTGTTTTAGTTTTTCAATTGCCTGAAGATTTCCATGTGTTTCTAGCAATAAAATAACAAAAGGAAAGAAGAAAGAGGCTATATATTAGTTACTTGTTTGGATGAACGTGGTTCATGTTCAACAAGCATAGCAGCTAATTTTCGACGATTGCTCTTATCTGCATGGGCAGCAACCGCAGCATAAGATATGCCTTTGCAAATTCTCAGCTGGAATTCAGAAATGCAAATTGAGATTACACTTGTATGAAATGAAAAATAACGGTTAAAAGAGAACTCAAAAACCTTATCAAGTAAAATTTCGAGAAGAGCAGCATCAGGAATCGCCAATGAACCACTTATCTTCGCACATGCCCAGTGCATTATCACCACCTCCTACACAATGCGTAAGTAAATGAAAGATGAATTACAGAATTGAGAAGAAAATATATTTCTCGTTGATAACCACTCTGGTATGCAACTTCTTCACATGCAGATTCATACAAGAAAGGAAACTCTTGGAACTGGGAACTAAGTAAAATCACAATGGTAATACGATCCACTAACCTACCCAATTACTTTTCCTACAAAAATACTGAATTAGATAAGAAATATGACTTCCATTATCTATGGTGATATGTTATTATTAAGTGAGTATTATATCAAGAGAACAACCATGAAACTATCACGTGCCCTGATATACAATCAAAAGTCAAATTTGGAGATGAAAATAGTGAGTACAAGTAGAAGAAATACATCGGGAGGCGCATCACACTGTTGACCTTAATTTCAATGCCATGCCATTGTTATAAAAAAAAAAGATCTATTTTCTTAACAATCTAGCCAACTCCAAGGTTGAAGTAGGTGGTGTTCAAAAGCTGCTGCTTCGGTATGGTTGCTTCAGATTAGCCTTTTTATTGCCAATACAAAAATAATAGTCAATTTATATACGACCATAAAAATCAAAGTACTTTCTTTTTTCAACTATTTGCAACTGTCAAAATCACCATGTGCCACTTCTGATCATGATTATATTCTATGGAGATCTACCTATTTAAAAAATTTAAACAGCTGCTCAAAAGATAAACTAATCACAAATGTAAAATGATAAGCAATAAATGCAATTGCTTATTTAATGATAGCTCATATAAATTCTACAGTGTCATACCTGACTCATTCCTAAGTACTCCGATATTCGTAATGCAAGAAAGTGCTGGTGGGCATTAATCAATCGAGCAACCAGCACAGAGGGAGTAAGTAGCTGAGAAGGAGTTCATTCATCCATTCAGTACAAAATAAAAAAAAATGATTCAAGTCAGTGAAGAATGACTGTATCTATCAGCCCATTTGACAACCTTATATTGACGAATACTAAGCGGGATGCCTATCCCAGGATCACGTGCAGCATTTAAGACCCTCAACGTCTTACACGTCTCTTGAATAAGGTCGCGATTAAAATTACTGCCAAAGCCAACTGGAAATGATTACATATGGCTTATCAGATATGTTGATAGTTTTTCTTGAAAGATTTTTAAAGCTGCAAGTAAAACATATCTTTATATTTGAAAAACTTTGCAGAACTACATATGAGTACTTCCAAAAAGATTATCACATTGTCATTTTAATTTTTTATATTTTTCAATTCATTTCCGTCACACATAATGCTTCTAAATAGTAACATAACATTAGGAGCATCATGCGTACACTCCCAAAAAATATTTCTTGCTCTTAAGAAGCTTCTCCGGAAGGCAAAGGTTTTCAAAATTAGGCATGGCCATGCGTAGTGTGTATTTCACCATGGCTAAGATTCTCATCCACGGTTCTATACCTTTTAATGGACAATCTTTGTTTTAAGAACAATTCTGAAGTCATTTAACTTTCTCTGCTTTCAAACAGGCCATCCTTTTTGTACATTTATTTGTAGAAATAATTTTTTTCTTCAAAGGCCACAAAAAACCTTTTTCTTAGAATTACAATATACTTTCACGCCAAGGTTTTTATAAGAAAGAAAAATTGTATGTCAGCTTTTCATACGGTAAACATCCATCAGTTTCTCAAAGCCTAATCTCAACATATTCACCGCAACCAATGTCACAAAACAACTGGTTAAAAGAGCAGAGACCTGGAGGATGGGACGAAAGAGCTATGTTTCAAACAGACCACGACTTCCCATTCTTAACACAGTAAGGAAAATTATAATATTGACACTAATAAAAACTCACCTGGAAAAGGCTTGGCCATAGCTTGCTGCTCTTAACAGTGTCCGCTGTCTTAATTCATCAAATTCATGACCAGCAGCATCAACACATGCTTCAACGGCCTCAGGCAAGTTGGAGCGTATCACTCTTAAATTTTCATCTGCCTGGTGAAAAATCTACCGTAAAAAATCTAACAATCTTTGATATTTTTTTAATCCTGAATAACAGTGATTAAAGTAGCATGTAGAACACATAGATGCACAAATCCGTAGGCATTCACATAACAAGCAAAGGAAATTCAAACCAATGACATGTATATTCTCCTCAAGCCTGTTAAGTGTAATTTTTACTATATTTACTAGCATCCAATAAAATAGGCCGTAAAAGGAGACTCAAGCACAATGTTCCAATATCAGAGAAAAAAAAGAGAAACTAAAACACCCATCTTGTTCTTTAGATATCTTCAAAAGGGTGTGAAAGTTTCAAAAAGGTTTTGAATGATGTGGCTAAAGTCATTGGCGTAACTGGAAAATATATTAGGAAATGAGCATCAAGAAATGATGGGCCTCCTATACGTTATCCTTATGTGAAGAGAGCTAAGATGGGGAAAAAGGGGGATGTTAGTGGGAGAGAGGTAGGGGGAGAAGAGCACAGGTAGTGTGAAAAGAAACAGTCTAGCCTACGTGATACGGAGCTTGGGACAATAAAAGAGATGGGAGAGAAAGCAAATCAGATAATAGGGGGTGGGTAAGCTTGGGGCAGCTTCAGGCCTCCTTCTATGTTCGTTTTTTTGTTTATTCAGCATCAATTTCCTTCCTTTCCCCTTCAGGATAAGGTGACTCATTGGGAGGGGAAAGTATTGATATGCCTCCTATACGTTATCCTCACGTGAAGAGAGCTAGATTGGGAAAAAGGGGGATGTTAGTGGTAGAGTGGTAGGGGGAGAAGAGCACGGGTAGAGTGAAAAGAAACAGTTTAGCCTACGTGGTAGTGTGCTCAGAGAATTTGAGGGGAGATGGGAGAGAAATCAAAGCAGGTAATAGGTGGTGGGTAAGCTTGGGGAAGAATCGGACCTCCCTCTATCCTTGTTTTTCTCTTTATTTTCCTGTAACTCATTGATGGTGGTAATGAGAATGACTCCCTGACTATTTTTTTGATTTTGGTTAGTTTCTTAACACATTCATTGCTTTCATTCAGGAATAAGATAAACTAGGCAGGAAAATCTCACAGAAAAAAAATATGTGATGAAAAATAATTAAAGTACAGAGGAATAAATAGTAAAAAAATAGTTTATCTCATGTTCCCAGAGAATGAGAGAGGGGCGTACCTTCGCACTGCATCTATCAAAATGATCCAAGGCATCATACAATAAAGCTGCAGGAGATGTACTTCCAATTCTGAAGATTGACACGGTGGAATCAGGTACTCGACTCAGAAATTCCATACTGGTGTTTGATAATATCCTGACACCATCGCATTCTGGAATAAGGATTATACGTTCATCATAAAGGTAGCGCACAGGATCTCCAATGGGACCCATCATCAATAGCATGTCATCCCAGTAAAGCAGCACACTATCCATTCCACACCAAGCTAATTGCTCAGGAGGAAGGGCTGACTGAAAACAGAAAATAAAAACAGATAATACTATTGAAAAAAAATCCCCAATCTACACACCTCCCCTCTCTCCCATAAAAAAAACTACAGTAAAACATGATGAATGAATCATAAAGATGTGAAATTCAGCTCTTAAATGAGAAGGAATTGTTTGTTTCCTACTCAGATGCAAGTAAAAGGAGTATGTAGAGTCATTATATGATGGGATCAGCTTAATTTAGTAAGTTAAAGTAATAATTAGTTTGTTATACTTGGAATTTAGTTAAGTTTAGCTACTACACATATCCTCTTACAAGTGTAACTAAAGCAATTAATGAACTTAGTTATCTCCCTAAGTTTCCTCTTTCAGGCTCCAAATATTGTTTCCTGATTTGATATCGAAGGCACTTGAGCTCACACGAACGATGACAAAGGTGACAACATCATCTTCCTCTGGACTGGGGATGGAGCAGCCAATGGAAGATTCTGGAGCTCCGATAGATGCTGCTCCACTTGTTGATGCTCAGTAGGCGTTTAACTCCTGGTTTTCATTGCTGATTTTTTTTGTTCAGCCATCAAATCAAATGAATTAGGCAATCACAGTTGGGTTATGGTCTTGAAGGTTTTTTATTTAGAACCTCCGTGTTTCCTACTTTGCTGTTCATCATTGGATTCTAGATCATCTAATGTTAATCCGAACTTAGAGTTCTATTGCTAGACCACCAACAATTTGGTTTGACGATTAAAATACAGTAGCTCTTATAGAAACTCTGTTCTTTATGCTTGATCTAAGGATATTGAATTGGGTATATATTTCATAGAGCGAAAGTTTTATCCACAAATAATGGTTAATCATATCCCTTCATAGATCAGACTGCTGATATTTTAATAAAACTTTCATCAGCCAATTTCTTTATCACATTGAGACAAATACCAAGTTGACAAAATTCTGCAATTCAGAAGTGAAAAGAATTTGCAAGTTCAGGGTGGTCGTAGAGAAGCGGTAGTGGTAACTCTTGAAGAAAAGACTTACAATAGTTGTTAGTTTAAGGGAGAAGATTAAAGAGAACAGACTTGTAATATGCTTGAATGTCACCTTAGTTAGTTAGTTAATGTAATAGTTCTTTTGTTACTTAGCAGTTAGCTAAGTTCAATTGGTATAAATATCTTCATATAAGTGTACGTAATCCAATTCGTGAAATCAGTTGTTTTCCCTTTGCAAACAATAAACCGCCCAATTATCCCTGTGACAAGTATTTCATTCGCATTGAACAATTAATCCATATCACTTTAAAACCTTTAGATGCAAACCCGCCATCTAATATGAACTTCATGTGATAAAAAAATTGTCAATAAAATAAAATCTTAAAACAACCCTCTTACTGTAATGTGGTAGAATAAATAAATAAATTACCTCACAATCTCGATTAAGAATGGTTTTCTGCAAGTCTGAACTCAAAACCAAAAGCCTTCCGTCATGAGTAAATGCCGCCAACAACTTACCATCAATCGAAACCGCCATCTTCTGCAGAGGTCCATCAAGCACGCCTTCACCTAACCTTTGTATTCGATCCTCCTCCACCGCCAACACGCACGCCTCTCCAATCCCAAGGAGCACCTCTACATTGCCAGACATGGTATACTGAGGCTCTATCACCGCCATGCAATAAGGCAACTCCTCAATTCCAGGGTCCGCAAGCTTACACGGATTCGGGTTCTTAAAATCCGAGATGCAGAAAATCTGATTCGCCTCTGTTATACACAAAACCCCGCTCCCCCAAAACACACACTCCACCACATTCTGCTCGAAACACTCCTTCCCCATAGAAATGTTCGGTTCAAGAAGCTCGGCCTGGATGTTATATCGGTACACAGTTCCGTCCTGTACAACGCAAATCAGGGTTTGATCATCTGTCCAGGCCATGCCGATCAACCTACCGCCAGGATTCCTCCAAACGGTTTCGGAGAGCTGGAGACCCGCGGAATTGAAGATTCGGAGTTTCCTGAGGGCGGATTCAGCGTAAAGCTGAACAATCTTGGAATCATCGCGGATAATGGCGATCGGACCGCCGAAGGGAGCGCAGGCGACTCTGTTGCGGGCGAGATCGACGTGTTTCCATTTCATCGAATACAACTCGGGCTTCCGGTAGTAACGGTTGTGGAGGAGCTGCCACTCCGCTGCGACCGAGACATTGGCCATGGATGAAATTGGCGAAGAAGATGAATAATTTAGCTGTTAGAGAAATATGACCTAGAGACGGAAGTGGAGCTCCATCGCTCTGGCAGACAACAGAGTAACGGAGATTTACAGACAAATTGCCATCAACACACCTTTATATATACTTTGATTCTTCAGATATTATTACGTGTCAATTGGAAATACAACATTAGTTACAAGCTCTATAATAAACATAAAAGTATATATTTACAAATTTATAATATTTTCAATTCATTGTTAATAGGAATAACTTTTAAGAGGATATATGATGTTATTTTATTATTTAATCTGTTTAATTCATCGCGTGAAATATACGTGACAGACTTTCTTTTTAATTCTAACTTATTTCTAGATATGATAAAAAATCATCTGTTCTGTTATTTTATTGAATTTAAAAGAAATAACATGTAAGATTAGAGGTGGACATAAAGCGATTTATCATATGCCTACTTTTATATGAACCTTACCCAATTTCGGAAGGCTAGAACTGTGAGCCACAACTCAATTCATAATTTTGGGGTCAAAAAATAGGAAAACTCAAATGTACGGAAGAAATACGAACAGAGTCGATTTAAATCTAACCAAAAACCCAAAAAATAGCTCAAATTTTTAAAATCAATTTAAAAGTTAAACAACCGTCCTAAAGATATAAATATATAGTTCTTTTAATTTTGAAATTGAGAACCAAACTGGAATCGATTTGGTTCTCGAATATAACAGTTCTGAGTTTTTTTCCGAGTATTTGGTATCAAGGAGGTGCAGTTCTGTCTGGTTCTAAGGCAGAACCAGACCGAACCGGCTTGTGTCCAACCCATTCTTGAGATTATCTTATATTCTTAAGTTTAATTCTTAAAAAAAATAAAAAGAAATCTTCAATTTAACTTTGAAAAAGTTACAACCAAACAAAATAAAGCATTAATGTTATTTCCGTAATTTTCTTAGAGGAGAACAACGCAAAAGAAATGTGACCGTTGGAGAACTCCGTTTTCAAATAGAGAAAATTAAGGGAAAAGGGGGAAAGCAATTTAAGAACTCAACGTCGAATCTGATACCAAGCTGAAAAGCGACAACGAAAGCCGGATAGTTTCTCTCTCTAGAATGTGAAGAAACTAAAAACTACACAGAGAAAACGAGGGCTGTAATGGAAAAGTCTGGATCAGAAAACGGGAGATTAAAAGAAATGGTGGAGAAGGAGGAAGCAGCCCATCCTTATGCCTTCCATGTCTCTGGACCTCGCAATGTTTCTTCTCCGAACTGGAGAGACCTCATCAGCTCTAGCTGGTCAGATTACCCTTTTTTTCTTCATATTTCCATTTGCTTGTGTTTTCAATGGTATGGTTGTTGAATTTGAATAATTCTGGGTTTGCTGTGATTCTGATTGTTTGGTTTTGAGTCTGGAGTTTATGGGTTAATCATCTGGGTTTTGGATTTTATCAAAGTGATTGGAGACTGGCTGACTGAGTAATCTAATAATTGATGAATAATATGTGGAATTTAGGAACTACGTTTTCATCATTGCTTTCCTTATTTGCTTCTAATGATCTAATAATCTTGTTGATTTCGATATTGTTAGCCACTTAGATATGGAATTTTTGTTCTAGTTGGATACTCTCTCTCTCTCTCTCTCTCTCTCTCTCTCTCTCTCTCTCTCCTCGCATTCACAGTAGAGATTTTGGGTCTTCTCATTGGTTTCAATCTATAATTACCTTTTGATTTCGATATTGTTAGCCTCTTCGATTTGGAATTGTTCTTCGAGTTGGAAAATCTCTCTCTTTCTCCTCGCATTCACAGTAGAGATTTTGGGTCTTATTGATTTCAATCTATAATTACCTTTTTAAGTTACCTCCACAAGAATTGATAAGCCACATAAATTAGTTTATTACTTTTGATCTCATTTTCATGAACATTGTTCCTCTCTCTAACATTTGGATGTACACCCATGCATAAACAGGAAGGATGGGAACTACAAAAGAACAGTAATGGCCTGTTTTATCCAAGCAGTATACTTGCTAGAACTAGACAGACAAGAAAGCAGAAACCAAGACAATGCCCTTGCTCCAAAATGGTGGACACCCTTCAAGTACAAACTAATCCAATCCCTTATTGATGAGAGAGACAACTCAATCTTCGGTGCAATATTCGAGTGGGATCGATCATCAGCAATGGCCGATTTGGTCCTAATCCGTCCAACCGGGGCACCCAGAGCCATCTTGGCCCTGCGAGGAACATTGCTCAAGAGTCCTACTATTCGGAGGGATATAGAAGATGATCTTCGATTTCTGGCTTGGGAAAGCTTGAAGGGTTCAGTTAGGTTTAATGTGGCTATTGAGGCTTTGAGATTATCAGCTGAGAAATATGGAAGTAGTAATATTAGTATAGCTGGCCATTCTTTAGGAGCTGGATTTGCCCTTCAAGTTGGAAAAGCATTAGCCAAAGAGGGTATTTATGTTGAAACTCATTTGTTCAATCCTCCTTCTGTTTCATTGGCTGTGAGTTTGAGAAACATTGGAGATAAGGCCAAATTCGCTTGGAAGAGGTTTAAATCGATGTTACCTTCCGGTGACAAGGAAAAGGCCGATGATAATATTGGTGGATCAAAGAGTTGGATACCGAATAATCTGAGCTGGCTGAAGAACTCGAGGATCGGATTGGAGAAATGGGGGCCTCATCTGTACGTCAACAATAGCGATTATATTTGTTGCTCGTATAGCGATCGTGATCGGACAGAGGAGAGTATAGCGGGGAAGGAGAACGTGAGGCCAGGAAATGGGCAGGTGGGGATGGCCAAGCTGTTTGTGATGTCGAAGGGGAAGCAGAGGTTTCTTGAAGCTCATGGATTGGAACAATGGTGGTCTGACGACGTGGAGCTGCAACTTTCTTCTCTGCATAATAGTAAGCTCATTAGCAGGCAGTTGAAATCATTGTACAGTCTTCCAAGTTCTCAACTAACACAGGCAAACACATGATGAACAAGAACAAAATCTCCATTCTTGGTCTCAATTAGGTTCCTAAATAACTCATTTTTGTTTGATTTTTCGTTCAAGGATTTTTGTTTGTTCTTGCGCTGAATGTCGCAGTTGCTACATAAGATACATTAGCTTTCTTAAAACTCCACGTATGATTTCTCAACAAAATTCTCAAAATTGTGAACTTGCAGTGAATTATTTTGTTGTTCGAGTATGTTTAGTTCATATAATTGAGTATGGAATTATGTAATAACTTAACCCTGCATATTTACTTCGCCGTACAATTTATTTATTTATTGTCTTAATTATCTGATAATCATTATTGTGAAAATGTCGTAATTCATCAAAAATGACCACTTAGAATACTTTGAGTTAGGTGATCAAATTCTCTTCGGGTGTTGGATCCTTCCTCCTAGTATTTCTGTCGCAATTCCCTTCTAGGTCCATCATAACAAATCTAACTTAATTAAACTATATTGTTTCCCTAAATTTACCAAAAAAGAAAAGAAAGGAGACAAACAATATAACTTGTACTAACAACATTAATTTGGAAATCATTAAGATCATAAATAACTCATAAAAATAAATTAAAAGAAGATAAAAGTTCAAGAAACTTATAATTTCTCATGTAATATGTAATTCCAAAGAAGCAAACGTTCAATTTCACTACTGTCAATGAAAAAGCAACATAAACAAGTCTTTACTCTCTAGAGTGTTCTTCATTGAATAGATAAGCAAATAGGCATATCTCTCTCTCTCTAGTCAACTCTACTCAAAAGGGACCCAATCAATAGAGCACATTTATTTACAATTATTAATCAATTTGTCAAAGGTTACCTTTAATCTGTTCCGCCGAAAATTGCAGAATCAGAACCGATTATCTCACCCAGAATGGGATGGAAGATTCTGGTTGGTGATGATAAACACGTTACATTTGATGAATTGACCACAGTGTGATTGTCAGGCCAACTAAAATCGATAATAGAGATGTGAATAAACATTGATTCCTGCAGATAAGAAAAGAAAGCACGATGGAATTAGTTGTGATTAAATTATCGCAAGCTAAAAGAAACAAATTATGTAGCAAAGGAAAGCAACGCTAGAAACTTGCATATTTACTGAATCAAACAGAGATTCTGATATGACGGAGAAGTAAAAAGAAGTTATTTCTAGGAATTATTAGGGACGATTTTTTCAGAATTTTTAGTGATGAAATAGAACATATCCAAGTATAGAAATCTAAGCTCAGTCTTCAAATCATCAGGATAAAATGTTCTACCATTCACCATGCCCCTTGTAATCCCACACATCTCAAAACATTTTCCTAGCCTCCATTTGGAGCTTGAATGAAAGATTCAATCTCCTGCTTGTTCCACATCCCAGTGAACTAAAGCTCCTTTCTATAAAGATCTTAATGAGAGTTAAATCTAACATCCCAAGTAAGGTACTAAATTCTTGTCCTTGTCTTTCATCAGCGGGCATACCTTTTTCTCAATGATGTCATTCGGATGGATTACCAACTACAAGACAAGCACTGAAAAAATACTTTATTTGCTAAAAATAAAAATAAACACTTGAAGCTAAATGATCATTTTCACAGATGAAGGAAAAAAAGGGATACGCAAAATAAGCTAGGCAACATCAATCTTCACTTATAGTATTTTCTCCCAGCCCACCCCCCTCCTAGTTAAAGCAACAAGTTTTAGAAAGATAATTTGTCTATTGAGGATGTCAAGCCAAAAGTAATCATTAGTCTAAACTTCACCCATGTTAATCTAGCAGAAAAGGAGTTCGGATCAGATGCAAAATCGAGCAAAAGAAATATCAGATGCATGTTTGTAAATATAGTAGGACTTGTCAGAAAGAAAAAACAGAGAAAACTTCATATGGCATGAAAATAGAGTTGCTCTTACAGTTGGCTGACTGCTGACCAGCTTGTCCAGGTTCAGTTAGACTCAACTCCATATCATGGCTAGCTGTCCAACCGGGCTCATAGGCTTCAAGAAAACCCAGCTTTGCCTTATTAGGTAAATCATGGGGGTGAACAAACGGCACTCCAGGAGGCCATCCAATTTCCATCCTTATACTGGCACATGGACTCTCTGGAGAATGTATGTGATTCTCGCATTCCTTCAGATTACAGAATCTCAGCTTGATACCCTTCTTATCGGCCATATCCTGAACCCTCTCCTTAAGAACTCTCTGTGCCTCAAGCCTTAATCTCTTAGACGGGGGCAAAGGCTTGCTATTTGAACTAATCTTTCGCCTCCTCATCTTTATAGGTCCTGTACCAGCATTTCATCGATCCAACGACCTGTTGTTAAAAGCTTCTCACTAAGGGGGCTACTCAGACTATGAAAAGAAGCAACATAATCAAGATGCTCTAATGAATGAGAAAGCAACTCTTTTTGCAACTGAAATTTACATCAAAACCATCCAGTGGAATATATAACACCCGGATGAGTAATTCTGTTTCCTAAAAGAATAGAGGGTTCAGCTTACTAAAAATAGTTGGTTATGTATCCACAACAAACAGTCAGCCATGAAACCTCACCATGTGCACACCATGATCAAATTAACCCGAGTTTGCCCTAAGAAATCAACAAGTCTATGCAGAATTGTCCAAACTTTCTGGACTAACAAACATCTACACCGCAGAATCATAAAATGTCAGTTTTTTAACAAGTTCATGTCCAACGTGATATGATAGATTAGCAGAGTTGTCTTTTCTTTGTAAAATTATCCTCAGTTACTTCTCAGAGAAAAAAAAAATCTGTTCTTTGCCACAACATTTTTTTATTGGTTACCATTATTATTTTCTGTGTTAGCTTGTAAATCTGATAATAGACATAATTTGAGTTTAGTTGAATGAAGAGAAATACAGTTCCTTCCCATCAAGATAGATACAAATGGCTTTGAATTTATTTTTGTGTGCACTACTTTTGTTTTCCAAGTATCAATTTTTGCCTTCATTAAATTTTTAATACATATAGAGAAATGTAGAGGCAGTAAATTTTTTCTCATCAAAGTGTATTGTCTCTCCCGAGAAAGATAAATTCACATCAAGGTGATTGAACAATAAAAATTGTTACTTCAAAAGGTAAAAGAGATGGTACAACAAATTATAAGAATTTTCATGAAACAAGCGAGTAGAAGTGGGAAAACAACAAAGAACAAAAATGATTCGCTACAATCAATGTATAGTTCAAACAAGAGTTTCATTTGTCACTCTTTTAGTTCATCTCTTTATTTCCCTTTTTAAGTGAGGGAGGAGGGGTAAGAGCCATGGTAAGGTAAGTGCCAAAACAATACCATCGTAACAATAGTTTTCATTCACAGACGAACTATATACCACAATAATTATATAATTAAAGGGTAAAATTGCATACCATCTTGGGCAGTGGGGAAACTGAAATTCTGCACACTCTGCCGGTTAAAAAGCTGATCCATCGGGTGTGACCTCTGCATAAAGTCATCCACTGGGACTGGAAGCTGAAACTGGGCATCAACCCCATGACCAGCTGCTCTCATTTCTGAACAGCTGAGACTGGTCGTAGACTTAGGCATAAGTTTGAAAGCCAAAGAACATCTTCCATACATATTACTTTGCATAGTGTTAATCTCATTTCTGTGTAAAGCGGGATTTACATAGCCTGCAGTTGCTTGATATAGAGCCAATCCAGGGTAAACAATGGCTTCCTGAGGACCAAGATCTCCGTCCACAAGAATCCACCTTCCATTAAAATCTCGTATTTGTAGTCCTGCCTTATCAGGCTTAACAAAAGTCACAAAGCTTTTATCAACTTCTTGCTCGTGATCAGGATATAAAACTAATTGACCATCCTCCTGAGGAGCTAAATTATGGTGCTGTCCTCCATGAAAGGACGGCCTTGCGTGGCAGCAAACAGACAATACTGATGAAGATATTTCCCGACCCCTCAGTGGAACACTATCAAGTATTTCAATGAAAGGAGAGCTACGCAAATTCAAATAATAGCTAAAGGCATCCAATATATCTCTAGCGGCCTTCCCAAATAGAGAAAATATGTCAGGCAAACCTGCTGGAGGGAGAGGCAAATCCATTCCACTACTAGGCTCCATAGGAGTTAAACCTGGTCTATAGTCATAAAACTCTTGCCATAGGTGAGCATCAGTGTAGTATCCAGAAGTTCTGCACCATTCCCGAGAGTCATTGCTGTGAATCATATCTGCAGTTTGATAAGGCGCTCTCTGATGAAAAAATAGACGAGCAGAATCAAGGCCAGATCTCAATAGTGCTCCATCTTTTGCAGGAAATTGAATAATGGCAGCGGAATATTGAGCTAGGGATTGTGATAAAGTAGTGACGGATAGTTTGTAAGAATCGGACGGAACGCCTTCGGAGGGAGCTAAATCAGTAATCTTCACCCTCCCTATTGATGGCAGGCCATTGCCTGCCATGAAAAAATGACCTCAAGCAGCAAAATTCACAATAGCTTTGTTCACTTCATTGAAAACAAAAACCAGAAGTGAGAAGCATCAGTAACAGAAGAAGAAGAAGAAGAAGAAGAAGAAGAAGAAGAATCGCCAATCAAATGAGAGACAGAAGAGGAAGAATGGGAGGGGTAGGGTTAGGGAGAAAGGAAGGAAGGTGAAAAGTAAACGGATTACTTCGACAAAACGACGTCGCTTGAGATGGGTAAACCTGTAACCATGTGAAATATAATAATTAAAAAAATTATAAAATTACCATTAAAATTTGTGACAACAATGTCACTCTACAACATTTGTTGTAAAGTTTTTATCAACATTAGTAAATATAAGTGGATGTGTCTTTCAATTCCCGATACGAAAGTATAATTTTCAAAATGACATAATTACTTTTTGTTCTAAAAATTCATCGAACACCACTTTTCAAGAAATTTCGAGAGCAAATTCATTCCCCAATTTTTCACTTAATTTCTTATTCGATCAAAATTTTTATGATGACTCGTGATATGAAAATACGTAACATGTATTCCAAAAATGAGAAATAAAATCGAGAGGAAATTTTTGAAGAAAAACATCAAATTACATAAAAATACATGAATATATATATTTTTAAGTTTATTATTCGTAAAAAAAAATACAAATAAAAAATTATGTGAAATTTTGAAATTAAAAACAGATTTATGGTCCTTTTAGTTGGTTTAAAATCAATTTTATTTTATATTATAATATTTATCCGTCCTACTCTCCTATCTCTCTCACTCTGGTTGGGCTCTGGCTTAGTGTGATTCAGAGAATAGCTTGCTGAAGATCAAACGGCAGCTGGCGTCTGCTTCTGGTCGCAATCTTTTACAGGGTCCACTTCTTAAGCGATCCGAAACGGCACGATGTAAATCACCATTTGTCCTCGTTTCGCTTCTATTAGTCCATGCTTTCTTCGGGAATTGTTGCTCGGCAATGGCTTTCTGTTGGTTTTTTTACCCCTATTTTTGTTATCTGCCTAAATTAATTTTTTTTTTCATGTGGTTCAACTAAGCATTACGAGTGAGCGAATTCCTGAGCAGGAGTTCCGGAGTCTTTTTCTTTTTCTTTTTTGGTATGCGCGCAGTTAATCCATGTACTTGGAAATGTATGTTATTATAGCTTTGAAAATGCACAGTTAATGTCAATAATTGTACTATTTACTTCTGGACTCCATTATATTTACCTCCTGACTCCATTTGGACTATGTCTGTAATGATATGTTGCATAATCACCGAAATGGCTGGGGATTGGGATGAGGGAAACGCCAAAGGCATTAGTAATGAATGAGTCCCCGGGCTAGACCTATAGAGGGTTTTTTTTTTTTTTTTTTTTTGTGCAGCTGATCCGTAGATTATAAGATATCAACTTGGCATAGCTTTAAAAATGCACATTAAGATCAATAACTGTATTATCTACTACCGGGCGCCATTTAGAACTGGTTTTGGAGATATCTCGTGCATTAGCATTATACGTTGGGATTGTTATGTGGGAAACATCGAAACCTCCTTTCCTGTGACTGTGTTGTTAATAGCTTGCATTTATGTGGAACAATAGACCAAATATGGCTCATGCCATTGCCTTTTGAAGAGATTTTAATTTTAAATGTTTCTGATAATTTCTAACTAGATGAGAGTTTCACAAGTAAGGAGGTTGTGTTGCTAATGCCGTTTGATTTACTTTGCTTGACCGCTTTTTTTGGAAGTATGAAGATATGGCTCTTCTAGCTGAGACTTAATTATTCTCATATGTTTTACAGCTTAGAAGATGGAATGAGCGCTGGGTGATATTGGACCCAACAACAGGAAGAATGGAATACAAGTAACCATTTTCTTCTCATGCGTTTCTATTTTTCTGCATCGCAGTTACTGATGGCCTTTGGTCTCTACAAAACAAGATTAGGAAACAAACACCAAGACTGAGGTGTTCTCGACTAAACCCGAGGGCACCCCTAAAGAGGACAATCAATTGCTATTCAAATGAAATCCAAATTAAATGAATTTTGAAAACAATCTTACTTGATATGTTAGGGGTATGTCCTGAAAATTTCACGTAAAAATAAGCGAAATTGACAAACATATGCAATCAAACCCGTAATCAGCTGAAGGTGATATACACCTCGGGTGAGTGCACTTTTCCCAAGAAAAATGTACATGGCACTAGACAGGTTGGCTCCAATTTTCTTACCTCTCTAAAGTCTTAGAAAATGTGAGGAATAAGAGTCACCAAACAACTACGGATTTGGCAACAATTGGAGTATCAATCTCCACCCAAATTGAAAATCAATTTGAGGACTAACATTTGATTGAAGAAGGATTGTAAAAACCGATCAAGCATTCAAGGTTTGAGAGGAAAAAAGTCTACTTGTTCTTATTTAAAATCCAATCTGCCAAATGCAAACACTAATTGCTATGATTAAAATGCAAACATAAGGTGGTTAAGGTAATTTCACACAAATAGTTGATCTCGACCGTGAATACTTTGGAGCTTCAATCTTCAATCGATAGTGGAGATCGTTTCTTTATCAACAAAATAGATTTTCTTTCGATAAAATTAGGCTTCAGCTGATGACTCTTTCAAATGACATTAGAGTGCAATTTGAATTTGAAAAAAAAATGTCGCCCTTCTTCATATATGGACTGGGCGTGATGTCCTTGTGCGCACAGTTTGCTTCATTTGGGCCGAATTTTTTGGTTGATCTTTGGTTTTCAAGTCTTTATGTGTCATAGTTTGAACACCACTAATTTAACATTTATCTAACCTAACCATTTAATGTAATGCATGCATGTAACTATAAATTACATAACAATGAAGGTCAATGTTTGCCGAATTCAAAAATAAAATTTACATAGAATTAATTACGGGAAGACAAATTTTCGTTTGACTTGAAATTGATCTCCTTTGAAATTGAGTTGACCATTGTTTGGTGTTCTAAACCAGTAAGTATGTCGGCTTGTCAATGTCTTGAGAAGTTGGCTTCCAATCCAAATAGTATACTAGACCTCTACCTTCAAAAACAGAATAATAGTTAATAAAAAAATTGGTTAAGTTTTGTGCTTGAACTTGAAAATGTGTCACGGGCCTCTTAGGTGTATCAGTTACTTTCACTATAGGTTTACTTCTTGTCAAAAAATGTTGCTGTTTGCTTTCTTATATTAGGACAAGAAAGGAGCCAACAGTTAAGGGAATCATTACATTTGATGTAAATAGCACAATCACTGTATCTCCTGTGAATTTCCAGTGAGATTAATTTTTTTCCCTGCATTTTCTTAATTCTTCAGAATCTAAATTTTGTTTAGTGGTTTGATTTAACTGATTGTTAACTAACTTGTTTCTTCAATTTTACTACGCATATTACAGTGGACTACCAAATTATGATGGCTGTTGTTTCTGTATCCTGTACTTATCTTCTACCTCTTAGAAATGGAGAAAAGGAAATATAGCACTTTTCTTGCGAGTTCAGCAGGGAATTGGATGATTCAAGGCCGATCAAATTGTCGTTGTTCATTTTCCCTTAACATTGTGAGATATTGGTACACCACTGAGAAAAGATCACTTCCTGTGTGCAGAGACTCCAGGTGCTGCTAGAGCTTGGGTCAGCACCCTCCAGTAAGCTATCAAAATTTTTTTTATATGGAATATGATGTAGAAATCTTTGTAATTTAATTTCTTGAATTATTTTTCTATATATATATAGATATACACATACATTTCGCGTTGGATGCAATTGCCATTTATTTTATATATTTCATGAAGCAAAACTAGCTTAGTTAATGGTTTTACAATTTCTTTTTTGAGAGTATTGGAAATGTGCTTTTGGCCACTTGGAGTGGGGCTACGGTGATATTTCAGTTTTGAATTTCAGTGCCAAAAGTTCTTAATCACATCGACATCTGTCTGTTATGTTTTTGTGATCCGATGAAAATGTTCATTGTTTCTTCTGCATGGGAAGAACAGTAACTCATAACGACCCTGTTCTGTTACCATTAAACTTGATCGACAAATACTGTATCAGCATGTTCTTTTTGATGCAATAGTCAATCTGTATAAGAAACAAATGGTAGGCCTTTTTGTCAAAAGAATCTTCGTTCACTTTTTGGTAATTACAACAACAGAAATGCCTTAAATACCTAGAGACCGATGAAGTTGCCAATTTGACTTTGTTTTGCTACAATTTTCTTTCATTTCTCTTTGCCATCAGAGCAACTCAGTTGGTTCTCAAAGCTCATAAAGAGGCTGTGAATTCCTTAAGTGGCAATGGTTCTGCCAAATTGGGAACAGTCGCAACAGTAGTTGCTGCAGCCAATTCAACAGCCCAAGAATCTTCCAAAGAAATTGAAGCAGCCATGCAGATATCTTGGAGAAATACTCTGGGGGTTATGACAATTAAACCAACTGATGGACCTATGGATGATTTTACAATCATGAAGGTAAACGTTGACACTGAGCCTTGTATGATATTGAGCTGAAGATCGAAATTTGAAGCATCACTGAGTGAAAGTTGCTAAATGTTTTTGTTTCAATAGAAGGTTATTTTCTTTCTTTTCTGGGGAATTTATATTCTGATCGTACAGAAATCTCTTACCACAAGTTTGGTTTTATCTGATTCCTGTTTTAGGACATTAAGATAAGAGTTCGTGATCCAAGGGCCAAACTTTGATACTATGCTTCGTTACTTCCAGTACAATATTATTTATTTTGAGTTAGATCTTATATAAATTTATTTAATACATTTCATTATATGGCTTAGTTGTCAAAAGATGAATCATATGATAAACCTTCATTTCTGGGAAATGATTTGATCAGAATGATTCAACTGGCTTGGGATGAGCTGAAGAAGATTTCAACTGAGAGATAGCAGTGTCACTTTCCTCATTCTCTTCAAAACCCGTTGTTTCCTGTTGGAAATGCTTCCTGCCAATAACAAACATTAGCCTCGGATTGCAAATGTTTATCCACAAATTCTATCCCTATTGGAATTCATCCAATCTCCTGAAATGATAAAAAAAAATAGGTGCTTGTGCTGTCATCAATACTATCTTTTAATTTCATAATAGTTATAATTGAGTAATATTACTTACTACTATGGTGTTTTACTTTCTTAAAATACCAACTTGTCAATCATCATTGATATAATTAATGTAACAATTTATTATATTAATTATAACTATCAATGTTTGACATATCAACGAATATTTTTAAAAATATAATAAAAGAGTAAATATTATTAATTATAATTAAGTATATCATTATCAATATGAAAGTTTTATTGACCTAAAGATGATTAGTAAATGTATTTCTAATTTCCCAAGGAAAATGCCAGAAAATATGAATTGGAAAGTGATTCAACTTCCCCACGACATATCACATGATGGGTCATAAAAAAGAAAACAGGACATGTACCTTTGTGAAATAGAACTCTCTTCAGACAAAGCCTTCTCTAGCATCTCCTCAAAAGTTGTAGCATGCCAACTGACTTTCTGATCCTACAGAAAAAGAGGCAAGGAATTAATCTATGTAATTGCTGAGAGCGAGGCTGCACAAAATGATATAAACAGCCCATAAGACTTACCTCCTTATACTTGTTTGTAGAATTTGGGATTCCATTTCCATCCCACCACTTGGTTGGAACTTGAGAAGGTTGATCCTCGTACCAGTGAGCAGCAACTGTTCCAATAATTGGTCTTTCTCCAGGAGTAGTTCCAAAATTACTGTTTTTTCTAATCAAAGCTCCACGAGTTTGAAATTGATTGGGCTTAACTGGCTTTAACCAAGCAGACAAACTTGCTTCTACGTTCAAATTCTTCCCTTTTGAACTTTCTTTTTCACCCATTTCTGAGATAGGTGTAGAAATGTCATGGTCCTCAATGCATTTGCTCAGTTCCGCTGTAAGTCGATTGGCGTCCGAATCCTTGTCCTTCAATAACTTCCACTGGAAGTCGCTCTCAACAGGCTTCAAAACCGAATTTACGTACTGAGACCTGATTCGAGTTCTCGTGTTTGGCAAATCATCCATTAGGAGAACCGTTCCAGGCGTTTGCATCTCATCAGATAGCTTTAATGGGGTAGCAAAAGGTGATAGCCTTGCCTCACTCAAATTAGATGAAAAATCAGGGTCCTTGCAAACTCTGTTAATATCATCAGAAAAGGATGAATTCATATCAAATTCAAAACGGACAGACTTGCTTTTCCCATTGTTTTCTTTTACCAAATGGCAAGACTCATCTGAGTAAGCCACTTGATCAGATTGAAGACCCGAACTTCTCAATGTAGTATGACATTCAGTACCTTCTGTACAGTCATGCAAGACCCTTTGAGTGTTCTGCTCGCTGGTTACACAACTATAGAGACAAGGAAAAAAACAAACGAATCAGCCATTGAAAAGAGCTTAAACTAAAAGATTAGCTTGCCAAAGGTCTTGCAAAGGAATATATTGAACAGCTATAGCTGGAAATACACTATAGTTCATCTAAAACCTCATTTTCTTGTAACAACATTACAATTATTTGAAAATCATTGAAAATTGTTGCAAATGTGACCTGCTATGAGAATTCCCTGAAGGACCAGACCCTTTTTCTGATTCTTGGCTATGTTGAAATGGCGTACTTGGTTGATCTAATTGATTGCCTGATAAATGATTCTTAAAAGTGTCAAGAAGGTATGAGTTATTTTTTATGCTATCATACTCTCTATCCCAAGGAGGAGACTCTCTAAGCTCATGAGATGCTTTCTTAATTTCAATAGTGGTACCAGACGGCTTAAGAAATTTGGCCTGCACATTGAATCTTGAGCTTCTCAGATGAATATAAATGAGAGAAATAAAAAAAAAAAAATATATATATATATATATATATATATAAAGAAGATCTTTCTTTACTTAAAGTAGATATCTTATTATTTATTATATTTCTTCTGCCAGCTTGTATTTTTTCAATCAGAGCTATAATTAATTTAAACTACAATTTATATAGTAGTAAGCATAGTCTCATTTTTACAATGAAAAGTCATAAATTAAATTACACATTTAAAATTTAACAAAAAGTAAGATCCTTATAATGAGAAAGAATAAGAGAAAAAATAAGAGAAAAAGATGATAAAATAAGAACAGTTTCCAAATAAACACAAGGATTTCAGAACTTAAATACACACTATCAAAATCAAATTTATTATAAAATTAAGAGTATAATCTGTTTCCATAGTAATTTAAAAAGTGGAAACTAAAACTCTACATTTGCGAAAAAGTAAACGTATCATATAACAATATAAATAATGTTACGTTTATGCTCTAATTTTATACTCTACCGTAACAACCATTGATTGGTGAAATACTTAATCTTACACTCTGACATGAACAATATTAAACGTATCATTCCTCGAACAATATTATAAAACATTATAAAGCTGGAACATGAACATAAATTGTTTTTTTTTTTTCAAAACAAATCTCAAATTATTATCAATCCTCAGGCAACTTTAATTCAACAGAAAACTGCTGGTGGATATGACACCCAGACATATCATCATCACACAACTAGTAGATGCAATGAATACAAAAATGATTAGGATCACGGACTATGTATTTATTAGAAACTAAAATTTAAAAGACATTGACACAGGGAAAAGATTAAATATAACCTAAGATTCTAAAGCTTTTTGGTTTAAAGAATACATCATAATCATCCACGAAAAGGTTACCTCATTCTTCACATCTTTCATATTTTCAGGCGTACCTGAAGTCACAGCATTCACATCGTTGCCCTGGATATCTTCTTTTCCTTTAATATGGAAATAGTAGAAATAGTTTTGAGTGAGACGCAAAGAAATAAAAAACAGTAGCTGAAAATGTTAAAAGGAAAAGGAGATAGATACCTTCAGCTAAAAGTAGAGAAGATAAGCGATTTCGAGATATCACGGATTCCTGATCACAATTTACCTAGCAACATATGAACACCGAACATGAGAACGAATTCACAGTTTTTCAAATGGCGTATGTAGAAATTTTAGACCCCTACCAAAAGTATAATATTACAATTGATCAAAAAGAGGAAAAAAAAAAATTTAACCGCATCGCATGGTTAACACCAAACAGAATATCGTCTAAAGCCAAACCCTAGCTTATTTTACTCTCGTTTTACAGTAGACGAGCAGAAAGAGAAAATGAAAGCTCACAATGGATTTGGAAACTGAGAAATCGGGGAGGAGGAGCTTCCGGGCCTGACGGCGCCGATCTTCTCTGCCTCTAAAGCAACCAACAAAGCAACCCATTGCTGTAGAAATCGACCCGTCGAGGAACCTCACCAACAATTCACAAACAAACCGAAATTGACAATCCAAAAGTTCGCATAACATGGATTTTTCCGACCTACAAATCAAAACCCCTAACTACAGCTAGCTTAGTCGACTCAATCTTTCTTGAAATCATCGTTGTTTAATGGAGACAGACAGACATAGATAGCGATTGAGAGAGAGAGTTGCGTTGTATCTTTCAAATTTGAACGAAGACGAGGGAAAGACATATGCCGTCTTAAAATATTTTTGAAATAAAAAATATGAATTTAATATAAGAAACCTTTGGGGTAAGTTTCCAAATAAATAACATAGTGGGCCTTGTTTTGCAAATAAATATTTTGATAAATTGAATTAAATTTAGGATAATCAACAAAAACAACCGTAACCTATGCTGCATTTAACAAATTCACCCTTAAATTATGCTGATTAACAAAATTACCTTTAAACTATGTTTAGTTAGCGAAATAACCATTGTCTTTTATATTTATGTTAAAATTTGCACGTGCGGTAGCTCAATATTAAGGAACGGGATCCTGTTCCGTGAATTTTTGTGTTAGAGAGGAATCTCGCTCTTCCATTACGGGATCCCGCTCCTATTTTTCTTCTCGAGAAGACAATGCATACACCGTTTTTTAGCGGGATCCTGCTATAGAAGACAAAAAAATGAGTGGAATCCTGCAGGATCCCATGCTTCAACAACGAGAGGGATCCCGCTCCATTAGACAAAAAAACAAGCTTGATTAGCTATCGAATTGCAGAGGTGATAGAGGAGGTCATCTGAAAAAGAGAAATGGCAGCGGATGAAAATATGAGGAGGTTCAAGAAAGCTTGCGTTGATGTTGAGATGTTTGACCGGGAGGTTGAAGACAAGAGCAAGTAGGCAGCAGAAATAAAGGAGGAGAAACAGGTAAAGAAGTAACAGATTGACGCTTAAATATGCAGAAGCTGATATATTCCAACTCAAGGCTAACAAGGCCAAGAGAGAAGTCGAGAGGCACCAGAGAGTAGCTGTAGCTCTGATAATGTGAACAATATCTTGCTTAATCGCGACATCGATCTGACATCGCTTGGTAAAAGAAATGGCTGCTGAATTTTCGTTGCTTCTTAGAGTGGTGATTATAGATTGTAGTAAACAAGGTAAGCTTTGCACAAACAAAGAATCAGAGAGTCAATTTTCAGAGGATTCATCAGAAGCAGCGACAATGGAGAGAATACTAATGAGAAGAGCTACACTTGTAGTGATCAGGCCCAGCGCCGATAAGGTGGGGAAAGAAAACAATGGCGATTTGTTGGGTATTGATTTTGCACAGCTGCTAGTTTTTTGTCTTCTGGGAAGGGATATCCCTCAAAAAACAGTATATACACTGTCTGGGCAGCAATTTATTTTGTTTGCATTGTTTATGGAAATTTTTGGAATTTTGAGGACGAACGTCCAACATTTAAGTTTGGATTTTCGTCGATGTTGCACGTGCGGATCGATGGGACGTTCACTAAATAGTGGGTTGAACTAGTTAGGGTTCATAGTCTCAGTTTAGAAGTCCCTTTATGTCGTCTCATATTTTCTTGGAATTTCTGACGTCGGATTTTAAGTAAGTTCTGGCGATGTTCTGGTTCTGGTTCTGGTTCTGGCACTTGTTTCAATAGCAAGTCTCGACTTGTTAGTAAGAGTACGCGCTTGTCGCTATTTAGGTAGGAGTTTATATACTGTATGATTTTTAAACTATGTTGCATTGCATAGTTTTCAAAACGAAATTATTTTGGTGGATGACACCTATGAAAAATCTGATGAGGCCCAGACGCCAACAAGTTAGTTTTTACGTATGTATGTGTAGGTATATTTTTTCACGTTTAAATTACGTATGCATGGTATTTCATTTTAGATTGATATACATGCACGCTCAATGAGATTATTTTTTTGGGCTATTTGAATTTTCTGGTGTTGGAATCAAGTTGTTTTGAGTTGCAATGTTTGAGCAACCAAAATAACTAGAGTCATACATGATGTTTGTTTGGGGCCGATTAGGTATTTCTGACAATGGTCTTCGGTTGCTTTGGTTGTATCAACGTGTGAGCAACTATAGCAACCGGAGTCGTTTGATGTGCACTTTCTGCTACGTGAAAGTTGCTTGATGGTTTGCGTGTGATTTTAAGTAATGGGGCAATGCTGACACGCTTCTTGTATATCTGGCCAGTGTGTGTTTTTATGAGGTCTTGTGTTGGACCTTGCTTGTCGGCCACGAGATCGATTACAGGTTGTTCAGTTGCTAGATCTTACTCACCTACAACTTGAGCAATGAGCTAGATCTTCATATCATACATTGTTTGACTTTTCTAACTGACTCATGAGGCATGACCTAGTATGAGGCCGCCTCTCTTTGGTTGTATATTGGAAGGATTCGTGAGTGACCTTCTTTTTTCACTGATGACAATTTTCGTGAAAAACAGTGTGAATTTATGTTATATAGCTCCCTATGTATATAGCCTTATGTTTGAAATTGCCCCACTAGTGACTTGTTGAGCATGTTTTTAAAATAGTAATAAGGATATAAGGAATTGAAAATCATCGGCTCACAGAGCCTATTTTAAGTTGAAAGAAACGTTTTTGGAATATAAATTTATGCACTACATTTTATAACTGCGCATAGTTTTGAAAGAAAATGATAAAATGAGTTTTGACATATGCATCTGAGTATAGTATAAGATTTCATACTGAGTTAATCATTCACTCGAAAATCCTTTCCACCTCTTAGGTTATGATCGTGGAAGCTGATTTTATGGATGATCGTTGTGGAGGGGACCTTCGTTTATTCTCTTTTACCTTAAGAGTTTTTTTTTTGTTGTCCTAGTGAAGATATTCTCAATTGTAATTATATTTATCTTCCTTGATGTGTATAAATTATTGGGTGTTGATTTTATTTTTCTTGCACAGTATCTTTTGGGATTGTTGAGTTCCCGCACTATTTTATTTTTTTATTTGATCACTGTGTTGATTCGGGCCATTTTTCTGTAGGTCAGAGCTCATTTAGTTTAAAGTTTTCAAAGTTGTTAAGTTCTCTTTGAGGATCTGACCACTCAACCCGGTGTTTTTGTATTGTCCCATCTCTGAGTCGTAATATATCTAAATTCAGAAAATATAAGGGAAGTGATTATGAGTCTTCTTTGGATTGCAAATCTCTAGTCATCTAGAGATATTATGTTGAAATGTTCATTCATTACTAGGAATATCATCGGTAAGTGGTACTTGATTGTGTGTGACTTTAGATTGATGATCATGCATATTAGCATTCACTAAATATATTAATATAATATTTGATAATAATCACACCAATCAAATAATATGGTTCATATATGTATTAATGCACTTGCCGTAATGTGAATATATAGACATGCATTGATTATTTATCATAACATGACATATATTGATTTATATCATAATATGAATTGTGTGGGACAAAGGTATTTTATACACATTGCATATCATTGAGTATTGAATGGAAATTAAGGAATGTTATTGGTTGTTTTGAGATTAAATACACATTGAGTAATTGTATATGAGTTTAAAAGGAATGTGACTTGATGAATTATGACATTTAGTCAATAATTTGATATAAGATATTGATTCGAAATGGCTAGATAGTTTGTAAAACACAAACTATGGGATGTGTGTGCTCATGAGCGGATGATCTTTGTTGAAAAGAAAGTCAAGAACGTGAGGACTAATCATGTATTACATTAGTATACGATTAGATATAATATTAATTTAATTTGATAAAACTTTACAAAGCTTAACATGTACCACATTAGTAATCTTGATGGGCTTCTAAAGCTTAACATGTAGTTTTCTCAAGTCTTTCCCAATCAGATGACAAAATCTCAACAAAAAAATAAGTGAAGACGAGTGCGTTTGATAAGACAGACGTAGCATAAGCTAAAAAGAGTATTTTGATTTTATCTTTTATTGTATTTTAATTGAGTATGATCCATGTGTGTAAAATAAATTTGGATATAATTTTGTATATTATAACATTTGAAAATTACGTACGGATTGAATTTCATATTTTGTGTGGTCCATTTACATGTATGATCTATGATCGTGATTTTTAGTGAATTGGATATTTCTCCGAGAACTTTTCTACCTTGCGCAATTCTTAGCTCATTTGACAACTCTTAGACTAAAAATTCCATAAAAAAAAAAAAAAAAAAAAACCCAAACCAATTAATCTACTCTACATCTCTTTTTATTTTTCAATAAATTACTATCCAAGTTTTTTTTTTTTTAAAGCAGAACAAAAATGTTAGGAACACATGTATTATCCAAAAAATAAACAAAAATGCAATAATAGAAAATATTTATTATTGTTTGGAATACAAAAAAACCGAACATGCATGCAACCTTTTCATTGTCAATGACATATCGAAATCAATTTCAAAAATATTATGAGTTCTCCAACTCTCGAAGACAATTAAAGTCGAAAAATTCAACGACGAACTATAAAAAAAATTAAATAACAACCCAACAATTATAAGTTTTCCGAGTCGGTCGTGCCGATACGGGACACTTCGTATATCAAAGGAAAGGAAGAAGAAGAAGAAAAATTCAAAGAAAATGAACAAAATGGACACAAGTTATTGAAAAAAGGAGCCAAAAAACATGCAAAACATGGAAAAAGTTAGGCCCCAGCCCCACATATTATTGCTGTCATCCACGAAACTATGGAAATAATTGCCAACCACTTGTAACTATCACTAAGATTTTCCTGGGTACATTCAAATAACATGTGCTTTATTTTTTTTAATTTATTTATTTTTATATATTTTTGCACAAGATTCTATGAAGAACAATTCTTTCTCCACTCTTTTTAATTTCAACCCCATTAATTAATTTATATAATATAATATATGGGGGTTGTGTTCAACAGTCAAACTCTCAATTTCTCCTCCATCCTTTTCAATCTTCCACTTGAACATTTATTTAATTCTGAATATTTCAATTCAAAGGTGGTTAGCTTTCTATTTTTAAGAACATCATTTTTGTTCCAAAATTTTTGGATTGAATCCAAAAATATTTTTTTAAAAATAAATATGATGATATTTATTGCATTTTTAACTTAAAAATAAAGAATTAATTTTCGCTAATTACAAATCTTTAGCAAAAAAAAAAAAAAAAAAAAACCTTAATTAGAGACGAATTTATTATTTGTAGTGTAGCCATAGTAACTCAATAATGGAAATAAAGTCAATGCATGAACAGCTTAAAAAATATATAATATAAATAAAAATAAAAATAAAATATCAAGAAGAATTGTTTCTCAATAATTCTATTTGGACTAACATGAATGAGAAGTGGAATTTTTAGTATAATACTCAAAAAGACAATTATTGTATTTTTATTATTAATTATTTGAATAATCATAAATTAAATTAAAGATTAAATTGCAGAGTTACATGTCGGCCCTAGGATCAAAATTCTAATGATAAGAATAATTCACAGCCGTTGGATTGATCTGAAATCAATTTCGTCGTTCCAATTTAATTTAGTTCGATCGATTAAAAAAATAAAATTTAAAGTGACGAGTCTTTCAATAATTGCTGGGGTCTAACATGCATGCAAATGGACCCACTGATTAGCTAATCATCAGATCAAATCATGGATTATATGTTGTAATCCCATAATTAAATCAAGTGGGCCCATACAGATGATTCATTGGATGTGGATGTACAGGAATTTTACCCTCTAAAATCATGCTCCTTTTGAGGAAATTCTAGGGTTTGTTGTTTGAAAATTGAGTTGGGTCCAAAAGGTAGGCACCGTCAAATTGACAAAAAAGGGTAGAATTTAATTAAATAATTACTTCAAATTGAACGAATAATTTAAATTTTGTCAAGTAAGTAATTATTTATCGATTTAATATTCGAGCGATGAAAAAACATTGCACGCGATCACTTGAATAAATTACTTTAGCTAGACGAACTTATTCATTACACAGCGCGAAGTCATGTTAAACTAATATCAAATGTTGGAGAAACAAATACGAGTATTTTTTTGTCTTGTTTATATTCTCTCGGTGTTTATTTTTCTCTAAATTTATGTTTGTTTTTTAAATTCAACGTCATCGATTGAATTAATTAACTTTTTTCGTTGATCAACTAAATTTAAATCGCAAAAAATTGAAAATAATGTTTTTTATTTAAGGGTAAAGTATAATTTTTATCCTATAAACTTAGGGGTCGATGAAAATTGACATTCTAAACCAATCTTTTTAGGTCATTAACAAAATAATTCATGACCTGATAAAATTTATTAAATATTCGACTTTTTCAACTCCTATCGATCATTTTAGCTCACTCTAGTTACCTTGATTCTGGCAATTTCACTCAGGCACTTGGTTTCGAACATAAACTTCTTTTGGAATGCCTTCTAATCTTTCAAATAGATTATGATATCATGTACATCAGGGAAAATCGAGCGATTTATGAGAACCAGAATAGATAAAATGACCATTAAAAGTAAAAAAAAAAAAAAAAAAAAAAAAAAGTGAGGTAATTTTATCATAGCATGTGTTGTTTTGCGAACCACCCAAAGTAGAAGAATAGTTTTGCTAAAATTAAGGGTTACCCTTTATTTAAATAATACAAGCTTTTAAACAAAGAAAGAATAACTATGATTTGATAATTATTAATTCAATATTTCTTAAAAAAAAAAAGGTTTTTGTAGGTAAAATTTGACATTTTTTAACAAAAAAAAAAAACAGTACTTTAAAACAAATAATTAATGATCATTTAATGTTATGTGGAAAATAACGGCTTAATTGAAAAAATGGCATTCTTTTCTGCACTGTAATTAATGAGTTGCTAAAATTATTACTTGTAAATTTTAATTTTTTGTCAAATAATATAAAAAATATTTTTATTTCTGAAAATAATATCCACATTTTTTATTATAATTATAATTAATATTTCAATTTTATGAGCCAATCAACAATATAGAATAGAACATGACCACGTCACTTCTCTTTGACTTTCATTCTTTGGGAATCAATAATTCCAAACTTTCCTTTTCCATTTAGACTACTCATAATGTGTACATCACACGTTCACATTTACTTGTCTATGTTAAGAAAACTTGTTCTAAAATTAGGAAAAATAATTATGTGCTGAGATGACATTTTCATGTCGTATATTTTGGAAAAATATAAAATATCTCATATTATGTTGGGTCATTTACACTAACGTTCAAGAAATTCACGTATGACTTTAACGCTCGGTGGTCAACAATTGTAACACAACAACCCTTTTCATTAGGAGTAAAGAAACAAGCAAAAATTATGACGGTCAGTCTAATTTCTATTGATTGTAATAACTCAACTTATATTTATGAGGTGTACAATCTCACATCACATGAAATAGTAAAAACGTAAATGGTTTATTAGTAGAGTTTTTTTTTTCTAATTAGTACAATGCGTTTTATACTAACCACAAAAATAAATTTATACAGGTTCTGATTCAAAACAGATAATATTGTACTAAAAATACAGAAGATCTTTACAAAAATAAAATTAATGCTGGGCGAGAAAAAGATTCTCTAAGGAGTTTTAGTGCTTGAAAATAAATTAATAATCTTAGAAGTATTGGTTGATCTAGAACAGGAAATGAGACATTATACAAAAATAATAATAATTAAAAGATGAAAAGTATGTTTTAACAATTCCCTTACGGAATTATGAGAAAAAGTCTATGGTCATAAACCAGTTGAAAATGAAGGTTTTGGTATTTCTATATGAGCAGGTTTGCTGGCTTTTCTGCTTCTGTTTTTGGCTTCGTCTCTTAGAAAATGGATATTTCTATATTTATTCCGTCGGAAGTGAGAGATTCAGAGAGGAACGGAGCGAGAAAGTATAACAAGTCGGAATTTCCCAGGTTAAGATGGACTCGCGAGCTTCATCAGCAATTTGTAGCTGCTGTCGAAAGCCTTGGTGGAAGAGACAGTAAGCTTTTTACTTCCATTTTTTCTCGGTTTGTAGAGAGAGAAAGTCGAAGTTTTACTCTCAGGCATCATTTCTGGAGTTTTTAGAGAGAGAGAGAGAGAGTTTTACTGGTCACTGATTTTGGCTTTCTTAGGGTATAAAAGCGTAAACTGAGCAAACTTTGGGTTGTGTTCTTCGAGAAAACAGTAAATTTGAAGGAATGATTTTAATGGGTTCTAATATTTTATGTTGCAGAAGCAACTCCCAAACGTATTTTGCAGATGATGAGTGTGAAGGGGTTGAAGATATCTCACGTCAAAAGCCATCTCCAGGTATATTTTCTAGGAAGCCAAACACTTCCCAGAATTTCACGTTAGATTGTTTTAATCAATATTGCATGAAATTTTCGAGAGCCAAAATAGGTTAACTAAGTGATCGCATTGCAGTAAAGTAAGAATGAATTATCCTTCTCAAATCTTCGTCATTAATGTTTACATGGGAGTTAGTTTTTTGGATAGATCTCAAGTTAGCTCTGCTAAAAGTTTTAAAAGGAGAATTCAATCACATTCTCGTATGAATCGGCAATCATAAAGACTTAAACGAATCTGGTCGATTTTGCGGGGTGTTTTAATCGTGGAACACGTATAATTAGAATTATTCATTTTGGGTTATTTTTCGTGTTCAATTAAAATTTTATACTAATTAAAAATAAAATCTTACTTATACAATACAATTCAATATCACTTTCATTTAGTGCGAGATTGTGATATTATTAATTGGTCTTCGTCTTCAATAAGCCCTTACAAAAATAAATTGATCTTTAACAAAATATTTTTGATCTATTTTGATAATATTAATATACAAATACACAGAGTTTAAAATAACATCATTCACTAATATGAGATTATGTGTTAGAAACTAATCGTGTTATTAAAATCGATTTTAGTCGAGTAATTTAAAATCTTATGAAACACGTTATTTACTTACACATCATATTTCGATGTAAAATTCCGCTTAGGAAATGTGGGATGAGCTTAGAAAAGTTTACGTTAACTTAGCTCAAGATATTGTTGATTGCCGGTCTTGCTAGAACAAAGCTCGCGTAGTTTTGTCGTCAAAATTTACGATAAAACGTGTCGTAGTTGATTGCAATAAAAACTTTACTTATGAACCGTTATCAGGAGAGATAGAATTACAACTACTCTACATGGATTTGAATCCCTCACAATATCGGATATTGAGCCTGTCTTTCCTTCACAAACATGCTTCCATAAGCATAGTTCTTGTTGTATATAGACTCTGTTTATTTCATATTTTTGACTGAGAATTTTGTGGGAGGTTCTGTTTTTTGTACCTGTAAACCCTCGTTTTGTGATTTTTACACAGAGAATTTCTTTGCTTTGTTTGAGTTTCCATGATTATGGTGTTTGTTTGTTTTTGGATCTTGTTTCTAATTTGTTGAAATGAATAATGTAGATGCACAGAAGCATGAAGGAGCACAGCAATACCATTTCAACGAACCAACTGCGAAGGAAAAGAAGATTTGGAGATGATCTCTCAGGCCTCTCTTCTTCTCACAGGTTCGTCTAGAAAGTAATTAGGGTTTCTTTCAATTTGATCTTCTCCTTCATCACTGGATTTCTGTTTAATGGTTGCAGACAAGAAGGGAGTGGACTGAGAAAATGGGTTTGCGCAAGAATAGATTTGAACGAGGAAATCTCTTCCACGAACAGCCATGGATCTTCTTCATCTAAACAACCTTCTTGCTTCGATCAGAACCAGGTTTCCACTTCTTCTTCTTCTTCTTCTTCTTCTATTCTCACTGAGATTCAGTTAGGTTTTCTGGAAGTGTTCGATGACAGTGATATACTCATTTGCAGGATTCAAACGCAAGCTCAGATAGCACTAACGAGGACGAGGACGATCTGTCGCTGTCGTTGAATCCGCCATTGAAGCGAGCTTCAACTGCAGAACACAGAGATCATCATCATCATCATCATCATCACCTTCCTCCCTCTAACCCATTCAACATTTTACTCAAAATCCAAGAGCTCCAATCTCTCCGCACCAGTCCCATCAATTTGGACCTTACCATTTCTTGATCCCCGTTCGGAGACTTATCTTCTGGTAGATATTCGAATATTTTTAGGAAGAAACGTTGAGTTGGGTTAAAATCGATTAATGTAACAGTTCTATATTTATTTATGATTTTTTTTTTTTTTCATGTAAACAAGAATTAAAAGTATCGCACGATCTGATCCCGTAAAAAGTTGAGATTTTAATTCAGTCGTACCACATTTTTACAAGTTTCGTGGGTTGGAGAGAATGTTGATAATATTATAGGAGATAAGAATAAGCTTTTCTCATGTACAGAGAAAAATTTTACATTGTGAGAGTTAAAATATCTAGTGTTCTTAATATAACAACGTTATCTTCTTTGGGGTCAAGAATCACACATATTTATTCTTGAAACTAATTCAAATAATAAAATAAACTACTATTACACTTGACTACCTTCGCATGGCTGTCTCCAGTAGTAATACCCAAACTTATGTGTTAAATATAATTATGCCTTTCATATTTCCTTGTTTAAATTTGACATGGTACGATGTTCATCTAAGCTCACATTGATATTAGTCTATGTCTATCATTTTCTTTAATAGTAGCTTCAGTTCATGGTGCATTAATTGGTGCCACTGGACTTACGAGTACAACTTAGCAAATAGCATCAATGACATAAAGTCTATTTTCCAACCATAGCATTGCAATTCAATAAGAAAGTGGACACTAAACTCCATTTTCCAACAATACAATTATAATCTGTCAATCCCAATAAACTTATGAAAGAAGCAATATATTTTACCAAGTATCCAATCAAACAACACATGAATTAAAAGAAGTTAACTTAAGACGGTGGAAATATGCGTCAAAGGATTAAAAACTAAACCTTCTTCAGAATGGTATGACCTATGAAGCATCATCACCTTTTGACCCTCTAAATGCTTGAGTAGGGGGTGTAGTATATGATAATGGTAACGGGTCAGACTACTTACCTCCGTCCACTCCCCATTTATCATCATATTTACACTTTACTTTTTCTTTGGTATGCTGCTGCTGCGGAGTGAATAAATAATACAACGGACCTGCCGGATCTAGTAAAGATATGTTTTTGAGTATATATTCTGTATCGTTTGACCAACTTTATACGTGATGTCCACTCTTTGACAATGTTTTCTTCATTCCCTTGCAAATCTTTCCAAACCATATCAAGTTCATTATGGCAAGCACTGATGGAACCCCAAACACAAGATATTGCCCAAATTTGTACATCAGCTTCACCTGATATATGAGAAAACAGTGATATCAAAGCTTGGTAATTATATAAGCGATAGGATACATGATCACCACATGAATTTTAAGATACTCATGTCATGTTTTTTTTCTTTTGATTTCTTTTTTCTTTTTTTGTTATTTTACTGGTTAAATTGAAACACTCTTGTTGATGCCATGACAAAGAATGTTTCTAAATTCCGCTTCTACAAACAAAATAAATGCAAGTATTATGCGTGCCACTTCAAAATAGTAATGGAGCCCATTGAGATAGAATCAATAGCGGACCAAGAAAAAAAAAAACTTTAGTTAAAGTAGTCCAATAAAGGAAAAATATTATTAGCAAAGATCTAAATTTGACGGCTAAATAGCAAAAAATTTTTGAGTTACCTCATCAAAGTGGAGATACACGTGGTAAAAAATATATACGAACAAGAGTATCCTGGCAATCTGCACAGAACATTACAAAAAATCGTACAGATTAATGGGAAAACAAGCTCTCTTCGTCCCTAGAGCACAAATGATGGAAATTATTGAATTAAAACTCTAAAATTCACCAACCAGCCATGCAAAGAATATTACAATCCCGTTTAGGAGGTATGCTTTGCTATTTTTCATTCCAGATACGTCAAGGTACCTTTGCAAAACAAAAATTATAGGAAGCCAGCTCATCAAAATACAATATAAAAATCACTCACGAATTATAGTTTGTCATAGTATTAATTAGTAATTACCATCGCAAATTCACACCGGCAGTAGTGGTCTCAGAAATGAGAACCATGTAGGTGTAAAGCTGCCCCTCACGGGCCAACATTGAGTAACATAATGCTATCACGGAAAGAAGGTGATGTAAGACCTGTAATATTGATTTTATTGCCAAGATGTAAATTAGTTTCAGCTATAACAATTCAGGGTAGGAATATCTTCTGGCTTCCTCCTATTAGAACGGGAGAGACTCCCAAGAAAAAAGAAAAATGAAAAAAAAAAAGCCCTACCCCAGGAGAACAATTGTAAACCAAAGTGAAAAACAGGCTCGGCCACATTTAAAAGAGACAAGATTGTACTTACATACTCCAGGCCACCTAACGCAGGATGGAACCAAAAGATCATGCCAAGGTCAGCCACAAAGTAACCAATTGAAATCTGTTCAATTTACATCATAGGAGTAAAATAAGGCAGGTGCTGTTGTTGAGAAGGACAACAGTTACTACCAATAAAAAGCATATCTAATGAGTTTGCCAACACCAATTCTGTCTGAGAACAAAAAGGTAATCACAATTTCTTACTTTACATTCAACTTCACTTTCATTGGCAGCTACGTTCACACAGATCATGATTACTTTAAAAAAAAAAGCTACGACACAATTTAGAATTAACTGCGCAGAAAATTCAAGGGAGTTTGGGAAGAAAGAAATATATGTGCTACACAATCTACTACCGAGTCTAAAGCAATACCAAGAAAGAGCAATGCAGTCCACACATTTTTTCCACTGATTGCCGAGAACAAGGTATTCTTTTCCCATTGAGATTTGATACATACAATTCAAATTTAAAACACAACAGCCATATGCTCAAAGATAATGCCACGAACAATTAAAGAAGTTTGAAGCAATTGTAATGTTCTTCATCTGAAAAGAAAGAGTTCCAATAATAATACGACCCAGTTCATACCCCTAGAGCAAATGTAGAAAATGAAGAACACTGAAACATAAGAACGCCAGCCAATTTGTCATCAGAAAAGAGATCTGCCAAAAACACCACGTACAGAGATGTAGCTGTAATGAAAATTGCATGTAGGGTGGAAACTGCCCTGTATTAATATATCCAAATTAGTACAGCTCTAGGTTACTGATGTGGAAAGAGACTAGAATAAATATGATAAGATTCAATTACCGGTTATTCCACTCGACACGCTGCAATCTGGAGAGGGCAGAATAACTCTTAAAGCAAAGAAAGCTGATTAAATGGGTGAAATCATAAACCTAAAGAACAGGTAATGAGAGAGACTGTAAGAGGGAAGCCAATTTACTTTTTTTTATAAAGCTCTTTACGTATAGAGTACAAAGGGAATGATATAAAGAACTTAATGGAGACGAAGAATATAGTGTGGCTCAAGATAGCCATCTTAACACCCTCACGTGATTATAATCTTGGATTACAAATTAACTGGCCAACTTCACTTTTATGAGAGAGGAACACGTAGGTTTGACATGGAATGACAGTTCAATTTAGTTAAAACGGGAAACCATCCAGCCTAGAACGATAAGTAGTCTGTTTTTACTTTTTAAATACATAAGATGCCAAGAAATATTTATATGGTCCGCTTTCTTAATAATCTTGCCGTATAAATATTCTTACCCAACACAACCAATACTGATAAGCTTTTTCACGCAGATATCACACGAAATTATGATGTTATGCTGGCAGTAACACCCAAGCATTTGACCATTTTAAAATACACATAATGATGCAAACATACCAGTTTACTGCTAAAGATGCCTCCAGCAATAGCAACATATGGCATATAAGTATCGGCAAATGCATAGTTCTTCAACAGTTGTCCGGCCTGATCTTGAAATGATTGAGTTGACATTGTTGATAACATATAATCTGAGTTATAACATACTCCTTAGTCAACAGCTAAAACCAGAGGCTCTCAGACCCTCTAAGGTTTTCAAGTTTTTATTCTTCAGTAAGATGTATCTCTCTCTCTTCATCTCTGAACAAGGCAGAGGACTGACTAAAGGAAAAAAGCAGTCAGCTAAACTGAACCAAAAGAAAATAACAAACAGCACTATTCTTCATTGCATAAGAATCAGTTCAATGACTTACAGAAGAAGTGTTGAGCACATGTATTCATTCCTAACCAATCCCCAAATATCTACTTTTTGTTTTTGTTCAATTTTTTTTTTTTGCAACCATTCACACTAAAAAGAATTGCAGGAAGTTTTTGGAAAAGTGTGACATCAAAATAAAGAAGATATGAAACTTCAACCAAATCGGCTAAAGTCATGAAATATAATGATACGATGTGAAACTGATAATTATTCTCTAAGAATACCATAATCGTCAGTTACGCTGAAACATATAATAAAGAAAAGAAACATACCTTAACCACAGTCATTAAAGCTATTGCAGAAACTTCAATTAAAAAGGAGAAGCAACGGGAGTTTCACATGCTCTTCGGATTTTTCTCAAACAAAGCAGTTAACATTGCTCCTCTCAAACAGAAAACTCTTTAAAGCAACAACTATCAGTTTCACCGTTTCTGAAGTGTTTTCATCCATAAACCAGTTATCATAACTTACTGAAAGTTCAGAAATAAATTAACTCCAAACGCCTAGCGAAGCTAACATGCTTCCGGAAGAAAATCGAAGTCTAAAAAACACATTCAAAAAGAGCAAAACGACTTCAAAATTCCCACCAAAATCACGGCAAATAGGATTCAAGATTAGAAATGCGAAACAAATTAGCCCCAGAAATCAATCGCAATTGCAAACACAAGTAACCGAAAGCCAAACCAAAACAAGCCGCAAGCGAATATTAAAAAAACACGGAAAAACGGCGACAGATTCGTTTCAGCAATCGGATAAACATGCCGGTAGTAGGGCGAAAAAAGAAGACGGAAATGAGACGCAGAGAATCAATTTCGCTACCTTCGGAGAGAGAGAGAGAGGTTTAGGCGTTGAAGAAGAAGTAGAAACGAGGGTGGTCTGCAACCAAAGGAAGAGTCTTCTAATAACACCAAACCAACTTGCAATTGCGGAAGCGAAGTAGATTCCAGACAAGTAGCTTCATCCCCAAGAAAATAGCTTTTGGTTTTTAATCACAATTACTTCTCCTTGATTACTCATTTAATTTTCCTTAATCTTTAATCTTTAATTTACTTTCATAAAATTCTCCTACAAATTAATTCCTATCCATAATTAAACCTCCACACTTTTGGGAAATTTTTGGAAAAAAAATTCTTAAATTATCAATTCAGTGACAATATAAACTTTAAACTATTTTTGTTAATAAAATAAATCTTAAAATATCGCGTGTAAACAAGTTAACCCTCCAAACTCTATCGACTTGGGCGATCATGCGGTCGACCAAGTAAAACCGTAGTCGTTCGTTCTTTAGTATATTTTTCACTCATTTCAAATATATATGACCGCATTTTAAATGTGTGAGATCTCGTGAAGACAAGATCGTCTGTTGTTCAGTGCATTTTGTATTCATTTTAAATGCAGACAATCACATATTGTTGAATTGTTATAAAATAATAGTTTAAAATTTTTTTTTAACAAATAGATTTTAAAATTTGTTTTGTTCATCCTATCATTTGTTTTTTATTGATAATTAACTTTTATTATTTATTTAATTTTAGTTGAATGTTTAATTTATTAAATAATAATAATAATCCAGCTTCATCTCGAATAAAATAATGAAATAATAAATCTACAATATAATTTTTATTTGTTTTAATTATGATAAATATGACATCATTCAAGACGTTAATCACCTATTTTGATTAATTAAAATAATTAAATTAAATAATGAAAGTTGGTTGTAATTCATTGCTACATCTAATACCAAACACGTGATTTCTTTATTTGCACTCTATTTTTAAGCTTATCAACATTATCTTCACACTTTCTCTTTTGGAGAAATAGTATCTTATTCTATAATAATGCTACTTGACAATTATCTTACCATTTTTACAATAAAAGTGTTATAAGTCCAAATCAATTGCTTAATAATTTTCACTTAAATATTAGATTATAATTGCACAACCAATTTAATAGTCTTATAGGAATTTGTTTCAATTGAGAATGCACAGTAAGTCGGCTCAGGTAGGATGGACAAACGTAACGAACCAAGTTACTAGATTAATAATTTTTAAGGTAATTATCGATTTTAATTCTGTACTATGCATTTTATTTTGGTTCACTCATGTACTAAAAAAACCGACAAAACCAAACTTTGTATTTTGATTATGTTATCAGTTTTGACATTTTATCAACAATTTCATTAAACTATCATTTAAAAAATTACCAAACGGTATTGGATTTACTTGAAATTTTTACCACATATTCACTACGTAATGAGAAGATAATATGAAAATTGTCGTGATTTTTCAACATATATATGATTTATTGTAATTTTATTTTAGTAATTTATGAAAATGTTATAATAAATTATACAAGTTTTAGAAAATCACGAAACTTTTTCTATTATCAACTCATGATGTGGTGAATATGTAGAAAAATGTTCAAATAAATTTAATATTTTTTGGTATTTTTTAAAAATTAATCTTAATTTCTTATTTAATTTATAAATTAATTTTTAAAAAAATAACAAAAGATATTAAATTTATTTAAAAAAAATTTCACACGTTCATCATATAATGGATAGATAATAGAATTTTTTTTTTTGTAATTTTTTAAAATTTGTATGATTTATTATAATATGTTTATAAATTAATAAAATAAAATTGCAATAAATCGTACATATGTTAAAAAATCACGAAAATTTTCAAATTATATTTTTATTAAGTCTTAAACACGTGATAAAAAATTTCAAATAAATATAATATCGTTTGACAATTTTTTAAATGAAAGTTTAACAAAATTATTAATCAAAAGTGAAAACTAATAATGAAATCAAAATACATGATTCGATTTGTCGATTTTTTTAGTACAGAAGCCGAAACGAAATAAAATACATAGTACATAATTAAAATGGATAGTTACCCTAATTTTTAGAAATACTCTGGCAATCATATTATATTACATTTCAATTCATACATTATTACGCACATCGAAAGAGGTGAGTTGATTGTACGAAATATAGTTGCGGGATAGTCCACCAAGAAAACTCTACAAAAGAATCCCCCCATATATGTAAAGAGGTCGGGTTTCAGTTTTTCCTAACCTTGCTTCGCATCTTGTTGATAGGTGAAGTCAAGGATGGTGACGATCCCGATTGCTCCAAAATGTCCTTGTCAAATGCCTTTTTATATTCCTCTTTGATTTCCATGAAACGAATCTTCTTCCTCTCTTGCTCTTCTGGATTACCCTCTTCGAGGTAGAGCTCGTCAGGCACGTCGTGCAACAAATTATCGAGCACTTCCGAACAATGTGGAAAATAACGTCGACCCGTCTCCACTGGTATTGAAAAACACAAAAACAAAATGAATCACTTTGAGAGTAATAAGTCTACCACAATGTGTATGAATTTGTGTAAAATGAGAGATAGATCCGTTACAAATTACCAAAGTAATTCTAATCTGAACGTTTTAATTTGGTAACCTAAATTTTTTTAAGTAACTCTGACAAGCACGCATTACAAATCTCTTTAGAGGTATTCTTTTTCGATAAATTCATTTAGTTTTGAATTTTAGATCTTCTCGACAGAATTTTTTCACGTCAAATCTTTGTATTTTAGCTTCGTATTTTCTTTTTCAATTTCATATTCGGTTTCTAACCCAAGCAAAGAAAAAGTTTTAACTTTGTCATCAATACACAATTTCAAAGCAGATATAATAAAAAATTGGAAGAATGTGTTGGTATTGAGAAGCAAAATAAGAAAAGAAGAAATGAAAGAGCAGTGGTAGATGGTAAATACCTGTTTTCAACAGGCGTTGCATTTTTTCCTCGAGTCTTCTCATCCTAACAGAAGGACTTTCATTCGGATCGAACTTTTTCTGGGTAACACATCGAGTGTGCACCGTCGATAAATCTGTATCTGCATCTGCATTTGCCATTGCCATCTTCGCCTCTGCGGGAAAAAGACTCAATGCCAACCCAACTGAAACAAACATGAATTTTGATTTTTTTAAGGCCATTAACTTACAAACATAAACTTACAAACATAAATTTATGGAAAGCCATTACATTACAAAGATAGAGATTTCATGGATAATAAATAGTCATTATCGCCTTTATAACTAACCCAATCCTTAATAGAAGGTTTTTAAGTAATAAAAACGAACAAAAATATTTTTTACTAATACGCGTATTGTTTACTAGTTCAATATAGTATAATAATCATAGAAAACAAAACAAAACAAAAATGCAAACTTAAATATCTGGGTTAAATGCAATTTTAATTCTAACTTTCGAGGTCATTTATAAATTATATATTAAACTATTTTTGTTAACAAAAGTAACTATTTGTATGGACTTTATCGTTAATTTATATGATAAATTCAACACGTGTATAATATATTTTTTATTTAATCTAATTTTTACCGCATTTAATAATTTTGAACTTGGTTGCCAACAAAGTTCAAAATCACATAAACAAAGATAAAAAAGAAAATTATCTTTCGAATGCCAAATCAATTTTGGTGATTCAAAAATAAGTAGCACATTCTTAAGAACAAGCAAAGACTAGCACACACCTCTATCATCCAGATATTTGAGCATCATACTTGTATCGCCAAATATCTCTAGGGAAGTCATTGATTTCTCGCGCGAAATTGAGTTCCTTCGTGTTTCTCTCTCCAAGACATCAACACATAACCTATCTTTGTTCGATTCCTCTCCCATCTTATTATAATCCTTCGGCCTTGTTAGTCTGCGACAAATAGAAACAGCAGTTTGTCCATCACTCGTAAATTCCAAAGCAGACGCTTCATTGTCAAGCAGAGCCAATATAACTTTCAAGTCCTTCCGTCTAGCAGCCACGTGAAGAACTGTATATCCCCGGTTGTTTCTCAGGTTGAGATCAGCCGAATGTTGACTTAAGATCCTTTTAATTACTTTCGGATCACAATAGGCAGCAGCATAATGTAGAGCAAAAGCATCATCTAAGGTGATGCTAGATTCACTCAAAAGTAGCTTGACAAGTTTATCATCATCGGCGTCCAATGCCTTGTGGATATTTTCGATTGCCTTTTCACGTGTTGGATTGACATCTTCAACGGTACACTGGTTTTGCCGAGATTTGAGACGGAGTGCTTTGATTTCGCTCAAAACTTCCTGAGGAAGCTCTTTATCTAGATAGATATTGTCAAGATCTGATCGTGCCACTACTTCGATGCACTGTAAGAGAAGTGGGTTCAATTTGCAATGGAAGGCAGCAACTGTAATTGGGATTATATCTTCCACAAGAGCCTTCTCGACCAAATCTAGAAGATGGCGCTGCAGTTTTTAGATGTTTTTTGAGCTTAGAATGAACAAACAGAGACTTGGATTATGCTAGTTAATACTTAATGAACAATATAAGAAGGCTATGTTTGCACAAACAAAGAAACAAGTACAAAAACTTTAAACAGAGTAAAACTTGTCCAAAAATATGGACTAATTCATTGTAGTTTCACCATTCCTGCTACCAAAATGATGCTTAATTTTACCAAGGAATCACAGTTTGGTAAAAAGGTTTTGGTTAGTGGTGTATTAAGTTGAGGGTAATGTTTATTCATGACATTGGCTAGTTGGGGGAGTCCTAGTTCGTTAGAAGAGAGGTTATATAAAGGGGGTAATCCGTAGAAAAGAGGAGGCTGAATATTTTGTGAAGAATACTATTTCCATTTTGTTATATTCTAAAGATAGTAATTTACAAGTATGTGGTATTTCTTTCTGGACTGGTGGCTCCGATATTTGATCTTGCGTCTGTGTGTGCAGGAAACTATCAGAAGGAGGTGATTACCGTGCATCACAAAACTAACCAAGAAAATTGGAGTTCATGCTTATGCAGTTGGCTTTAATCCTAGTGGTTTAGATTTAGTCTAGGCCATGAGTTGCAGTATTAACTTAAAACGCAGCAGTCATGGAAGATTTAAGAATGATCTATCGGATGGGAAGCATGAAACAAATAAACTAAAAACCCTTGGTCTAGCGGCAAGGCCATGGATCGTCTAGCTGAATTATAACACTACCATTTTTAGGCCGTGACGCTTCACAATTTTGTGAGACAAACATTAATAATAGTTCAAAGCACTTTAACAGCTACCCATCGTTTCTGACAGGAACATTGGCAGTATTCAATAAGCACAATTTTACATGAATCAAAACTGAGCATCCAAGCGATTCAACTCTCTCCCCAAAAATTGTTCTTAATTTTCCACCCCTTAAACTTTTTTTAGTCCTATTTATAGAAAACTTCCCTAATTCTTCAAACTAATTTCCAATATCAAAATAACAAACTTCTCATCTGATGTCTTCATAATACTCTTTGTCTCTCCTTCTTGCATAAGTCAGTAACAAATGAGTCTTATCAGTTTCTAATTGAATTGGTAAAAGCGTAGTCTTTTTCGTTTTGTTGCATTATTTTGTAAAGGATTCCTCATATTCCCTTCCCATATACATTTGAGGAAATGGGTTTCATAAATTGTACAAAAAACTAGTTGCATCGAGTTCTAAACATTTCGGCTTTTTTAGAGATTCAAAGTTGTATGCAAGATGGTTTTCTATATCTTAACGTTGTTCTCCTTCATACTCAATCCCAACTATCTATCTTTCCCAGCATTTATCCTCCTAAATTTCAAAAATATTGTTTTAAATTCTCACAAGAAGCACACATTTCAATATTCATGTTTGATCAAAATAATAGTGCATGGTTTTTTAGAAACCACTCATCTCAGCAAATCTAGTTTAAGATTCCATGCATGACAATCGAAACCCACAAATTTTTTTATAGGCAACATGAAGTGAACATTCAGAATTTTCTATCAAATCGAATAAGTTCGTAAATCTAAAAAGGAAACCAAGACATAACAAAAGTGAAGAACAAGCTTTACCTGAACAAGATGAACCAGCTCTTTCATTTGAAAAGTGGACGAAGCATACATTAATTCCACAGCATAACTTATAGCAGCCCCACAAGTATCATGAGCGCACCCATCTTCAACACAAGTTGCTACTTCGAGAGGGGACGGATTAATGTTCCCAGAATAAAGATAAGTCAAAAACACCTTAAATGACTCGTATCCAACTCTCCCATAAGGGACTAGGTCGCTCATTAGATACCTTGGTTTACCTTCTTCAATCGAAACTTTACTTCCTAATTTGAAAAGCTGGTGAAAAAACTCGCTCCTTGCGGCCAAAATACATCTATGGATGCCAACTTTAATGCCCTCAACAACAATTTCAGCATCCGTATAATCATAATCTGCATTGACTAGTAATTTTTCGAGGTTCCCACTGAGTTTTCCAAGACTTTGAAGATTAACCATGGCGTCTTAAACTAAGATTAACAAGTTCATAAAACACGACCAATAATACTAAAAAGCAACCAAACCCAATAAAATACTCAAAATTAACAAATAAACGTGATAACAATCTGATAGAGGCCGCAAAAGGGGAAAACAATCCATACCCAGTTGTTGAAAAAGAAAGAAAAAAATAACGAAAATTTCCAGTAACTTAAATAGAAATAGATATACGGTAAATATACAGCATAGATAACTCAAAACCAAAATCTATGCTCCCCAAAATTACACTATCGCTAGTAATCGCCAACAAACAACGAACTATAATAGTAAAAATTCAAAAAAGAACAGACTACAAAAACAAATTTCAAAAAGGTGACAGTATAAAGAGCTGCAGCTTCAAACGATGGTCTGAAATTAGATTCAGAAAGAGCTATGGTCAACGGATTTCCTAGGCAACGGAGGAAGGTCTGAAGTGGAAAATGAGATGACAGAATCACTAGAAATGAGGGTTTCTGGAAAAAATCAGCCAGGCTTTGGGAGGAAGCTGATCAGCGAAAGTGTTGAACCGTGGGAATATGTTATCGAGGGAACCAAGTTCTACCAAAGCGTGAGTATTAAGGAATGACACTCTTCAGTCTTCGCTGACACTTGCATTTCTATATTACGTCTATTTTTGTAAGAAATTTTATTTCAATGTAGCCCTTATACTTTTAGAGTTTTCATTAAAATCCTCCTACTTAAAAAATTTTATGTTTGACATTTAAATATCTTCTAATATAATTTCATTATTCAATTGAACCAAAAAATTCACAACATTTATCTATCTCGACTAAATATTGAATTAGATTAAAATAGTGGACGTCAGCGTAATATTTTTAAATTAATCAATTTTTTTAGTTAATCTAATTTGAAGATGACTCGAGACGAGAGTTAGTTACTAGAATTATGAAATATGGTTGTGACATATTTCATTGAATTTAATGAAAAATAATATAAATATGATTTAAAAATAAAATTAAGTACAAAAAATTTAAGGGGAAAATTAAAATTATTTGAAATAAATTTGAATGATCCCTTCAAAAATTAAAAACATATTTGACCTTATTAATGAAATTTAAAATAATTAATAATTTCATCAGTGGGTCAACAAGGTTTAATTTGAACATTTTTTATAGTTTGAAGTTTAGTTCATTCGAATATTTAGTTGAATGTGATTTTTGCTAAATATCTCATATTTCAAGGTTTATATTATTAAATATTGTCCTAAATAATAAAAATATTTTGAAACGAACTTTATTATTCTTAGGAAATAGAATACTTAATAGCCATTAAATATTATTGACTTGTCCAAAAGATATATTGAAAAATTGGACTTGTTTATACTTATGTCGGTCACTAGTTTTACAATTTAATTATCTCATAATTTAACCTTCGCATTTTTATGAATTTTATATTAATATTTTAATTTATTAAATTATAATAATATGCTATCACACATTTCAAATAAAATAATAAATTTTTATTTATTTATTTATTTATTTTAATTATGGGCTAAATATGACATCATTTTCAAATGTTAATCACCTATTAATTAATTAAAGTGCTACCTCTCTACAAACACATGATTTCCTTCTTTGCATTCTATTTTTGAGCTTATCAACATTACCTTCGCACATTCTCTTTTGCAAAAATAGTATCTTATACTATTATAACGCTACTCGACAATTATCTTACTAATTCCAAATCAATCACACGTGTCATTCAATTACGGGTTAATTGACATGTACAACCGATTTAATAGTCCTATAGTTGTTTATTTTAATTGAGAATTCATAGTCGGTCTGCTCGATCATTCTTCGAACCAAGTTTCTAGATTGATAATTTTTGCAAATACTCGCAATCATATCAATTTATATTGAACTCGTACATTATTACATACATTGAAAGAACAGAATTACAACAATAGATTATACGAGGGCAGAATCGCGGGACAATCCACCGATACAATTTTACAAAAGAAAATCCCATATTACTTGACTATCTTCCTATATGCCTCTATATGTAAAGAAGTTGGATTTCACCCCAAGCGCTCTAAAATGTCTTTGTCAAATGTCTTCTTAAATTTCTCTTTGAGTTCCATGAAGTCGATCTTCTTCCTCTCTCGCACTCCTAGACTATCCTTCTCCTTGAGGAAGACCCTGATGTTATGTCCAACAAGTTATCCAGCACTTCCCAGCAATGTGGAAGATCGCGTCGGCCTATCTCCTCTGGTATTGAAAAACAAATAAAAGTAAATAAATTGCTTTGAGAGTAAATGGTCTACACCAATGACCTTGAAATTGTGTAAAACGAGCCATTTTTCCACAGCCGTCGCAATTTTGACTTGAGTCTTCTCATCCTTGCAGGACTTTCATTCGGACCGACCTCTTGCTGCGTGCGTACTATAGCGAGTGTTCACCGACAATAGATCTGCATCTACATTTACCATTGCCATCTTGGCCTCGGCCTGGAAGATGGAGATGAATTTTGATGTTTTTGAGGATAAAGGACATAAACTAACAAACATAAATTTCTTTGCTGAGCATGGAAAGCTGTTAAAGATAGAGATTTCATCCGTAACAAGTAGCCATTATTGTGTTTACAACCATCTGAGTCCTAAATGTAAAGCTTTTAAGTAATAAAAAAGAATGAAAATATTTATTACCGGTAATAAGCGCATCGTTTACTCGTTCCATAGAGTTGAACAAGTGGAGAAAACAAAAAGAAAGAATATGCATTAGTAAACATTTGGGTTAAATACAATTTAAAATCTAATGTTTTGGGTATCTTAAATTTTTTAGTTTTTTTGACAAAAAAAACTTTCATCTACAATTTATCCGTTTAATTCAGCATGTATATATTACGTTTTTCATTTAATTAGATATTTCAGTCTGATTTTCAACACCTCTGAAATATTTTGACAACAGAGTTTGAAATAACTGGAGAATAGATTGAAAAGAAAGCGATCTTTCCAAACTAATCCCGAAAAAAATTGTAAGTAGAGATGACAAATAAGTTACCCGAGCCGAGCCGAGGAAGAACTAGTTCGACTCACAGAACTTAACTAATTAAATTAGCAGAGTCTAATGAGTCAAGGCTAATGAGCCAAATTGAAAAAAATTCAACTCAACCCGACTCGCGAATCACTAGATAAACAAGTCGAGTCGAGCCGGATTAACAAACTTAACGATCCGAACGTATATAAATATTTTCAACTTATATTAATATAATATAAGTTTTTAACGAGTCAAGCCTAATGAGTCAAATTGAAAAAAATTCAACTCAACCTGACTCGCGAACCACTAGTTAAACAAGTCGAGTCGAGCCGGATTAACAAACCTAACGATCCGAGCGTATATAAATATTTTCAACTTATATTAATATAATATAAGTTTTTAAAAAAAATTTATTTAAAATTATAATAAGTATTAATAATTATATGTCACCGATATTTACTTATTTAATTTAAAAGGTAGTTATGTTAAGATATATAAAATTGAATGTATTAATAAAAAAAATTATTTAAGAATATCCAATAAAAAATATCACATAAATATCATTACAAATATTTTGACACATAAAAAAAATTAGAATTTGAAAAAAAATTACAAATTCGAAAAAAAAATTTTATTCAAATTACAAAAGAAATTCAATAAAAATTATTTCTAGTTCTCAATATCCAAATTCGTAGATTCTTCAAGAATTTCATCATCTCGTTGTTGATCTGTCGTTTTGGCGTCGGTCCAATCTTTGATACAATCAGCATATCCATAAAGTCCGATGCAAGTTTTTCTCGTTGTTTATTATAAACACGTCCACCTACACTAAATGCAGATTCCGATATTATAGTAGAAATAAAAAGTATTAGTAGATCACGTGTCATTATAGAAAGAATAAAATATATGGTAGAATGACTTTTCAATCAATCTAAAATATCAAAATTCTCATCTCGAGAAAATTGATAACAAGTTTCAAAATAAATATTGAATTTATTTATAAAAAAGTAGAATAATTTTCAATTTGTAATTCAATCCATATATCATTAATACTATATTGTTAACTAAAACTATCTCCACCACCTCTACTACTATTAGGATAACTTTCGATGTGTGAAAATCAGGAATAATAACAATTAACATTGAAATATTTTGTTTCATAAGAAGAATATAAATTAGCAATTTCATTTATTATGTCATCACTAGTAATGAAAAGTGCAATACATAAATTTGTAGAAACTTTATTGATTATAAAACATATTTCTTTTAATTTAAATCTTGAATCCATAATGCATGTATAATAAAAAATAAGAGAAATATTATGCTAATATTTTTTAAATTTTGTTTCTATTTTATTAAGAATATTACTAAATTCATCTACTAGTTGATATTTTGTAAAATTAAATATTAAATCTACAAAAATAAGAAGAATAATATTAGAAGTAAGATAATAAATTTCATAATATTGATTTGTAGTATAATAAAAAAGGTTTTAAAACATCAAAAAAGATATTAGCAATATCACAATTAGATTTATCAAGATTAATACTTTACGTTTTATTATTAATAAAAACACAAATAACTTGCCAGTATGATCTATCATTTTGCAACATCAAATAAGTTAAATTCCACCTATTATCTATGTCAATTTTTAATTTTTTTCGTTTAAGTTGGAGACAGCAACATTTATATTCTTGTTGTTTCGAATTAGATCCAATAATATAAAAAAAATTACAGACTTAATTAGTTCAATATGAGGTGAAATATATAATATATCATTTTTAACAACCAAATTTAAAATACGACACACACATCTCATGTGACAAAAAGAATCACGAGTAATATCTAATTGTAAATAATTTTTAAATTGAGAATTAAAAATATCATTAGCACTAACATTATCAAGAGTTACGCTAAAAATTCTATTTTTAATAGAATATTCTTGTAATATTGTCATAATAAATCTATAGATAGTGTTGCCAGAATGAGGATATTCACTATTACAAAATCCTAAAATTTTTTTATTTAATTGTCAAGATTTATCAATAAAATGAGATGTTACAACTATATAACCAACAACATTACGTGCACTCCATAAATCAGAAGTAATGCAAATAGACATTGAATGAGTATTTGAAAAAAAAGTAATTAATTCATTTTTTATATCTATAAATATTTTAAGAATATCATTTCTTGTAATACTTTTAGGGTCATGTTTAAAACTAGGAGTAGCATATTCTTTCATAAATTTTTCAAACATTTCACTATCGGTGAATGATAAAGCCAACTCGGATTATGTTACAAATTGTATTATTCATTCTCTCATTCTATTTTGTGAATATGTGAAAATATCATTACCACTAACATTTAATTGAGATTGTATTGAATCTCGTGTTTCTTCATTTAAGTGACATTTTTTAAATGTCTATCAATGATGTTAGTAAAACTACCAAAAATATAAACATAATTTTTAATACAATATTTTCATTGGACTCTAATTTCTATTTTATCCACAATTTTAACATTTTTTAAATAGAAATATTTCCATACATCGAAAATTTTATGTCCATTTTTTCTACGTGAAGTTGATGCATATGTAGATAATTGTCCCGCATAAAATGTAGAATTTAATTCTCTAATTTCCTCTATGTTATTATAGAAGAAATTTCGAAAGTTAGTCGATTATTTTTTCCCGATTTTTTATTGAACGTTTAGGATTTTTAGGTGTTTTCGCTTAAAAACCCAGTTCAACTCGAAATTTTTCGTTGAACGTTTGGGATATTTTGCAGGTGAGGGATTGAGAAAAAGTGGCCGGATATTGTATCTGGTTAAAAATCACAGGAGGGGGTGGCTCTCGAGCCAAACGAGTTGTCTCGTTTGGAGACCGCCTAGCTCAGCAATTCTAGTTTAAGGCTCCATGCATGAAAATTGAAACCTACAAATTTTTTTTTATAGACAACATGAATCGAACACGCAGAATTTTCTATCAAATCGAATAAGTCGGTAAATCTAAAAAGGAAACTGAGACATAACAAAAGTGAAGAACAAGCTTTACCTGAACAAGAAGAACCAGCTCTTTCATTTGAAAGGTGGAGGAAGCATCCATCAATTCCACAGCATAACTTATGGCTGCCCCACAAGCATCATGAGCGCACCCATCTTCAACACAAGTTGCTACTTCGAGAGGGGACGGATTAATGTTCCCAGAATAAAGACAAGTCAAAAAGACCTTAAATGACTCGTATCCAAATCTCCCATAAGGCACTAGGTCGCTCATTAGATACCTTGGTTTACCTTCTTCAATCGAAACTTTACTTCCTGATTTGAAAAGCTGGTGAAAAAACTCCCTCCTTGCGGCCAAAATACATCGATGGATGCCAACTGGAATGCCCTCGACAACAATTTCCCCATTTGTATAGTCATAATCTGCATTGACTGGTAATTTTTCGAGGTTCCTAATTCTTTTAGGATTCATATTATTTTGTTAAAATAAAAGGGTTAGAGAAATTAAAGCGTAGAGGCATGAGCGAAAAAATGAGTGAGAGAGAAAAGAGAGCAGAGACAGTTCTGGAAAAAAATATATTTTCTTATAATCACTGGTAATGTTACGCACGATGTTGTAGTACTACAGAAAACTCTTACTTTCTTTATTCGTGAATAAAATTTGCTGATGGAATTTTATGTCATGGACAATTTGGTTAGTAGAACCACATAAATACTTGCGACTCGATTTATTCTTCACTATTATGATTATTTCTTGTTTAATTCTTGCGGTTTGTTGTTTTTTTCACAACAATATTTTTTTAAAAAGTTAATCACGACATTTATGATTTATCTATGTCGACTAAATCTTTAATTAGAATAAAATGGTTAACATAAGCTATTTTTAAACTAAATAAAATTTTTCAATTTAATTTAGTTTAAGAAAAACTCAATACAACAGTCAATTACTACAATTAGGAAATATGGCTTATATGAATAGATGACATATTTATTAAATTTAATTACAAAAAATAAATTTAAAGATCATGTAAAAATAAAATTAGATATAAAATTTTGAGAAAAATAAAATTATTTGGGATAAATTTAAATTACAAAAAATATATTTACGTTATTAATTAAATTTGAAATATATAATAATTTGGGTTTTATATCTTTTATTTAAAATAAATAATAAAGAAATTTTCATTTGATTATTTAGTTGAGTTGTAAGATAAATGGCCATAAAAATTAAAGAGTAAAAGGGCAATTTGAACTCTGATTTTAAAAGCCGTTTACAATCGACATCTCCAACCTTTTCTGGAACAAATGTAATCTCGACATTTTAACCGTCGGTAAAATGAGCACAGTCGTTATAAAAATCGAGTTGAAAGGGGACTCGCACTTTACTTATGTTCTCTGCTGGTGTTGTGTAAAATGGAGTATAGATTCTTACTTGTGGGCATGCAGCAGCCTTAGCCATGCATGGCCTTATCAGTTAATGAGCATAGATGCTCTAAACTGTTGAGACACTCACCATTGATAGGTTCCTTATTCACTAGGTTGTTTACCAATTTCAGTTAATCAAATCATATTTGGTTCAAAGTTAACGGATTTTGTAGCATCGGGGTTATTTTGTTTACAAAAATGTCGAGATCAAATTTATTTTTTAAAGAATTGAAGTGTCAAATGTAAATAATCTAAGACAGTTTAAATTTCGTCTGATTTTTTGAAATTAAATTTGGGTAATATACTTCGTTAATTTGTTTTCAGAACTCTATGACAAGAGCGCTACTAAAATAAACTTTTTTTTTTAACTCACAATTTATTAATTGTGGTCAAGATAGTAAAATTAATAATTTATCATATTAATTACATAAATTAATTAATATTATTTATGAATTATAAAATAAAAATAAATGATAAATATATTATTACTTCCATGAAATTTGAGCTATAAGAATAATTTTAAAATAAAATAGTTATTATTTTATTACAAGTGTTAGTAATTTGTGGAATCAAATGATGTTGCTAGGACATTATTTTATGTTAATTAATTTTGTTAATAATCCCAGCAAACAGATAATATGGGTGATTGTTTTATTATTTATTATTTATGTTTACAAAGATGGAATAGTGAACGTGGTTAGAGGTAATTTGCTGATGGAGGATTGACCTTCGCAGAACCGCTGTGAGAAGCAATGAACTCGACCACACTGGATACAAGCTCCTCAACAGTCACCGAAGCAGTCGTGTCCACAACCAGCTTTGGCACGTCACCGACGTCAAAATCGGTGGAACCGCCGTAACCCTGAATAAGTTTCTCCATCTCTGGCCAGGTGGCCGGCTTATGCCAGCTGGCCTCGCAGTCCGATCCCCGGCGTTCTAGTCTGCGTCTCCACTCCGCCTCGTCCCGAGGCCGACACTCGACGATCAGAAGGCGTGCGCCGGAGGAGGAAGCGAGGTGGATGAGCCGGTCGAGGTGGGAGCGGCGGGAGAGAGGGAAGTCGATGAGGACGCTGAGGCCGAGCCGGAGCTGGGTGGAGGCGAGGCGGAAGACGGCGTCGTATGAGAGATCGTTGAGGAGAGAGAGATTGGAGTCGGAGAGGAGAGAGGATGTGCAGTCTTTGATGTCGTCTTTGTCGAGGAGAGGGAATTTGAAGAGAGAGGCAATGGAAGAAGCTAAGGTGGACTTACCTGTGCCTGGATGGCCTTTCATGGCTATTATCATCTTCCCTTCGATTTCCGCCATTGTTTTCAGTCTGAAATCCTCTGCTGCTGTGATCCTATTCAATCTAACCGTCAGCAATTACATCTTAAGCTAAATTAAGTACACGCAAGTACATGGAGTTCTACCTACGTTTAAAAAAATATTTTAATTTCGTGTTTGATATTTCAGTCTATGTTTAAACTTATGGTAATCTCAATTTTATTTTTTGAAGTGATTAATTTTTGAATAATCCTATGTTTATACATTAATAGTATAAATTATTATTTATCACGATCATATCTTAAAAAATAAACGTAATATTATTTTAATTTTTTTATTTATATTACCAAAATATTTAGTCAAATTAAAAGGTTTTTAAAACTAAGTCGAGGCACTGTAGTTTTTGGCTTATGGACGGGATCTAGTTTTTTTTGTTGATTAATCCGCAATTATATTCTAATGATTTTGTTCGAAAATTGAAAAAAAATAAAAAAATAAAATCTAAAACACAGATATTTACATTAAAAAAATCTAAAAACTTTTAAGATCAGTCGCAAGAGAAATTCACTCACTCAAATTAAAGTATAATAATTTTTGCGATTCACTCATCACCATATAAAGTAATGTAAAAAATTTTAACATTGAAAATAGACCCGACCATGCCCAATTAGAACAGTTTTAGACGTTCTTTTGAACAAAAAAAAATCTTATACAAAACCATTTTCTATGGGTTTATATGTGTAACAACACGTCATGTGAAGGATAACCTAGTAAGATCCAACTCATATTAGTAAAAGTGTACAATTTCATATGGTTTGAAAAAGTGAAAAATACATGGTTTAATAGTAAAATTCTTTTTTTCTACTTAATACAACGCGTTTTGAATTAACTCTAAAAATAAACCTGTATAAGTTTTGACTAAAAATATGTAAAATTATACTGGAAGCACCGAGAAAGTTACAATATGCATCTACCTCCATTGTAGTTTCTATAACATGAATAACCAACCAAGCCGCATGGGTTAATTTTACAATTTTAATACAATTCCGCCGACCCTCGACTTAAACTCAACCTATTTTTTGCATAAAATTTTTTAAATTATAAAGCACTCATTGGTTATATAATCTCTCTCAATAGATGGAACTTGTGTTTTCATTATAGACCGATATCATCTCAACCGACAATTGTTGGTTATTTGCCATTTAGTCCACAAACTTGTTTTAAAAGACAATCCAAAGACTTTCCTTCAATAAATTGTGTTATTCTTTTCCTTGGCCTTGTTAGGAAAAGACCAATCCAAAGAACAATCACACGTTGAAATCAATCTACTTATCTTGATTCTACTTGTTGGTGATCTTCCAAGCTCCATGACCATTTATAAATCCCCACTAATCAAATAAACCAATCAATCCAAAAACCCTAATCTTCAATCTCTCCAAAAAGCTTTGGTTCCCATGGCCACGCCCAATTATTCCTCTCAGCTTCATCTCCCCAAACAATCCTTCTTTGAATCACTCAATCTCTGCAAATTTCAAGAATTTTGGTTCTTCCAAGACGACATCGACAGCATTGTGTCGGCCCGATCTCAATTCATTGCTCGAGAGGACGACATTTTCTTGGCATCTTCGATGAAAACCGGCACCACATGGCTCAAGGCCCTTTGCGCATGCATAGTAGGAAACAAAGCCAGTACGTATTGCCATACCCAAGAAGACGACAAAGAAGACCCTTTACTGAAAGACATAGTTCATGTCCATATGCCCAATTTGGAAAATCTATATAGAGTAAATCCTCAGATTGATCTCTCCAAAATCATTGCTCCTCCTAGGCTTTTTCACACCCACATGCCTTATAAAATCTTACCAGATTCCATTAAAAACACAAACTGCAAGATTATTTACGTTGTCAGGAACCCAAAAGACACGTTTGTTTCATTGTGGCATTTCTTCCAACAGTTGTTGCGCAAAAACCAGGAACAGGGAACTTACCCAATAGAAAAAGCATTTGAAAGTTTCCGCACAGGCGTCCACCCTTACGGGCCGTTCTTCGACCATGCTCTGGAGTATTGGCACGAGAGCTTGAAATCGCCGGAAAGGATACTGTTTTTGAAATACGAGGAGCTGAAGAGAGACCCGCGAGCCGAGGTGAAGAAACTGGGTTTGTTTCTCGGGAGGCCATTGGAGGAAGATGAAGTTGATAGGGTGATAAAGAGGTCGAGCTTAGAGAGGATGAAGAACTCAGAAGCTCACACGCGGAAAAGGGTGAATTGGGTCCAGGATTTAACTGTACCTTGCGATTTGTTCTTCAGAAAAGGCGTTGTAGGGGATTGGAAAAACCATTTCACGCCGGAGATGGCTGACATTCTTGATGAAATGGCGGAGACTGCGTTGGAAGGGTCTGGTCTTCGTTTACTTGACCTCGAGACGTCAATGGAGTGACAAATCGTTTCGCTCGAAAGCGAGGAGCCATGCGTCTAGCTTATACGTTATATTTCTGTTTACTCGATGGCCTATTATTTATTTATCAATAAAATAATTAAAATAATATATTATTAGGTAATTGCAAATTGTACCCTATCTTTGGGTCATTTACAACTTGAAACTTAACCTAATTTTTCTAACAAACGAATCTCAATCTATCCGTAGTTAGTAATTTAACCTTTTTGAATTTAAAATTGTCGTTACCTCCATTGTATCCTGTAGATATCCTTCGTTGGCACCTTAGAAATTAGGCCATAGAAACATCTTTTAATTGCTAGGGTTAATGCACAATGACTCCAAAATCATGATAGTTTATGAATTCATGGAAAATGATAGTCTTGAAGAAGTTCTATTAGAACTTATGACAAGGAAGAGGTCATTGGAGGCCGAGTTTGGAGAACACAAAAAATTATTAAATGTGTAAATGTTTTTTTGTGATATTTACGCATGACAGAATTCACTATTATTCATAATAATAATGACAATCGTTACCCACGTGATTTTAAAATCACAAAAATTATAAATTTTAATTGTTAGTTTAAAAGAAAATATTTTTGATAAATATTTATTTTTCAAAATGTAAACAATTTACATTGAGAAAAATTATTAGATTTAGATTGTGGAATAATAAAAGAAAATACATCTTGTAGAAATGTCTGTACTCAGATACTCTCATATAATATCAAGAGTTTTAACTCAAAATCAAGTGTTTTTTTGGAAGATTTTGAAATCGTCGAGTTTTTTCTGAATATCTTTATACTTAAATTTACTAACGTGTGTACGTACAACTTACAACAATAATATACTCTTATATTTGTGAAGAGACATGTTATCAATACATGAAACGTCTCTGTTCGATTTTAAAAAACGGTTTCTTCAAATCGAATACAGAAAAAGTTACACCTTTTCTCTCAAAAGGATTATATATCTTTTTTTTCTTTTTGTCTTATCTTCTGTCAAATCACATTTGACAATTTATAGATCTATTTTAAAAATAAATTTTCAGATTTATTTTAATAAAAACTAATTTGAAAAAATAAATATTATCTAATCAAATCTAATTTGATTAACAGTTGATTTATCTAATAAATCAATTTATCAATTAATCATATAATCTAAAAACAGTTTTTAAAATATATTTTTGAAAATAATTTTTCAAAATAATCTCATTTTATGAGATTATTCAAATCTACGTTTAAATACTCAACAAATTATAGATCAATCGTAAATCAAATCTAATTTGATCAGATTTTTCAGATCTACTTATATTCAAATTTTAAAAATCTGATTTAATAGTTTGTTGGATAAAAATTGTTTATATATTTTGAATCATAATATATTCATTTGAAAGTCTATAAATGATTAATTATAATTAATCATTTATATATTTATTCTTGTAGCATAAAAATTAAATAGTGATATTAGATGACAAATGGACCGATAGACTTATAGTCATTAGTTCCAATAATATTTGTTAATTAATATAAACTATTTATATTAAATAACACAATTATTAATTATATAGTAATTTCACTAAATATCTAGAGTTATACTCTTAAAACTATATAGTATATTTACTCGAAGTAATATCTATTGATATAGTCATTACATATGTATTAATTCTCCATTAAGATTCGTAATAGAACTAGGTATAAGATCCGTTAACCTATCATATTACATCTTTATCTTTAACTACCATTAGTTGTTAATTGAATAATTAATTCATAATATTTATTAATTGTGCGCTAATTATTCAATTCCTGAATTAACCAATAAGAGAATCTTATATCATGGATTTCATTATATCAATATTAGCATTTTCAGCTACTCATTTAATTTATTACCAAAATACAAAGTTTATGTAACGTAACTCATACAAAATTTTACCGAGTAAATTAAAATGAAATAAGAATTTACTAAATATAATTAATTAAGATTATACATATATGACCATCATTATGATAAAATTAATTGTTCTTTATTTAACTGATATTATAAGAACAGTATAATTTCATCTGTTACATCCTATATAATCATATTATATAAAATACAATCACTTTATGTCACTGCATATATAGTCGATATATAACTATACGTTTTTAACAAAGTGAACTATATTTATAACTTTATTAATTTGAAAATCTTATACTTCAAATATAAGTTATGGACTAATGTGATTATTTTTTTTTAAATTTAATTCTACATATATCAATATATATGTAAATTTAAAATTACATAAATAATCAAAAATTTTTCTTTGAATTTATAAAGCACATCGAATAATACAAACATAAAAATTAATCATAAAAGTTATTAATTACTTACAGTAAAAAAATATTCATAACATTTACTTGTTGGTAACATTATTTCCAACAGTTAAAAAGAAAATAATGAAAAAGAGGAGTTTAGAAGAAAACTATAAACCCTATGATAGAAAACTACAAGGAGGAAGTGGTGCCAATGATAAGATTAGATTTGTTATGCAAAGCAAAGTTATCAGAAGACGGAGGCAGTCGAAATGAGAACTTTGTATGTTGGAACGAAAAATAAAACAAAGATGAGAGAACTTGAAATTGTCTTTTACTAAGTTGAAGGAAATAGAATAAAAATGTAGATTTCAATATTTTTACATGATCAAAAAACTAAACTCCAATATCAATTTAAATTTGAAACGAGTAGTAGAGATTTTGGAGAAGAAAATAAAGAGGAGAACTTGAGAGAACTTTTACTTCAAATGTTTCGACTACTGCTTGATACAAAACGACTAAACTCATATTTTATTTATATAATTATTTGAGACATGTATAAATAATACACGAACTAACTATTTAATCAAATACATGTAGTAGCATATAATGAATCACCTAGTTACACGAACTACTCATCAATGAACCATTATGAATTTTGGATCATTTAAAATAGATTCAAACTTAATATTAGAAATGATTTAGCTACGAAATGCCTAAGAACAACAAGCTTTCGTACATTTATTCTTAAACTTTCATAAAAGATCAAATAGATAGTATTGATTATGAAATTATAAATAAATGTATGAGAGTTTATTTTTGCTAGCCATTTTGCAGCTCTAACTAAGAGTACAATGAAAGTTTATTGTGAAAATTTCATTATTTTTAGATGAAATATGTAATTTTAATGAATTATTTTATAAATAAGAGTAAAAAATTATAATAAATCGTATAAATATTAAAACTTTTCAAATGATCTTTTCACGATATAGTTAACACGTGATAAAAATATCAAGTAAATTTAATATCAGTTGGTATGTTCCCCTTTCATTCTTCAAGATAGGGAGATCGGGAGCCCATTCTTCGAGACCGAAAACTCGTCAATAGTTATATTGTTACATTTATTAAGTAAATTTGATATCGTTTGATATATTTACTGATACAGCACTCTAAGTTTTTTTTTTTTAAATTTAACTTATAAAGTAAAGAACAATGTCGGTCACGAGAATTCCTACCCCCTGTTCTCCAAGACAGGGGGATCAAGGCCATTCTCCAAAATCGGAGATTCGTCAGGAGTTGTTTTATTACATTTATCTTAATGCGACGGTGAATTTGTTTATAAAATTTGTTTAAGATTCAATTAGTTAATTTGAAAACCCATTAAATAACTATGGCAATATCTTTCTGTTTAATGTAGTGTTAAAACAATAGGCAGAGTTACTGGAGTGATTACCTTACATTGAAACATCTCTCTGCCCACACATTGATTTAGTTTCCTCCGCTCAAAAAGCTCTCTCCACTGTTTTGCTCTCCAACCCACGAAAGGTACCAAACCCTTTTCCCAAATCCCAAATCCTCACTGCTCTTCATTTCCCAATCTGTCTTTATCTCTCCCACCCCTCACACTTTCTCTCTTGTTGCAGTTTCTTCTTATTCTTCTGCTGCTTCTTTCTGTATCCAAAGAAACCATATTTATCTTTTTTAATCAGCAATTGCTGAATCTCCTCGAATCTTCTTCCCCTTGTCCATCGGTAAGTCAACATTTCTTCTCATCTTTTTTTCCATTTATTTTAATTTTCTTTCTGGGTCGGGTTCATATTTTATTTATCCAAGTATTTTTTATGTGGTATTTTTATCTTTCACACTAACTTTTGGATCTTCGATTAAAATTATTGCTTGGGTTGCGGCGAATCTGGTGAGCTGTTTTTTTCTTTCGATGTTGTGTTATCCTGTTTTCAGATTGTACTGATTGATTTTCTTTTTCTCTATTTAAATCGTTGTCTGTCAGAAATGTTTACATTCTAGTCATCTGTTTGATGTTTTGGATTGAACTCCTCAATTCTAATTTGATCGCACGTATTATTCGGAACCATTTACTTCTGAGATTCCAATAGGCATTTCTTGATGGAATTGTTAATTTTTTCTCGATTGTGATGGTACTACAAGTAACTTTTTCAACTTTTATTTGGTGAGTGGCGAGTTTCTTAGACAATTGAATCCACAGGGTAAGCTTAGAGACTGCTGACAAAGCGACTTGAGGCATGGATATTAGATGAGGATGTGTTTATCCCTGAAGCATCAAGTCTCTGGATCAATGTTTCATTTTTTATTTGTGCTAATTTGATTAATAGTTCCCATTAGAAAAAAAAGTACTTTGATGATTAGTTTGCTGTTGGGGTGTCTCTATTTGTCCTTTAACTCTAAAAAATTTTGACCTTTTTTTTTGTTTTAGGAAGCTGTATTTGTCTCAAATCAGGGCCATTTTCAAGGTATAATTTCTATCATCGTGGTAATTTATGGGCTGAGGTGCACATTTCATGGGAGGTGTAGAGGATGAAGAACCAGCCTTGAAACGCATGAAAGTATCCCTTGGAGAACTGAGAGGTCTTTCAAACGGTTCATCTGTTGTAGAGCCTCTGATTGAGCTGTCAAGAGACTTGATGGCGCGCCCTCGACAACAACCAGATGGGAACGATGAAGTTGTGGGTTCAAAAGGAGTTATTAGGAAAGTAGAATTTGTCAGAATAATAGCTAATGCATTGTACTCTCTTGGTTACAAGACAAGTGGTGCTCATTTGGAGGAAGAGTCAGGGATATCCTTACATTCTTCTGCAGTGAGCTTGTTTATGCAGCAAATTGTTGATGGACAGTGGGATCAAAGCATTATTTCATTGCAAAAGATTGGTCTGTCAGATGATAGAATTGTGAAATCAGCCTCATTTTTGATCTTGGAGCAAAAGTTTTTTGAGCTTTTAGAAGCGGAAAAGATCAATGACGCCTTGAAGACACTTAGAACTGAGATTTCTCCTCTTGGCATCAGAAATGACAGAATTCGTGATCTTTCAACCTCTATAATTTCTCCTTCTTTGAGAACTCTAGTAGGTTCTCCCTCTCCCAGTCAAAATAGTGTAAGGATAAAGTCACGGGCAAAACTTCTGGAGGAATTGCAGATACTTCTTCCTCCATCAATTATGATACCAGAAAGAAGGTTAGAACACTTAGTTGAACAAGCTCTTCTTTTACAACTTGATGCTTGTACGTTTCACAACTCTTCGAAGAAGGAAATGTCACTGTATACAGATCACGATTGTGGAAGAAATCAGATTCCGTGTCAAACTATGCAGGTTAGAATTTTTTTTGAGATTTTGGGTATCGTTATGAGCTGACTTTTGCAGTCACTCTAGATTTTCTCTTATGGTATTGTTTAGATAGAACAAATCAATTGTTATTCAATTTCATGGTTATTTTTGGATCTATGAAGTTCTTATTTCTGTTGTATTCATTTTCTTTTCTACCTTTCTTATAAACAAATAATGATTATTGACGAGTTTCTTAAGGAAAAAGAGATTGTCTTCTAGATTTGAAGGTTTCTTGTATGGCAGATTACTTTTCAATTTGGGTTAGCTTTTGCAAGTGTCATGAATTGAATTTTTGGATTGCTAGACTCTTGGCATATCGATCTAGCGAGCTCTTTAACTCTCCCTTCCTTTCCCTACCCTGCACTCTATTTCTTTTTATAATCACCAAATTTGGATCCTTAAAGTTAGATTGCAGGTTTACTAATATGAATAGAAAACATCACTTGATGGAGAAATTTTCCGAGGAATACTTAACGTTTCCTCGGAAATTATCTAATTAAGTTTTATTTATTTAGATACTACAGGCACATGATGATGAAGTCTGGTTTTTGCAATTTTCTCATGATGGGAGACATTTAGCCTCAGCATCTTCTGACCATTCGGCTATAATATGGGAGGTAACTCTAAATCTCTTGGGGCATCCCTTTTTATTTTTGCTTTGTTGATTTAAGTAGTTTTGGTTGTCCTTGATTTTATATACAATGGTGTTGTAATTTTTGTTTGGTTCAAGTGGTTGACTGCTACCCTGTAGGCGACGTATATCCAACAAAAGGAAGTTCTTTTTGATTGACAGCATCTATTGGAAATTGATTTCTTCATCCATCTTTACTATTAAGAATTTCTTGTTTGGCTAGAATAGTGATGTTTATTGAAGCATTATGTATGTGAGCTAAATGGCTATGCGGTTTAGAAATTTGGTAATTATGTATGTTTTAACCATTTCATCCCTATCATTAATTTTTGCGATTTCTATCATTCCAAAACACATTCATGCTGTCTTTTCTAGGTGTGCTTTAATGGGGAAGTGTCTTTAAAGCACAGATTATTTGGCCACCAAAAGCCAGTTTCCTCTCTTTCATGGAGTCCTGACAGCTGTCAACTCCTAACTTGTGGATTGGAGGAGGCTGTTAGACGGTGGGATGTTTCTACTGGTAAGTGCCTCCAAGTTTATGAAAAAATGGGCCTTGGGCTCGTTACTTGTGGATGGTTTCCAGATGGGAAGCTGATAGTTTCTGGTGTCAGCGACAAGAGTATCTCATTGTGGGAATTAGATGGAAAAGAGTTAGAATGTTGGAAAGGGCAAAGAACTCTGAAGATTTCTGATTTAGAGATAACAAATGATGGAAAACAGATAATTAGTATGGGTAGAGAAAATGCTATACTACTACTTGATAGAGAGGCCAAAATAGAGAGGTGGATTGAAGAAGATAAAACAATTACTTCTTTTCAATTATCAAATGATAGTAAATTCTTGCTAGTTAATCTCATGGAACAAGAAATCCATCTTTGGAACATAGAAGGCGAAATGAAGATTGTTGCAAAGTATAAAGGCCATAAGCGAACACGATTTGTGATTCGGTCGTGTTTTGGAGGAATTGACCAAACTTTTCTCGCCAGCGGTAGTGAGGACTCGCAGGTATATTTTCTCCTCTGTCATTCTTGTAAGTTTCGTCTACTTTCTATGAAAAGGTTATAAATTGGCGTATAGACGAGTTATGTGGGCAAACATGAATTCTTGACGCGGATATGCATGCATGGCCAGGCATTAGAACATGATGAAGCTTTGTCCTATCTGTTTGTGTTGAGTAAGTTGCATGCAATAAAAATCGAGAGCATTTAACTGATGTTTGGTGGATTGATCCAGCCGATTTATAAACTTGATATTTATTCAGTTATTGCAACAATTCATGAGTTATTTTCTTTTGAGATATAACATAGCTGGGTGAATTAAGGACATAGATTCCCAAAAAACTTAAGAGCATTTTGATAGATATATACATATGCATAATCTCCAAACTTGATCCTTAGATGCTCTCCCTCTCTGCATTTAAAGGGTTAATCCCTGATGGGACTGAGAGTGATATTGATATACCCATTAAAATGTAGGTGTATATATGGCATAGAGAATCGAAAGAGCTTATCAAGGCACTGTCGGGTCATTCGGGATCGGTCAATTGTGTGAGTTGGAACCCTGCAAATCCCCACATGCTAGCATCAGGCAGCGATGACCGCACCATCCGGATATGGGGTTTGAAGAATATGAATGTGAGGAAGAAACATTCACACAGCAATGGCTCCATCCACCATTGTAATGGAGGTAGCTGAGAATATGGAAGTAAATTATTTCTTACTCTGACTATTGCTTCTTTTTTCATGGGTATATACTTCCATTCCCTTTGCAAGAAAAACATTGATGTCAAGCTCTGTGAACTGTGCAGCCAATTTCTTACAATAAATTGACTTTTTCTGTTTCAATTCTCATTTGAAGCTTTTGTTTTATTGATCTGAGAAGCAAGTAAATGTTTTGGTTGTCTTGAGAAAGTTTATTCTTCTAAAAACTATTTCCAAAAACAGTGTTGAAACTTTCAACCGGTTTTGCATAGGATGATTTGGTGTTTTATTGAGATTCTTACTACCGTAACTTCCGTATTTATAATCGCTTCTGATGTTGCCTTTTGGTAGATATTGATGGCATTCGTGGATCTGTATCTGGATTATTCAAAGAGAATAAGTAGTCATTTGATAATATAGATGCCATCAAAAGATATCTGGATTTTCGAGACGTTGGTGATATTGAGTATAAACAATTGATGCAGTTAATGTGTAATTAATGTAATAAAGCAATCCATGACACTACTATGTGATTATGCTACACTCGGGTCAGGTTGGACCTTAACCACATCTATTGGTTCCAGGTAAAATGACCCGTAAAGCCCAGGTAAAATGACCTTAACCATTTCTTTTGGCTGGATATATGAAATGTGTGCAATTCTTTTGCCTTGGAATATCGGTGGGTAGATTTTTATTCGTTTATTACTTCTTTGAAGTTTACGTTTTGTTTTTTTGAGTCTATTTGTAAGCGTATTTTATAGCTTGCCAACTGTGGTTTTGATCTTTGTTCGATCAAATTTGTTTCGTGGCTTCGATTAACCTTTTTTACCACTAAAATGTTCAAGATGTCATTCTACAAACTTCCCTCTTTTGGGATGGTTGCGATTAAAACTCAATCCCACCACGGGAAAATAATCAAAAATAGAAGAAGATATTGAAAGAAGAATGGAGACAATAATTTATATGGTTCAGGTCAAATTATCTTATGTATATGATACAAAACTTTAGCAGTAAATTTTATTCAAAAATTAAGAAAGTAAAAATTATTCGTAATATCGCAGCATTGCTCGCAGTATCACACTTGAATGCAAAGACGTTCCGTTACAGAGCACAATCTAACCAATTTTCTCTCTCTATAGCACAATTGAGAAGCTTTCTGCCAATGTGCCCTGCTTATTTTCTCTCTTAATATTTTTTTCTTACAACTCATTCATTAAATATTAATATCAAAATAAAAAAGGTAAATCTAAAAAAAATAAACTATTAAATTTGAACTAATATTAACAATCTTTTCTTTGGTTCAAATTTTGAAAACATTTCATGCTACTACTCGAAGGTTGTGCATCCTCCATTATTGACTAGCTTTCTTCCACACTTACCAACTTTAAACAAAATTTAAATTTGACAACTGGAAGAACTTTCATAATGACATCAGCCGGATTCTCGTCAGTATTAACCTTCTGAATTTTCACTTCACTTTGATCAACGACCTTTGAAATTAAATAAAACTTCACATCAATATGTTTTGATCGTTCACGTATAGCTGAGTTTTTCATTAGATATATTGCACTTTAACTATTACAGAAAATTGTTAGAACAACAACCAACACACTGAGCTCCGAAACTAATTCTCTCATCCAGAGAGCTTACTTAACACCTTTCGTCACGGTAGTGGACAAAGCTACCATTTTTTGTAATTGAGTCTTATAACTTATAACTCATTTATAGTTATGAATTCATATACAGAAGTAGATTGTGATGAGTCTAGACTACTAGCAAAATCATAATCAACATACCCGATTACAGATTTTGCCACTGATACTGAAGTCAATGCTGAAATCGATGCTGCAACATTCTTTCCATATGTCAATTTCATATCTGTAGAACCCGATATGTATCTCATCACCCATTTCAATACATTCCGCTGATAGTTTCCAAGATGACGCAAATTTGTTGACCACACTTACAACATATGCAAGATTCGACTTAGTACATATCATTGCATACATGATACACCCGACGATATTTGCTTAAGGAATTTTCACTATAAACTGTTTTTTGAATTTCTTCTTTAAATTATGAATTTTCAATTTATCTCTTCTCGCAATCAAAATTTCATCTATATATAACAACAAATAAAATGCTCATTCTGATGTTGTGATTTTCACATAAACACAACTATCTTATTTTCATAAAGAAATTCGAATTTCCATTTTTAAACCTCTTTAGGTGTTCCATGAAAATGATTTTCTCAAAATCCTCTTGTAAGAATGTCTTCTTCACATCCATATGCTCTAATTGTAGATTTTATGCCGCCACAATTGATAACACTAACTTATCGAAGTCTGTTTCATAACTAGAGAGAATATTTCATTAAAATATATTCATTTTCTCTGCGTGAAGTCCTAGGCAACTAATCTTGCCTTAAACCTTGGTTTTTTCTTGCTGTTAACATCTTCTTTTCATTTGAAGATCAATTTATAGGCAAGCAATTTTTGGTTTTTTGATTCTTCCACCAAAACTTGTGTTGTTCTTATGCAGCATGTCATTTCTTCATTCATGGTATTAACTCAATCGCCTTTATCCTTGTAGATAATAGTCTCCCTGTAAGTTACAAGTTCTCCATTATCAAGATCAACTGAAACTAGAAGGGCATATGCAATGACGTCTGCATATCCGAGACGTTGAGTCAGTTTCACCACTCGTCTAGTTCTGTCTCATGTGAGTTGCTAATCTATCACTCTTTCTTCTTCCAATAAACCTGCTGATCCTGAAATAACTTGTTCAATTTACTGATTGATCATTTGAGAATTATTGCTAGAGCTAAAATCATTTAGCTCTTCTGAAAGCATAACTTTTGTAGCTTAACTCGACCCGACTTTTGTCTCCAGAGTCGACTGTCATTTAAGTGGTAATTCATTCTTATTGAATACCACATCTCAGCTCAGAATTATTTTTTGCTCACCAAGTTGAATACATCACACCTTGTATCCTCTCACGCCATTAGGATATCCTAAAAAAATACACTTTTTTGCTCGAGGCTTCAGTTTCTCCTGGGTTATGTGTGCATAAGTCGCACACCAAAACACCTTTAATCTCCCATATTTTTTCGATTCTCCATGTTGTAACTCATACGATGTCTTGAATCCCAATATTGTGGAAGGACGTAGATTAATAAGATATCCCGTGGTTTGGACAGCTTTCGCCCAAAACAACTTGGGTAAACCTGATGTAAGAAGCATACATATTTCCCTCTTTAAGATCGTTCTATTCATTCTCTAGCCAAACCATTCTGTTATGAAGTGTGTCTAACAGTCGATGTCTCTCAATGCCTCCTTTTTACAGTAAGCATCAAATACTTAAGAGCAATACTCCAAGCTATTATCCGTACTCAACTTTTTTACTGTCTGGTTGGTAGGAGTTTCCACTATCTTTTTTCTAGATTCTGAAAGTAAAAAATATCTAATCTTTCATCTTTATACTGTACAACCAGAGCCTCTGTTAGTAGTCATCAATGATGGACATGAAATAATGCGCTTCTCCTTTTGAAGTAACCATAGCTAGTCTCCATAAATCAAAATGAACATAATCCAACACTCTTTCATATTTATGGATAGTCGATGTAAACTTCACTCTGCTAAACTTTTCGAAAACACAATTCTCACAAAACTTCAACTACAACGCTACAACATCACCCAATAGCTTCTATTTCGATATTTTATGAAGCCCACATTGACTAACGTGTCTGAGCCTCAAATGCCACAACCAAGTCTTCTTCTCCACACTATCAGCAATATTTACAGACCCCCAAATAACGGTCTTAGCGTTCAGATAATATGAGTCGTTTCTCTGAACTCTATTCATCACCACCATTGATCTTCTAATGATTTTCATGCATTGGTTTTCAATTTTCACCATGCAACTAGAATCATCTAACACGTCGATTGATATAGTATTACATTTAAGCTGAAGAACATATCTCACATTCTAAACTTTCAAAATGCATTCATCGAACATCATAATTTGCATCGAACTTGTGCCTTTTATGGTGCACGATTTGTTGTTGCTGAGTAACACTTCTCTACCTTTGTATGTCTACAAATCTTGAAGTTACTCATTTGTCGGAGTCATATGAAATGAACACCCCGAATCAAGTATCTATTGTTCACCGAAATCCTTCATTGATGCAACTAGAACGTTTGAAGAGTCATAACCATTCGAAACCACCGAATCATCACCAGTCTTGGTTTTCATCTCAGGCATCCTTCTCTTTAGTTCATGGCAATCCTTCCTGAAATGTTCTTCTTTGTTGCAGAAGAAGCTCTTCTAGCATTGCCTGCATTTTGATCGCGCCCTATTCTTCGATTTCTTCTTATTACAGGGTTGAGTTCTTCCTTGTACTGATAACCCCTCCACATTCGAAGCTTCCTTATATATTTAGTTTTCTGTTGGAGCTCCTTCAAATTTAGCTCAGTATTTACTTCTACCATAATTAAGTTTGCTTCCCATAGAACATAGTGTCGATGAAATACTTGTACTGCTTTAGTAGAGAATTCAACATGATAATAGATTGATCATCTTCTTCTATCTTCACGTCGATGCTATTAAAGACCAAAATTATTTTGTTGAAATAATCAACATGCTTCTACGTCTCCTTGAATTCTTCCATCGTGATTGTGTACGACTTTTTTTTCAAGCACAGATTGTTTGCCATTGACCTTTTCATGTAAAAAGTTTCAATCTTTGAACCATACTGAAATCGTCGAACCTTCTTCGGTGGCCTCCCTCAATACCTCATCTCCCAAACTCAACAAAATTGCATTATGTGCTTTAGACTCCATCTCAGAAGCCTTATCCCTGTCAAACAATTGAAGCTTCCCGAACGCCTTGGAATCAATAACAATAGACAATCCTTTATGAATCAAGAAAGCTTTCATCTTGACTCGCCATAGATTGAAATCATTCTCACCCGTGAACTTGTCAATTCAAATTTTGCCATGGAAAAAATTGAAAGAAAAAAGTCCACGCTCACCGTACCAATTGTTGTGATTAAAACTCAATTACACTGCGGGAAAATAATCCAGAATACAAGATACTGAAAGAAGAATTGAGACAATAATTTACGTGTTTTGGACCAAACTATTCTACGTCTACAAGTTTTATTCAATAATCAAGCAAGTAAGAGTTTTCCATAATGTTGCCTCATCGCGTGTAGTATATGCCTGAATACAGAGACACTGCTCCCCAGGAGAAAACCCTATAGAGCACATTTTCTCAAATTCTTTCTCTCACTCTATGCCACTACTCAGTAGTTTTCTGCCAATCTGCCCCTCTTATTTTCTCTCTGATTCTCTCTTAATATTCTTTCGTTACAACTTACTAATATAGAAATAAGAATATTACAATATTGATAAGGAAATAAAGTAACGTAAATCCAGAAAGAATAAACCACAAAATCTGAACAATTATTAATACGGACTGTGCTTGTCCTTTCTTTTACAAATCACATTGGGCTTGCTATCTTTGAATCTTTGTTGCATGTGATTGAATCAATGTTCGTGATTTATAGAACTAGGATGAAAACATTTGTTTGTTCTAGATACATTTATTATAAATAGCTGAATTATTCTTGTTATTTTTCATGTTCATGATATGTTAGAGATTGAATAAGGGAACTAACTCTGCTAAAGGAAATTTTTTTGCTAATTTTCTGCTATTAATACATTCTTCTCTTATTCTTATCTTTTTGACGGTGTAAAGAAAAAAAAAGAAAAAACCTTAAATCTTAAAATGAAGAAGAAGGTTATTTACATACATAACCCTTCATTCGAATTGTAAAAATTGATATTTTTGTTTAATATTAATTTTGAAAGAAATTTATAAATTTTTTAAGTTACGGGGTTAAAGGGTAAATTTGTAGAAATTTTGATAAATAAGGTTAGAGAAACATATTCACATTTTTGCTTGGAGTTGCCCAAGAGGGGGAGAGATGATCGATCCCATTTGTGCATTTTGCTGCACTCGGTGGCTAAGAGATTGTTCGTGAAACCCTAAGCATCTTCTTTCGTGAAGAGACTTCGAGATTGGGAAAGTGTTTCTCCTCACTTTTCGTGTTTGAAGTTTATGTTTTAGATTGAGGATGGATTCAAGAAATGGAGCTCAATTTCATCTGATCTTTGTGGCTATATTAGTGTATTAAGAGTGTATGCAAGTGTGTCGTCATTTTGGGGAAAAAAATCGACCACTGGGAACGATTTCCATGACTTCTCGTCACTGCAAATCGCACAAGTATCAACCACTATGGACAAACGGTCGACACTTCAAGAGAACATAGAAAGGGAAGTGTCAATCACTAGGACAAATAGATTGAAACCCGAGAGTTCGGAGTGTAGACACTTCTGGGGAAGTGTTTACCGCACAAGTGTTGACACTTGTAGATGAAGTGTCGATCGCTGGGTCATTTGATGTTTAAATCGAGAACATTAAGTGTCGACCACTTAAAGAAAGTGTCAACTAATGGTCAACTCGAGAGTAGGAAGTGTCGACCGCAAAATTTTATTTTGGTAAAAACTATCTACTCGGCACAATTCACAGCCATCGATAGAGTTTCTAGTTAGGTTCCTAGTCCTGGTTTAGGACTTACATCATTTTGATTTTGTAGGATAACCGATGAAGTAACCACAAACAATTTTTACATCAAGTTTCTTTTCATGTTGATCATATATGCTTAGTTCTGTTGAACAATCCTAAACATGAAGATATCTTAAGTTGAATTTTCCTTCTTGTCCACGGTTCATAAAGGGTCTTAAGAACTGCTTTACTAGGAATCCTATTATGCATATACACAATAATTTTTAATCCATGCATTCATAAGGATAAAGGCACAATGCTATAACTTAATCTATTTCTAACCATTTCCATTATAGTATGATTTCACCTTTCAACTACACCATTTTGTTGTGGTGTACCAGACATTGTGTATTGTGCATATATGTCTCGACATCCAAAAAGCTTTGCAAATAGACCTGGACATTGTCCATTTTCATCAAATTTACCATAGTATTTACCACCGCTATTAGACTTCACTACTTTTATTTTTCTATCTAAATGTCTTTCCACCTTATTGACGAACACCTCTAAAATGTTCGCTGATTGAGATTTTTTGTGTAGTAACAATATCGTGAGAAGTCATCAATAAATGTGATAAAATATTTTTCACCACTCGAAGATGGAGCTTCAAAGGGACCACAAATGTTAGTGTGTCTCAATTCTAAGAGTTCACTAGTCATTGTGGCTGAATTCTTTAATATGTGTCTAGTTTGCTTACCTATACACACTTCTCCGTCAGTAAAATCTAGTTGAGTTAAGATTTCACTTTATTAACCGCAACATCATTTCTTTATATATATGACCTAATTTTTATGTCACAAAAAAACAAAATACTCATTATGTGTACTACCTTTATTATCAATACTATTCTCAACATAAAATAGAGAATTAACAAATCCAAGTTCAAGATTAAAATGATATAAACAATCAACCAAAATACTAGAACCATAATAGTACTTGTATTTATACAATGAAAAAACACTATTTCTAATCTTAAAGTTAAATCCTACATCATCTAATTTTGCAACAGAAACTAAATTTCTAGCACACTTAGGAACTTAAAGACACTTTTCTATATCAAAATAGCATCAAATATCCATGATCAATATATATGTCTCAATTCTTTCTATTTGTGCCTTCATTCTGTTTCCAATATACAATAACCTTTCAGTTGAGTTTATGGGTTGCGTTGAAAGGAATCCATGTGTAACATGTGATACATGAGTGGTTACACCAGAATCTAACTATCAAATATTATTAGGAACGTCAATAAGATTTGATTCAAAGCATACTGAAACATAATATGTACCTTTCTTTTCGAACCAAACTTTTCTCTTCGGACAATCTTTCTTAAAGTGCCCAATCGTGTTACAGAAGTAGCATTTGTGCTCCTTACAGATTTTTCCCTCTTTTATGTTTAATGGGATTTTTCCATTCCTTCATTCTTTTTACTTGGTTTAGACTTGCTGCTATTAGCTTCATTATGAAATGTCAAATGGATGGCATGCTCTTTCATTTTCTTTAATCCCCCCTTCTTCTTGAACTAACATGGTTTTAATTTCTTGAAGGTTTCCTTTTTTTTAAGGGTATTATAGTTCACTTGGAACTAGCCAAATTCAAGAGTAAGTTAGTTGATAATAAATTGAACCAAAAAAGATTCACTCATATCCATACCCATCGATTTTGACTTTGGAGCCAAATTTTCCAAGTATGTTACATGATCATAAATGGACTGTGACCACTCAAACTTCTTAGTCATTAACTCATTAAGTTCCTTACATTGGACTTGTCAACTACGTTTGATTAGTATCCTTGATTTTCAGCAATGAACTCCCTCGCACTGTCTGTTTTAGGCATTAATGGCTTAACATTTTCAGTCATCCTCATCAAATTCAAGCTTAGCTTATTAGATCGCTCTCAATCCTCATAAAAAGACTTTTCTGCTTCTGTATTGGTCTTAGTGATGGCGGATAACATGCATATACTTTAATAGGCAATTAACCACATTTGAGTTAATATGCTTGTTACCTTTGGATACACAATCGCATTCACTAAGTATGTAAATAAGTCTCTCTCTTATGTTATTGATTATAAGCAATGGTCCACCTTTGAGTGACTTACTACCATTATAATTAATAATTTCAATTGTTCACTTTAAACTTTTATGTCATTTCAATAGCAACATATAATACTGAAACAATTGAGAATTAGACAATTAAATATTTATTTACCTTTTAAACTAGGTCCTTTGGTGACTTGCAAATTTTCAGTTAAAGTAAACGAATAATTGCTCAAATAAATAACTCTTAAAAGGAAAAACTTTTCTTTATATTGTAACGGTGAATCAATATGTTATAAAGAAAATATGATACTAAGCTGTAACTACATTTATCTATTTATAACAACTATTAATTCAACCAAGTTTTGATAATAAATAAAGAAATAAATGAATATACTAATTTTGATCCATGATTGTGGTATAAGAAAATTTGTATGCTAATTTTCTCTCCTTAATACCTTCTTCTCCTTTTGATGGTGCAGAGAAAAAAAACTGGAAAAACCCTAAATCTTAAAACGAAGAAGAAGGGTTATTTACACACATACCCCTTCGCGCGTATCTCTTCACACATCCCTTCATAATAATAATTACCTAATTAATAAAATGACTTATTTCCTTAAGCACAATAACCATCATATGGTTCCCATTTATATTATAATGAGTTTGTTTAATTTAGATGGGCTACGAATAAATTATCAAAATAATTTAACACGTAGAGCTTGCTGTTGAGTCCTCGGGGATGGAGAGTTAATTGGTGCAAAGAGATTTATGAAAGGATTCCAATTTCTACGGATGATTGCTGATGCATGAATTCTCTTGGTCATGGAGAAGTTGTGTTCATTTAGAGTAACAAGCAAGTATATATTTACATTCACCAGTTGTAAATCGATTCATCCACCCGATTCGTGATGGGAAGTGGAACCAGAGCATTGTCAAGACAACATCTTTTTTTTATATTAGATTTTTCGAGTTCTTTACCCAACATAAAAAAAAAAAGTTAAATTTTTGAGTAGTCTACTTCCCTTTGAAGAAAAAAATGCCTTTAATTAGTTAATCAAAAGAGTAGTTAATTAAAAAAAAATATCTTGACATTCATAAGGGTTTGACTTATCTTTGTATTGTTCTATTAGCTCCTTAATTCACTTCGACGGTTATCCCATGATGTACTTAAAGCCTATATGCTATGGATAGACTCCTGCAACCATGACATATTTGCTTATTTTCGAGCACGAGTTGTTGTTAGTAAAAAAAAAATCAAATGTATTCAAGTATGTTTTTCTCGCATGTATCAATAAGTTAGACTCATGTTTTAAGTTGTTTTATGCTATAAATAAACTCTAACACACCAGAAATTCATTGGAGGAGCGGATTCAATTCTCTTACAACCAACACATTTTTCTATTTTTGGAGCAGAAATAATTTGCTTAGCTTCACATCTATTTCAAAGTATCATTTCTAATACATCTGTGGGGAAAGTTTGAATACATTGACTTCACCTTGTACATATATCATAAATCTTTACTGAATGTAACATTAGATTTATAAATTTTTTAACATCATCAATTTTCAATCTAGTATAAAGCTTTAAATTAATCATGAATCAATAATTTAAAAATGTATTCTATTTATACATGATTTACGTATTTATATATTTTATATATTCAAAAAAAATGATGATATCGTCAACCCCATTAAATCGTACGAAGGACATGAGTGCAGTCGACTTGATATTACGTCCAGTGTTGGAGGAATTGAGCAGGTATTTTTTGCTAGATGTAGTGAAGACTTGATGGAAATAGAAATCCATTGTATGAAATAAACGAAAATTACATGAAACGACAATCTTAAAACTAATGACAAATCTCAACAACAATGCTAGATTTGGAAAACTCTAACGATCTAGTGCGAACATTTCATCAATAATCATCATAAAAAACATCATATTTCATACTCTCCTTTACCATCTATAATAACTCTCACTTATTAACATTAATTTCCTTTAAAATTTCTTAATAACTAACAAAACTATCTATGCCAGCATATTATATAATTTTCAAAATATCACTATAATTATTTCTTGACAAAACTCAAAGGTATTGGTTTCTCCTATCAAAATTTTATTGCTTATATGTGATTGGGTTAAGATGGTGAAATAGTGTTTTATGTATAACTCTTACGTTTGCATGGAAGTGGTAGGAAGTTAGAGAAGCTAAACTTTGTTTGTTTTTTTGTATTTGATTCATTGGAAAGAGTTCTTATCATCTGTTTTAAGCAATGACCTATAATAACCACATCGACCACAAAACGTAGATTAATGGAATCGAGTTATTTAACGAAAGGTTAGGACATCATTTTCGGTCCTAGGATTGATGTAATGATGTGTTTGTAGTGGCTTGTATGATCTCAATTTTTAATCCTCTCGATAGTTGATTTATTTAGTTGGTTCGAAATGGAGGGAATGTGGTTTGTACAAGATCACAGGCAACTCCTTTTTTGTTTGGAATATTTCATAAATTCCATAAAACTCGAGTTGATTTGTTTGGCCCTGCAAGTGCACATATGGGTAAGAGAAACTTGAGAACTCATAGCGAAGTTGTCCAAGCACTATGGATCAGCCAATTGTGTAAGCTAGGATTCGTCGAATCCTATAATATTATTGTGAATAATGTTACGCTTACTCTTTTATTCAACTTTATTAAAATATTTATTGACGTATCAAATAATAATTGGTGTAATTAATATAATAAATTAACTATTTATAATTTATTACATTAATTGTATTTTAATTGCACCAATCATTGTTTGACGCGTCAACGAGTATTTTAAAATATTAGAACAAAAAAATAAACGTAACATTACACGATTAATATTTTAATTTCTTATAGTTTCCTTGATCATTTGATTTTCTGAACACTTCATATAATATTTGATTTCAAAAATTAAAAGACAACTCAACTAATGCTTGTATTTAAAATTGAGTGTCAAGTTGACTAATGTGAACTAAAATTGTTATCAACTACCAAAACAGTGATATATTTGACGGATTTTATTATTCCAGCTTACCTAATATCTAAGTATAGATAATGTATTACATTTTACCCAATTTTATAAAGTTAAGTGCATCCAAAAGGTTTATAGAAGACATTTGGCAAGTTATGAAGTTTGGTCGACAAGTTAAATGTCTCTACGTATTGGTCACGTAGATGTTTCTATTTTTAAAATAATACAATTATTTGAACAAGAATGTTAGCTCAAAGTAACTATCACACATCAAATAGTTGCAGTGGCCACCCTTGTTACTTTACTTGATGCTCTATGACTTACTTGATTATTATTTTTAATTCATAATTGATCAAGTCAAGTAAACTTAGAACCAATAGTGGAATCCGTCCGGTTCACTTTCATCCCTAATTGAAACCGAAACCAAACATGTTCGCCATTGGAACAAAAACTGAACTTGGTTCGATTTCAGTGCTTGATTTTTCGATTTTAATTCGGTTTTGTGTCTAGTTTAAATTTGATTTGGGTCGATTTTGACTAATTTATATAAATATTATAAATTATCCGGTTTGATTTTGCTCTGTATTCAAAAGAAGGAACCAAACCGAACTGAACTGTTGGTTCAGTTTCAAAATCATTTTTTAGTTACTTGAAACTTAATCTAACAGAGATTTTTCATTCGGTTAGGTTGGATTTCGGTTTCCACTAAAGTGATTTCCAACCCTTTCAAAACTCAAAAGGTTTGAAAAGGGGATCTTTGATGAAAATCCAATTATACAAGGCCAAGTAAGAATGGCGGAATATGAGCGGATTTCAGAAGCCATAGCACGTTGTCAATTTTCTCGAAAAAATCAACGATGATTGGCATTTTCAAAAAAATAATAAAGAAACCACCAATCGGATGGCAAGTAACCATCGTCCATCAACGTCTAGTCTCGCCTCCTTAATTCATTGTTTGGACCCACGGTAAGTTTCCTCGTGTTATGCATAAATATCTCTAATATTACTCGACTGTTCTTTCTCATTTTATTCTTTTTTTAGCTCGTTTGATTCCTTCGAGTTCAGCGCAATCCTCTGGTTTGTTCTCTCGTAAATCTTTTTTTCTTTATTTTATTTTATTTTTATTTTCTAGTTTTGTGGTTTGTGTTTTCTTTGATGCTGGTGGATGAGATGCATACTGGGGTTTTGGTATGATGTCGTTTAGGCCCTGTTTTCTTTGTTGATTCTGCTTCTCCTCCTATCGATTTTACTTTCTGGGGTGAAATTATATTCTGGCTATTTGAAATCTTTGAAGCATTTGATGTTCTAGATAGCAAATTTGTGGCGGTATCTGTTGGTTTGCTTCTAGCAGCCGGAATTACATTTCTCTCGGCAGCTTGGAAAATTTCACCTCTTTTGTAATGTTTTCTAATTATTTGATTTCTGGGTTTCTTTATTACTTCGATTGTTCCTTCAAATTCTTTATTTGCCATTATGGGTGTACAAGCTTGGTTGATTTGATTGAGGGGGTTTTTATCTTTTATAGATAATTCTTTTGGTAAGAACTACATGGATATGTTCATAAGATTGAAATGGATCTAAACTTTACTTTCCTATTTATCCTTCAGTTTATTTAACAAATGGCAGCTTTTGAAATAAAAAGGCTATCTGGTTAAGAAAGTTTGCTTAACTTTAAGAAATATAAACAAAACTTGAAACAAGCAACTAATTTTGAATCAAATGGAACTGGAAATTTTGAAATTATATTTTCTAGTTTTGGTATTAAGACTTTCGCTGATTACAATCTTTGAGTTCGGGGATGCCTTGGAAAAATAGTAAAAATCAAATTTGATGAGTCAAAGAAAATATGTGAATAATCAGTTGTTCGTATTTCTGGAGGTATAGATGTTTTATAGTTTTAATCTTTGGGATATTACCAATGGTTTGAATCTTAAGTTGATAATCTGGAGTAATATATTTAATTTTTCCTTTGCAGTTTTTCTTCTTACTCTATTCCCATAAGCCTGAGCAATGCATGATAAAATTACTCCCGAAGATATTTTTAACACGCTTGTGGAAACGATATCTGAAACGGGTCAGAAACAAAAATCTGTATCGTTCTTTGGGGAAGACACATCAAGCAATGTTTCTTCTCAGATCAACCGCCTATTTGGACGACAAAAACCTGTTCACAATTTGCTTGGAGGTGGAAAATGTAGGTTTCATCTGCTCTTTTGACGATTATATTTCTTTTTTTCTTTTGAATAATATTAGGTTTACATTCTAATTTTACGCACTAAGTTTCATCTCCCAGTATAGTATGGTGATTAATGTCTTGTTTTAACTATTTATTATTTTCTTAATCAATGTACCAATTGAAAAGCGCCATATAAACCTACTATTACCCTTTCCTTTTTGTTGTTTAGCCAAATTCACTTTTGAATATGTACAGCTGCTGATGTGCTACTGTGGAGAAACAAAAAAATTTCGGCTAGTGTTTTAGGTGCTGCAACAGCTGTGTGGGTGCTTTTCGAATGGCTGAATTACCACTTTCTCACTATTGTGTGTTTTGCTTTGGTTTTCGGGTTATTGGCGCAGTTTGTTTTGAGGAATGCCTCTGGATTATTGAACAGGCAATTCTATGCTCCCTTTTATATCTGTTTTTTTATTGAGCGAAGACGTGTTTTGTTAAAAAAACTTAGTGAGAATGGATCAAATGCATGTTTGGAAATTTGTTTTCAGAGACAAATCTTTAAACAGTCCATCGGTGAGCAACTCATTAAAAAAGAGTAGTTCTAAATTTACCTTTTAATTCTACATTATAACCTTAACTGATGAAGTAACATCATTAATTAGGGTAATTATTGTATGATTTTAATTAATTTATTTTAATTATTATAATAATTAATGAGATACACGCGAGTGTTACGTCTCGAGATAATATTAGAGGTAACATTATCTTTCAAAAAACTGCTTTTTTTTTTGTCTTCGTCAAAAAATATACTATAAGAAGCATCTTTTTTCTTTTATTTCTCCTTAACATTCACCAAGTCTTTGTTTTTCAGGTCAAACTCGAGAGTTCCTCGACTCGTACTGCGAGAAGATTTTTTTGTCAACATTGCAGTGTCCGTCGGTGCTGAGGTGAATCGAGGTCTTGGAATTCTTCAAGATATTTCATGTGGTGGAAACTTGAAGCAACTTCTTGTGGTAATGCTTCATTAAACCTTTTTTAAATGATTTATTGTTATATATTTGTACCCTATAAAAGTTAAATAAACTTTCCAGTTCTCCCGTTTCCATTTTGGATCTGAATCATCTCATGATAGTTTGAAAAGTACACGATTACAAATCTATCGTTTGGATGTCGGATTTTCTCTTTTTTTAAAAAGTGTGAAATATGAAATTATATTTCAGGTAATAGGAAGTTTATGGGCAGCAGCTGTGATAGGAAGCTGGTGCAACTTCTTGACTGTTCTCTATGTTGGTGAGCTTTCTAAATTAGAATACATCTGTCATACCATGATTGGAGGAAATTCAATGATTTACAGAAGAAACCAGGCTTTAATTATCTTGTTTGTCTTTGATAAAACGACATTTCGAACCTTATGATTTTATATTTGACTTCAATTGAATTTGAAATTGATAGCATGCATGCAGCCAATGAGAGACAATTACCAGGACTTTTCGGGTTTTTTCTTCTGTTACTCGAGAAGTTAAAAAAATTGATCCCCTCGGGACGAATTATAATATAAAGATGTGATGAATGTTGAAGGTTTTGTGGGAGCACATACACTGCCAGTGCTGTATGAAAGGTATGAAGATGAAGTTGATGGGTTTGTGTACAAGATGGGTGGCCATCTCCAGAACCACTACAGCAAGCTGGATGCCGGCATTCTTAGCAAAATCCCAAAGGGAGGCTTCAGGGGAAAGAAGTATGAATAATGTCTCTCTCTCCTTCAAAACTATCTTCTTTCTACTCTGATTATATCTCATTGTTATGTAAAAGACATAATCTAGACAGAGGGATTCTTTATTATGGGATGATGAATCAAGGATATTGCTGTGGTTTTCTTTCCTCGTGGTAATCTAACTTGACTGTGCCTTTTCGGTTTGCTTCGACTTCAGATGAAAATTAAACCGAGTTGGTTTGGTTTGTGAAATTGCAAATCAAAATTGAACCGTTGGATTTTGGAGCTGAACTGAAACCGAGGTTGGTTGTCGAATAAAATACACGAAACGAATAATGGTCTTGCTAATTTGTTGTTATAGTTAATATGTCATTATCTTTATCGCCAAAATACGGTTAATATTGAAATTAGATAAATCACTTATAGTGATTGCATGTATTTTTCATTAGCTGTTCTGAGATTTGATCATGGAGTCAATCCACTTATTTACTTGCCAAGATTTATCATCCTAGGTTAAATTCCGATAGTGACTTGATTTTTATCATGGGACGAGCACTTCATCTTATATCGCGTTGAATTTACTATCAATTGAGTTGATCTCGTAGAACACTTCGATCAAGTTAATAACTCGAGTTTATAATCTTTCAAATTTTCTTCTCTTTCTAAGTTGATTTTAAGAGTGAGTTTAATTGGAGAAAGACTTGGGGTATATGAAAACTGAAAGCAAGGGCACAGAATATTATCAGATAATATAACAAATAAAAATATTGGAGATAGTAGATAAAAGTAAATTACTCTTATGGAATGATCTGTTAAAAAATATATTAACGGTTAAACTTAGAAGTAAAGAGCAAGTAGGTCATTGTATTATTTTTTTTTAGACAAATGATCTTTTAAACTTAGAGTTGCTAGCAACTAAACCTATGTTGTTAGGTCGCGTAATCTCTTCTATTGGACGATTTTCCGAGTAAATAACTCACAATAGAACGGTTTTGACAATTTTTATTTGTTTTTGTTTTTTTTCCGTAACACCCTTAACTATATAGGGTTAATTTCTAAAGCCATAAGTTTAAGGAACTATTTGCCTTAAGAAGAAACTTCTTAATTACTTCATACTTTTAAATTTAAAGTATAAAATATACTTTATTCATTTAGTTAATATAGTAGTTTTTGTCGTAAAGAATGAACTAACGATTCAATTAAGTTATATGCAATATATGTTGAGTCGTTGAGCCTACGCTGTTTGAAGGCTTTACGCAGATAAATTTACAGATCTTTTTTGTAAGGGTCTTTAGTGTTGGAAGATATTTTGGTGATTTTATCCTCTTATTTTATTTTTCGTAACCCTATTTCGTTAAGATGTATCTAGAGTCTCTAAAATGGAATGAGAAGATGAGAAGTAGAAATACAATTGTAACTTGTTTGTTTATCATAGTGAAATCTAGTAGCAGCAAGTGGACATAGGTCTTGCATGTAGAGCGAACTACTATAAATTTGTGTGTTTTATTTATTGCATTATTAATCGTTTTAAAGCAGGTTGGATCAAGGCGTTTAATCCTAACAGTATAATCATTAATCTCGGAAAAACAGATGTTACTAAACAAACAAGATAGAGCTTTTCAATCGCATTTCCGACAAAAATCAGAGAAAGAAAAGGAAAAAACTAGGGCCAGACAAGGAGAGGCAAGAGATAGAAGAGGTAAAGACCGTGGGTGGGGTGCTGATTCCATGAGCAGAATGTGGGCGCGCCAACAATGCATGAGAAAAGAGCGTGGTCGCCACTCAATCACAAACGTATGGACCTCCTTGCAGCCTAGAGGTGGGCAAAACCAGCCTGGAATTGAAAAACCAGACCAGACCAACAGTCCGGCCGATTTTGCCCGCTGTGGACTGATTCCCAGTTCTCCGTTTCAGAACCAGCCAGTTCCACTGGAGAATTGACTCATGGGTCGGCCTAGTGGGTTATCCGACCTAGGTCGGATAACCTTAAAACACCGGTGCTTCTTAAAAAAGCAGCGACCGTCCCTAACTGAGTCCTCAGCTTCACGAAACGCACCTGAAGACGAAAGTCTGGCGATCAGCAGCGACCAGCCCTAGTTGTGACTGTCTCCCGTCGGACCCCGTGGCTCGTCTACCAGCAACCTCATCCAGCGACTTCTGCAGGTTCGACTAGCGACTTCACGCAGACACGCAGTTCCGCAGTTCACAAAAATCTCTGCTGCTTCTCAACTCTCTCCCGATTGTCAACTCTCACCCGGTTATCGAATCGGTTCTCGACTCTCTCACCTGAATCCCTTGCTCTCACTGTAGTTTAAAGAGATATAAATCTATTTTCCTTTGGTACGTAGAATTTGAATTTCAAATTCACACAATCTGATAGAGTTCTGTGAAATTTTACTGAAATTATAGACCATAGTTGATTTTTGTTTTTGTTTCGGCTTTGGATTTGGACATTGCTAACTTGCTGGCTGTCTTTGTTTTTTGTTTGAGAATTTTTTTTGTTCTGAATTGCTGACTACATTGCTGTCTTTGCTCAGGATTTTTGTTCAAAAGTTGCTTGCGAGTGATAATAGATGGAGCATCATTTTGATAAAAACAAAAAAAAAAAAAAAAAAATTAGTTTTATGGCATCACCTGCGTTGATTCCCTAAATTTTTTTTGGTTCCTTTTGAATTTTATCATATTTGTAAGAAAAATATAACAATGTGGTTGCATTATTTTTTAACGTTAAATTTAATTTTTTATATATTTTATTTTAATGTTATATAGATGGATTGAATTTAATTTGAATTTTAGATAGTTGGATTAATTTTTTAGATTTATTTTTTAGATTTACTTTATTGTTAATTAAAAAATAAATAAATTTCATTGGAGGGAACTAGTTCCTATTTTGAAAAATGATTTCCCACAATTATCAGGCCGGTTCAATTTTGAGCCAGAACCGGCAGTACTGGACCATGCCCAGCCCTGTGGCCCTATCCCTGCAGCACTTGTCCCTTCAAAAGGGCATCTGAATTTTCACTGCGTTTGCCAGATTGGACCCCTTTCTTCCTCTAGCTCTAAATACTTGCTTAATAAGCTTCTGCCTTGCTACATTTTTCACCCCAATCTCGCGATTTGCTCTTGGCTCTTTGAAGCTTTTTGTCAAGGAAGACTTCCGAGAAAGGGGGGATGACGATGACGACGCAGTCACTGTGGCACCGGCAGTGTGATTCTTCAGGGGCTTTGGAAATGTTTTGTGCATTAGTCTATGAATCTCTCAATATTTCAAAAGAGAGACAAGGCTGCGTAGCCTATATTAATTATGAGATTGAAGTTAGTTGCAATTTCATCTTCTTCTATTTGACTCATTTGACCTCTTTGTCTAATCAATGGGCCCGTAGTGAAGATGTGACATAGCAAAGACCGACTTGTTAACTCAAGCGAACAAACAACCATGCTAATGAGGTGGCTAGTGACATTAAGACTTACCTTGTGAATTTACTAACTAAAAGTATTCATTTCATTTAATGAAACTTATATTACACTAATTACCCTAAACTCTATAATCTTTTTAATACAAAACCTAATTCCCAAAAATGTTATATGTATCATAAAATTAGGATATTAGAACGACATCTTCGAGATTTTCAAAGCAAAGAGTCAAGTGCAAAAGTTTTTCGTCTTCGCAAAATCTCTCTCTGGAGGTTATGAAAAATAAGAGACTAGGACCCTTTATAAACTTTTTGAGTGTGTAATTATCGTCGTGTCCGTTACAGAATGTAATTATCCTTAAGTATCTACACATATTGTTACTCATATCCTCTGAAGTCCAAAACTTAAACTTTATTAAATCAATTTGAATATTTCAAACTCAAATATTTACTATAACATGTAATTTCTTATGAACAAATCCCCGAACAAAACATCATACACAGAGAATGAACTATTAAGATAAATCGATTTGATTTCATATATTAGTGAATAATTTAGGTATCAAGCTTAAACTTATACTATCATGTATAAAATATCATGAAAAGTATCGAACAAAACATTCTATGCATATAAAATAAATTATTGAGAAATGAATTTGGAATCGAGAGTATAAAAATAAAACGTAAAATATATTAATAAAACGAGAGGTTTATGCTCGCTAAAAAGGATATAAACTAATAACTAAGGCTTAGGCTTCCAAAACTAGAAGTTTGGGCTTTGAATAAGGCCTTAATGTCTCGACGTCCTGAATCTAAAGGCCTAAGCACCGAGACCAAATTTAACCAAACTTTTCATTTGCGCACAAAATTTTCACTCTAAAACGTATCTAGCTTCAAGTTAATAAATCTAACTCTTCAAATATCTCATTCTCCACGTTACGCATAAAAAATAGTCAATAAATATTTCTATTTTCAAGATTTTTTTTTATTTAAAAGCATGCAAATTTAACAACTCTAATAAATTAGGGTTCTCTCACACTTCGATATTCTTGGATTTCATTCCTAAAACCGAAAACCTAAAGCAACCTTACGCCATCAAATGCTCTAAAACTTGATTTGGAGTTGATCTTCAAGAATCTACACCAAAAACACATTTTTTTTTCACATCCCGAGATAACTACTTTTCAAAATGACATAATTCTGTCTAGTAATAAACTGGAGATTTGGATACGTTTCACGTATTCGAAAAATACTTTTAACCTAGCAAAAAGAGTTATTTATATTCCTCTTACCCTATAAAATTAGGACTAAGTGGCAATGTTAACATGTCAAGTGTCTAAATTGAATTTTACTTATAGGGTATGTTTAAACACATATTTAACGTTTAAATTGAATTTTACCTTATTTTCTTTATTTATTATCTTTTTTTTTTTGAAAAATCTTTGTACATATTGACTATTTCTCTCTTTAAGTTTTATTTTTTTCTTTTAAAATTATTTTATTTTATAAGAATGTATTTTTAAATAATTTATAATTCATTAAAATAAAAATAAATTCATTTACATATTAGTACAGATGACAAACGATACGACCGAACCGAGTTGAGCTTGAAAAATTCTAGTTCACTGGACTTAGCGAGTCGAAGCAAATTCTTTTAATCCGAACTGCCTTCCAAGCCAATATTAAACGAGTCTAGCCGAGCCGATTAAATGAGTCTAACGAGATTGAATGGAGCTTAACGAACCAAATATACATAAATATTTTTAATTTATATAAATATAATGTATATTTTAAAAAAAAATTAATTATTAAAATTAATTATCCTTATAATTGTCGAAATATAATAATTAATTATTTAGTTGATAATTTTTTTTTATTAATTTATAAAACGATATGTATTTGAAAAAAAAATATTTGAAATGATCTAATAAAAATTATAACATCATTACAAATTACAAATTATACAGATACTAACTAGTTTTATATCTTTTTAATTATCAATTATTTACAATTAAGGTGATAAACGAACTGATCGAGCTTAGTAGAGTCAACTTAAAAAAATTTCAGTTTACTTAATTTAACGAGTTAAACAAGACAGCCTAAAAAAACTTTCAACTCGTGAGTCAAATTTAAATGAGCCAAACTCACTAAAGTGACGAGCTGGCCGCTAGCGGATTCTTTTGTCATCTCCACGTACTAGAATATCATACTAAGGATATTAGTTAACGATTAAAAATGGTCACATGTACAATTATTGGAATCAAAACTAGCTTGTTTACCTCCTGAATTGTCCATAGTGCCCTTACGAGTGTCTTCCCTCCTCTCTCCTTGTGAAATTCTTCTCTCAGCTACCCTCTAAGAAACCCTAGATTTCACTCTGGCTCTTTCTTTCTTTGTCGCAGTAATTGCCCGTCTCTCTCGCTCTCTCTTTCGCATTGCATATCAACGCATTTTTTAGTTCATATTTGGTATTATTTTCTCCACCTACTTGCTCTCGTTTTTTTCTTGTAAGATTAATGTTCCATGATGTTGCTGTTCGATATCTGTTGGTTAGAGTTGTATCGTTTGAAGCCTTGTTGAACTGAATATAATAGTAATATAGAAGACTGTTTTGAATTTTTATTTTAATCTTATCGGAGATATTTAAGTTGTATTCGCATTACTTAATTTTGTTTCAAGGCGTTTAGCTAAGCCTCAAAAGGATGATTTGGAATAAGATAAAGAAAGTGAAGAGTTTGAACAAGTTACTTTTTTTTTCAAAGTTAATTTCAAGACGTGAAATGGAAAATTAACGAGGTATTCCTGAGATGCTAGGATCTTCTTCTCAATTGTTGGGGCGACATGTATGAGTTGCTATGGATCTTTTCATAGTAGAAGCCCCTTAAAGAACTTTAACCTCTAGTTTTTTTTTACTGTTTGGTACAGTTTGAGAGAACTCTAGATGGAAACCAAAAGCGACTTTTGTTCTTGTATAACAGGTTTTCAAGAGAGATATTCTTATAAATATCCTTTAGGTTTTAATATTGTAATGGAGTTCTTATTATATCTCTAGCTCGGAGAAGAGGAAAGCTTGAATTCAGTTGGGTAGTTAAGAATTATGGGGATTAAATATGTTGGCAATCAACATTGGGTTGAATAGGGAAAAAGGCCAAGAGCATGATATTCTCTTCTAACTTTTTTTTTCCTGTTAAGAAACTTTATATTAAGAATGGAGAATTAAAAACAGTTTGGG